>JAZGLO010006661.1:1279874-1902374 GCA_036873155.1 Biomphalaria sudanica
GGATTATGGTTCAGTGTTTTATGTATTATTGCTACTTTACTTTTAAGTCTTCTCTCCTGAAGGCTTTCTAAATTTAGTGATTTTTACTAAAGGTGTTACTCTAGTCAAATGTGAACAATATACGAGTATACACAGTCCCTTTAATACTAGGAAACAACTGTCTTATCGAAGAATCGGGGTGGAACTATATTTTCAACATTGGCAACGCCACTGTTTTTTTGTGTGTACATATTGTATTTGTACTTGGAAATGCCTCTCACATTACTCGTACAAACACACAGCGGTGTAGGTCTCTCTATTTTCTTATACTTGGCCATGAAAACCATTTTTAAATGTCTTCTTTGTGACATGTTTAGAGACAACACGAAGACAGCAGAAGACGGGCATCCGAAAGATCTGTCCATCTAGTTTCTTCCACACACAAAATTAATTTTAAAGAGCTAAGAAAAATGGCCAGAAGACTTGGACACTCGAGCTGTCATGCGCGTCCAGTTGCGTCCAGTGAATCAATGTCTCCGAGTTGTAGACAAAATGTGAACCAACTTCTAAATTGTGGGGAGAAAAAGGGGGGAGGGGGGAGACAAAACCGCGGTCACTTCACTCCCCCCTTTTTGGCACCCCCGCTATTCTCTCCAGCGATCTAATCCGTGGCCCGGTGTAACACGGGATTATAGAATCACAATGGAGGCCAGGATTTCAACGCCTTGTTTTTTGAAATCCCTACACTTAAGAAATAAGAACTGGAACTTTGTCAAGGCGTCAGTCGTGGCGTCAGTCTACGAGATTGACTCATTGATTGTGGTCAGACATTTTCGTCCGTTCATTGATCGTTGGAATGATTGGTGATTAGTTTAATTATTGGCGTATACCTGCCAGATTTTTCTGTATCGTAAGGCTGAATGTCTTATAATTAAAACCAAACACAAGCCAATCAAGAGCGACAGTTTTGTATTTGGCTTGGCACGTCTTAAAAATACGGACTCTGTTTAATCTCTCTCTATAGAGCAGGAAACAAATACAATTAATCAATTAATCCATATGTTTGTAGTATCTGACTGTAGGAATGATAATCTGTATCAGGGCCGGCCTTAGGTATTTTAAGGTCCTAGGTGAACTGAATTTAAGTGGCCCCAAATGTAGCTAAATGAAATTTAAAAATAAAGACCAAAGCAATAAAGTTAAGATATTTATTAATAAACATTCCTGTATTTATATGTTTACATTATCAAACATTAATTCAAATGCTTTTTAAAGCATTCTTCCGTGAAACGTAAACCAGCGCTTGTACAGCAGACATAAAAGACAATAGTTATTGTCTGTCTAGTAGACAAACACATGTGAGGCTCTGTGGCTGAGTGGTAAAGCGATTGGCCTTCGAACCGGGGGTCCCGGGTTCGAATCCTGATAAGGACTGGGACTTTAAATTTCGGGATTTTTGCTTGCCCAGTCCACCCAGCTTTGTCAATGCAGAAGGTCGTTGTACTGGCCACATGACACCCTCGGTAACCGTGGGACACAGAAACAGTTGACGTTCACATCATCTGCCCTATAGATCGCAAGGTCTGAAAATGGAACTTCAGACGAAGACATAGGTCTCTGTTACGACATTCTAATCAAAGGGAAGCGATAAGGGTCCTCTGATATAATGACTAGATGCATGACGCGTAGGACATAGTCATCTTCTTTTTATTTTGGAAGTAACGTCTGTATTATATAAGATAAGATAAGTAGTCTAAAAAGTAGATCTACACATTCGTGAGAAAAACCCGAGTCATAGTAGAGACTTAGAAATTAGAACTGCCCAAGTAGACAATGAGCACTGCCATGTTAATTTTTGTTTTGTCCTGTGCGACCTTCCCTCACCCCTTGTTTAATCGCTCTCTTTAGAGCAAGAAACAAATACAATTAATCCATATGCTTATAGTCTAGTATCGGATTGTTGGAGGCCCTAGGCCGCTGCCTAGTTTGCCTATGCCTATTAATCGTATGCCGACGTTATTGTTCAATCTTGTTCGGGGCCGAGTGGGGTGCTCTTTGGAATGATGCCACGACGATCCCGTGTTCAAAGCCTATCCCCTTCGCGCCATGACAGCAGTGGCGTAGCATCCATGGCGCGAAGGGGTTCAAATAACCCGGGCCCACGACCAATATGGGCCCACAGCTGTGGGCTAGCAACCATGGCGCGAAGGAGATCAACTTTTTCACTTCACAGTAGCAAACTGGAAGACAATTTCATGCGTCGAATAGTAGTGCCTCATCTCACGGCATTTCTTTGAAAGCTGTCCACTTTTGTTGCGTTACGTACAAACATTTCTGCACATTTAACTCTTCCAACTTGCTTTTCTAATCTGTAAATTATCCACTCCAGAAAGCTTTACTTTTAAAGTCCAGTATCAATTCCAAATGGCTCAATATGGATTTCGTTCTTATTTGTGTTAAGGATATTTACTATGAATGCTAGAATGGTTTTAATGGTTTTGAAATGCTCAAATCTCTCAGCAAATTCACCTTTCATTTTTTTAAATAACCGTGATGAGTAATTCCTGTCAACAGTTGCACTGGTTTTATCGCGATATTGCTTTAGAAAGTGAAAATGAAGTCATTTATCGCTCTGATTAAGTAAAGTTCCCCTTTCTGACCTTGCGATCTTTAGGACAGATGATGTAGAGGTCATCTCTTTCTGTGAACCACGGTTAACGAGGGTGTCAGCACAACGACCAACCACATTTACTTTCCCCAAATAATGTCAGGTAATTATTAAAGCTGGGTGGGTTTAGAAGCGCTAAAAATATCTACAGATTAAAAATCCCAGTCTTCATTACGATTCAAACTCGAGACCTCGGTTCGGAAGCCAAGCTCTTTACTGCTCAGCCATCGCTCTTATCTTCTACCAAAACATCGGCTGGGTTTTCATTTTCTTGTAGTTTTAGATTCATCTTATTTACTTTTCCTGATACATCCATCATAAAGTAACATTTTAGCAACCATTTGTCGTTCTCTAATTCAGGGTGATTAATACCATCCTATTTAGGAATGTATTTATTTCATCAAGCACAAATCTGGAAGTTTCAACACCATACCTGTAGAAAGCCATCGCACTTTATTAGGAAGGAGGTCGGAATACTGTCTCCAATTTGTTTAAAAATTCTTTAAACTGACGATGGTAGAGTGACCAGCACTTCTTGCTGGAGTATGCATTGATACGTAAGAAATGAGTGGAGACTCGCAGATTCTCATTTATTTGTTCTTGTCCTACTTCTGGCTCCATCAGTTGCTATTGAAACGAGTTTATTTAAATAGATCTTATTGTCTTCAAGGCATTTTTGCACGATATTCGCTAAATCTTCTCCCTAGTTTGTCACGAGAGCGCTAGCAATCCTTGGGAAGACATATACCTGACAGAAAGCCAACTTGTGCCGTGTCTTTTATGTCGCATGTCTATATCATTGATAAGGCAGAAGTATGTTACATTTGAAGACATAGGGAGGGGTGGGGTGAAATGCAAGTACAAGTGGCTGAGAGATTGAATCGGTGCCTAATTTAGTTAATCGATTCAATTTTTTTTCGATAAAGTAAATAATATTCGAGTATGGAGCTAAAGAGCCGCAGCCTTACTTCCAAACAGCCGCATGTGTCTCGCGAGCCGCAGGTTGCCGACCCCTGGTCTATAACTGTCTGTTTCGTTTGTTCCAACAGTTTGCTGTTCATTGTCTTCATTGGTATCATAGTACCCAAAGATGTCTTCATCGAAACTCTTATTTAAAAAAGCGTTGATTTCTTCTGTATGTTTTTCCATCGTTTGTCTTTACGATGTAAGATCTGGGGGCTGAATGTTTTTATGACAACTGCTTTCTGAACTAGACGAACTCTCCGACAGAATAATCTTTAGGTAGTCTTGCTTTTGCATCGTATTTCACTTTGCTTTTCATCTGTCGTTCGTTGAGTAATGTCTCTGCATTTTCAGCTACCGATGGTTTCAATAGTTTGGGATCAGTTGGATTGATTCCCTGAGTCTTCTACTCGTCAGCAGTTGTGATAGAGAATACGGCAGTCCGCTTATCGGAGTATTTCTATACTCGAGCATATTGATCTTTCCCACTTTTGTATGCTTTGAATACTGTTGCTTTCGCACAAAACATAAACAACCAACAATGACGTAATATTATATAATATTAGCACAGAATCATTTTCATGCAGTGGAAAATTAAGATTTTTTTTGCCTATCTGGAATTCTGGTCAAAGCTCCTGCGTCCAATTAATATAATTCTGAAGAAACTACAAAAGTCTGGACTACATAAACGGGAAGCTGCTGAAGAAATTAGTACCCTTTCATGCTTTCTGCAAAATGATGAGAAACTGACAAAAACCCAATCCAACGAAAAAGCAAAAGAAGGCAGCGAATACTATGGATTCCCTGTAATCAAAACAACCAGAAGAAAGAAAAGACTTGATGGGAAGTTGAGTTCTAATGTAGGACTGTCAATAGAACTACAATTCAAACGTATTGCTGGACATATTTCATATGGAGATGAAGGGCAGATTCCAAAGGCTGGAAAGAAAATGGATACCTTTGGGTTTCTTCTTGAACCAAGACACCTGTTAGATGAAGACACGCTTATGACAAACTGTGCTATTTTTCCTGTTTGTGTGATGAAATAAATGTCAAATCGCTTTTTCAATGATGTCATTGATGCACGAGGACTTTTCATCAACAAACCAGTAATACAATCACCAATAGACATATTGAGGAAACAGGCTTTATGTGGTAATTACGTGTGCTCAAACCTCCGAAAACCGCTAACTCAGGCCACTTCCATTACGTCATGTGAGAGATCATTCTCAAAGCTCAAGTTCATCAAAAACTATCTCAGGAGCTTTAATGTCAGTGAAGTCACAAATACTAGAAAGTATCGATGTAGATCAAGGGTTCTCAACCTGTGGCTCGCGACCCCCTTGGGGGTCGATTGATGATTTGCCAGGGGTCGCCTAAGACCATCGAAAATATGGATTGTTTTTGTCTATTCTTCTATTGCTGTGGGGGGGGGGAAGTCCCGGCAGAGTGGGAGATTCTAAAATGGGGTCGCCGAGCTTAAAAGGTTGAGAACCGCTGATGTAGAAGATGTTATAGATGCCTTTGCTGCACAGAATGCACGACGTAAAGCGATATCAATTGAGATTTGTCACTTGGGCATTATTTTAACTAATAAACAACGGTATTATTCATTAAAAGAGTCTTAATGAATATTTTTGTAAAGTTTACTGAAATACTGAACCAATTTGATTTTGGGCTTGTATATTTTTGCATACATTATCGCATATCGTATGTCGAATGTCAAAATGCAAGGGGCCCCTAAAAAGGTCAATCCCCCCGGCCCCCAAATCCCTAGTTACGCCCCTGGTTATGACTCTACATTGCGCACTGTCGTTAGGTGCGAGACTGTGCACCATGAGACACAGGACAGAAACAGGCTAAAAGATAGAAGAAGTTAAAGATGGCCGATAATTAGATCTAGGATGTAAACAAGAAAGAAGTGCCGCTATTATTAGTTCCTCTTGTGCTACATTTGTTATCGCATTACAATTTTTCTATTATTAAACTGTGGTTTTGATATATCCCTTTCGTTGAAGTTCTTTGGGCTCGCTGTTGGCTGAGTTACAGCAATATGTTAATAGTTTTCTTGGAGGTTCAGAGTGTGACGATTTAAATTATTCCAACAGCGTATTCTAGCGATGGTTGATTTTGAAACCAATGCGATGCCAATGCCCACTCATTCTCATCGTATGACCTCAAAACCATCCATTCGAAGTTTGTTTGTTTGTTGTTATCGATTTGAAAGTCAATGACTTTTATGACATTATTACTTTTATGCAGTCCGAGCTGAATCAAACGTTAAGACATTATTACTTTTATGCAGTCCGAGCTGAATCAAACGTTAAGACATTATTACTTTTATGCAGTCCGAGCTGAATCAAACGTTATGACATTATTACTTTTATGCAGTCCGAGCTGAACCAAACGTTAAGACATTATTACTTTTATGCAGTCCGAGCTGAATCAAACGTTAAGACATTATTACTTTTATGCAGTCCGAGCTGAATCAAACGTTAAGACATTATTACTTTTATGAAGTCCGAGCTGAATCAAACGTTAAGACATTATTACTTTTATGCAGTCCGAGCTGAATCAAACGTTATGACATTATTACTTTTATGCAGTCCGAGCTGAATCAAACGTTAAGACATTATTACTTTTATGCAGTCCGAGCTGAATCAAACGTTAAGACATTATTACTTTTATGCAGTCCGAGCTGAATCAAACGTTAAGACATTATTACTTTTATGAAGTCCGAGCTGAATCAAACGTTAAGACATTATTACTTTTATGCAGTCCGAGCTGAATCAAACGTTATGACATTATTACTTTTATGCAATCCGAGCTGAATCAAACGTTATGACATTATTACTTTTATGAAGTCCGAGCTGAATCAAACGTTAAGACATTATTACTTTTATGCAGTCCGAGCTGAATCAAACGTTATGACATTATTACTTTTATGCAGTCCGAGCTGAATCAAACGTTAAGACATTATTACTTTTATGCAGTCCGAGCTGAATCAAACGTTATGACATTATTACTTTTATGCAGTCCGAGCTGAATCAAACGTTATGACATTATTACTTTTATGCAGTCCGAGCTGAATCAAACGTTAAGACATTATTACTTTTATGCAGTCCGAGCTGAATCAAACGTTATGACATTATTACTTTTATGCAGTCCGAGCTGAATCAAACGTTAAGACATCATTACTTTTATGCAGTCCGAGCTGAATCAAACGTTAAGACATTATTACTTTTATGCAGTCCGAGCTGAATCAAACGTTATGACATTATTACTTTTATGCAGTCCGAGCTGAATCAAACGTTAAGACATCATTACTTTAAAAAAAAAAAAAAAGGTACGATCTTTACATTGGAATGTCTTTACATTTAGATTACTCATTTTTTGTCACACACTAAATCTGTCTTATTGGTTGGAGGGGGGGCCCACCAAGATGTTCTTGAACCCGGGCCCACGGGTACCTTGCTACGCCACTGCATAACAGTGCTCTATTGGTAGTCGATGTATTGTAATGACCTCCATTGTCCTGTCACGGAAGATATTGAAAATGGTTGGTGATAGTAAGCAGCCTTGAACTTTTAAACCACGCCCCCTATGGTATTGTTGAAGTACACTGCACTAATGGCCTGCTTGTAATGAGTCTAGACTACGTAATGCCTCAAGGCAGCTTTAATGATTTTATATACAGTCCCGTTATTTGCAAATACGATTTAAACATATAGCATATGGAAAGAAGTGACATTATTACTTACAACAGCAGCCGGATTTACCATAGTACAAGACCATTGACGCAACGCTTTAATAATATATAACTTTAACAACATATGCATATTAAATACTAGAAAACGAGGAAGACATTTAAAAAAGACAATGCCTCCTTTACACAATTTATACTCCGATTATTTTGCTCTTAATAGAACATTTTTGTATCTGCCCCGTTCGCCCCCTTCCCCCGAGAAAGAATCCTGGCTAAGCGAATGTATAAATCTATTAGACTTGGAAGGTGATGCGCAAATGTTCCCGAACATTATTTTATTAAACTTTTGAATGACTTGGGCGGACAGGCGGAAATACCCGAAGACGTCATCTGTTCAAGAGTTTCTAGCCCTCTCAATCAATGTAATTTTATTTCGTTTACGCTTTGAAAAATTATGACGGGTCAAACTAGAATTTTCAAAGTGTGGCTAACGAGGAAAATTATTCTTTTCCCAACGAAATACAGCAACTGTCTAATTTATAGGGAAATCGTTAGAGCCGTTTTCGAGATCCGTGTCCAGTTTTTTTTCCGGAAGTTTCCACGAAAAAAATGAGATTGATTGTACCAGGTACTCTATTTCTTTCTTCTTTAAACATGACATGATTTTACATTTATTAATTTTAGGAAGTGTTTTTATATTAATCTTTGAAGAAGGTAGGGGTCACAATAAAAATCATGCTCAGGGCGTTCACTTACTAAAATCGGCACTAAGCAATGTTTAATGTTTTAGACCTCACACTTTCCCCCCAACACAGCAATGACAATTTCATGTCTTGTCATCTAAAATATGACATCAAAGGTTTCTCACCTGTCCCTCGGAAATGACTGCCGGAGGAATTTCGCCTCACCTGGTCAGTTCAGGGACTTTACGAGATCGAAGTTAAAAATTAAACAACTGACCGTTTAGAAGTGAAATCATTTAGGCCATCACGTCCGAGCGGTGCGCCAGTGGGATGGAGGGAGGTGCCCTTAACCTTTCAGGACCTGTTTGAAATGACCGACTTCATTGACCATAGCACGGCTATAAGCTTACTGCAAGACTCACTATGATGAAGTGGGGGCCAAGCCATTGTCATCTCTCAAACCAATAAGCTCATCGCTGACCGCGGTCAGCACAAAGCAGTGGGGAGAGGAGGGAAGACGAGGAAATACAGGTGGTGGTCATCGCTGAGTCCAGTGAGTCCAGCATCAGAAGGGACAAAATATGAGAACAGAACAGATTTAGTGAAAGTCGGGACATTTTGAACGCGCTTCGGAAAATATAAAAGATGTTTGAGGTGAATTGGCAACCAAAGTATGGATGTATCTAACAAAGTAGTTGTTGCCATTGACTACGTATTTGTTAAAAGTAATTCTGTTAACCAATAGTTTTATTACATTTTAAATCTTTCATGACAGTTTTTTAAAGAAATTAAAATTAAAGCTTTATTACATCGTAGCTGAGGTCTGACAGATCTACAGTGTCATCTTGTTGTTCCAGTTTTATTTATATTTCTTGATTCTCTTCTTGTATTCTCTGCTTAGATGGCAGGGGCAGACTGGCTGTCAAAATCGGCCCAGGCATTTCTATGCAGTACAGCTCATTAATTGTATATCATATGATGGGACTCTAACTATAGGCCTATCGGTTGTCAAAATTATTGTGTTATTGCTTTTAGAATGTATTGATAACTGTATGCATGAACTATATCTTTAATAGAAATTTGGGCCTTATGTTGCGTTTTAATCGTTATGTATGTAGGCCCTAATACTAATAGCACTGTCTAAGGATATAGGCTATTACATTATCGTTGAATATGTGTTTGATTAAATAAGTATTACACTGTAGTCTGTAAAAGATGTTGTTTTTTTTAAATGACGCTCATATAGCTCCTTATATATGAGAATATTATAAAACTTTAACAATTTAATGCGTCCCATAGTGGCATTCATGAGGCCCCTTAGGCACATTTGAGTACCGGCCCACCGGGCATTTGCCCAAATATAGCCAGTCCGCCCGTGGTCTACAGTAATCATCTTCTTTTTTAAATGATATCTGTATTTTATAAGATAAGGACCGCATGTATGTCACTATGGAGCGTATTAAAATGTTACAGCTTTTATAGTATTCTCTTATAATAAAAGCGACGTATTTATAGTCACTGTATGCATGTGTACAGCTATAAATACAATATCAAACATAACAGTATGATTTTGAGACAGGCAGACCTAGAATTCGATGTCCATCAAATAATATTCGATTTATGTGAGCCGGATGAAATGCCCCTGCCAATTTAGACACCCAGTCCGTCCCTATTAATTCACAAGTGGGCTACTAGCTAATTATCCCAGTACTCTGTGAAACACCTATTGAGGCCTCGCAGAACACTAGGGCTTTGTGGAACAAAGTTTGGGAAACACTGATATAATACATAGAAAAAGTGTCTTCTATCGAGATGTCACTTCCGGTTTGAGAAATATGCCAAAGTGGGACTTTATTACCCAGTTGGTCAATTAACTGACACTGACCAGTGACCAGGTAGGCTGCCATATAAAGGACTATGCCAAGTGAGACCAATAAACCCTGAGTTAAGAATGGCCGAAAAAAAAAAAGGAAACGATGCGTAATAAGCTCCGCAGTTCGTCGAGGCGTTCAAGAAAGTTTCTTTCCTGTGATAATTCTTTTGGATAACCCTCTTCAGCCAGTGCACAGACCAGTGACACGGCTAGGTGTTGGCATGGGCAGTAAAGAGTGGACCTATCGTATGAAAACACCACTAAACGCGGTTATTAACACCTGGAACAATCACACAAACTAATCGGATTTTCACACTTTTATTTATTTATTTTTTGTTTATTTATTTTTATTTTTTGTAGAAGGGTCTCTCATGGAAATGTGACTTCTGATCTTTTGCTTAGTGTTTTGTAAGTAAAGTTCCCCTTCCAGACCTTGCGATCTGTTTCTTTGGCCCAAGGTTAACGATGGTGTCATGTGGCCAGCACAACGCCCAACCGCTTTACTTTTCCCCAACTAATGTCAGACTCAGGGGCCCCCTAAAGCTCCCGAAAATAAAAAACCCAGTTTTCACCAGGATTTGAGCCCTGGACAAACGGTTCGAAAGCCATGTGCTTTACCGCTAACCACCGCGTCTTCTGAAGGACTTTACCTGGTCACAAAAGTATGCCGATTCTGATTGGCTAAAAGGAACCTTTCAATAAATTATTTTTTTGCTTATATACATCTTATCATCGTTTCTTGGGAGAAAGGGAAGGGGGGGGTAATTGTTGATTATTATGAACGAATAATAACAAGGCTCTGGATATAACTTATAAGACATGAAATCAGCTGTTTAATCTAAAGCCATATTGGTTGACAACAACAGTTACAAGGGATGTTACTCCCAAACACCGATTGGTGCAACCTATATAAAACACACATCAACAGTAATAGGACAAGGTAATTAAACAGACAAAGACACAAAGATAAAGGCACATTCCTCGTCCCATATGCTAAGACAAATTTGTACAAATACTCCTTCTTCCCTAGTGCTATTAGAGCATGGAATGGGTTGCCTGAGCTAGCAAGGAAAACCAGTGACTTGGCAGAATTTAGGTCATTGGTTAATATGCATGACTAGATGCATGACGCGTAGGACGTTATCATCTTCTTTTTTGAAGTAACGTCTGTATTATACAAGATATAAGACAAGAAATAGACAGAGAGATAGAGAGATAGAGAGACACACACATATATATATATATATATATATATATATATATATATATATATATATATATATATATATATAGAAAGTGATAGAGAGACAGAGAGACAAAGAGAGGTAGAAAGAGAGAGGTAGCAAGAGACAGAGAGAGAGAGAGAGAGAAAGAGAGAGAGAGAGAGAGAGAGAGAAAGATATGTTTTTAGTTTCTAAATATTGTGGTACTATACTACGTGTCAACACCATAAATCAGAACTTCGTATCAGCGATCTTTTTGTCTAAGAAGCACGTGATTAGTAAGACCGGGCGTAGCCAGTTGATAAATGTTTGTGATAACTTGATATTAGCTGGAGTCTACTTTTTAAAAAAATACTACAGTAGAGTTAAAGACCCTTCCAAACTATGTCAATAGGGCGGACTTTATAGCTAAACTCTCGGCCTAACGCATTAAAACCTCTGTTGCGAACAATAATCTAAGGTGTTTAATTACAAAGCTTACATCAACTCAATCTGTCTGTCAGTCTGGTAAAACGTCTGAACACGTTATATCTCCCACACCCATTCTAGGATCAATTTAAACTTTCTACAATTATTCAATAGAAAATACATGAATCAAATAAAAAAAAAACAATTAGTCAATTAATTTACTGTATATTTATTATTTGTATACCAACAAGGGAAATTGATCCTTCAGTATTCTCAGATATAGGCCTAGCTAAATATGTCGGGTTTTGTCCTCTGAAATAATTGTACTCATTATTTCTCACACTTCCCATCTGATCAAGTTGAAACTTTGCACAATTATTTCTTGTACCTTACAAAACATGAATCAATGAAAAAATTAACAAGTTAGTCAATTAAATATTGGTAATTAATCATTTTGTTTGATATGGGAAAAAGGTAAATAAATTCTACATTATTGAGACATATATGTATACATAGAGAATAAAAGTATGTAATTTACAATTAACACGTTTTGTTTTTTAGCTTACAATACTTAAGCAAATTCTTGAAATGAATTAGATCTAGGTCGGTACAAAATAGTTTCAGCCTCTTTGTGGGTCAATGACATCTCTGTGCGTTTGAGAAGCCTTGCATACTTTGATTTACTGGTCATCCTAGTATCAGCTCACTTCAGCACTGACATATGTAAACACAGTCAGCAAGATTAACAAAAATGAATGCCAGTGCTCCTCAGTCCGTCGACCTCGGGTCAAATGAAACCTGGAGCATGAATTACAACCAGGGTTGAAGCTATGGTGCGATAAGAACGAAAGAAAAAGTATTTGTGGATCAGTCGATATTCATAAAGGTATTAACTATAACTTCAACCAATTTAATTAATTTAAGAAAAGTATTAAACGAAACGATAAAGGGTTGCAAGAGTCTTATATGTAGTAAATTCCGCTCGCCTCGTTTTCATGGCAACTGGTAACAACAAAATGGATGTGTGCGTGCTGGATGGTGCCAGGGGAAGACAACTCGAAGCTGAACTAGATAAGCCTTCATTAAACATTGGGGCCCTCGCAATCTCATCAAGTCTTTAACTCAAGTCGGACTTAAGCTGACCATTGAAAATTTGACCATGTCTCAATCCAGCCGCGACTGACCATCAGAGAAAACCCCTTATCTTTATGACGCAGATAAAAAACATGCCTGCGCCCAGTGGTCAGTTGAGGGTTAGGGAAGGTATGGGGTTGGAAATAAAGCTGGACTCACCAGCCCTGATAGTGCGGCTGTACTAAATCTGTGTTCTGCTACTGTGATAAAAAGAAATGCGGGATCTGGACAGCAGTGCGATCTCTCTTCCTGGTGGCGTGGCTCTCTTTTAAAGGGGCGCAGAATGGATGACCAGGCAGGTTAGGTCGGCTATAAAGATATCATTGGAAATCATCACAGGCATTAAAAACTTGAATGTTGATGATGCGATAAATTTTCAGAAGAAGGGTGGGGGTCGCCAGTTAGGGCTTTTAGGGAATGTTGAAACGCGGGGGTGTCCAAAATAATTGGGCGTTACCTAGAGTCACAAGAAAACTGTGTGTGTGTGTGTGTTTCAACCCTCAAACCTATGGTTACCTCTTGCTGGCCATCCAATAGGTCATCATCGTCATGGTAACAAGTTGTCTACTAACTTTTAACTAACCTATTCCTATGTGAAAGGAAACAAGAACAAGGGCATGTATTTATGTGACTATTAGCGAAGCTGTTTATCATTCGTTCACCTTGTGTAGTATTAGGTAGATAGACAAACAGACTTACAAGGCAGACAGACATACAGACAGACAAGATAGATAGATAGATAGATAGATAGATAGATAGATAGATAGATAGATAGATAGACAAACAGACAGACAAACAGACTTACAAGGCAGACAGACATACAGACAGACAAGATAGATAGATAGATAGATAGATAGATAGATAGATAGATAGATAGATAGATAGATAGATAGACAAACAGACAGACAGACAGACAGACAGACAGACAGACAGACAGATAGATAGATACATAGATACATAGATACATAGATACATAGATAGAAACTTGATTTCATTGAGATGTATATAATACAATCTTCAGCTCAAGAACATAATTAGCTTGTCTAGAATCTTGTAAATGACATCTAGATCTCCTCTGCTTATCGTCCAACTTTCTTTTTAAAAGATAACAGCCCCCCCCCCCGACCCCCCATTTCTCGTCGCCTTCTCCTAAACGACCACAATCTTACTTTTTGTTTTATTGCCAATTACGCGTTGACTCGTAAGTACCGATCTGGTCAAAGTGAACTGCCTGGGTGAAAACTTAGACCAACACCTCGCACAGGTAGCGAGCTGTCAGGTCGAGTGCTCCAGGACGAGCAGTTTACGAGCGCGGCCCGTGAGGTTGCTAGGATTGCGTTAAGCCGCCCCCAGAGAGCAGTCAGCTCATATCTTCGTTAAAAGGGATTCTCGGGTTTTTGTCTAGTTAGAGCAATGACTGTGAAGAAATTGAGGGGATAAGAGAGAGAGAGAGAGAAATAGAGAGAGTGAGAGAAATAGAGAGGGAGAGAGAGAAATAGAGAGGGAGAGAGAGAGAGGGGAAGAGAAAGAGAGAGAGAGAGAAAGTAAGAGAGAGGAAGAAAGAGAAATATATATATATATATAGAGAGAGAGAGAGAGAAATAGAGAGGAAGAGAAAGGGGGAAGAGAAAGAGAGAAAGAGAGAGAGAAAGTAAGAGAGAGGAAGAAAGAGAAATATATATATAGAGAGAGAGAGAGAGAGAAATAGAGAGGAAGAGAAAGGGGGAAGAGAAAGAGAGAGAGAGAGAGAGAAAGCGGGAGAAAAGAAATACAAGAAATAGAGATGACAGAGTGAGGGAGAGAAAGAAAAAGTAAAAGAAAGTAACGATGTAGAGAGAGTGAAATAGAAAAAAAAAAAGAGATATAAGAAATAGAAGTAAAAAAATAAAAAAAAAGAAACATTAAGGAGATTGAAAGAGAAGAAAAAGAAAGAAAAAGAGATAGAAAGTTTTACTTGTGATGCAGGAAAAAAAAGATTTTCCATAGAAATTCTGAAAGGCATTAGATAAAGCCTCACCAGGTCAGGCAAACTAAAAAATGATTGGATGATGTGACGATTTAAGCATGATATACATAGGATATACTGCATCCATGGAATAAATATTTTTGGTTCGCCTAGACTGATAAAGCTAAAAGATCCTTACATTTCTTGATAAACTACAGTTTGAAATTCTTTTGAAATAAAACTTTCATCTTTTGTTTTTATCTAGATTCTAGATACAAATAAACCTTTCCCCCGAACCACGCCAACAATACTGACGTCATTACACCCCATGACCGGAAGCAGGAGAGACACATGGGAATGTGATCTTATATAACATACAATTTTATTGTTAGACAAATAAGTATCACCACGCAATGCCAGCACAAACAAGTGAGTGCACTTTCATTCTGGCTGTAATCTTCCCGACCTGGACCACTGTTTATCACGTTTACCATGTGTCTATGTCTATATTCTAATCTATTTTGTGGTGACTGGGGGTGAAGACTTCGTTACCTCCTTAAAGAACATTCAACTCTTCTAAATCGAGATTCGAACTCCAGTCTTCTAAGTTAGGTAGCTAAGTGATTTAATACCACAAATCGCACAAGATAACATTAAAGTTTTGTCTTTAAGGGGTATACCCAGCAACAATTAAACAAAAATGTATACCACAAAAATGGTGCGTGATGGTCAAGCGGTATAGAATTCGGCTTCGAAGCGAACTTAGACTGGGAGCTTTTGTCAGGCAATTTTTTTTTTATCTGGCACGTTTATTTTTTGTTGCAACACGCAATTGTGAATCTAATAATGTAATTACAGACTATTTCTATTGACATTAAAATCCCTGGATGTATTTTATGCTAAGAACATGATAATTATGGTCCAAGGAATCGCACTTCAAGAGCCTCTCTGTACCACGTGTCATTGAAGGGTGATGAGCCGTCGTCACGTGATATGCCTTTGTCCACAGTTCGTATTAAATCTATGCGATGTCCAGATATAAAAAGAGGAAAGGTTGAGTGAAAGGCGGGGGGGGGGGGGACACGAAAGGAGAATCGCCTCTTGGACAGGCTTTTTTTTTCTACATGACATATCCGATAATGCCTGGATAGTCTTGGGCTTATCACGAGAGGGCGTGGATACGTCTAATTAGATTAGTGGCGCTGAGGACTTCCCACTGCTGGGCCATTGTCTCCCTCTCTTCCTCCTTGTCAAAATGTATCATGGCTCGAAGATACGCCCCTGCCTCGTTAGGGTGGTCATCATCTTACTTTGACAAAAGCGTGTGTGTCTACCTCTGCATCCAGTTTAGTGGGTATTGTGTCCACACCACCGGTCATTTCAAAGATCGCACGAGTCGGGAGACTGGTCAAAACAGCGGGGAATAAAATATGATACTCATACTAAAAGGAGGAAGGAGAGACGGGGGGGGGGCTGAATGTAGAGGTTTGTTCGCGTGTGGTCCCAGGACTGGAAAGCAGTGACTCGGTTTACGACTACAGGTCTATCAACATAACGATGGCATTGTTGTTTGAAGGCAGGATCTTGGCAGAGTCCGTGATACTGTTTGCAGTGACTGACCATTGTCCATACATGGAACAAAGACACCACGCATGTCTTTTGGTACATCCTCGTTGAACACAGGACAGATAGCCGAATAGTGTCTGGACTAAATGTAAATATTTATCTTTTCTTATTTTTCTTATAATTTGTAGCGGCGTTTCCCAGAAGAAGGTGAGGGGGTTGTTGTTACCGGTCGTTGACTTATCTTATATGATACAGACGTTACTTCAGAAAAGAAGATGATTACGTTCTACGCGTCATGCATTTAGTCATGCACCAAACTGCTGGTAGACAACTAAACCGTTGTAGGCGTAATGAATTTTAACTAATAAAACTTCAAATAACTTGAATTACTTTTGTGAACACACTAAATAACACTTTATTTATAACATAAACAAAATCAACTTATTATGAAATCACAAATAAATTTACTAGACTTTAGTAATAATATTCTTTGACCCAATCTAACTCACTACAATAACACAACCATTCGTTCTGGAGTTTTCTGTCCTAACTAAGACCAAGTGACGACAACGCCACCTATGTTGCATCATTCACAACCAATCGCTAACCTCTTCCCACCGTCACCATAGAAACACTCACGCGCTGGGGGTTACGGGTGAACGAAGCAGTAAAAACTCATGTGAGGTAGAGGGGGGGGGGACACATAAAAGAGGGTTTCACTTGACTGAAAACACTGATTTATATATAGGTCTATCTGTTTCTTGGAATAGTTTGCAGCATCAATATCAATTTATGATTCAACTTTAATTTTACAATTGATTGAGTAGCAGTTAAAAAACATTCTCTAATAAAAAGCAGTCTGTTAGGCTTTTCGATAGTTCGGAAATACCGATGAGTGATTTAGCCTACTTAGTGATTTACTCTGCGACTTGTTGATTTACTGAATGAATTACTGTAGTTACAAGTTCTGAAATCCAAATCAACATTCAGATGAGCACCATGAGCTGTAGAATTTGATATTTAAAGGTAAAATCCATTTGGGGTCTACAAATTATAGTCAACTATTTATACCTAAAATAAATGCAGCTCAAAGAATGCTGAGACGTTTATTTTTACCATGATTTATAATTAAATATTGTTACGACTTTGAAGTAGACTAAAGACAGTTAACTCACCAATCGTCTGGTCGCCGATATCTTTCTGGTGGCAGAAGCACAATCCACTACGAACAGTCAATAATCCAAGTAATCGAAATAATTTCACAGTTCTCCTAATCAAATGTACATACAACTATTCACAAAAACCGATTCAATAAAGACTACCCTCCGTTGAAAAATCCGCGATCATAACTCCAGTTACTTTACACATCAACACACTCGCTCAGGTCAGTTTCGCCTCCAAACATAAACACAATTTAAAAAGTTATCACGTGGGAAAAAATTGTCAGTCGGGGGGGGGGGGACAAGTTTACAACAATATATTACGTTACTTAGTTTACATTTTGAAAAGTTCCCAATGGATACAGCAGTTGGGAATAAAACACCATGATTAACAAGGACAAGGTCGATTCATAAACCAGTAAGTAAGGCATCATTGTTTGAGAGTTTCGCGCCAAATTATCTTTTTTTTTTAATCGTCTATTATGTGTCTTTATGAAAGAGAACAATGAACAGAGCAATAATGGACTCCTTAGTGATTTTCGTACATAAAAGCGGATCTATAAATAGCAAAGCTTTTTTGGGTGTATCCGGTGTACATAATAGGAATAACCCGGAAGTATTTTAATAAACGATATAATGACATTAGGTGTACCTTTTACCATCGTAGGATCAACTGTCTAAGCTCCTTCATTTGTAGCACTAAATAATTATCATTATGTTGTTGGCAACAATGATCTTTCAATTAGCCGACCTTGACATTGTTTACTTTGCCTCTTTACTTTCAAATCTCTCCCTCATCTTCCTCTTTCATTATATTACTTTTTACTTTAGGTTCCACTATATCGCCACCTCATTTCGTCATATCACTTTCTCTTTTTTTTTTTCTTCCGTACTGTATAAAGTGCAAACAAAAAGCGGATAACTGTGATTAACTTTTCGACACCGTCGAAATTGTCATGGAATCCACATATTGATGAAACTATAAAAAAATCAAACAAAGCATTAGGATTTATTAAAAGAAATTTCTATAAATCAAATAAGAACATAATACTAAAATGTTATTTAACCTTGGTTAGGCCAATATTAGAATATGCATCCTCCATATGGGACCCCTCAACTCAAGAAAACATTAAGAAACTGGAACAGACACAAAATAGAGCAGTGAGATTCATAACAAATGAATATTCACATTTGACTAGAGTAACACCTATAGTAAAATCACTAAATTTAGAAAACCTTCAGGACAGAAGACTCAAAAGTAAAGTAGCAATTATACATAAAACACTGAACCATAATCTTCAAATACAAAAAACAAAATTTAATAAAATACTCTGAAAGACACAAAGATAAAGGCACATTCCTCGTCCCATATGCTAGGACAAATTTGTACAAATACTCCTTCTTCCCTAGTGCTATTAGAGCATGGAATGAGTTGCCTGAGCTAGCCAGGAATACCAGTGACTTGGCAGAATTTAAGTCATTGATTAATATTCATGACTAAATGCATGACGCGTAGATAAGATAAGATAAGACACGCATGCACACAGATAGTCGTTCTTGATATTTTTTTAATGTGGTTTATTCAGATTATACTTTCACTTACAATAACACACAAGACAAACAAACATGTTAACACATCCACATCCAAACTATATAATACTGTTGAGCAGTCAAGGTTATTGAAAAGTTATTATATATCTCATGATCAAATACACTGTTCGTTATAATATACCCGCTGGAGCTCATCAACTATCAAGTCATAGTCGCAGATTTTGGAGCATAAGCGAGTGGCTAAAACAAGATCAGTTTTTCGTGTTCATTACACAGAGCGAAGATCCAAAAATGTTCATAGTGAATGATTTTGTTGGACCTTTTTAGTTCATGATCAAATACACGTGTTCATTTAATATACCCGCTGGAGCTCATCAATTATATGCTGTTACTTGTATTAATTATATATGTATAGTTTGTATGTAGTGACGATAAAAAATAATAAAAGGAAAATCTAATTTTTTAAAGTTCTACATTTGGTTTTGCTAATTTTAATATCTTATTGCTATCTTTTGTCCATAGAACGATTTATCGCAATTCAACCCGAACACACATTTATTTAACTGAACAAACACACACACAGTTCCTGGCACTCACATTCTTATAGCCTGGTACCAGGGCCACAAGAAGGCCATTTCGATACATCCATAAAACTCTTAGGAATCGGCTACGTCATGGGTCATTGTTGACCAGTCATCACCATTTCGACATGACATTTACGATACCAGCCACTGACAAAAGATTATGTGGTCAACCCTGTCACACATCCACACACACACACCCGCACACACTCACACTGCTCGGACCAACTGTCCAGGCGAAAATCAATCCACCGAACTGGACATTACAGCTTATACAGAAGTCATTGGAGCTGGTCAGCCTTGGTCAAACAGAATGACAGAAACTAGAGCAAATAGGCCAGGCTCGAAACAACCTATCGCCATCTTTGACCACAATGGTACCAAATCAGCTCGTTGATTAAATGCTGGACCATTGGACAATAGAGCGGTCAAGCAGCGACTTGAAGAGGAAAGTAAAAAAGGAGGGGGGGGGTAAATTCCTGTGTTTTCAGTTGCCAATAAAAATGTTGACTTGATTTATTGACTTAGTAAGCGGAGGAAGGGGCTACTCCCTACTCCTCTGCATGTGTGTATATATGTAATGAGACCTGTTACGAATGTATGTAACTTTTTAGTTACACCATCTTTTATGTGACACACCCACATTAGTAATTGCTTTCATAAACACAATCACAGCGTGTCAATAAGTGTGTATAAGTCACGTCAACTATTTCATTGCTGTCAATTTTTATAAGCTGCGTTGGCATACTTCACTAATTGATTTATTATTGTTGGTGTATAGAACTGTTGGTGATAGCTACAGAAAGCTATTACGACCTTCGCTGTAGTAGGCATATAAAAAAAAGAAAAGTAAAGTTCCCCTTTCAGACCTTGTGGTCTATAGGGCAGATGATGTAAAGGTCATCTGATTCTGTGGCCTATGGTTAACGAGGGTCTCATGTGGCCAGCACAACGACCAACCGCCTTTAATTTTTTCCCCTACTAATGTCAGTTACCCATTAGAGCTGGGTGGACTCAAAGGTGCCCGAAGATCCCGAAATTAAAAATCCCAGTCTTCACCAGGATTCGAAGCCCGGACCCCGTTTCGGAAGTCAAGCGCTTTACCGCTCAGCCACCGCGCATTCATTTACTCACACACAAATTTGAATGAGAGCTTGAATTACAATCCTTTTTTTTTTTAAATAACCAAAATATAAAATCAATTGTTACTTAACAGGTTTTCAATATCTATTTGTCTATTTATTTTTTAGGTTCCCAGTTCAGACCTTGCGATCTTTGGGGGAAGATGATGTAAATGTGATATGCTTCTATGGCAGACGGTTAACGAGGATGTTATGTGACCAGGACAACAGCCACCTTTAACTTAACCTTTAACTTTAACCTAACTAAACTCGGGTACCAATTAGAGCTGTTTGAACGAAAGGGAGGCCTAAAAATCCCGAAATTGGATATTCCAATTTCCACTGATAATTGAACCCGATTAAAACACACAATCAACATACACACACAATACACACACACACACATTTAAAGCAAAGATTGAGATCGTCGTTTGTGAGCCTAACAAACTCAATTTTTACTACGAAATATCTCCAGGCTTTCAATAATATCACTGGGAGCCTATAGATATGGGAAGACAAGGAGGTCATATCGGGGTCATTCAGTCAATAATAGAACAGAATCTTATTCACAGGATGTTAAAGGAATTTCAACATATTTGTTAATACTCCAGCAAATCTTCTTCTTTTCGCCATTCAATATGCATACATGTCTCTTCGGTCATCCACCATCCACCTTATCTTATCTTCTTATCTTATAAAATGCAGACGTTGCTACAAAGAAGAAGATGTTCTGTTCTGTACATGCAGTCCATTCTTCTACAAGTAGCTGCATCTATTAGGTCAGTCAACACGCAGTATTCAAATAGTTTTTTAAATGTTTGTCTTCTTTGTTTGTTTGTTTATTAGTTTTTTAAAAATAAAAATGTGCCTCTTAATAAAAAACAACAACATGCAGAACTCAAAATGTTCAAGAAAATGATGTGGAACACAAAGACGCACATACATGATGTGGGGCACAAAGACGCACAAACATCATGTGAAACACAAAGACGCACAAACATCATGTGAAACACAAAGACGCACAAGCATCATGTGAAACACAAAGACGCACAAACATCATGTGAAACACAAAGACGCACAAACATCATGTGAAACACAAAGACGCACATACATGATGTGAAACACAAAGACGCACATACATCATGTGGAACACAAAGACGCACATACATCATGTGGAACACAAAGACGCACATACATCATGTGAAACACTAAGACGCACAAACATCATGTGAAACACAAAGACGCACATACATCATGTGAAACACAAAGACGCACATACATCATGTGAAACACAAAGACGCACAAACATCATGTGAAACACAAAGACGCACATACATGATGTGAAACACAAAGACGCACATACATGATGTGAAACACAAAGACGCACATACATGCAATAAATGATGAGTCACATTGGATCTAGTGTGAACTTTGGATGGCTGCCTGGTCACGTGGTTATTGTCTCTAGATATGTGGTCTCGAAAGCCCCTGGTTCAAACCCTTCCAGTCGCAATCCTCCTCCATCCTGTGGCAGGTTTGCATTAGGATGTTATAGGCCTAATGCGTACACGCAATCGAATCAAAACACATGTTCGAGTGCACATTGTAACAATAAATGAAGACATTGACAATATCAATATATTCTGAGATGACCTAGTTAACATTCGTCATAACTTAGTATGTTCAGTTTTTGAGAAAATCAAATTTTCAGTTTTTTATTAGCAAAGATCAAACTAACTTAACTCTTTCTCTACGTAATTATTTACCACATTCTGGTGGAATCAACGCTGGTATCATCAGTTAGGAGAGAAAGAGTAAAGGTGTATAATAGGAGTTGATATTTACATGTAGATGCAGTTAGTAAAGCTCCAGTTAGGACAGGATGGGAATGTGTGTCACTCTGTATTGATTGGGTGTTTCTTTTTTCTTTAAACTGATGACATATACTGACATAAGTAGCATGCTTGGGAAAAAAAAGGAGGAAGGTATAAATGACATCAATGACAAGTGAATGACATGTATTTGAATTATTACAGATCTATACTTTGAGTGTGAATAACGTCTTGTTCTTTTTCTCTCTTTCTCTTTCTGTCTGTGTCTGTCTTTCTCTTTCTGTCTGTGTCTCTCTTTCTCTTTCTGTCTGTGTCTCTCTTTCTCTTTCTGTCTGTGTCTCTCTTTCTCTTTCTGTCTGTGTCTCTCTTTCTCTTTCTGTCTGTGTCTCTCTTTCTCTTTCTGTCTGTGTCTCTCTTTCTCTTTCTGTCTGTGTCTCTCTTTCTCTTTCTGTCTGTGTCTCTCTTTCTCTTTCTGTCTGTGTCTCTCTTTCTCTTTCTGTCTGTGTCTCTCTTTCTCTTTCTGTCTGTGTCTCTCTTTCTCTTTCTGTCTGTGTCTCTCTTTCTCTTTCTGTCTGTGTCTCTCTTTCTCTTTCTGTCTGTGTCTCTCTTTCTCTTTCTGTCTGTGTCTCTCTTTCTCTTTCTGTCTGTGTCTCTCTTTCTCTTTCTGTCTGTGTCTCTCTTTCTCTTTCTGTCTGTGTCTCTCTTTCTCTTTCTGTCTGTCTCTCTTTCTCTTTCTGTCTGTGTCTCTCTTTCTCTTTCTGTCTGTGTCTCTCTTTCTCTTTCTGTCTGTGTCTCTCTTTCTCTTTCTGTCTGTGTCTCTCTTTCTCTTTCTGTCTGTGTCTCTCTTTCTCTTTCTGTCTGTGTCTCTCTTTCTCTTTCTGTCTGTGTCTCTCTTTCTCTTTCTGTCTGTGTCTCTCTTTCTCTTTCTGTCTGAGTCTCTCTTTCTCTTTCTGTCTGAGTCTCTCTTTCTCTTTCTGTCTGTCTCTCTTTCTCTTTCTGTCTGTGTCTCTCTTTCTCTTTCTGTCTGTGTCTCTATTTCTCTTTCTGTCTGTGTCTCTCTTTCTCTTTCTGTCTGTGTCTCTCTTTCTCTTTCTGTCTGTGTCTCTCTTTCTCTTTCTGTCTGTGTCTCTCTTTCTCTTTCTGTCTGTGTCTCTCTTTCTCTTTCTGTCTATGTCTCTCTTTCTCTTTCTGTCTGAGTCTCTCTTTCTCTTTCTGTCTGTCTCTCTTTCTCTTTCTGTCTATGTCTCTCTTTCTCTTTCTGTCTGAGTCTCTCTTTCTCTTTCTGTCTGTCTCTCTTTCTCTTTCTGTCTGTGTCTCTCTTTCTCTTTCTGTCTATGTCTCTCTTTCTCTTTCTGTCTGAGTCTCTCTTTCTCTTTCTGTCTGGGTCTCTCTTTCTCTTTCTGTCTATGTCTCTCTTTCTCTTTCTGTCTGTGTCTCTCTTTCTCTTTCTGTCTGTCTCTCTTTCTCTTTCTGTCTGTGTCTCTCTTTCTCTTTCTGTCTGTGTCTCTCTTTCTCTTTCTGTCTGTCTCTCTTTCTCTTTCTGTCTGTGTCTCTCTTTCTCTTTCTGTCTGTGTCTCTCTTTCTCTTTCTGTCTGTGTCTCTCTTTCTCTTTCTGTCTGTGTCTCTCTTTCTCTTTCTGTCTGTGTCTCTCTTTCTCTTTCTGTCTGTGTCTCTCTTTCTCTCTCGATCTACCACCCTTTTATTTTTCTCTTTTTATTTTATTTTTCTATTTATATTTTACCTTAACTTTCTATTTCTTTCTTTCTTTCTTTCTCTCTTCTTTTCTCTCTCTCCCTTATTTGTTAGTCTCTTTACCTCATTTCTTGTCTCCAGAATTTAGTTTTGTTCATTAAGTGTGTGTGTGTGTTTGTTTGTTTTTTGTTACCCATTATTTCTATGTTTTTGGTGGCCTCGAAAATTAGTGTGATCCGTTAGTTTGTCTGTCCGTCTGTCTGTCCGTCCCTTCCTAGAAAAATTAAAGAAAATCATTTTTTTTAGATGTTACGGCTACTATTTATGTTTTCTTAAAAACGATTTCTTTATACAAAAATTAAATATGCAAGCAATTTATTTTACATTAAAATTCACATTTCTACAACTATTGACTAATTATAGTAAAAACAGGGGACTATATATATACATATATATAAATATATATGACAATGACATATAATATCTGAGCCAGGGGCGGACTGAGTGTCGACATTGGGCCCGGGCATTTCTATGCAATCAGGCCCATAAATTGCAAATCATTTGTTGGACATCCAATTATAGCCATACCTGTCCTCAAAATTTATTAGGTTAAGTTTGAGTATCAATAACTGTACACATGCATACAAAGAGCTCTTTATGTTGCTATTTAATCACTCAGTGTTTGGCCCCTAAAATGATGAAGCCTACTACTAGTAGTAGATTTACCAAATTGCATTACTTCAGGAACAAAAGTCAGATTATTTGCAGACGATTGCATAATATAGAACAATAAAAACAACACAAGACACAGATATTTCACAAAGAGAATTAGATGAATTACAGAAATGGGAATCAAATTGGAGCATGTCTTTCCACCCAGAAAAATGTCAGTTGTTAAGAGTAACAAAAAATCTAAAACAAATTTATTCCACTTATCTTATTCATGGCAAACCAGTAACACAGACTAAAAACGCAAAATACCTAGGTGTTATAATAAATGAAAAACTGTCATGGAATCCACATATTGATGAAACTATTAAAAAAAATCAAACAAAGCATTAGGGTTTATTAAAAGAAATTTTTATAAATCAAATAAGAACATAAAACTAAAATGTTATTTAACCTTGGTTAGGCCAATAATAAAATATGTATCCTCCGTTTGGGACCCCTCAACTCAAGAAAACATTAAGAAACTGGAACAGACACAAAATAGAGCAGTGAGATTCATAACAAACGAATATTCACATTTGACTAGAGCAGTGATGCCCAAACTACGGCCCGCGGGCCAAATCCGGCCCGCGACGCGCTTCTATCCGGCCCGCCAAAACATTGGAACAAAATGTAAAAAAAAATGTTTAAAAAATTAGAATGTTGAAAAAATATTCTCACTCTTTCCTTAAAGAATTCCATCTTTATGTTTGGTATTCTAATAATTATAGTTAATACATTTTTTTAATTCTAAGAACACAAGTGTTTGGTTTTTTTCATGACGATAAGACTTGACAGCTATTTTTAATTTTTGGAAAATTCCGCTTGTCTTGAGCTAGCCGTGTCATTGAAACCGTGTGTGAAACAGAGAGCATCATTGATGCACCATTTTGGGTCGTTTTCTTTTGATATCAAAGCGATTGGTACCGCATTGTTTAATTTTTGTGATTTAATGAAATGGGAGAGCCTACGAAACGAAAAGTGGACTCTGAATGTAGAAACTTTCAAGAAAAGTGGACAGATCTTTACATTTTTGTGGAATATGATAGTATGCCAACATGTTTGATTTGCAAAGAAAGTGTGGCTGTTTTTATAGAACAAAAGATTAAAAGGCATTATGAAACCAAACACATAAACACATATGGTGGCATTCTCGGTTTGAGCCGCGAAGACTAAGTTACGACTAGAGATTGGGGGGGGGGGGGGGAAGGATTGACGAGAATATATAACAAAAAGAGACAAGAAAATGAGTCGGCGATAAGGGCCAGCTACAGAGTTTCTCACATCTTAAGTAGACCAATGAAGCCTTCTTCCGATGGCGAATGTTTAAAAAAGTGCTTGTTAGCAGGTTTGGAAGAAATGTGTCCTGAAAAGAAGAATGCAGTAGAAGCTGTCAACATTTCTCGCATGACAATTAAAAGGCGAGTTTAAAATATGGATAAAAAGCTCCATTCACAATTAAAAGACAGAGCAGCAGAATTCCAAATGTTTTCTATTGCCCTGGCGAGTCCACTGACATAACTGATACCGCGCATTTCTTGGTATTTATTTGCAATACAAACTGCAATTTTTTTTATATAACAGAGGAGTTAGCAGCTATGAGAAGCATGAATGGGACTACAACTGGAGAAGACCTGTTCAAAGAAGTGTCAACCATCATAAAGGACCTTGCTCTTCCTCGGAATAAATTAGTTGGAGTGACTACTAATGGCGCTAGAAATATGGTTGGATGTCACAGCGGAAAGGTTTTGAATCTGGACCATTTGATGATGATTGTGTTTAACACTGTACATTTCATCAAATCACAGAACGTTGAATCACCAAACTTTCAAAGATTTTCTGACAGAAATAGAGTCCGAACATGAAGACGTTCTATTTCACATTGAAGTGTGGGGCTGGTTAAGCCGAGGAAATGTGTTCAAACGTTTTTTTGACTTCAGACACAAAATTGAAATATTGATGACGGAAAAATAAAAAAAAGTGTCCCAACTGAACGACCCCCCTCATGGTTCTGGGATTTGGCTATTTGATGCGACATCACATCACATCTAAATGATCTCAACACCAAACTACAAGGGAAAGACAAATTGATTTCACATGAGTATGCAGGCATAAGTGCTTTCCAAACAAAATTGCAACTCTTCATTCAACAGGCGGAAAGGGTGCATCTTGTCCACTCTCCAACCTGTACCACTCTACGAAATGATAAGCCGCTAAATATGTCTTTCCCAAAAGAAAGAATGATCCAACTTCTGAGGCTCTTGGTGAATAATTTCAGTGAAAGATGTGTAGATTTTCATAATTTAAAAAATAAAATCCGTCTTTTTGAAAATCCGATTGCTGCCGATGTGTCAAGTGCCCCGACAGATCTACAACTGGAACTGATTGACTTACAAAGCCAGACATCCCTGCTTGACAAATTTCAAGTGATGCATACCATTGACTTCTACTCCATGTTACCTGCAGAAGCGTTTCCGAATCTTCGAAAACAAGCGCTAAGGATGATCACAATGTTTTCAAGCACAAACTTTTTCAATGATGAAACGGTCGAAAACCAAGTTACGTAATCGCCCCACGGATGAACATCTAGATTCAGTGCTCCGAGTTGGTGTTTCATCTATGCAGCCAGATATTCAGAAGATGGTTTTGGATAAACTTCATGCATCACATTAATTTATGTAAGTAGTTCCACAACTAAAACTATTTAAAGAAGCTTATGGTATTTTTTTTTGTGTGGAGATATGGCCCGCGACACGAATGCCAAAAATTAAAATGCCCCGCAGACCAAATAAGGTTAGGCATCACTGGACTAGAGTAACACCTTTAGTAAAATCACTATATTTAGAAAGCCTTCAGGACAGAAGACTCAAAAGTAAAGTAGCAAGTATACATAAAACACTGAACCATAATCTTCAAATACAAAAACAAAATTTAATAAAATACTCTGAAAGACACAAAGATAAAGGCACATTCCTCGTCCCATATGCTAGGGCAAATTTGTACAAATACTCCTTCTTCCCTAGTGCTATTAGAGCATGGAATGGGTTGCCTGAGCTAGCCAGGAAAACCAGTGACTTGGCAGAGTTTAAGTCATTGGTTAATATGCATGACTAAATGCATGACGCGTAGGACGTAATCATCTTCTTTTTTGAAGTAACGTCTGTATTATATAAGATAAGAAGATAAGATAAGATAATGCCCACGGATGTAGACTATTACATTATTTCGGAAAATTTGTTAGATTAAATTAGTATCACACTGTAGAGAGATTTCTTTTAAACACGATGCTAGGAGGGTCCCTTGTATAAAGAATATTTTTAAAAAATGTAATACATACTGGCACCCATGCGCCCTTTCCTTAATCCTACAGGCCCATTTGGGTACCGGCACTACCGGGCATTCGCCCGAATGGCCATATAGCCATTCCGCCCCTGATCTGAGCTTACAAATTGCCCAATAACTTTTTTCAAGTGTAAGTCCGGCACTGAAATCATGAGATAGTGTTCAACCTAATGTACCAGCAGGTTACAGTTTAATGTATATCTTTGTTAGGATTCTATTGTTTATTGGCTCGCGACCTAGGAAAGTTCGTGACGTTTGTAGCGATGACTACGGAAGGGAGGTGGTGAACGATCAAAATGGAAACTCAACAAATGAACGTAATGAGTTCGACACTTTTTTTTTCCTCTTCCCTCTACCCCCCCCCCCCTGGCCTCCCTTTCGGCACGACATTTCTACTTCACGTACGACATCCATCACTTCAAAGAGACCGGTACTCTTGTGTTACCGGGTCCCCGGTACTTACTCCCTTCAACTTAACAGGTCAATAGTGTCCAACACGGATCTACAGTTTTCTATTACCGTTTTTCTTTCATGTCTCCTCATCTCGCACGCACGCAGCCAACCACTTTCGCGGGTCCTTGTAGTTCACACCTTGCATGACTCCCGTTTCAAGGTACGAGGAGCTGTTGAGTGTGCCCGAGAGATAGCGAGCCTCTATTCTTTCATTTCCTCCTCCCCCCAACCCCCTAGTCCTCTTTCCAGCTTCTCTTTTCTTCTGTTCTTTTTTTTTTCCCCCATACGCTTTTACCAGTTTCACTAAAGTCGAGATTTACTGATCTCACTATCATAGGATAAGACAAGGAGTCATCCAGTTATGGCGTCTAGTAAAAGTAAAGTTCTCCTTTCAGACCTTTTAGTCTTTAGGGCAGATGATGTAAAGGTCATCTATTTCTGTGGCTTTGCGGTTAACGAGAGTGTCATATGGCCAGAACAACGATCAACCGCCTTTACTTTTCCCCAACTATTGTTAGCTACCCAGTAGAGCTTGGCGTCGACGTGGTGAGAAAATAAAGGTGGGGGGTGGGGCGGAGAGAGAAGTATCGGCTCCACGAGAACGTTCATTTATTATTCAGCCAAATTGTTAATAGCCTAGTATTGGTCTAGTATTGGTCTAGTATTGGTCAAGTATTGGTCTAGTATTGGTCAAGTATTGGCCTAGTATTGGTCTAGGATTGGTCTAGTATTGGTCAAGTATTGGTCAAGTATTGGCCTAGTATTGGTCTAGTATTGGCCTAATATTGGCCTAGTATCGGTCTAGTATGGGTCTAGTATTGGTCAAGTATTGGACTAGTATTGGTCTAGGATTGGTCTAGTATAAGTCAAGTATTGGCCTAGTATTGGTCTAGTATTGGCCTAGTATTGGTCTAGTATTGGCCTAGTATTAGTCTAGTATTGGTCTAGTATTGGTCTAGTATTGGCCTAGTATTAGTCTAGTATTGGTCTAGTATTGGTCTAGTATTGGCCTAGTATTAGTCTAGTATTGGTCTAGTAATGGTCTAG
The DNA here is from genome assembly GCA_036873155.1 of Biomphalaria sudanica. Lineage (NCBI taxonomy): Eukaryota > Metazoa > Mollusca > Gastropoda > Planorbidae > Biomphalaria > Biomphalaria sudanica. Next base: position 1,309,510 of record JAZGLO010006661.1, read on the forward strand.
TATTGGTCTACTATGGGTCTAGTATTGGTCTAGTATGGGTCTAGTATCGGCCTAGTATTGGTCTAGTATTGGCCTAGTATTGGTCTAGTATTGGCTTGGTATTGGTCTAGCATTGGCCTAGTATTGGTTTAGTATTGGTCTAGCATTGGTCTAGTATTGGTCTAGTATTGGTCTAGTATTGGTCTAGCATTGGCTTAGTATTGTTCTAGTATGTGTCTAGCATTGGCCTAGCATTGGTCTAGTATTGGCCTAGTATTGGTCTAGTATTGGTCTAGCATTGGCTTAGTATTGTTCTAGTATCCGTCTAGCATTGGCCTAGCATTGGTCTAGCATTGGCCTAGCATTGGTCTAGTATTGGCCTAGTATTGGTCTAGCATTGGCCTAGTATTGGTCTAGTATTGGTCTAGTATTGGCCTAGTATTGGTGGCGCAAGTACCATGCTGGATAAGGAGACAAACCGTGTGGGAGTTGGGAAGAGAGAGGGGGGCGGGAGGTGATAGCGCTATAAAACACAATTACGCCTCCAAAGTCACTTGAAAAAAATATAATTTCAACATTCTACACGTTTTATTAGGAGGCAGGGGTACGATAGTTTTAGATAGTGGGGGGCAAGGGGGGGGGGGGTATCAAACGTCAAAATTCAGAAGAAGCCATTAGCTGTGTCTGAAAACAAAAATGGAAGGGTGCCGGCGTGGAGAAAGAGTTACGGTGAACAATTCAGAGAAAACAAAAAATAAATTATTATTCTCTGTGAAAGACGTAGCGAGTGACAAATATATATATAAGGTTTGGCTTCGAGTGCAAAGGTTGAGGAGGAAAGAAATATTTCACGCTGACTACCAAATCCTTGCCACATCCAGCGCAGAAATAACCGCCGTCTGCTGGTGCTCAGTTAGGTTTCTCTTTCTGCCGTCTTTGTCTGTCCACGGCAATAGATTATCTTATTGTCACAGCGGCCTGTGTAAGTGATCTCAAGCTGCCTCTTTCGGAAGCCGCCTTCAGCCTGGTGATCTTTTCATGTAAGTTAAGGCAAGCTGGTGCCTAAGCTGGTCTTTAAAATGTTTCAGTGGGGCACTTTTGATATGCAAACCACCTTTCAGCTCACCAAAAAGGATTCCCTTTGACATACAATCTTCCCCCCACCCCCACTGGAATACGGGCACTGCCCAGGAAGCTGTCAAACTACAAGCAATCCCTCTATTGACCTCTATACTGTCCATTCGCAAAGTACATCGTTGTTTGTAGCGCTGTCTTGCTTTCGTATGCCCATGGTGGAGCGCAGACATATTTGGTGAAAGCGTTCAAGAAGTTTTAATTGCTTTCTGTATAGTACCCATGTCTAGATCTAGACTTAGAAGACAAATGAGCAAAATTTTCCTGAACATTAATTTATTAAACTCTTGAATCACTTTCGGAAATGCCCAAACCCTTATCATTGGAATATTGAATGGTGTAGTAGATCTATACATTCGATTAACCAGGATTCTTCCATGGGAAGAAGGGCAGAGGGGGGGGGGCGCGGTAAATTTTTTTAAACATCTAACATTTATTAATTTTCAAGAAAAAAACAATCGCTCAATAAGTTGCATAATGGAGTTATTGTCTTCATAAAAAAATAATTTTAATGTTTGTGTTTTTGTTATTGCTAATTATGTGGGTACAACAACAACAACAATAAAATCCAATATGGTAGCATGCAACAAAGACAGGGTAAGTTCCAACAGTAGTCAATTTGGACGTCACAACTGTATGACCCTTAGAAAACCAACGCTCTCACTTCCGTAGGAGAAGCTTTTGTCACTGGCCAGGTGCTAGTGGAGAGTTAATTTTCAAAATTAGCCGAATGCCAGTTTTGATAGAAATTTGTCATAAAAACATTTATTTTGGGCTTACAAAAGGTGTCATCAAACATTGTCGCGCGGTGAGCTTTTGATTTGCTAATCGTTTGGCGTTGTAGATCTTGAATTTGATTGGTTCCTTTCAGTCGTTCTTTTCATCCGCTCCGTCCGTTATCCTCGGGACAAAAGATCTTTTCTCTCCCCTGACTAAACTGTTAGGTTCACACAGAAACGGTAGGCCGGTGTAAATGGTCAGCTCGGTGTATGTCAAGGACTGAAAGTAGTCCGGCAGACGACAGACAAATGCCAAGAATAAGAACTAATTAATTAGGTCAAGCATTCACTTTAAATATATCAACACAACTAAAAATCTTTAGATGAAACGGAGGGAGAGAGAGAGAGAAAGAGAGATACAGAGAGAAAGACAGAGAGAGACGTAGAAACAGAGAGAGACACGCACAAAGAGAAAGGCAGAGAGAAAGACACATACACACAGACAGAGAGACAGAGAAAAAGAGAGAGAGAGAGAGAAACAGCAACTTTTAGATGAATCAGGGCAGGATCTACTTAACTGCAGATGCCGCCCAGAATCTCATCCTCGACAAGTGGAGTGCCTACACACAATTAAAAATAAAAATGAATAAATCACACTTAATTTAAAACAAGGCTACAAAGTGTGATGGATGCCTGTCTGACTTCGACAGAATTACTCTGGAGATGTCTGGGTTTTCTTGTGCGGGTGTATTCACTGTGACTAACCACAAAGACGTAGACACACACACACAAGGTAACAAGTGAAGACGCTAAGTCCAAACCTTTGAACAATTCATGAACTAGATTTAATCCAGCAAAAAGGGCCACAGGCGATGTCTCTGTCTATAGAATACGTCCTACCCTTATGAAATCCTATCACCAACTGATTTTCTGTCTCCAAGTAGCCCCTAACCCAACTAAGTCAAAGCGTCACAAGTCGCGTTCAAAATCCGTCATTTATGGTGCGTCTCTACATATACTAAAAATACTAACTAAGTGTCAAACAAAAGACAGTTTGTGTGAAAACACAAACTCAAAATCGGCCCCCGAAGTGGTCCACCCAGGCAGGTGAAAAGGCAGGTTTCAATATTTTCAGAAAGAATGTTAGAATGAAATTCTATCCAAGGCAAATGACAAAGAAGAATGGAGAAAGAATGTTGACAGATGTTGTGTGAAAGTGAAGTTCAATGTGAACCTGGCCTAACTAATGAGCTATAATGATTATCCAATTGATGTAATTGTTTTGTAAAGGATAAATCTCTTATTCAAAGCCTCAAGAAAAAAACTATTTAAAAAAACGCCAGAAAATGGACAAGTTTTCAATTATATCATTACCCTATCATTAATTAGGCTCATTCTCATCAGTCTAAAGAAACATGCTCTTCCCCATAGCTAACTATAACAGAAAACATGCTCTTCCCCATAGCTAACAGGAACAGAAAACATGCTCTTCCCCATAGCTAACAGGAACAGAAAACATGCTCTTCCCCATAGCTAACAGGAACAGAAAACATGCTCTTCCCCATAGCTAACTGGAACAGAAAACATGCTCTTCCCCATAGCTAACAGGAACAGAAAACATGCTCTTCCCCATAGCTAACAGAAACAGAAAACATGCTCTTCCCCATAGCTAACAGGAACAGAAAACATGCTCTTCCCCATAGCTAACAGGAACAGAAAACATGCTCTTCCCCATAGCTAACAGGAACAGAAAACATGCTCTTCCCCATAGCTAACAGAAACAGAAAACATGCTCTTCCCCATAGCTAACTGGAACAGAAAACATGCTCTTCTCCATAGCTAACAGGAACAGAAAACATGCTCTTCCCCATAGCTAACAGGAACAGAAAACATGCTCTTCCCCATAGCTAACAGGAACAGAAAACATGCTCTTCCCCATAGCTAACAGAAACAGAAAACATGCTCTTCCCCATAGCTAACAGGAACAGAAAACATGCTCTTCCCCATAGCTAACAGGAACAGAAAACATGCTCTTCCCCATAGCTAACAGGAACAGAAAACATGCTCTTCCCCATAGCTAACAGGAACAGAAAACATGCTCTTCCCCATAGCTAACAGGAACAGAAAACATGCTCTTCCCCATAGCTTACTGGAACAGAAAACATACTCTTCCCCATAGCTAACAGGAACAGAAAACATGCTCTTCCAAATACCTAACTGGAACAGAAAACATACTCTTCCCCATAGCTAACAGGAACAGAAAACATGCTCTTCCCCATAGCTAACAGGAACAGAAAACATGCTCCTCCACGTAGCTAACTGGAACAGAAAACATGCTCTTCCCCATAGCTAACAGGAACAGAAAACATGCTCTTCCCCATAGCTAACAGAAACAGAAAACATACTCTTCCCCATAGCTAACAGGAACAGAAAACATACTCTTCCCCATAGCTAACAGGAACAGAAAACATACTCTTCCCCATAGCTAACAGAAACAGAAACATGCTCTTCCCCATAGCTAACAGAAACAGAAAACATGCTCCTCCCTATAGCTAACTGGAACAGAAAACATGCTCCTCCCTATAGCTAACTGGAACAGAAACATACTTCTCCCCATAGCTAACAGAAACAGAAAACATGCTCCTCCCTATAGATAACTGGAACAATAAAAGCTTCCGATTGGTAAGACTGAAATGTTTCGAATTTACAATGTAACAACTATCAAGTGTGTATTTTATTTGTAATGTATTTTTCTGGCTTGGAAAACAGTACTTACATTATGGTGTAGTGTCTGCCTCTTGTTCATACTTCTTGGCTCCGTCTTTATTTTTTTTTTTTTGTTGAAACTTAGCATGGGGGGGGGGGGACTTGGTGGCTGAGTGGTAAAGCGCTTAACTTTCAAACCCTGCATCTCCTGTTTGAATCTCGGGGAAGATTTTTAACTCTTTCTCTCCTAATCGACGATACCATCGTGGAATTAACTTCATTAAATTATATTATTGTTTAATTTTATAAACTTGACCTTGTATTATATAAAAAGAGTATGCATTTTCCTTTAATTCTATACCAAATACAACATTTTCTGATAACAAACAATAAATCGATTGAAGCTTTATCATTACAGGGAAGTGAAATAGTCATGAGCAGAATTGAAGAATTCCGTCGAAACGTGGACAAATAATAACGGAGTGAAAGAGTTAAGATGCACCTGAGTACACCCAACTCTGATGGGTACAAGACAATAGTTGGGGAAAGTAAAGGTGGTTGGTCGTTGCGCTGGACACATGACATTATCATTTACAGTCATAGAAACCTTGACATCATCTGCCTTATAAATCGCATGGTCTGGAAGGGTTATCTTTACTTTTTTTTCTGTCATTTTATGTTATATGCCATGTAGACCTTGTCACTGTAACATCAAACTGAAAGTATCGTCTGTAATGTAGAACGCGACTATCACGATTCATATAGAAGGGACGTCTGGAATCGGGATAAAGATATTAAATAAATATAAGGATTCAATTATGGTTTGGAACTCACTCCCCGTTGAATTAAAAAGAACCAACATGTCTTACTACATTCAAGAACATTTGGTTCTTTCTGTTCAAAACCTTTTTTTTTTAAAGATTTGTTTTTTTTCAAATAACTTTTCGTGTTTATTTTTAAAGTTATCATATAGCCTTACACCTAAATTATGTTTGCTTAACAACCCAATAAATAAAATTATCATTATTATGTTCCTCGGACCGTGCTACATGGAATGTCGTTTAAGTGAAACGAAAATCATTGTAGTTTCTTTAACATTGTCAACTAAAAAATTTTCTAGTGATGTGTCAGGTCTGAAGCAGTACCACCCTCTGACAGGCAACGAGTATCTTCTAACGGATGCTTGGTGCCTGCGAGGTCAGCTATCATTATCTACTGGGTTTATATAACAACAGGGTATATGGTCATGCATAATTACCTCCTTGACTAGGTGGGATTTTTTTATTATTAGTTTCCTTATACAAATGCGTTAGTGGTACGCAATGTCAATAATGGTTTCGGATTCCTTTTTTTTTTTTGGTCAAAAAAAATAAATCAGTGTGATTAAAATCCACCAGTTCTTGAGAAGATTTTGCAGTGCATTACTTCTCAAATAAATATTGCTTTAGAAATGTACTGCTCTCATGATTATAAGAATCGATGTATTTTTTCATCCCTTATTATTTCCCCTTGATTGTCCGTCAACTTTCTATATATAAACGCGGATAATGAAGTGGGCGTGGCATGAAAGCATAAAGAGGACGCAAGGTACAGAATATGTCATTAACCGAGTGTATGTAAGAGGCTCAAATACGAGGCGATCCACAGGCTTATTTTGTTCTGGAACAAGACTCTGTTGGTTTAAGCCCCAAAACCTCCCCCTCCCAAGACACGCCCCCTATTTCTGAGTTTACGTTTTTCTTTTCTTTCATTCCAATGTAATTATTTTAATATGGAGAGAAAGTAGTCCCTACAGCATGGCCGCCTCGCTTTTAATGAAAGGTGAGGCAGACGAGATCAAAGGCGCAGCACGCACGGCGGTGCTGATGGGAAGTGACAGACATGGCGCGCAGCAGACGACAATGCCTGTTCGCACGAACGGTTTTGTGTCATGTGATCAGGGGACAGATTTGACCGCCCCCTTAGCACAACAAACGTAGGTCATGCAGTTAGCCGCCGACATTTTCTTTTCTTCATAGAAGCAGACGCTGTGGGTTAGACGTTTGGGACTATATTTTTTTTTTAGCAATGGTTATCAACTGTCTGAACATGGCATCAATGAGCCTAATTGAAATGCCAACTTTAAAATACAAACATAATATTCATAAAAATTGTAAATATTGATACAAAACAGATTATTTAATACTTGCATACTAAAATACGGTACCTAGGACACATTTCAAACATTCTGCATAAAGACAGTACTATATCAGCTTACTGTCTGCATGAAGACAGTACTATATCAGCTTACTGTCTGCATAAAGACAGTATTATGTCAGCTTACTGTCTGCATAATGACAGTACTATGTCAGCTTACTGTCTGCATAAAGACAGTACTATGTCAGCTTACTGTCTGCATAATGACAGTGTTATGTCAGCTTACTGTCTGCATAAAGACAGTACTATATCAGCTTACTGTCTGCATAAAGACAGTACTATATCAGCTTACTGTCTGCATAAAGACAGTACTATATCAGCTTACTGCCTGCATAAAGACAGTACTATATCAGCTTACTGTCTGCATAAAGACAGTATTATGTCAGCTTACTGTCTGCATAATGACAGTACTATGTCAGCTTACTGTCTGCATAAAGACAGTACTATGTCAGCTTACTGTCTGCATAATGACAGTGTTATGTCAGCTTACTGTCTGCATAAAGACAGTACTATATCAGCTTACTGTCTGCATAAAGACAGTACTATATCAGCTTACTGTCTGCATAAAGACAGTACTATATCAGCTTACTGCCTGCATAAAGACAGTACTATATCAGCTTACTGTCTGCATAAAGACAGTACTATATCAGCTTACTGTCTGCATAAAGACAGTACTATATCAGCTTACTGTCTGCATAAAGACAGTACTATGTCAGCTTACTGTCTGCATAAAGACAGTACTATATCAGATTACTGTCTGCATAAAGACAGTACTATATCAGATTACTGTCTGCATAAAGACAGTACTATATCAGCTTACTGTCTGCCTAAAGACAGTACTATATCAGCTTACTGTCTGCATAAAGACAGTACTATATCAGCTTACTGTCTGCATAAAGACAGTACTATATCAGCTTACTGTCTGCATAAAGACAGTACTATATCAGCTTACTGTCTGCATAAAGACAGTACTATATCAGCTTACTGTCTGCATAAAGACAGTACTATATCAGCTTACTGTCTGCATAAAGACAGTACTATATCAGCTTACTGTCTGCATAAAGACAGTACTATATCAGCTTACTGTCTGCATAAAGACAGCATTATATTAGCTTACATCTATATCAAGATGGTATGATGGTACTATATAAGCTTACATCTAGAACAGTGTTGCCCAACCATTTTTTTTTATCTAAAAACCGTAAACCATTTCGGACTCGGACACTGGCCGCATCACATCCAAACAATTATTGAATCAGGTGGACCAGGTACTCAATGGCCTCATTATGTACTGCGGGCAGATGCTTGAGAGGTTGGACGAAGGCCTGCTATGGTCCGTGGACCGTAGTTTAAACATCACAGATCTATATGATGGTATTGCTTTTTGCTACGTCATCAATTGTTTAATGTTAGTGATCGAAATATCGCGTGTGTATGTGTGCGCGCGCGCGTGCGCCCTTGCTAGTCAAAATAAAGACGAGAGCTTAAGCAATAAAAAATAAATTTTAACAAATCAAACAACAAACTAAAATACTATTTAACCTTGGTCAGCTGTAGAGATACAAGAAGTTGAACAGATGCTAGATAGAGGCGTGACATATATAACAAACTAAGAATTCACATTCAAAGTCGCTTGCAAAATATGTAGGTCACAGCTGGGGCTGCGCAGCCGCGGGAAATACTGCATTCCTCACTAATCTTCGGACTCGAAGACAAGCCTTATTAATAATTCACATCTCAATGGTATTAGAAAAGTGTTTGACAAACTTTTTCCTTCACGGAACACTTCGCACATATTTAGCGGGACACTTTACTTATTTTTTCTTAGAGAGATTAATTCACGTGGTGACCTACTAGTCTATTATTCCAGCAGTTCGTAGAAAACATATTCAAGACTCGCGGAACACTAGAGTTCTGCAGAAAACAGTTTGGGGAAACAGAGCAAGAAACTTTGTACTATCGAAAATCTGCTCTACGTTTCGGTTATTAGAGTATTAAGAATACAGAAGAAATATGTTTTCTGGTACTTTTTTTTTTTACTCAACGTTTTGGTTGATGGAGTGAAAGAGAAAGTGGGAAAATGTCTTCCGGTAGCTCTAGTAGATCCACCGAACACAAATACCAAAACAATTTATCAGTCCCCCCCCCCCCCAGCGCTCAGTTAAACAGTCTGGGGACTATTATCTCCTCCCAATGTTTTCCACATTTATTTCACATCTTCAGCTCCAGCGACCTCAAACTTATTGAATTCCTCCTCCCCTCCTCTTTCCTGTTCCTCCACTCCCCACCCCCATCCCTTTCTCGCCAACCGAGGATGAAAGAACTCTCTCGAAAAAAAAAACGTGAGAGCTTAGAGTTATCCCCCGTGCCCCATCGCTTGGCAGTTAGAGAAAATTACTTTACGGCCGATTTCAACCGTTACATGGAGCGGAAGTGGACAGCGGTCAGCCGGTCGGTCGTGGTCGGCGTCTTGAAAAGGATACCTGGCTTTGAGAACTGATGGCGCGTGTCATTAGCTGGAACCTGATTGTATATTCTATATGGCTATAAACGCTAAGCATCGGTGAAAATGGCGTTTTGATGCACACTGAGGTGGAAAAAAAAAAGTAAAATGGGGGAGGGGGGGGAGAGGAACTGACCGCTTCATTCCGGAAGTTTGGACATGTAAAAAAAAAAAAAATAAAGATGAAGCCTCATTAACGATTAGGTCTTACGTACAATAGAGCTAGAGAAAAAATACAACATAGTCACTGGGTAATAGTAACACCAGACATTATTGTATCACATGGGCGTATCCAGTCAACATATTACCTCCGTATCCCTTTGTCATTAGCATACGAACTGTGGAACTGTGTTGGTGGCTGGACGGCGTAAGGTCTTTAAACTTTCCGGGGGGGGGGGTCCTTTCAAACAAGTTTCGGTCCTACCGAACATTCTATTTCTTTTTTTTTTGGTGCATTGAATAGCGATGGCGAAACTTTGGACGTCGGCCTGGACGCTGACCTTTACTCTTTAGAACAGTGATTCCCAAAGTTGTCTATATAGACCCCCAGGGATCTACGACGACTTCCAAGGAGTCTACGAGACAAAAAAAGTTTGGGAACTACTGCTTTAGAACGTGTTTTTATTTCTTTTAGTTCGTGTTTACACACGCGCGCATACACACACACACACGCGCGCATACACACACACACGCGCGCATACACACACACACACGCGCGCACACACACACACACGCGCGCGCATACACACACACACACGCGCGCATACACACACACACGCGCGCATACACTCACACACGCGCGTATACACACACACACACACACACAAGTACACCTGGTGATATGTTAAGAAACGATTGAGTAATTAACTCTTTCTCTCCTAACTGACGATACCAGCGTTGATTCCACCAGAATGTGGTAAATAATTACGGAGAGAAAGAGTTAAATCAGCTAATTAGTAATATACTGCTGACACCACAGCTACCATATCTTAACCCATAAATTGCTGAGCTTTTTTACAAGAGGGCATACAAAATGGAATTACAATTCTAATGTTTAGAGGCTAATCTACCACACGCGTCTAAAGGGTTAAAGACACAGCTATCATATCTTAAAGATTTCAACACCATCCGTCGAAGACGCGAGTGTCGTCCCTTAAAGAGACGGTATTCACTTATTACGTCACAGTTTGATCACATCTGAAAGAACTGGTCGGGGCCTGAATAGAGATATTATAAGTCAGGCTAATTCAAAACTTTGAATGAACCAACAATATTTTTTTGTTTTGTTTACAAAGCTTCTATTTAGTCTGTCTGTCCGGTAAAAATTATGTAGACGTGATTTCTCCTAAACAGATGCCTGCATTGTGATTTCTCCTAAACAGATGCCTGCATTGTTATTTCTCCTACACAGATGCCTGCATTGTGATTTCTCCTACACAGATGCCTGCATTGTTATTTCTCCTACACAGATGCCTGCATTGTTATTTCTCCCTAACCCATTCTCGAATCAAGTGGAAACTTTAAACAATTACTAACAATACAAGAATAGATGTAAAAAAAAACCAAATTACTCAAATAATCATCTCAAATTAACTCTTTCTCTCCTATCTGACAATACCAACATTGATTCCACCAAAATGAGGTAAATAATTACGGAGAGTAAGAGTTAATTATTTTTTATTGATATCGAATAAGAGAAATAACTTTTTCATTGTAAAGAACAGGAGCGGACTGGGTATCAAAGTCGGCCCGGGCATTACCAAAAGAAAAAACGGCATGCCATAGCATGGGCGTAGCCAGGATTTTTTCGGTGCGGGGGTTGTTTTTTACCCCCCCCCCTCGGCAATATGAGACTTAGTAGTGAATAAAGTGCTGCTGGTTGATATTTCATTGAGGTTTACCAGTTTTTTACTTTAATTTGATGAGTCTTGTTCAATAACAATTAGAAAGTCATCACTCTCGGGTTTTCTAAAATTATTAATGGAAAAAAGTACCGCGTTGTTTGTTTGTTTTTTGTAACACCACAAGTTTTCCGACGTGTTATTCGGCGTCGTACGAAGTACATGTACACTTGCAAACGCCGCTCGGCAGGCGACCTGATGACATTGTGACAAAACCAGCATTTTTTTTTATCTTGTTAATTGGAGGGAAAAATCTAAATACATCATCAAAGTGCCTATAAAGGTCGATACGTTTCCCATCATCAAAGTGCCTATAAAGGTCGATACGTTTCCCATCATCAAAGTGCCTATAAAGGTCGATACGTTTCCCATCATCAAAGTGCCTATAAAGGTCGATACGTTTCCCATCATCAAAGTGCCTATAAAGGTCGATACTTTTCACATCATCAAAGTGCCTATAAAGGTCGATACGTTTCCCATCATCAAAGTGCCTATAAAGGTCGATACTTTTCCCATCATCAAAGTGCCTATAAAGGTCGATACTTTTCACATCATCAAAGTGCCTATAAAGGTCGATACTTTTCACATCATCAAAGTGCCTATAAAGGTCGATACGTTTCCCATCATCAAAGTGCCTATAAATGTCGATACGTTTCCCATCATCAAAGTGCCTATAAATGTCGATACGTTTCCCATCATCAAAGTGCCTATAAAGGTCGATACTTTTCACATCATCAAAGTGCCTATAAAGGTCGATACTTTTCACATCATCAAAGTGCCTATAAATGTCGATACGTTTCCCATCATCAAAGTGCCTATAAATGTCGATACGTTTCCCATCATCAAAGTGTCTATAAAGGTCGATACGTTTCCCATCATCAAAGTGCCTATAAAGGTCGATCCTTGTTCCATCATTTCTATAGCTACCAGGATGACAAATGTAATTAGTGCAAATGATAATTAACAAACAAGTCTTTTGTAAAATTCAAATTTTCTTGTTACGTTACTCTCTTGGAAGTCGGGTTTAAAACAAAGTAATTTTTTGGTGTCACGCACTATCCCAATGTGCCCTTAAATTTTTAGTTTAGTTCAAAATAAAGTAGCAATTATGCATAAAACATCAAACTATAAACTTCAAATACAAAACAAAGCTTAAAAAAATACATACATAGAAAAACAAAGATAAAGGCACATTCCTCATTCCAAATGCTAGGACAAATTTATACTCCTTCTTCCCTAATGCCATTAGAGCATGGAATGGGTTGCCTGAGTCAGCCAGGAAACCAATACATTGGCAGAGTTTAAGTCATTGACTAACTTGCATGACTAGATTGACATAGGGACCTGAGTAGGATGTAATCATCTAGGACAGGGGTGGGCAAATTACGGCCCTCGGGCCACATGCGGCCCGCCGAAGTATTTTATGCGGCCCGCCGACGCTTAAAGAAATCACATTACACATATAAAAATGCAAATGTATTTATATAAATAATTGTAAATATCTATAGATCTAGAAATAATTGAAACTTCGGATTGTTATCACTTATCATGAAGAGGCTAAAGAAACATTGTCTTTAAACGTCATTCTAAAAAGTTTAAAGTAAACGAAGATTATTTTTAATGGCAATATTATTATTATAGCTTATATATAGCGCTACTTTTATGCTTATAGCATGCTCAGAGCGCTTTGGTCCAATCTCATTTGTGGACAAGTGGGGGGGAGGGGGTATCTAGGAGTTGGTTTTCCGTGCTGCCTTTAGGCGCTCAGTAAACACAACTCTGCCCGAGTCGGGTGTCGAACCTCGAGCCCCCTTCTAGGTAGCCAAAACAAGCCAAGTTCAAGCGCACTTAGCCTCTCGACCACGCTTCCCAATATTTGGAAACATTCAGTCAAAGACAAACACAAGTCAGTATTTATTCAATTCTATCATAAACTGTTAAAAGTTTTGGGTCGGCTTGTACAAGATGGCAAGTGTAACAACTAATGAAGCTCGTGCTGTGACAAAGAAAAACAGGCTTTTTAATAAAAAAAAAAGCATTGAATATCAAATATATTGTTGGAATTGATTTCTCAATGATCTTATTATTGGCACAGGGCCAGCCTTAGGCATAGACAAAGTGCTTAGGGTCACCAATTGATAAGAGCCCTGCACTGACTTCATATTTGTTATTTTAGAGAAGAAATAGCTAAACTTGTTGAAGTACAATAGGTGTTTAATCAATTGAATAATTTTACTCTTGTCGCTTTTTTATTTTATTTTATTTGAGGCCACCAAATTCACTTTGCCAAGGGCCTCCAATTATCTGCCGGCCATGACTGGCAGTTCCGAGAAGTACTTGAAGATTTGGAAACAAAACATTCCGATGTTCGGTAACACAGTAGTATCCGCTGGCCTAGAAGAATATGGAATCTCAAGGAAGAAATAGTTATGTTCATTTAAGGACATTGACTGTGACTTTGTTACTAATATTTCTAACGAAGAGTTGAAGACAAACTTCATGTATATCAATGGAGACATTGCAATGTTTTGTTTGCAAATGAAATGTATCTGCATCTTAAATCTTTTCAAACAAAGTTATTCCACTTCTTGAGACAGCGAGTGAAATCGGGTCTAATCATTTTCCTTAGATGAAAGGTGAAACTATTTCTAGGGAAATGGATGAAATTACAAGACCTATTTGGATTCCTTGATTGTGGAATTTGAAAGCAAATTTTAAGACATCAAGATCTTGGAACTAGTTTTCAATACCATCAGCTCACCATTTAATGCAGAAGCTGATTTAGCTCAAGATGACATACCTCCAAGCAATTTATGACCTGAAAGAGTAATTCCAGTGAGTTCTTCCTGGGAAGTTTCATGACTGCCAGAAGCTGTATTCCCATACTAAAGAAAACTTTGCTGCGAAGCTGTCACATTATTCGGAACCTAATTCATCTGTGAACACGCTTTATTTCGTTTGTTTGAAAATTATGAAGTGTTAGGTCGATGCTCACTCAATGTAATTTGACAAAACAACTAGTAAGCTAGTTCTACAGTTACAGAACATTATGTACGGATGTAAACAGTTCAATGCTTTACATTAAGTACAATTGTACATTTGTGGTGAAATGTGATTTAAAAGACAATAACAAAATTTTAAAAAAATATTCGTAAAATTAGTTTAAGAAATTGCTAACTGTTGTTGTTATTCCTCAAAAAAAAATAAAATTATGCGGCCCGCCAGTCCCCAAATTTTTTTAATGCGGCCCTGGGTAGAAAAAGGTTGCCCACCCCTGATCTAGGATAAGAAGAATAAGAAGATGGAGTGTTGAGGAGATGGAGTGTTGAGATGGAATGTTGAGGAGATGGAGTGTTGAGGAGATGGAGTGTTGAGGAGATGGAGTGTTGAGGAGATGGAGTGTTGAGGAGATGGAGTGTTGAGGAGTGTTGAGATGGAGTGTTGAGGAGATGGAGTGTTGAGGAGATGGAGTGTTGAGATGGAATGTTGAGGAGATGGAGTGTTGAGGAGATGGAGTGTTGAGGAGATGGAGTGTTGAAGAGATGGAGTGTTGAGGAGATGGAGTGTTGAGATGGAATGTTGAGGAGATGGAGTGTTGAGGAGATGGAGTGTTGAGGAGATGGAATGTTTAAGGGAAACTTGTTCTGTTCTAAAGTCACTGAAAGCCTTTACATTTATTTTGTTTAGTTTTGTAATAAATTTTTCTCTTTTGTTAAAAAAAAAATTACAGAATTTTTTAAAGACTCATTTTACTTTGTTTGGGAATCAAAGATGAAATTTATTACCTGGGAAAATAAGCTAATTGATTAATACTGTTTGATATCTATCTTGTAATTTTGCTTTCCTCTTATGCTTTATTTTCTTAATTTACACATTTTATCGTATGTTATTTGAGATCTATCTATCTAATTTGTGATCTTATTTTGTTTGAGATCTATATGATCTTGTTTGAGATCTATCTTATCTTGTTTGAGATTTATATGATCTAATTTGAGATCATTTGCTTTTTCATATGTCACTTAAAAGCTCTTACAAACAGGTTTGTTTAGCTAATTGCTTTGTAAAAATATTTGTTGCTGACTAAACTATTAGCAAATCTCAAAACTCCTTCAGTCACAAAGCTACTATGAATCATCCCATTTCCCAAACATTAGCTATGAATCATCTCATTTCCCAAACATTAGCTATGGATCATCTCATTTCCCAGGAATTAGCTATGAATCATCTCATTTTCCTGACATCAGTTGTGGTTGCAATTCTGTTACCCACACAGCTATATATTCGAAGGGATGGAAAGTGCCACTACAGTTTGTGGCATCACAGGCTCTGCCAGGGAGTAGCACTGTATGCTGCAAACTCAAGGGTTGCCTCCAGACTTTTCCTCAAAGGCTTCCCTATGTTTGTTATACCTGCATGGTAACAGAGACTTTCCTAGGTTGGTTATATCTGCATGGTAACAGAGACTTTCCTAGGTTGGTTATACCTGCATGGTAACAGAGACTTTCCTAGGTTGGTTATACCTGCATGGTAACAGAGACTTACCTATGTTGGTTATACCTGCATGGTAACAGAGACTTTCCTAGGTTGGTTATACCTGCATGGTAACAGAGACTTTCCTAGGTTGGTTATACCTGCATGGTAACAGAGGCTTTCCTAGGTTGGTTATACCTGCATGGTAACAGAGACTTTCCTAGGTTGGTTATATCTGCATGGTAACAGAGACTTTCCTAGGTTGGTTATACCTGTATGATAACAGAGACTTTCCTAGGTTGGTTATACCTGCATGGTAACAGAGACTTTCCTAGGTTGGTTATACCTGCATGGTAACAGAGACTTTCCTAGGTTGGTTATACCTGCATGGCAACAGAGACTTACCTATGTTGGTTATACCTGCATGTCAACAGAGGCTTTCCTAGGTTGGTTATACCTGCATGGCAACAGAGGCTTTCCTAGGTTAGTTATACCTGCATGGCAACAGAGGCTTTCCTAGGTTGGTTATACCTGCATGGTAACAGAGACTTTCCTAGGTTGGTTATACCTGCATGGTAACAGAGGCTTTCCTTCTTTTAGGTGGGTAGACAGCCAAGCCTAACAAGCCCCTCCTGCTTACTGGTCACTCACATTTGCCCATTCTCTTATTAGTAAAAACAGTTCTGCAGTACCCAATATCTGAGTTACATGAGAAGGCCAGGAGCTGGGCTGGTTGTCTTCCATTGGATCCATTGGTATATGTACCAACTTTATGGAACCAAGTCTATTGGCTTAACACATATTTAAATATGATGAATTGACTATATTATAGTGCTACATGACTTCAGCCTCATAAAGAAAAACTTAATATTGTTGTAACTGAAGTGTGATGCCGGTCAGTGTAGCCCTCTGTGTAATCAACCAAAACATGCGACACAGGCCTGTGTACTTAAAAAGTACTGATGTAAACATTATCCGTGTAGGTCAACGGTGTTTTGATTATCTGACTATGAACCGTGTGCTGTTCAGTCAAGTCAGTCTGACTCGGAGAGGACCAAGAAGGTTGAGGCGAGAACGAGATTCAAGTAGAAGTTGTGTATAGTTGTTATATTCCGACATTGACTTCTGCCCATTTGTCAAGTATTTGCTTGTTTTCTCTTCATTATGTATTCCACTCATTCAAGTGTCTCGTTCTATCAGAGCCCAAGTTGTCTGCTTCTTGACTTAGCCACATTGTTTTGTCAAGGGTTTATAGAGAATCGTAACAATATCTTAACTTTTTCCTAATACAATAATAAGCTGCTTACAAAATTAATATTTGAATGAAAAACTGCAACATGAAGAGTCTTGATCGTTAAGCAAACCTAAAGTTTTAGTTTGAATCCCTATAGGTATCAGGTCTTTAAAATTTGTAAATAGTAATATAGTCAATACTAAATAGTAAATATTAATATAGTCAATACTAAATAGTAAATATTAATATAGTCAATACTAAATAGTAAATATTAATATAGTCAATACTAAATAGTAAATGTTAATATAGTCAATACTAAATAGTAAATGTTAATATAGTCAATACTAAATAGTAAATGTTAATATAGTCAATACTAAATAGTAAATATTAATATAGTCAATACTAAATAGTAAATGTTAATATAGTCAATACTAAATAGTAAATGTTAATATAGTCAATACTAAATAGTAAATATTAATATAGTCAATACTAAATAGTAAATAATAATATAGTCAATACTAAATAGTAAATGTTAATATAGTCAATACTAAATAGTAAATGTTAATATAGTCAATACTAAATAGTAAATGTTAATATAGTCAATACTAAATAGTAAATGTTAATATAGTCAATACTAAATAGTAAATATTAATATAGTCAATACTAAATAGTAAATATTAATATAGTCAATACTAAATAGTAAATGTTAATATAGTCAATACTAAATAGTAAATGTTAATATAGTCAATACTAAATAGTAAATGTTAATATAGTCAATACTAAATAGTAAATATTAATATAGTCAATACTAAATAGTAAATATTAATATAGTCAATACTAAATAGTAAATAATAATATAGTCAATACTAAATAGTAAATATTAATATAGTCAATACTAAATAGTAAATGTTAATATAGTCAATACTAAATAGTAAATATTAATATAGTCAATACTAAATAGTAAATATTAATATAGTCAATACTAAATAGTAAATGTTAATATAGTCAATACTAAATAGTAAATATTAATATAGTCAATACTAAATAGTAAATATTAATATAGTCAATACTAAATAGTAAATATTAATATAGTCAATACTAAATAGTAAATAATAATATAGTCAATACTAAATAGTAAATATTAATATAGTCAATACTAAATAGTAAATGTTAATATAGTCAATACTAAATAGTAAATGTTAATATAGTCAATACTAAATAGTAAATATTAATATAGTCAATACTAAATAGTAAATATTAATATAGTCAATACTAAATAGTAAATGTTAATATAGTCAATACTAAATAGTAAATATTAATATAGTCAATACTAAATAGTAAATAATAATATAGTCAATACTAAATAGTAAATGTTAATATAGTCAATACTAAATAGTAAATGTTAATATAGTCAATACTAAATAGTAAATGTTAATATAGTCAATACTAAATAGTAAATGTTAATATAGTCAATACTAAATAGTAAATATTAATATAGTCAATACTAAATAGTAAATATTAATATAGTCAATACTAAATAGTAAATGTTAATATAGTCAATACTAAATAGTAAATGTTAATATAGTCAATACTAAATAGTAAATGTTAATATAGTCAATACTAAATAGTAAATATTAATATAGTCAATACTAAATAGTAAATATTAATATAGTCAATACTAAATAGTAAATATTAATATAGTCAATACTAAATAGTAAATGTTAATATAGTCAATACTAAATAGTAAATGTTAATATAGTCAATACTAAATAGTAAATGTTAATATAGTCAATACTAAATAGTAAATAATAATATAGTCAATACTAAATAGTAAATATTAATATAGTCAATACTAAATAGTAAATGTTAATATAGTCAATACTAAATAGTAAATATTAATATAGTCAATACTAAATAGTAAATATTAATATAGTCAATACTAAATAGTAAATATTAATATAGTCAATACTAAATAGTAAATATTAATATAGTCAATACTAAATAGTAAATATTAATATAGTCAATACTAAATAGTAAATATTAATATAGTCCATTGATTTCAAAGTGGTCTATACAGACCCCCAGGGGTCTACGAAAGGGAAAACATAAATTGGGGCCTAAGAGATGTACACGGGGGTCTACGATAATGGATTCCATTTCAGCAGGTTGTAACTTTAATGTGTATATCCCATTAATGTAATTCTTTCATATACTAATATAGGTCTGAAAGGGGAACTTTACTTTGTTTTTACTTTGGTTAAACCTTTAAATATTTATCCTGCTATTCAAACGAAAAATTGTATTTTATTTAAAAAATGATTTAAATAACTTATTTTTGTCTAAATGTAACTAATGTTTAACAAAGAAATGTAGATTGTACAGTGTTGATTATTTCAAATTGGGATTCGTTCCTTCCTTGTCAAACCAGCGGTTGTCTAAGTGCCTTTTTATGAAGATATGGAACCAATGACGCTGGAGGATCATCTGAGACAATGCCACAATGACTAAATAGATAGAGATTTGAAAAACTTTGGAACACCCAAAATAAAGTTAAGAATAGACCCTCACAATTTCTCTTCGACATCATATAGAGAAGATGATGGTTTTTAAGCGTCTTACAGTATCTCTTTACTTATAGCCAAATACGGAAAACACTATAGATAAAACATTGATTTTACCAACCGTTGTAGTTTTAAAAACTTTTTTATACAAACCTACATCTGATATTAATCAAATAATTTCTTTAAGCAAGAAAACAATTCAAGGGCACAAGGATGGCATAGCTGTAAAACTAAAAGCTTCTTATGTAATTCCTGCAAACGACATATATAGTAATATATACAGTTTGAGATCAGCGGCATCAAAGGTTCTGATAGGGTGTAGCGCTGTGTGCTGCAAACTACTTAAGGGTCGCCGCCACCGTGTTTTTCCTCAGGATTGACCCATGAAAGTTTTTCCTTGTTTGGGTATAGTTGCAGGCCAAAGAGATTTGAATTAAGTTTGCCTTCTGCTAGGTGGGCTGCAAGCCAAGGCTAACGAGCCCCTCCTGCTCGAAGTTACTGGTTTAGGCGACAGTTACTCGTCTTCGCCCCATTCAGCTATGAAAACAGTTCCGCTGACTCCATATTTGTGCCACACGGAAAAGATGAAGAACTACACGAAAAACATTTCTAGTGTGTTTGGTGATTCCAGCAATAGATATTCAAATGTTAAAAACATTTCTAGTGTGTTTGGTGATTCCAGCAATAGATATTCAAATGTTAAAAACATTTCTAGTGTGTTTGGTGATTCCAGCAATAGATATTCAAATGTTAAAAACATTTCTAGTGTGTTTGGTGATTCCAGCAATAGATATTCAAATGTTAAAAACATTTCTAGTGTGTTTGGTGATTCCAGCAATAGATATTCAAATGTTAAAAACATTTCTAGTGTGTTTGGTGATTCCAGCAATAGATATTCAAATGTTAAAAACATTTCTAGTGTGTTTGGTGATTCCAGCAATAGATATTGAAATGTTAAAAAAATTTCTAGTGTGTTTGGTGATTCCAGCAATAGATATTCAAATGTTAAAAACATTTCTAGTGTGTTTGGTGATTCCAGCAATAGATATTCAAATGTTAAAAACATTTCTAGTGTGTTTGGTGATTCCAGCAATAGATATTCAAATGTTAAAAACATTTCTAGTGTGTTTGGTGATTCCAGCAATAGATATTCAAATGTTAAAAACATTTCTAGTGTGTTTGGTGATTCCAGCAATAGATATTCAAATGTTAAAAACATTTGTAGTGTGTTTGGTGATTCCAGCAATAGATATTCAAATGTTAAAAACATTTCTAGTGTGTTTGGTGATTCCAGCAATAGATATTCAAATGTTAAAAACATTTCTAGTGTGTTTGGTGATTCCAGCAATAGATATTCAAATGTTAAAAACCTTTCTAGTGTGTTTGGTGATTCCAGTGTTACGTATCTAGGCGTTGTTTTTTTCTTTCGTTGACCTGTTGCGGTCGAGAGACGGGTAGGTTGTCTGCCCCTTGTGTAATAAGTTTTTTTTTCTTTTTTATTCGTCAAGCCACACAGACAGTGACCGGTCCTTGACCTGTGTGTGTACCTCTGGTTGAAAGGAGGGTGTTTTTTTTTTCTGCCTCTTTGAAGAGCGTTCTAGATCTGGGTGTTGATGACTTTCTAGAAATTACGAGAGATCGACGCGCGGTAGATTATATAAGACCGCTCGCGTAACGTTGACGGACAGACATACGGAGACAGCCGTGAGACAGAATAGCGGAGACATTGCGTGACCCGTGCGTGGTTAACCACTTGATCGTGTAAGTTAATTTTTTTTTATGTAAGGCCTTGCTTGCTTGTATTTGTAATTACATTTTCAAACTCTTGTATTGTAATATTTTTACATGTCATTTTTGTAAAAGGGTTTTGGTCAACACATCAATTCTGTATTGAGTAAATGTTTATTTTTCTTTCTTGTAACTTTATATTTGATTAAACATTAAGTTGATAGTTTACCTTCCGATTTCTTGTGTCATTTTTTTTTGTTATTCATTGTAAGTCTTTGATTAAATTCAGACTTAAGATAAGTGACACAACTCCTTTTCTATTGTCACGTTCCCCTAGGCAAGCCATTTTAAAAATTAGAATTCAATTCGTAATACGTGACAAAAGAAGTTTGGGGGCTCGTCCGGGATATTTTTCTGAACCTATTTTCGTCTTACTTGAGTAATTTTGTAAAGGCGAAGTTGACTTTAACAAAATTTTTTTGTTTGTTCAAAGAGTCGGAAGTAAAGTATCAATAGTATTGACCAAACTCTCTTAAGGTTTTTTGTTGTACTGATTTTGTACTGTATATTTACATTGTATACATTTTTTGCTTGTAATAGTTGTTAGTTAGTCATGGATATTCAGGTTTTTCTTTCAAATCCCTCTGTGGAAGAGCTTGATGCTTTTACTAGGAAGGAACTGGTCCTTATTTCTAAACATTTAGGGTTAAAAATAAAATCAAATGCCCTTAAACAAGAAATCAGAGATAACATTGTAATCCATTATGTAGACGAGGAAGTGTTTTCTGAAGACCTTTTAGAAACCCTTAGACCCGATGAGGGTAAATCAGATTTAGAACTTCAGATAAAATTAAAACAAATGGAAATAGAAGCCCAGAAGGAAATTAAACAAAAAGAATTAGAGCTTGCAGCGGCTAGAGAGCAGAAAGAAATGGAAATAGAAGCCCAGAAGGAAATTAAACAAAAAGAATTAGAGCAGAAAGAAATGGAAATGAAATTACAAATAGAGTTAAAAAAATTAGAGCTAGCTGCTAATGTAAGACCAGATTCTTCCCCTGCCAGTCATACTGCTGAAGCAACAAAATTTTTGAAAATAATTCCACGCTTTAATGAAGCCACAATTGACAATTATTTTCCACAATTTGAACTTGCTGTGAAAAATTTTAATGTACCTGAAACTTTGTGGCCCACTTTGCTGCAAACAGTTTTGACTGGTAGAGCTGCAGAGGTATTTTGTTCTTTGACCATTGAACAACAAAAAGATTATAATGTTGTTAAGGCCTTAATTCTTAAGGCATATGAACTTGTTCCGGAAGCTTACCGAAAGCAGTTCAGGGATTGTCGCAAATCGGATGGTCAAACCCATGTAGAATTCCTGCGGGAAAAGGAGCGACGCTTTGAGAAATGGCTCACTTCCAGGGAAATCGGCACCGACTTTGCAAAATTCAAGAACCTAATGCTGATGGAAGAGTTCAAGAGTTGTGTGCGGCTGGACGTCCGTACGCATATAGCTGATCGTGGCGAGGAAGATGTGCACAAGGCTGCAGTGTTGGCAGACGATTATATAATATCACATCAATTTGCCAAGTATACGACGGATGTCAAGCCAAAACAAGTCAAACAGCCTGAGTTCATTGCTAGCAACTCCATCAAGAACAGCAGTACAAACGACAGAAAACCTACTACAAGTAAAGCTACTTGTTCCTACTGCAAACGAGAAGGCCATAAAATTGACGATTGCTGGAAATTGAGGAAGAGAAACGAAAAAGCTCCTTCAAAAGTCAGCGCTTGCACAGTACAGTGGTCGGCGAGGTTTACTCCCTCATCATCAAGCCATATCAAGAATACCTCGACACCACCTGTTTCAAATGTATTGACTGTACAAGACTCTCCGAAAATGTCTCCACGGTGTTCAAATGACTCAACAGTGAGTTCTTCAAATTCATCTTTACGATGTTCCAATGACTCAACCAAGAGTTTTTCAAATACATCAAGCCGATGTTCCAATGACTCAAACAAGAGTTTTTCAAATACATCAAGCCGATGTTCCAATGACTCTATCCAGAGTTCCCATAATACATCACACCGATGTTCCAATGACTCTAACCAGAGTTCCCATAATACATCATCCCGATGTTCCCATGACTCTAGCCAGAGTTCCCATAATACATCACCCCGATGTTCCAATGACTCTATCAAGAGTTCCCATAAGACATCACCCCGATGTTTCAATGACTCTATCCAGAGTTCCCATAATACATCATCCCGATGTTCCCATGACTCTATTAAGAGTTCCCATAAGACATCACCCCGATGTTCCAATGACTCCATCAAGAGTTCTCCAAATACATCCACAAGATGTTCTACTGACTCAAGAAAGAGTTTCTCCACTGCGTCTCCTAAAGATGTCAATGACTCCAGCGAGAGTTCGACCCAAGTCCAGTCTGCATCAACCAAAATTGATGTTTTATTAGAGGATTTTAAGCCTTTCATTTCGGAAGGATTTGTATCACTACCCGGTGATTCTACAAGTCTACGACCTATCACCATTTTGAGAGACACAGGTGCCTCACAATCGTTACTTTTAGAGGGTATCTTGCCCTTGTCTAAATCATCATCGACTGGGAAGAGCATCCTGTTACGAGGCGTAGAGCTTGGATGTATAGATGTGCCTCTACATCTAATTGACATAAAGTCAAATCTCATTACTGGACCGGTTGTTGTAGGTGTCCGACCAACATTACCATTGGAAGGCATCTCGTTGCTGTTAGGCAATGACTTAGCAGGTGGAAAGGTGATAGCCGAACCCATCGTCACTCAAACACCCGACTTATCTGCCACACCCGAGGAAGACCTAGAGTTATATCCAGCGTGTGCAGTAACAAGGGCAATGAGGTTGAAAGCATCTCAAGAAGAAAACGTCATCAAAGCCAACAGTAACCAAGATGATGTGGACTTGAGCACCACATTCTTTGCTTCTCTTGAAGAAGAACCAACGCCAAATTCTGAAAAGCCGGCATCAACTCGAAAACAGTTGATTGAGGACCAAAAGAAGGATCCAGAGCTCGCCAAACTCCGAAAAACCGCAATGACATCACAAGAGGCAGAGCTAGCATCAACGTGCTACTACATCCAAGATGATATGCTCTTCAGGAAATGGAAACCTCCAGACGCATCCAACGAAGAAGAATGGAGAATATGCCATCAAATCGTGTTACCAGAAAGATACCGAGCGTACATCATGAATCTGGCTCATGACACACCAATGTCAGGTCATCTCGGCATCCACAAGACATACCACAAGATTATGTCACACTTCTTCTGGCCACGTTTGAAGAAAGATGTCATCCAGTACTGCCGATCCTGTCATGCCTGTCAGATGGTTGGCAAGCCAAATCAAAAGATCCCTGTTGCTCCTCTGAAGCCGATTCCAGCCTTTGAAGAACCTTTCAGCAGAGTACTTATTGACTGTGTTGGTCCTCTCCCAAGGACAAAAGCTGGCAACCAATACCTGTTGACCCTTATGTGTGCTTCAACTCGTTTTCCTGAAGCTATTCCTCTAAGGAACATAAAAGCATCAAACATTGTGAAGGCCTTAATCAAGTTCTTTACTCTATTTGGTCTACCAAAGTCCATCCAATCGGACCAAGGAACGAATTTCACGGCCAATCTTTTCAAGCAAGTCATGACTCAGTTGGGCATCAAACACTGCATGTCGAGTGCGTATCATGCCGAGTCGCAAGGCGCTCTTGAGCGATTCCATCAGACTCTCAAGAACATGATCCGAACCTATTGCTTTGAGCACGAAAAAGACTGGGACGAAGGAATGCACATGCTACTGTTTGCAAACCGTGAATCCGTCCAGGAATCGTTGGGATTCAGCCCTTTTGACTTAGTCTTTGGCCATTCGGTGCGCGGTCCCTTGAAATGTATAAAAGAGACTTTGTTGTCACCAACAGCCACTGAAGGACTTTTAGACTATGTAATTAAGTTTAAAACTAGACTTTATGATGCTTGTGTTCTGGCCAAAAATAACTTACAAAACACCCAATCCAGCATGAAACGCTGGTATGATAGAAAGGCCCGTGTTAGAGAATTTTCTCCCGGGGATAAGGTGCTTGTATTTTTGCCCATACCAGGTCAACCCTTGCAAGCCAGATATTTTGGTCCCTATGAAATTGAGACCAAAATTAGTGACCTCAATTACACAATCAAAACCCCTGACCGTAGGAAAAAGACTCAGTTATGTCATATAAACATGCTGAAGCCTTATGTATCTCGGCCAGATCACTCAGAGAAGAGTAATTGTGTTTTAAATACAGTCAAAAGTTGTTCAAATAGCCATGTTTCTCCTATTGATGATGATATTGTAAAGGAGAAATTTGGACAATACAAAATACCTAATTCTTTTGTATTACAGAATTTGGATGTAAAACTGTCTCATCTGTCTTCGACAGAAAGGCCAGTTATCATGAAACTCATTAGTGAATTTAATGACATTTTTTGTGATGTACCAAAACAGACTAATGTTATAATGCATGATGTAGATGTTGGCGAGGCTACTCCAGTCAAGCAGCATCCTTACAGGGTCAACCCTGAAAAACTTGCTATACTTAGGTCAGAAATCAAGTATATGCTTGAAAATGACCTCATTGAACCAAGTTCCAGTAGCTGGAGCTCCCCATGTGTCTTGATACCTAAACAGGACAAGACTTATCGTTTTTGTACAGACTACCGTAAGGTAAATGCTGTCACAAAGACCGATTCGTTTCCTATCCCTAGGATAGACGATCTCATAGATCGTATTGGTGATGCTAAGTACATCACCAAAATAGACCTACTTTCAGGTTATTGGCAGGTTCCCCTGACTGATAGGGCAAAGGAAATCTCCGCCTTTGTCACCCCTGATGGTCTGTACCAATACAAAGTGATGCCATTTGGCATGAAGAATGCTCCTGCCACTTTCCAGAGAATGATAAATGCCCTGCTTGCTGACATGGAGAATTGCCACGCATACATAGACGATGTAGTGATTTTTAGCCAAGATTTTTCTAGCCATTGTAAACAACTGCATTGTCTTTTTACTAAACTGTTACATGCAAAAATTACTGTAAACCTGAGTAAGAGTGATTTTTGCCAGGCTTCAATCCAATACTTAGGCCATATTGTAGGACAAGGCCAGGTGAAACCTGTAATGGCCAAAGTAGAAGCTATCCAAGCTTTCCCTATCCCTGCTGATCGGAAACAACTCCGAAGATTTTTGGGAATGTCTGGATATTATAGAAAATTTTGCGAAAATTTTTCTGTCATTGCCAGTCCTTTAACAAACCTCCTGAGAAAGAATGTCCGATTTACTTGGACGGATGAATGTCAGAAAGCCTTTAACCAGATCAAGCAGATATTATCTAGCTCTCCCATTTTGATGGCTCCTGACTTCGGAAAACCTTTTAGGTTAGCTATTGACGCCAGTGACACAGGTGTTGGGTCAGTCCTTTACCAAGAAGATAATTTCCAAGTAGAGCATCCTATTTGTTTCTTTTCCAAGAAATTTAATAGACATCAAAGAAATTATTCTACTGTGGAAAAAGAATGTCTTGGGTTGATTCTTTCTATACAACACTTTGATTTTTATATCAGTGGGTCCAGATGGCCACTGGTTGTATTTACTGACCACAATCCCCTTACATTTATCCACAAAATGTCTGGCAAGAACCAACGACTTCTCAGGTGGAGTTTATTTTTACAAGAGTACAACCTAGATCTTAAACACATAAAAGGCAGCGAAAATGTTATCGCCGATGCCTTGTCTAGATTGTAAAAAGTATTTTGATGTATATTTTTTTTATATATATATCATGATAAATACATTCTGTAATGTAAATATTTTTTTTTACTTCTAAAAGATTTCCATTGCGTGGAAATGTAAACTTTTTATTTTTAGGGGGGAGGTGTTACGTATCTAGGCGTTGTTTTTTTCTTTCGTTGACCTGTTGCGGTCGAGAGACGGGTAGGTTGTCTGCCCCTTGTGTAATAAGTTTTTTTTTCTTTTTTATTCGTCAAGCCACACAGACAGTGACCGGTCCTTGACCTGTGTGTGTACCTCTGGTTGAAAGGAGGGTGTTTTTTTTTCTGCCTCTTTGAAGAGCGTTCTAGATCTGGGTGTGATGACTTTCTAGAAATTACGAGAGATCGACGCGCGGTAGATTATATAAGACCGCTCGCGTAACGTTGACGGACAGACATACGGAGACAGCCGTGAGACAGAATAGCGGAGACATTGCGTGACCCGTGCGTGGTTAACCACTTGATCGTGTAAGTTAATTTTTTTTTATGTAAGGCCTTGCTTGCTTGTATTTGTAATTACATTTTCAAACTCTTGTATTGTAATATTTTTACATGTCATTTTTGTAAAAGGGTTTTGGTCAACACATCAATTCTGTATTGAGTAAATGTTTATTTTTCTTTCTTGTAACTTTATATTTGATTAAACATTAAGTTGATAGTTTACCTTCCGATTTCTTGTGTCATTTTTTTTTGTTATTCATTGTAAGTCTTTGATTAAATTCAGACTTAAGATAAGTGACACAACTCCTTTTCTATTGTCACGTTCCCCTAGGCAAGCCATTTTAAAAATTAGAATTCAATTCGTAATACGTGACACCAGCAATAGATATTCAAATGTTAAAAACATTTCTAGTGTGTTTGGTGATTCCAGCAATAGATATTCAAATGTTAAAAACATTTCTAGTGTGTTTGGTGATTCTAGCAGTAGATATTCAATGTTATTTTCATTGGTTTTTAATTTGAATTGTATCAATAAAAAAGATAGATCTCTTTAAACTTTGTATGTTGCTTTAAATTATTTGTTCCCTTTTCAACTCACTACGGTTAGAAATTATTTTTTTAAAATGTTGATGACTTTGAAAAATTTGCATGTTAAGCAGGGGGTCTACCTAAAACCAGAAAACATGGCAAGGGGTCTACGAGACAAAAAAGTTTGGGAACCACTGATATAGTCAATACTAAATACTAAATGTTAATATAGTCAATACTAAATAGTAAATATTAATATAGTCAATACTAAATAGTAAATGTTAATATAGTCAATACTAAATAGTAAATGTTAATATAGTCAATACTAAATAGTAAATGTTAATATAGTCAATACTAAATAGTAAATGTTAATATAGTCAATACTAAATAGTAAATGTTAATATAGTCAATACTAAATAGTAAATGTTAATATAGTCAATACTAAATAGTAAATGTTAATATAGTCAATACTAAATAGTAAATGTTAATATAGTCAATACTAAATAGTAAATGTTAATATAGTCAATACTAAATAGTAAATGTTAATATAGTCAATACTAAATAGTAAATGTTAATATAGTCAATACTAAATAGTAAATGTTAATATAGTCAATACTAAATAGTAAATGTTAATATAGTCAATACTAAATAGTAAATGTTAATATAGTCAATACTAAATAGTAAATGTTAATATAGTCAATACTAAATAGTAAATGTTAATATAGTCAATACTAAATAGTAAATGTTAATATAGTCAATACTAAATAGTAAATATTAATATAGTCAATACTAAATAGTAAATGTTAATATAGTCAATACTAAATAGTAAATGTTAATATAGTCAATACTAAATAGTAAATGTTAATATAGTCAATACTAAATAGTAAATGTTAATATAGTCAATACTAAATAGTAAATGTTAATATAGTCAATACTAAATAGTAAATGTTAATATAGTCAATACTAAATAGTAAATGTTAATATAGTCAATACTAAATAGTAAATGTTAATATAGTCAATACTAAATAGTAAATGTTAATATAGTCAATACTAAATAGTAAATGTTAATATAGTCAATACTAAATAGTAAATAATAATAGATCTTTATGTAAGGAAAATTTCTCATCTATGATTTCGGACTAAAACTCAAAAACTGCGTTCATAGCAACACCAGCAAAACATTGATATTAATAACAGGGTAGAAAATGTTTAATTTTTTAATATAATAAAATAATAGAGCATATTATAGTTGAAATAAATAATTTGAAGTCACTATTTACACTATAAAAAGCATAGAACGAATAGTGCATAGATGTGAGACTAATGACTATTTATATTATAGCAATAAGTAGCATTAGGGAAATGTTCATTTCTTTCAGAGGCAGTACGAATGTAAAAACATCAACGCCAATTAGCAATCAAAAGATAATTGCAGGTTCCTTTAGAGCACAAGGAAGGCTCTAAATGATGGTAGAAAAGGAAAATCTCTAATAGATCCGGTGTGTCTGTGTCTTGGTCTCTAGGAATTGTTTCACTTCTCAAGATGTTCACTGAAAAGAGAACAAAAAATTGATCAAAACATTTTCATAGCCAGTGAAACACAAAACTTGACAAAGCTTTACTAAGGGGTTTAGTATAAAGAAAATATAAATTGATATACACAGCATTGCTTACCATTTTATTCCCTACATCTAAATATTTTGGTTTACATTTCATCATCATGTGATTCAAGAGTCTAATAAATTAATTTTCAGGAAAATTTAGCACATAATCTTTTAATTGATTACTCTAAAATTAAAGCTCAATGGAACATACTATAAAGCGTATAAGATCTATACATTCACTTGACCAGGATTCTTTCTCTGGGAGAAGGAGGGAGGGACAGGTTCAGAAAATATTCCATTATTTTTAGATCCAGCATCAATTCATATTGAGTGAAAAAATTAATTGGTCAATAAGCTGCATAAAGGATTATTGTCTTTTCAAAATGTCTTTTTAATGTTCTTCTTGATATATGAGAATTGCCTTCTAATGAAAGGGGAGAGAATAATTATCCCAAGAGCATTAAGAAAAGAAGTTAAGACCAAACTACATGCAGCACATTTAGGGTATGATGCCATGATTAGAAGAGCAAGGGACGCAGTTTTCTGGCCGGGAATAGCGGCAAGAATAAAAGAAATAGCTAATGCATGCCAACCTTGTCAGCAAAGTAAACCTGCAAACCAGAAAGAAAGCTTAATACAGCATAATGAGGGTTCAAATCCCTGGGACAAAGTTGGAATAGATTTGTTCCAAATATTTGACCAACAATACCTTGCCATAGTTGACTACTATTCAAATTTTATTGAAGTAGAACATTTGCACACGACAGCAAGTCAAGTTGTTATAAGAAAACTAAAAAACTTGTTTGCCAGATATGGTGTCCCCAAAGTTTGTATCAGTGATTTTGGACCTCAGTTTTCATCTGCTGAATTCACCGCATTCATGAAAGCATGGGGTGTCCACCATTTAAAATCTTCACCAGGACACTATCAGTCAAACGGCAAGGCAGAGGCAGCAGTGAAAATATTAAAGAATCTGATGAAAAAATCCAAAGAAAGTAAATCAGATGCCTATGAAGCCCTATTAGAGTTTAGAAATACACCCAGGCAAGATACCAACTTAAGTCTGGCTCAGATGCTCTTTGGAAGGGCAACAAGAACGTTATTGCCAAGAAGAGAGCATCCTGCAAGAATGTCACAACAAGAAGCCACAGCCAGACGAGAGAAGCGACAGCAAGGTATCAGAAAACACTACAACAAAACAGCTCGTGACATGAAGCTTATAAACGTCGGACAGAAAGTCTTCTATCAATCGCCAAACGATACTACCTGGAGACAAGGCAGAGTATGTCGGAAAGTGAACGTGCCTACATTATAGAAGGGGACAATGGTTTCATGTACCAAAGAAGTAGAGGACACCTACGACCTGACACCACTAACAACATAGACTTTTTCTCCTGATAGAGAAAGTAATTGTACGGACATTTTCCCAGACGCAGAGAATGAGTGTATGAACAATCCGCCCAACGCCGAAAACACTCACCAGTTCTCTCTGCGACCTAGGGCCACTCTCCTGAAACCTTCAAGATATGGAGACTATGTTTAAGAACTATATATATAAACTGTTGTAAATAGTTTTGTTGATCTGATTGTAGGTATTTAATTTGAAACATATTTACGGTTGTAAATAGTTTTGTCAAGTTGATTGTATAATTATTTCTTTCGTTATATTTTTTTTTTCAACTTTCCCTTTTTTTAATTTTTTTTTTTGGGAGGAGAGGGGATGTTGATGGAATGTTATATTTGTATGAAGAGTTGTGCCCATGTACAGGGGAAACTACTCTAGTAATCAAGATGGCTGATTAAACTTGTTTGTTGTTCACCTGAGATTGTTCTTATGTCAAGTGTATTTATATTTGAGTGTCCATCGTAACATAGCCTTACTGATGTAACTGGTTTAGTGGCTGTAGATTGTCTTCAAGAATGCATAAATGAGATCAGATAATGTTTCAACATTACTTACATGTACACTGCATTTGCTTGATATTCTTGTCAAATGTTTGACATGTTTTGAATGTTCCTTGAGAGCTGAGGAGAATCTACTTCCTTGACCAAATGTCCACCAGAATAAATGTCATTAGGCAAGATATGAGCATCAGGACAACAGTCCAGCGCACATACAACATGACCAGGCAGCCATCTTCTGAGTAGACAAAGTCTTAGTGTAGTGACCTCTCTCGCTTGAATTTGTTCTTGTAAATTGTTGCACAAAATAATTGAGAACTGAAATGACTTCAGGAAAACTGCTGAAAATATAGGGGAAAAAAATTGAAAAGTTCAGTAAAAGTTACAATTTTGTTAATGTTTTATTTTATGTCAGTTCTCTGCAATTATATAGAATTTGACGAGTTGAGCATGAATTAGATAATAATTCACCTCTCCCATTTCAAGTTAGTTGTTAGTAACAAAAGGTTAGTAGCAACGAAATGATGTAGAAATAGACATGGCTTTATTTAATTTAGTCATGTTGTTGACTGTTGTTGACTTGTAGCACCAAACTGCTGGTAGGCAACTAAACTGTTGAAGGCATAATATATCTTAGCTAATAAGAACTTGAACAACTTCCTTGTGAACGAAACTAAATAGAACATTTATAATACTTGTGATCACATGAAATGAATGTAGTAGACTTAAGTGGAATTAATTTGTTTTAGTTTTTTTGTTACTCTTAACAACTGACATTTTTCTGGGTGGAAAGACATGCTCCAATTTGATTCCCAGTTCTAGGATTTTACATGTGATGCTGGTAAGTGATACTGGTCTGTAGTTTCCTGGGTCAATTTTTCTCCTTTTTTTAATAGGGGGGGTGACATTAGCTTCTTTCCAGTTCTTTGGTACTCTGCCCTGGTTAAGTGAAGCCTGAAAGAGTATTTTGAACACTGGGGCTAGCTCATTGCTTAGTTCTTTGAGTAATCTAGCTGGAATACCATCAGGTCCAGACGCTTTATTTGGTTTGGTGTTGGCTAATAGTTTTTGAATTCCATTTTCTTGTACTACTATATCTTCTATGTTGTCTACTTGGTTCAAATTCAGTAATATGTCTTTGTCTCCTGGGGCTGAGAATGCTGATGCAAATTATTTGTTTAGGATGTTTGCTTTAGTTTCATTATCATTATGTATTATGTTATGTTCATCTTTTAATGGCGCTATGCCTGTTGTTTCCATTTTCTTAGACTTAATGTATGACCATAGGTATTTGCTGTTATCTTTAGATATTACATTGTTTATGTATTCACTCTGCAGCTGTCTGCTTACTTTTTGGGTTAAGTGTTTAATTTTTATATACTTTTTGTAAACTCTTTCTGCCTTAGTTTCTTTAAATTTTCTATATAGGTTTTCCTTCTGTTTACAAAGTTTCTTTAGTCTTTTATTAAACCAGCATTTATTTATTTTGTCTACTATGCATTTTGTTGGTATATGATTTTCTATAATGCTTTTAAGATTGTTTTTAATGAAATTCCAGAGGTCATCGACTGGTTGGTTAATGTCTTTTTCTAATAAGAATGTTTGTTGAAAGTTTAATGCAGCTTGGTGTAGTTGTGTTAGATTACATTTATTCCAGAGTAAGATTTTCTTTTGGGTTTTGAATTGGCTACTGCTTTTATCTGACTGTGTATTTTTATGATCTCATGGTCTGATAGACCAGGGATAATATCATAATCAACTACTAATCCAGGTCTGTTGGTTAGTCGTAAAAGTTACGTAGTGACTCTGAAGGCTACACACTGGACTAAAGGGTATGGAAACATAAAGGTGTTCAAATGGAAGTCTGGGGATTATATTTTAGAGGCCTTACAAAAACTTTGGTAGACACATTTCTGTTAAAACCATCATAATAATACTAACAGTAATAAAAATAATAATACATATAAGGGAAATAAACATAGATACATTTCATTGGGCAGTGTTGAAAGGGAAACGAGTGTTGTTGTTTTTTTAAATCATATATATATGTGTGTGTGTGTGTGTTTAATAATGTGTGTATGAAACCTTTTTTGTAGTTGTTTTTTTTTCATTCTGAAGAAAAAAAATGTGTAAATGGTACTGTACACAAAAGGAATGGGGGAATCATACCTTCTCTAAAATTGTAGTAAATATATTTGGTTTATGTTAGAGAAGGCGGGGTTAAATTGGAACATCAACAATCTTCCATTGGCAGATAAAGTATCTATAAGAGACCAACATTCCAGAAATTATATTTAAATTTTTAACTCATCTGTCTTTTCCATAAACTTTTTTTCAATTTTTAAAACATTATATATTTTATCGTAATTTCTAGTCGTTTTGCGATTTCCATTGCAATTTATATAAATATTATATTACATAAATTTACATATATATTCAATAAAAGTTAATTACCACATTTGAAGGACGTAACACGCCTATACACTCACGCATTAGATCTTCCTGAAGAGGTTACCCATTAACAATATAAAAAAAAGGAGTGTTGATAATAGATATTAATGCTATTATAAAATATGAATACTACTTTAGTTTATCAACATATTTAATTCCTATAAGTAACGCGCGCAAATCCCTCCTGCTCATATCCATTCCCACTATAAGAAGACTTCCATTTTAGCAGTTAATGTAGAATGCTGTACTCCAGTGTGTGGCCTTGAGACTCATTACGTCATTTCCACGACCTAGTTCACGCCTAGTTCAACATCTACCCGCGATCCTCTCCTTTTTAGTGGGAGTGCGTAGAGGGGGAAGGGCTAAGGAGGTGACGCAATGAGAAGAGAACTCTTACCTCCCCTTCCCTGAATACTGTGAGTTCTATATTTTATAATGTTAATTTTATAATATTAATCCGGAGTCATTTTTTCCACACATTCTCACGATTGTCATTTTTCCCCTCGTTTTGTCAGCTTCTCTTTTATACCATGAACATTCAGTGAGAATCGTTCTAGTTGCTATTTTTGATAACGTCACCGATAGCCCATAGCCTAAGGATGAAATATACGCTAAAATGTTAAAACTACTTTCAAAATTAAGGTCGCTAATTAAAGAGTGCCTAATTTTCCGGTGCCTATTTTTCCGCCTTGTCAAAAAGTGCCTAATTATCCGCTAATTAAAGAGTGCCTAAATTTCCGGGTGCCTAAATTTCCGGGTGCCTAAATATCCGGTGCCTAAATTTCCAGATACCGGTTCAATGATACCGAGTTAATTCCAGATCCCCCTGGCCTTAAGGTGGCACCTCGGTAGAAATGTAAGTGGAAGCAGACAGGCGAACAGCGGGCAGCGACCCTCGCTTCTTTCTTTTTTTTTTTTTTGTTGCTGTTGTTTAATTTATTTTGTAACATAGGTCTATTTTTTTTTTACTCTCCAGGTTGAGAATGAAAGGTACACCTGACACACACACACACCCCAGTCCAAAAAAGTCCGACACGCCGTTCCACAAATGGGGACGTCACCAGAGGCTCGTGGCTGGAGTGGCCGTCCTTTGTGACCGGCTGGAGCTAGTGGGCTCTGTGAACGTGTGCAACTTATCTGGAGCTCCAGGGTCACGGCCTGTCCGTCAAATATAGAACTAATGTTAACTTTGAAAAAGATCTTTGATAAAACAATAATTAGTTCACCGGACAAATAGTTTATCGACAAATGGCTGACATGGCGAATGGTGCGAAAAGTATACCAGGTCATGACTACGACGAGAGAGAGAGAGAGAGACAAGAAAGAGAGAAAAGGAGAGAGGGGAAGAGACAAGAAAGAGAAAAGGAGAGAGGGGAAGTGAGAGAGAGAGATCGGAGCCCCGCCACAAAGACAATCTTTTGTCACCTTCATCCCATGGTACAAATATTCGTGCCCCTAATGACACTCGCCCAGGGCCCCGTGCAATGCTGAGACGCCATTGATGATTTGGTTTTGTAGTAATGATATCCTCATTTTTTTTTTAAATAAAGTTTTGTAGAAACAAAGGGAGGATACCGAACGACGAGAGAGACAGAGAGAAACACAAAAGAAAAAAGAGAGAACAAGAGAAATGTCTCTCTTTTCCCAAGTCTTAATCTCTCTCTTATTCTCTATCTCTTCCCCCCTCCTCCTCTCTCTCTCTCTCATTCCTTCTCTCTTTTTTTTTTCTTTCTCTATTTCTCTCCTTTCTCCTCTCTTTTACGGTCTAGTTGTAAGTGCGGAGTTTATCCCCTTTGATAAGCTTTGTTGTTTTTTTTCCAAGGATTTTTTTATTTATTTTGTTTTTTATTGCCTACTATTAGCACTCTCTTTATAAGTCAAGTTTCCTCTTTCAGACCTTGAGATCTATGGGGCAGATGATGTAGAGGTCATCTGAGTCTGTGGCCCACGGTTAACGAAGGTGTCTTGTGGAAAGCCTTTACTTTTCCCCAACTAATGTCAAGTACCCATTTGAGTAGGTTGGACTCAGAGGCGACCTATAGATCCCGAAACGAAAAATACCAGTCTTCATCAGGATTCGAGCCCTGGATCCTCCCGTTCAGAAGCCAAACGCTTTACTACTCAGCCAACCTAGATAAACCTAGATTCTCAATTCTTAAATCCTAGATTCCCCTATAAACCTAGATTATCAATTCTAAATACAGATTCTCAC
This sequence comes from Biomphalaria sudanica, assembly GCA_036873155.1. Classification (NCBI taxonomy): domain Eukaryota; kingdom Metazoa; phylum Mollusca; class Gastropoda; family Planorbidae; genus Biomphalaria; species Biomphalaria sudanica. The sequence continues at coordinate 1,345,623 of JAZGLO010006661.1, forward strand.
TCCCATAAACCTAGATTCTCTCTAGGATAAACATAGATTCTCCTATAAACCTAGATTCTCCTATAAACCTAGATTATCACTTCTACACATAACATTTTTGACGCTTAGTTGAAAGACTTGTGTTTAAAACTGAACAACCTTGAACCGAAAATCAATAAATAATTCACCATAAAGACCATTTTAAAACTCCATTATCTTGAGCCAGAAAGTTATTGATTCTGTTATTGTTGGCTCCAGGGGAGTTGTGTTCGCTGGTCAATGACTGAAATGTGGATGAAAGGGAGCGAAGTTGTCTTAACACGGCAAAGAGCATTTCCTAACTAGACAAAGTGCTCTCGACAAAAGATCGATCGACACGCTTCATTGCTTTTGGAGATTGATTAATAAGGCTCTCTTTAATCACCATTAGGTGTCCTATTCTCCCGAGAACCTGGCGTCTTTGTGAAGGACTGGACCAGAATCCACGAAGAGTCTACAACAAAAATACGCTCCTATTAATATTGTCCTAGTTCGTAGTCATGGGCGGAGGAGTGGGGGGCTATGTGGTATAGCGCTTAGATTCCGAAACGCGGAGTCTGAAGTTCAAATCCAGGTGATTGCCAGGCTTTTGAATTGCGTGATTTTTAGGACACGCCCCTGAGACCACCCGACTATGTAGGGTACCTGACATACATCACGGAAGTAATGCCGGTTGGTTGTTTTGCTGGACTTACGACACTCTTACCAACCGTAAGCCATAGTAACAGAAGACCCTAATATCATCTGCTACCATAGATCAAAAGATTTGAAAGGGGATACCTTTTTTTCACGTCATACTCATGGCAGTATACTTTGGACACGGAGAACAAATGTTTTTTTGGCTTTGTGACATAATGGGGAACTAACTATTTTTTGATTACTTGTATAGTTAGGAGTGATTCCCCTTTTATAGTTTATAAAAGGCCTTGCAAACTGTGCTTAGTTGCCACTTGCTCCTGAGTTACCAGCTTGACCACTTGACCTGTGTTGTGAATAGTATTTTTTTCCTGTTAGTGGTCGTGTGTCATGGGGTACTCGGAGAAGTGTGCCCTGCTCTGGAGATCTTTGGGATAAGTTTATCTTTAGTATGATTGTATTTTGTGTAATGTATAATTATTAGTAGATATAGCCTTAAATGATTTCCAGGCAGTATATTTTTACCCTGATGTTATGCATCTTTGGGTACTCCCAAACGTGACATATTTTTGTAACCTTTTTCTGAGGAATTCAACCTGTATTGAATCATCAGATGGACTTTACATATTTTTATAGCCTTGTCTCTGAGGGGTTCAACCTGTATTGAATCATCAGATGGGCTTTACCAAACGGATGTCTATAGGTTGGATTCTATGAAGCTTGTATGCTCATAGGTTTCCCTGAAGCCTATAGTTCATCATGACCCTTTTGTTTTGTTTTTGGCTAAAAGTGGCTAGTGTCAGCCTGAATGGTCAAAAGTGGTAATGTGTTGACCTGAGGCCTGTGACCTTTATTTTACTCATGTAAATGTGTATTCTCCAGAATGTGACGATAATGTAACATATGACTAGGGCTGTGTGCCATATTATTTTTGAGTATCTTTTGTTTACTTTTTGTTGTGTCGGCCTGTGAGTTGATGGCCATGTATTTACACATTTATTTTACTCATGTAAATAAACTTTGTACATATGTTTACGTGCGACTTTGTAAAGTCTTTTGCTGCATACATTAGTTGAATTGTATACCTGGAGGTGGTTATACATAATAACCTAGGCAGTACAAGAAGGGACCAGTACACCTCTGGACGAACGTGCCAGCACACTTTTAACACTGACCTTTTGATCTAAATACCTAAATCTAGCTATAATTCTAATTGAATATTTTTAGCTATACCCGCTAATAGGTAAAATTAATTGATCAAAATTTTGTTATATTGAGTGGGGTGCTCTTTTAGAATCAATCCCCATTAATTTGTAACATGGGGGGTACTCTTACAAGCAACCTCATTTCTTTTGTAACAGGCTTAATCCTCCCTAAGTATACTTATAGGGCAGAAATCATCTACTTCGCCACCACTTGACCTAGTTAAATTATAGACTTAAAAACTTTGTTCTTTTGGCGATTAAATCGTGGGGCAAAATGTAGCTTCCTGTTGTAAATTTCGCATGTAATGTTCAAGAGAAACTGGGATATGAACGTACATCTTGTGTGCTATTGTACATATGTTTGCTCTAAGTATGAACGTACATCTTGTGTGCTATTGTACATATGTTTGCTCTAAGTATGAACGTACATCTTGTGTGCTATTGTACATAATGTTTGCTCTAAGTATGAACGTACATCTTGTGTGCTATTGTACACATGTTTGCTCTAAGTATGAACGTACATCTTGTGTGCTATTGTACATATGTTTGCTCTAAGTATGAACGTACATCTTGTGTGCTATTGTACATATGTTTGCTCTAAGTATGAACGTACATCTTGTGTGCTATTGTACACATGTTTGCTCTAAGTATGAACGTACATCTTGTGTGCTATTTTACATATGTTTGCTCTAAGTATGAACGTACATCTTGTGTGCTATTGTACACATGTTTGCTCAAATCATGTACTGTTTTTTTTTTTGTAATCCACAAATCCACGCCTAAAAAAGATTATCATTATTTTTATTATTCTTAAGCCTATTATTATTATTATAATTATTATTATTACAGGTATGATTATAATAGTTATAAGAATGTGAGCGTTAATAAGAGAGAGGATAAGATGAAGATGGAAACATGATGGACGTAGGGCGCAATCATCTTCTTTTTTGAAGTAACGTCTGTATTATATAATAATAATAATAAGATGGATTAGAGAGATAAGGAAAAAGGGGGTGAGAACAGAGAGAGAGAGAGTGTGTCACTAGTTAGTGAAATAAAATTTAAAAAAAGAAGAAGAAGAACATGTGACATTTTGTTTAGGTGCGGCTAAATACCACAAGACCGCATTACAAATATGTTTCTAGCTATGAGGTAAGGCACCATTTCATGCCATGTACACGCATAAAAACAAACAAACTAACGCACAAACAGAACGATAGTGTTTCTCTCAAACACTTGGGTCGAAGTGTGTCGTCGTCTTCAACTAGACCAGTGTTTCCCAAAGTGGGATAAGACTTTGGGGGGGGGGGGGGGAATACACCTCATTAATTATGCTGAGTTGTTGTTTTTTTAAAGCCCAGTTATTACGTTCGATTAATAAATTAAAGTGGGGGGGGGGGAGCAAGGGGTACTCAGCATTAGAAAGATAATTAAGAGAGTACACATAGGTCAAAAGTTTGGGAAGCACTGAACTAGACTAAAGGGATGCCGGGTCATGTGGTATGCGCTCCGGACTGTCGTTCGGGTCGACTCGATGGTCCCAGGTTCAAACCCTGCCCGCCGCCATCCCTCGTCGTCTGGACTAAGAAGTAGATTATCTTTGAACTCTGATGGAACACGTAAAACATTTGACAACTAGCGACTAGACCAGCCGCGTCCGTAGGCGACCCTAGAAAACAACACAATGTTTAGAAAGATGAACACGTGACTTGATCTGATCTTCATACCACACCTGCTTACCCCCTCCCCCTATGTCCACCTTGTTATCTAATTATTTCATCTCGATAGACCCCACAACTCCTCCCTGACGATTTTCTAGCCTCAAGTTGAAAGCATTGTTCGCCTATAAGTTTCTGTTAACCCGCGGACATATTGCCCCATTGTCAGGTCGTTTTGTTCTGTTCCGCTCCAGCCAAAGACTGTTTTCACGCTATGGCTCCAGTTAATCAAAGCAGACGTCGCTTAGAAAAAAATCTATGCCTCTGTTTTGGCCTCACTTTTTGTCAGGAATCTTTTCAAATGCCCCCCCCCCCCTCACCCCAAGCCCTACCTCTGTCTAGCATAAAGAAAGGTGTTGTAGACCTACTTTGCTGGTGTTATGTCCCTTTTGTATTGATATGACACGGGATATCTGGATCGCTATGCGGCTAAATGAATTTAAAAAGATATGCCCTTGGTAGCCTCGTAGGTTGTCACCGAGGGCCCCTCTTTCATGCTTTTTAATTCTTTTTTTAAATTTAATTTTGAATGATAGACCGGTCTCTGAAATTATGAAGGCCTGACATCGTCAAGAGCTCATACGACGAACTTCAAAATCCACATAGTTTTGACGATCTCGCGAGATCACGACAAAAACCTGGCCATATTTTCACCAGACGACAATGTCTCTCGACCGTACTAATCTCCCTTTTCACTGCGCGTTGGGGGAAAAAAAAAGTCTCAAGTTTGTTTAATGAAATGAGATGCCCAGACTTATGAATGTCTTCAAAGACAACTCGAAAATGTACGAGATAAATACCTAGAAATATCTTCATTAACATGATAGAATAGACATAAAAGGTCTCGGTACTAACTCGTTTAAGAAAAGAAAATGAAGTGAATGCAAATAGTTGAAAGCCTTGAAATCACAAAAAAAAAAAAAAAAGGTTTTGAGTTTTAAGAACCTAGAACTGGGTTTGTTAACATGTAAGTAGATTTGAAAACAAAACTAAATTTATTAATCAAGAAATTAGTTTTTTTTAAAATAAAATTAACTTTGTTAACATAGTGCTAAGCTGTTGTTTTTTTTTTAAATCATAGAACTCACTTTAACAATAAAACTTGTGTAGGCCTATTCAAGTACCTACATCTGCAAATTGATGTCTTTATTAGATGCCAATTAAAAATATAGGCCTACTATATTTTTGTTTTGTAGGACGATTTCAGCGTAGTTAGGCAGCGTAATGACTACAAAACTATATATGTCATAATGATACGATCAAATTAGGTCGAAGAACAATACATTAAAACTATCAACAACAAGTTTGACAAGGAACGTGAAAGTATTTAGGAAGTAGGACCTATATCTCATCTGTTCCTTGACTTTATGTCCTAGGGGTGCTGTGACAATATCGCGTAACCAAATTCCTCCAATTTCCAGGTCAGCAGTTGTTTTTAGCAGACTCTGTCTGGCTAGAGCCGCTCTGCTACTTAAATGAACTCAGCTCAAGAAGGATTTTAAATTCGAGATTTTGATGCACCAGAGACCTGTTGTCAGAGCGACTAAAGAGAATGCTGAAACCTGGCAGATACCTACATCCCATTCTTAGCAATATTCATTGGACTAGTTTATCTGAATCTTAAATGTTGGTATACGATATTACGAAATATTTCTACTTGTAAGTGTTGACATATAAACTATTTCTACTTGTAAGCGTTGACATATAAACTATTTCTACTTGTAAGTGTTGACATATAAACTATTTCTACTTGTAAGTGTTGACATATAAACTATTTCTACTTGTAAGTGTTGACATATAAACTATTTCTACTTGTAAGTGTTGACATATAAACTATTTCTACTTGTAAGTGTTGACATATAAACTATTTCTACTTGTAAGTGTTGACATATAAACTATTTCTACTTGTAAGTGTTGGTAAATGTACTGTTTATACTTTATACGTGTGTTGGAATATGAACTATTTCTACCTATAAGGGTTGTTACATGAATTAATTCTACATATAAGATAATGTTGGTATTTAAACACTGATGTGTTGGTTATAATCTATTTCTATTTCTGTTGGTAAATGTACTGTTTATACCTGTGTTGGTATATGAACTAGTTCTACCTATAAGATAATGTTCGCATATGAGCAATTTTTACCTGTATTTGTTGGTATCTGAACTATTTTACCTGAGATAATGTTGGCATAATAACTATTTCTGATAAGTATTGGTATATGTACTATTGGTATATGTACTTTTGGTATATGTACTATTGGTATATGTACTTTTGGTATATGTACTATTGGTATATGTACTATTGGTATATGTACTATTGGTATATGTACTATTGGTATATGTACTATTGGTATATGTACTATTGGTATATGTACTATTGGTATATGTACTATTGGTATATGAACTACCTCTAAATGAAATTTGTTTATTTATTATGTTTCGAACATAGTTTGCAGTCAAGTAAGACTTGTATAGCTTCCTTCTTTTCGCGTACAGAGTTTATTTTGTACTTTATCTGTCTATATCGGATCTTCTTCTGTCTGACTTTTTCAGTGCTTCATGGGAGTACCTCCTAGGGTTGTTAGCGGTGGTGGTCCAGTTGAGGGGGTGGGGGACAGTGTCTGGTGATGGTTGAGCAAACAAACATCTCTCTGCGCAAATACAAATTATTTCTATCAACTCGCAGCAGGCAGAGTGGTGTCCCTTGTTCCAAGAAAGGTAGAAAACACAATGGTGACGACCTCCACCTGGACAGGTTATGGAGGGGGGGGGGGCGTCAACTGGAAGAATAGCCTGTGGTCTTTTAAGGTAGCGTTAAGGAGGGGGCATTGGGTGGAGGGGGAGTTCATATAAGTACATAAACAGTCCATACTGTTATCTGTGTGTTTACTTGTTCCCCGGTCTGAACCTAGTAATACAACTTGGAGAGACACTGACAAATGAAATGTCATTATGTGACAGGCTGGAACAAACGACGTGGACATTTACACCTGATTCCAGTGGCAGATAAATGGGTATGTTGGTGTTCAAACATAAACCAAAAGTATTCCTAATCAGTTTTTAAACACACATACACAGAGGAAATGATATTGTTACGATTCTCACTCCTAATCAGGCCTTCTGTAAACACTGCTAGACGCAACACAACACATCAACAACTTGACAACAAGGCTCCAGATAATCTGGTACTTTAATAAGGGTCAACTAAAACAGCCAATACGACACAATTGGCAACACAATCAACTGCTACAACGTTAGACTGTTTATCACTGTACTAAACTCATCAACTCTACTGTATATAGTTATATTCAATCATCTTAATCATCAACAATCTTTTGATCATGGTTGAGATAGTATTGTACGTTTGTGAGCTTGCGCTCCTAGATCTAATTTAATTTATATTATTTACATAGGCCAGGGCTATGATGTTTGTTATTTAGTGTCCTTTTTAATTTTTATAGTTCAGTGCTGATTATTTTGTAGTTTCCGCTATTTATAGCTTTCTGCTAGTTTTAGTCTTTTTCTGTTATTTGTGTTTTACTCGTAGAGGAAAAGTAGTTTTTAAAATAGTTAACTAGCCTTAGAGCTGTGGATGTTATTTTCTATTTTTTGTCCCAGGTTAGTTCTGCTTATTTTTGTCTTTGGCATTAGTGTTGGAATAGTTGTTATTTTTTTATATCAGTTTATGTGCAGGTCTGTAGACGGTATAGAGCCCCCAGATGAGTTTAGAATAGAAATAACTTTTTATATTCCTTTTTGTATTTTTATAGGTTTAAATTTTAAGATTCTCTTTTTAATGCCGTTTAATTTGGTATATAATGTTTTGTAGTCCGTGTCTGTAGTAATTTGCTAGGTTTTATTGTTGTGTACGGCTAGGTACAAATTAGGGAAATAAGTAGTCCAGTTTAGTTTTAAATAATTAGTGTGACGTCATGCTCTCCGATACGTTCGCGCTGACCAGTTATAGTTGGCTCCGGGACCACGTTGAATTCTTTTTTTTGTCTCGACCAGTGGTCAGCGCGGACAGTGGTGTTTGTATAGAGTTAGTTTGTGTAGTGCTATTTCGGCTGGGACCGCCTGTAAGTTGTAAATTGTTTTTATTTTTTTGCTTTCTTTAGTTAGATTTATATTGATTGTTTCTGCATCTGTTGCTATAGTCTAGATGCAGACTGATTAGTGTAGTGGCGTCACTGGCTAGTTAATTAGCCATGATTGCCTCTGATGGAGCCGGAAGCTCTGTAGACTTGGGTAGTGTCACCCAATTGCCCCAGCTTTAATGCTTTTGTTTTTCTATACTATGTCTATGTGTAAAAATTTAATTATTTTATGTTTCTTAAATATTTTTATCGTTAGGATATCCCCTCTATTGAAGTTGTCATCTTGTCCTATTTTTCTTATGTAAAAGATGGCTGCGGCCTAAGCATTGCTGTCATGGCGGTTTGTTTAGTCTGATCTACTATTATTTAGATATAGCTTGTGCATTGTAGTCTAGCCTGACCTGTGTTGGTTGTGGCTGAGACTTTAGTAATTCATGTATTGCTTTTATTAGCTACATGTAGGTAATTGAAAGTACCTCATGCTTGTATTGTGAGTATGCACTAGACCAGTCCAGTCTAATATAGCGTTATAGTACATTATTATTTTATTTTGTAAATATTGTTTTATGTTTGTTTATTTTGTAATTGCAGGCTATAATTCCTGCATTGCTGCTTAGTTGCTACTGCATTGCTGTCTGCCTAACTGTTTGCCACAGTTATTACTGTATTACTTCCTTACTGTATTACTGCATAGCTGTCTGCTGTAGTTCTCAGTTACAATAGTTTATTGCCTTGTAAGGTGTCTTGGTGGATTTTGGTGAATCGGGTTAACTAGTGGTTTTATTTGGGTTCTGTTTGTTGGATAGTGATTGTAGTTGTAATAGTATAAATTAAGTAGAGTTGATTAGTCGTTTAGTTTTTTGTTTATCTAGTTGTTTACGTATATTTTCTTTTGTATATATATTTTTATTGATTTGTTTTTTTCTCGTGTAAATAAAGTGTATATAAGTTCATTTTAATCTTAGTTTGCTTTTTTAGTTAGCTAGTTTAGTTTAGTTTAGTTGCTTGTGCTGTCTGGTTGCTTAGGCTACTATAGCCCCTTGGTCACCATACCGAGGTGCACAGATTGAGCCCACCCAGTAGAGCTACCACCTGCCTACTGTTGGTAAATTCAAATGTTGAGCAGCAAGTAACAACAGCCTAGGGCCTCACGCAGTAGTGCGCCACCCCCTGACCTGCTCACATTTTTGGTGTCAGAAGTGGGATCTGTGCTTAAGTGATCAGACACGCATTATTTTTTTTAGGGGTTAGGCTTTTGTTAGGTTGCTTTAGGTTTGGTTAGGTTTCTTTTAGGCTTTGGATAGGCTTCATTAGTGCATTGTAAGGATTGCATAGGTTGATAGGAAGTTGTTAGGATATGGATAGTTTAGGTTGTTGTTTGAGTTTTGTTTTATGTGGTTTCCCTATGGTCAGTGATGTGTTTTTGTCGTTGAAGTGTGAGGCAAAGTAGTGAGTTGGCTTTGATGTTATTTTGAGATGTAGTTCTAGGAAGTTGTTGTGCGGAGGTAGTTAGTATTTGTTGTTATGGGTTAGTGTTAGGGTTGCTAGGTTAGGTTAGGTCGGCAGAATGGCAGCAGCAGCAGGAAGGATGCAGCGGTCCCAGGCTGAAGTTGAGGTGCCTCGGAGGAGTGATCCGAGAGGAGACAAGTCTGCAGCTCTCCCATGCCTGCAGAGAGATGTGGGCCCCAGTTGTTGACAGACCAGGAGATACATTCGGCGCAAGCAGGAGACCCAAGCATTGGTCCTGTTCTTGACCTGGTGAAGAGACCTAACAGTAAATCTCATAGGCTGCCCCAGGTGTGGGCCCCTTTGCTTCAGAAAAAAAGGAAGTTGGTCATAAAGACTAAAGGCTCTACATGAGCACGCCACTATGGTTAACTGGGAAGCTGCTGCACAACAAGACCACAGGGTAGCCTCTTCCCTCACCACCCGGGTTGTTCTAAGACAGCTTGTGGCTGGCCGCAACAAGATCTCTGACCGGTACAGGCCCACGGTCTACACTGTGTTAGCTGTCCCCCCAGAAAGTGATATGTACTTCACTGTACAGTCGTTGGACAAACATCTCATCCGACGTGTGTCTGGAACACAGCTAAAGTTGTATGTTCCCCAGGTAGCTGCTGTCCAACCTCCGCCCAAGCCACAGGAAGTCCGATATGAAAGGTCCCCAAGTCCGGGGGTCAGCTACTCTGTCTACAAGATCCCCATGCCTGGTGCACCCAGACAGCCACAGCCCATCCCTGCTCCAGCATTGACAGACCCACCGGAATTGCCAAGGAGGTCCTCCAGAAGGCGAAGACAACCTACCCGGCTGGATCTTTAGTTTTTAGTCCTTTTTTTGTTTTGTTTGTTGTAAACTTTTCTTTGTATGGCTATGTTTTCGCATGTTTAATATTGTTTTGTTGTGTTATGTTTATGATGTATTTTTTTTTAAGATTTTTTTAAAATATATTTTTTGTATTCCATGTATGCTTGACTAGTGGTGTTTGCATGTGTTGCAACCCAGTAGTTGATAGTATAAAGTCTTTATTGGGCGCTCAAGAGCCAATATTGTGCTTGATTGTGGTATGCTGATGTACCTTTTTCTAGTCGTGTAATTTTCGATGTTGCTGTCAAGGTACTCGATAATATTATTTTGCCTTGGAGGCCATGACTAAGTTGAAGATAATGGTATATTGCAGTATTCTGTTGTTGCCTTTGGAAGGCATGTATGGGTTTTTGTAGTTGCCTTTGGAAGGCAGGTAATGTTTTTCATAAAGGTAGTTTATAAGTAGTTTGACTTTTTTGAAGTACTTAAGGTACTCATTAATGTCGTGTTAAGCTGATTTGTCTGACAGTGGTCCTTGTATTTTTTATTTTCTATGTCTTACCACCACTATGTTAGATGCCCTGTGTTTAGGTTATAACACATTAACCTCAGGTTAGTGTTATGACGATTTGTGTGTTACTATTTTTTGTGTGTTGCCATATGGCTGAACATGTCAGCTATGTCATGTTTTATTTTGTTCTGGTCTGTGTGACCCTAGAAAAGCCTTTAGTGGCTCACCATAAGTCTGTGTGACTATGGACCTGTTTGAAGCCTTGGTGGCTTAGTGTAAGTCTGTGTGACTTTGTTTTAGCCTGTGTGGCTAAGGAACTGAGTAAGCCTCATAGAGTTCCTGTTGGTCTGTGTGACTAAGCGTATCATGTTTGGCTAGGGCGTCATTTGCTCTAACCATATAGTTTTGTTTATATTATTTTTTTCCATTTTTTTAAAGATGTCATGCATTATGTTTTGTATTACCTGTATTTTTATTGAATGTATGTTCAGTTTCATTTTATAACTGATTGTTTTCAGTTGTAAGCTTTGCCACTTGTGAAGCCTTTTATTAGTGCTAATGTATTTTTATAACTGAGAGCTATGGTTATAGTTCTCCGCTCTCTTGTATGAATTCATTTTTATTTTTTTCTACAGTATCTATGTTTTATGTTTTGCATTTTGTGTATTTTGTTTTGCGGGGACGCAAAAGTTTTGGGCGGGGGTGAATGTGAGCTTGCGCTCCTAGATCTAATTTAATTTATATTATTTACATAGGCCAGGGCTATGATGTTTGTTATTTAGTGTCCTTTTTAATTTTTATAGTTCAGTGCTGATTATTTTGTAGTTTCCGCTATTTATAGCTTTCTGCTAGTTTTAGTCTTTTTCTGTTATTTGTGTTTTACTCGTAGAGGAAAAGTAGTTTTTAAAATAGTTAACTAGCCTTAGAGCTGTGGATGTTATTTTCTATTTTTTGTCCCAGGTTAGTTCTGCTTATTTTTGTCTTTGGCATTAGTGTTGGAATAGTTGTTATTTTTTTATATCAGTTTATGTGCAGGTCTGTAGACGGTATAGAGCCCCCAGATGAGTTTAGAATAGAAATAACTTTTTATATTCCTTTTTGTATTTTTATAGGTTTAAATTTTAAGATTCTCTTTTTAATGCCGTTTAATTTGGTATATAATGTTTTGTAGTCCGTGTCTGTAGTAATTTGCTAGGTTTTATTGTTGTGTACGGCTAGGTACAAATTAGGGAAATAAGTAGTCCAGTTTAGTTTTAAATAATTAGTGTGACGTCATGCTCTCCGATACGTTCGCGCTGACCAGTTATAGTTGGCTCCGGGACCACGTTGAATTCTTTTTTTTGTCTCGACCAGTGGTCAGCGCGGACAGTGGTGTTTGTATAGAGTTAGTTTGTGTAGTGCTATTTCGGCTGGGACCGCCTGTAAGTTGTAAATTGTTTTTATTTTTTTGCTTTCTTTAGTTAGATTTATATTGATTGTTTCTGCATCTGTTGCTATAGTCTAGATGCAGACTGATTAGTGTAGTGGCGTCACTGGCTAGTTAATTAGCCATGATTGCCTCTGATGGAGCCGGAAGCTCTGTAGACTTGGGTAGTGTCACCCAATTGCCCCAGCTTTAATGCTTTTGTTTTTCTATACTATGTCTATGTGTAAAAATTTAATTATTTTATGTTTCTTAAATATTTTTATCGTTAGGATATCCCCTCTATTGAAGTTGTCATCTTGTCCTATTTTTCTTATGTAAAAGATGGCTGCGGCCTAAGCATTGCTGTCATGGCGGTTTGTTTAGTCTGATCTACTATTATTTAGATATAGCTTGTGCATTGTAGTCTAGCCTGACCTGTGTTGGTTGTGGCTGAGACTTTAGTAATTCATGTATTGCTTTTATTAGCTACATGTAGGTAATTGAAAGTACCTCATGCTTGTATTGTGAGTATGCACTAGACCAGTCCAGTCTAATATAGCGTTATAGTACATTATTATTTTATTTTGTAAATATTGTTTTATGTTTGTTTATTTTGTAATTGCAGGCTATAATTCCTGCATTGCTGCTTAGTTGCTACTGCATTGCTGTCTGCCTAACTGTTTGCCACAGTTATTACTGTATTACTTCCTTACTGTATTACTGCATAGCTGTCTGCTGTAGTTCTCAGTTACAATAGTTTATTGCCTTGTAAGGTGTCTTGGTGGATTTTGGTGAATCGGGTTAACTAGTGGTTTTATTTGGGTTCTGTTTGTTGGATAGTGATTGTAGTTGTAATAGTATAAATTAAGTAGAGTTGATTAGTCGTTTAGTTTTTTGTTTATCTAGTTGTTTACGTATATTTTCTTTTGTATATATATTTTTATTGATTTGTTTTTTTCTCGTGTAAATAAAGTGTATATAAGTTCATTTTAATCTTAGTTTGCTTTTTTAGTTAGCTAGTTTAGTTTAGTTTAGTTGCTTGTGCTGTCTGGTTGCTTAGGCTACTATAGCCCCTTGGTCACCATACCGAGGTGCACAGATTGAGCCCACCCAGTAGAGCTACCACCTGCCTACTGTTGGTAAATTCAAATGTTGAGCAGCAAGTAACAACAGCCTAGGGCCTCACGCAGTAGTGCGCCACCCCCTGACCTGCTCACACGTTTAATGTCTGTTCCACAACCTGAGGGCCCTAAAATATATTTTAAAAAGCACCTCCATTCATCTATTTTAAAGGCTGTCACATCATTATTTAGTTGCCTTGTAACATGAAATAGGTACGAAGCACGAAATATACTCTATTTCGGTGCTTGGGAGGTTTCACGCGGAGAACAACAATCCACAGGGGCATCATGGGAAGAAAAATCTCGTTTTGAGATTTGGTCACATGGTCAGAAGGTAGTGTGCGTTTATATGTTTCTATAGAGACGGAGGGAAGAAGCTTGCGACTGGTTCTAAAATGATGCAAGATCGGTGACATTGTCGTCAGCGGTCTTAGGACAGACGACTTCTGAGATGAACTCCAATTGGTGACAAGGCAGGGAGACCCAGGTCTTGTGTACATTTAGTGTTATTTCATGTTTTCCATGTATTATTTTAGTACCTCTTCTTTTGGTATTGTCATAATGTCTGTTGAGTACTAAATAAATATACTTCTTCACGCCAAATTTGTTGTAGCGTATGTCTACTAAATCTACTAAGCGCTTTTTTTTTTCCCTCAAACATGTAGATTTAGAAATAAACTCCATCATAGAAGACATTATATTTATTCATTATAATAAAACAGTTTACAATAAAATGGCAACTTAAGCCATCAAGAAATCACATAATATACTCCACATACATGGACAATGTAATCCAAATGGATTCATCAAATACAGAGCTAGTAATGATTTTCATACTGAAAACAAGATACGTCTATCTTCTTCTATCTCCATAACGTCGACTGATTTCTGACCATGTGTTCAACTCTCAGACCGAGATTTCCTGCCCATAATTCTCCATTCGGATTCACTTTCACGTGAAACATTATAAACACAGGAAAACGTGTACTCCGTGAGTTCCGCTAGTTCATGTCACAAACAGTGTGATGTGACACCTTAGTAAGGAACTCTTCAGTGCTGCGTAAAGCCTCATAGCCTCCATATTTTTATTTTAAAAAATGAATTTCCAAAAAAAAAATAAAAATAAAAAAAATTAGAAAGACATGATGCCCAAAAAGAGGTGTAGAGTAAAAAGGCAAGACCACGAGGAATCTAATGATGTAACTGGCTCGACAACTGATGACTAAAGCAACAAAAAAAAAAAAACTTTAACAAAAAATCAAAATAATAAGAGTTAAAAAAAACATTTAAAAATATTTTAAAAACCCACAAAAACAGTCTGTGGTATCTATGCAATTATGCGCAATTTACACCTGTTCATTGTTCGCGATTCTTTCCTGACGCTTTCTCGATTATTTTATTTTTAGACAAGTTGCAGCACAAGGGACGTAAATGTTGAAATACTCCCTCATTGAGTCTGTCACATTCCTTCCCCTGGAAATGTCTTCCTCTTTGTTGTTGAAATGGTTCCGTGTCGAAATGTGTTCGCAATTTCCATTTACTTGGCATTGTCCCTTTTTTTTTGTTACTCAAGTCAACAGCGCTTTGTAGTGTACTAATCTTATCTTATTATCTTATATATTACAGACGTTTCTTCAAAAGAACAAGGTAATATCGTCTTAGGCATTTCATGTGTTAATCAAAAACTAGCCATATTAACCAATGACTTAAACTCTGATTCCTGGCTGATTCCTGCAATTCATTCCATGCTCTTATGACACTAGGGAAGAAGGAGCACTTGTGTGAATTGATCCTAGCGTATGGAATAAGAAATGTGTCTCTATCTATTAACTGATGTTAAGTCACTTTATTGGAACAAGTTAAATCAACCACTCCTTCAATCCTACCAGTTTCTTCTTCGTTACCAATCAGTATAGTTAGAATGTACACGTAAAATATCACTCACTGGCTGATTTTATTGATCAAGAGATCTCTTAAACTGTCGTACGATCCACATGCCATTTCGTACACAGGTTCCTTTTAGGACATAGAGGCTCACTAATAACCTGATATGACATAGTCGCAACCTGAAGACTTATAGAAATAAAAAAAAAGTTTGATTTTTATCAAACCTTTGTATTTTATTTTCGGTATTTTCCCCCAAAAAGCTGTGGTCTATATATAAAACATTTCAGACGAATTTCGTATTTTCAAAGCAATTTTTTTTCTTTTTCCTAAAGTCTAATTCTTTCGTCAGTTTCGGTTTCTTTTAGACGCGGTCTAAATAAAACAAAAGGAGTTGCGATGGCTGAGTGGTAAAGCGCTTGGCCTCCGAACTGGGGGTCCTGGGCTTGAATTCTGATGAAGACTGGGATTTTTAAATACGGGATCTTTGAGCGCCTCTGAGTCCATCCAGCTCTAATGGGTACCTGACATTAGTTGGGGAAAAGTAAAGGCTGTTGGTCATTGTGCTGACTTCATGACACCCTCGTTAACCATGGAAAACAGAAACAGATGACCTTTACATCATCTGCCCCGTAAATCACAAGGTCTAGAAATGGAACTGTACTTTACTAAATAAAAACAATACCAATCCTAATAGCATTAATAAGAAAAGATTTTGAGTTTGTTGTTTTTTTTGTTGTATTTTTTTTCGATAAAGAGAGAGAGAGAGAGAGCAACGCATAGTAATAAAGAAAAGTAAAACACCACCCCCTAAAAATGGGGTGGGTGGGTGGGGTGGGCCGCTGTTGAAATATAATACAAATTGAAAAGTCATAGAATGTAAGAAGCATTTGGTATTTAGCGGGGGGGGGGGGGGGCGGATAAGTGAAAGTGCTACTAAAATTAACGAGCCCAAAATATGAGAGTGTGTACGTGTCGGGGGTTGCATTATGAAGCGGGTCTTTCCAAATCTCTTCACAGTATTATATACCAAAGAAAAGGCACTAAGAATTTTCCTCTTTTTCTCTAATTAAAGTTTCTTTTGTTTAAATATAGTATTTAAATTCTTATACATTTCAATTTTCATTTAATTTAAATGCACATTTTACTATATTTTTTTATTTAACTTTTCTATCCTACATTGTATAATCCTTCTGTATATATGATCTACTTGAATTCTATTTAGGAGTTTGTTGTCATAAGTAGCTTTTTATTATATATTCCACATACGTATCCGGATACTCAACTAACAAATCAAATTAATAAATTCAAGTTTTGTAAGATTTGCCTAATGCGTGTGCACGTGCAATTTTATAATTCTTTTTGTATATTTTAAATAAAAAATTTGAGACCTTTTTAACTGCGTTTATTATACATAAAAAATAGGACATGTAATATTTCTATTAAAATTCTAATGAAGATATTAATAATTTCCTTTTTATGAAATTAAATGTATAATTATTATTTACTTTGTTGTAGAGAAATACTATTTTTAATTAAAAGTCTAAACCTTTTTGTATTAGACTATCCCTTGTAATAAAAAAAATAATACATTTTCATATTTACCTCCCCTATCATTGCTCAAACATATTTCATTCTTAAGCATGAATTTTCAAAAAACTTTTGTAAACAAAAAAATATTTTTGTGTTTTAATTATTTTTGTCTCACATTGGAACCAAAAAAAAAAAAAAAGATAAGTTCTCTGATAAATCATTTTTTTTTAAATTGTGGTACAGAGTTGTGCATCGCACTTGGAACCCTAAGGCCAGCAAAAGCGAACAAGAGCTCCCTCTCACCGGCCTTAATGAACAGTGTACACCTCGCATACACTCTGATATATCTGATTTCAACATCGCCTTTACCCATTAGAATTAAACGATACGCACAGTCACTGGCAAATTAGGGCATGGCGATTCCCCCCACCCCCGGGTATGAAAAAGAAGGTAGGTAGGACTGTTTCCCACTAGTTAACATATTGACAGAAATATCCTGCGTTTTTTTTTCTTTTCATCAAAAACTTTCTATTGGTCAGCGGGCAACTTACGTGTTGTCAAAAGCAGCTCATACTACTGCTTTGGGGGTACCCACAACTTTGGGAAACACTGCTCAAGGAGTAGCGGTACTGGACGAGTCCCCCCCATCCCCAACTGTTTCAACCTCTTGTCCATCTGTTGGGTATCTATTTTGTTTTAGCTGTACTATGGAGGAGCAATACATTTTAGGTGACCCGAACAGAGCAAAAGCCGCCATTACTCGTGTCTGTCTTTCAGTCCGTCCGTTGTCACATTTAAAACTAAAAAAAAAAAAAAAAACTATAAAAACTCAACCTGTGGTGATGTCTGGGACATCATCTACCTTTCTTCTTGTCGTATCGGATCTGGGTGAGTTCCTTCAACCATTTACACGTCTTGTCCATCTGTTGTGGTATCTGTTTCCAAATATCGGTGCCAAATATTTTTCAGCCTTGGGGGTTCCAAACAAGGGCTTGTCTAGTGATGTTGGGTGCAAGCTCTCTGAAGGACATCTTCTTCAATGATCTTGTTGGTCAGTCGTTGAATTGTAGCTGCCTGGTCGTGCGGTTTGCGCGCTGGACTGTCGTTCAGATTTATCGATGGTCCCGGGTTCAAACCCTGCCCGCTCTCATTCCCCGTCGTCCCGCGGGAGGTTTGGACTAGGAAGTAATTATCTTCAACTCTGAAGGAACATCCGAAACATGTAAAACATTTTACATAACAGCTAGTACAACTAAACCGATGTAGATTAAAATTTTAAATGAGAATTAAATCTAATAATAATTATATGTAATGACATTGAAAAAAAATCTAACTGAAAACAAAAACACGTTTTAACTCTTTCATGTCTCAAGATCGTCTTCCAATTCATGTTTGCATTATGCTAGACCCTATTGTAATTTCATCATCCTCACTGCACAGCCACCAACCAATCGCTAACTTCCTGTTATTGTCACCTTGGAAACACACACACTCCATAACAAAAGGGCTGCAACTTTATTGTTTGCCACAATTCCTTATAAGCGAGTATTTAAGAACACCTGAAGTTTTTCAACATGGTTCTCCTGGCCTATGCTCCATAAAGCAGTATTTGTATTAGTGCTTCTTTTATTGGATTTCCATATGGTAGGCTGCTTGAGCTTGACCGATGCGTGTAATGACATCTGCACCTGTTCTTCCATGGTCATCTAGGATATTACAGAGATAGGCGAAACTTTCCACCTCTTCCAGGGCCTCGCTTTAGAATGTAATGGGTGTGTAGCTGGAAGCCTTTATCTTAAACACCTTGCTCTTCCCTCTGTTTATAGTACGACCCGTTCTAACTGAATAGTCCGCAACGAGGCTTATCGTTTCTTGCACTTGCTGTTGTGTGACAGAGGAGAGCCAGGCCTCTTCGAGGTCAAGGTCGTAAATAAATTCTGCTATCTGGAATCCACAATTCAAGATGACCTGTCTCTAGAAGAGGAGATAAAAAAATTAAAAAAAAAACGCATAGGGAAGGCTGCCTCGACCTTCGCTAGACTCAGGCCAAGAGTTTGTGAAAACCAGAAGCTCACTACAGTGACCAAAATGGAAGTCTACAAGGCATGCGTTATGAGTACACTGCTGTATGGCAGTGAACCATGGACCACCTACGCAAAGCAAGAGAGAAAACTGAACTCATTCCATTTGCGATGTCTCCGTAGGATCTTGAAAATCACTTGGAAAGAAAAAGTGTGCAATACTGAGATCCTTGGAAGAACAGGTATTCCCAGCATCTTTACAGCCCTCAGAAAACGCCGCTTGCGCTGGCTTGGACATGTTCGCCGGATGGAGGACAAACGCATCCCGAAAGTCATCCTCTATGGACAACTCGCGACTGGCTCAAGAAAAACTGGTCGCCCCCATCTCCGTTACATAGATGTAATAAAACGGGACCTCAAATCAGTGAACATCAATACTGACAATTGGGAAGACATAGCTCTAGACCGCACCAGATGGAGAGAGACAGTGACCAAGAAAGCTAGGGAAAGCGAAAGAACATGGGCCTCAGCCCTGGAAGAAAAACGGACAATGCGAAAAATGGCCAGCCCCTCTACCACCGAAGCATCCAAAATAGGGCTCCACAGCCACAAGAGGAAGTGTGCGAGATGAACCATAGTCGTTCTACGACTGAAGGAGGCCAATGTGTCCGCAACGAGGCTTATCGTTTCTTGCACTTGCTGTTGTGTGTGACAGAGAAAAGCCAGGCCTCTTCGAGGTCAAGGTCGTCAAGCTGTTTCCAAATTGCCCGCTTCTGGTCTGTTTGCTGTCTCCATGACCCAATCTATGGCTTGCAGGAACATGAATGGAGTATGCATTCTTGTCCCACCCTTATTTGGACTCCGAACGCGTCTGCCAGTTGTCTGAATAGTTGTAAAAGTGGTGTATTTTATGAAAAACTGCTTGCATTAGTAATTTAAGAAATGAGATTTTTCGCTTTTAGGAAAGAAAAAGTAGCCGTTGCATCAGAACTTTGAATGGTCTAAAAATATTATGGTGTCGCATTTTCATTATCTTTTCTAGTTTACGAGATCTAAGCGGGACCGACGGACAAACATTCCACACGAAACTAATAGCGTCTTTTCCCCTTTCGGGGGCCGCTAAGGTGTACAATTTCAACACTACAGAAAATAAGACTAGTAAAGTGTCATTTAGTTCTCACTGTCAGACACTTTAAGAATTTAAAACATTCAATACAGCGGCAAGCAAATGAGATGTGGGTGGGGGGTGCAGCTTGCGAGTCATTCATTACACGTTAGTGCAGCTGATGGTTTATTGGTACATCATGTGCAATAATATTGCACATTAAAAAATTGGTAAGTTAAGATTTTTATTTAAGGCTAAAAAAAAATTGCAATTCATTTAGTATAAATATTTAGCTGTCTTTTAAGACCTTAAGTTTTAATAATTATGTATAAAACCAAAAATGCTGTATAGTTTAATCCCTTTTGACAATTAAAAAAGATTATATTAAGTAATTTTTTTTTATGTTGTCTAGATTTTGTTTAAAACAAACTAAATCAATAGAAACGAAAACAAAAAATGTTTGTTTGGTAAGGAATGACGTATGTGCTAAGATAGTTAAACGTTCACTCCCTTGATAATAGAGTAAAATTTTTGTTGTTATGTCCCTTTTAAGTTATGGTAGACACATAGACCTACATTATATATATATATAGATATATATTATATATATATATATAGGTCTGTGGGTAAACTCTATTTTACACCTTTTAAATACTACTAATGATAGTAATAATACAATAAAACATAATGAAATTTGATCAGATCACAATATCGTTATCTATCAGTTAAAATATTATCATAAATACTAATTATCTTAATCACGCTAAAGCAGTTTACACAGACTAAAAACTCCAAGTAGGCTACCTAGGTGTTGTAATAAATAAAAAAAAATATGGAGATATTTTTGAAAATCAAACAAAGCATTATGTTTTTTTTTTAAAGAGAATTTTACAATGGGCTTTGTTTGCTGCACATACAAATTATATATGTGTCAAAACGCGAATAGCCCATTTTTTCAGTAAAAGAAATTACAAAAGTCATTTCTCTATAGAAGTTACGAAGGTTATATAATATAAACCACAGAGCTATAAGGTGCTTGCTCTCCATTTACAATTTATTTAGGTAGGTGTTGTTTTACTATTACACACCAAGTATCATAGTTTAGAAAAACCCAGGTTTTTTTTTTTTGTGTAACGATATTTGCTAACAACGTATAGAGCTAAATTACAACTCTTTATTAGTATAATTAAATCTCTATATTAAATTCTGTATGAATGCATTGGTAAATAGTAGATCTAGAGCTACTTATTATAAATGACATTAGTAGATTTATGTTAATAAAGTGGAATAGATCTATTGTTCTAGAACTTTAGAATCTACAAATTTTTTTTGGCATCTCGTACAGCACAGCAGACAAATTTACAAAAGCCGCCAAGTCACGGTTCTGCATATAGTGTAGGCGTAGTCCTATCACCACATGGGCACATGTGATTCGTGAAACATTAAAATACATAGTAAACACTGCACTCATCATTAATCTTCGGAATCTCTGACATTGTCATTAAGTAGACTCTATATCTAGATCTACATTTCAGATCGAATCTAGTTTAGAAATCTAGATTCTATCTTGAGACTAGATTGTCACTAGTCTATATCTAGCTCTACCTGACTAACGTCTATAAATTAGGATAGGCCTACATCTACTATCTATATTATTTTATATAAAGTCTGTATCTAGATCTAGAATAATTCTATGGCTAGTCTAGATCAGACTCAGTAGGTCTACCGTCTAAACAATATTGAAAATGCTTCTACTTATAGATCTACTTTTCAACGCCAATATAATAATAATAAGGCTTGTCATCGAGTCCCGAAGATTCACGAGATCTCGAATGCATATTTTCCATCGATACGCAGCCCCAGCTGTGACCTACATATTTCCCCATAACCATTGTCCGCCTATGGTCGATTAAGATTTTCTTTTCGCCGTCTGCGTCTGTCCTCGGCAGCGGATTTCCTTTGGTCTCAAATGTGCATTCCGCGCATTTGTGAGTGACCTCCAGCTGTCTGTGTCTCTCTCACAAAAAAAAAAGACTGCTTTTGGCATACGTTCGTCCCCCATATGGGGTACGTGCCCTGCCCAGCGTAACTGTAGGACTATAGGAAGTCCCTCTATACTAGTCCATACCGGCGTTCGCAAGGACATCGCTGTTTGTAGTGCTGTCTGGCCACAGTATGTTTATGATGGAGCTCAAGCATCTTTGGGGAAAGCGTTTAAGTAGTCTTAGTTGTCTTCTGTTTAATAGCCATGTCTCAGATCCATATGAAAGGGTTGAGAGAACCACTGCTGGGGTAAACACTTTTTTTTGTAGGCTTTTTGTACTCCTTCTTCCCTAGTGCTATTAGAGCATGGAATGGGTTGCCTGAGCTAGCCAGGAAAACAAGTGACTTGGCAGAATTTAAGTCATTGGTTAATATGCATGACTAAATGCATGACGCGTAGGACGTAATCATCTTCTTTTTTGAAGTAACGTCTGTATTATATAAGTTAAGAAAGATAAGAAGATCTATTCCGCCAACTCACTCCTAGAGGCGACCAAAAGCACTATTGGTCATGGCCTGACGGTTATCAACTTCCGTGAAAGCGAGGTGTCATTCGATATATGCTTCTAGATATGTGAAGTTGTCTACCGCGTTAAGGGGACGCCCATTTCGAGGATCTTTAGGGCTGAGTAGGTTTTATTGGGTCACTTCTGGAACATTACTTTTGCTTTCCCAAGGTTTATAGATAAACAGAAAGAAGCGGGATCGTATTCGAATTCGTTGACCGCCATCTGGAGATCGTGTTCACTGTAGGCTAGCAGGGCGCAATCATCGGCATAGAAAAGCTCTGTTATGACCATTTCTTTTGAAGATTGCCGTCCGAACGAAACGTGATGTCGATGCCTTCTTGCAATCGCTTTCCTCATTTGACCTAGCATTACGCAAAAGAAGATGAATGGAGAAGGAGCAAGTACATAGCCCTGCTTCACGCTATTTTCTATTGAGAAATTATCGACATGTCACCATTATGTTTAATCTTACCATTTTGTCCCACATGAAACTGCTTGAGAATGGATAGGAGCGTAGTTGAGCAACTGAGCCTGGCCAAAATCCTCAATTAACCATTGACTGTGTCGAAAGCCTTGGTGAGGTCCACGAAGGCAGCGAATATATAGGTTTATATAATGTACTAGATTTAAATCTAGTCTAAAATGAAGACTAAAACTCTAGATCAAGACTGCCTAGAGTAACAGTAAATTCAGATTATCTTAGATTCTGTTTCTTCTATTATTATATCCTAGATACATATTCTAGAAGTAGATCTATACTGATTCTATAGTTACAATTGGAATTCAACGTGAATATTTATGATTATATAGATTACAGATTAAAACTAGATTTGATAGATCTATGACTATTATGACAAGGCCCATGGCACGTGTGAGATCAATTTTTCAAAGCAACTATAATTAATGGACTTAATCTAAGACAAATTCATTCATATATTCACATGCGATTTTTTTTTATATATTTATAAGCTTAGCATTATTTTGAACCAATGTCTCACAACGACTGATAAGAGAAATCAGGTATAAACATCAGGAGAAAACACGACCCTTAACTCAAGAAAACATTCAAAACGATTTGGCTTCTTGTGTTGAAAATTTACCCCCCCCCTTTCCCAACTGGGGCCAAATAAAAAAGGTTGAATACCACTGTCCCAGACCTTAAAAATTTTTGTTCTGTAGCTATAAAATGTTGCACACCATAAAAACGGCATCTATACTATGAAAAAAATGTGTTGTTTTGTCCTGGTTGTCTACGAAGATTTGATTTGTGAAATTGTGTGGCCTACATATAATATTTACAAAAGATTTTTACTAAATTATTAAATTTTCACTACCTGTACTATTTTAACTGTGAATATATAGACCTTGTTTTTAATAACTTCACTAAATTTTAGCCCCTGGTGGTATGAAGGGAGTGTAATCTTTGAGGGGTTACGGGCACGACATGGCCTAAAGTGTGCCATAAAAACTCATATTCGTTTGTTATGAATCTCACTGCTCTATTTTGTTTCTGTTTCATAATTGTTTTCTTTAGTTGAGGGGTCCCAAAAAGAGGATGCATATTCTATTCTTGAACTATAAACTATGTAGTATGTTAAATAACATATTAGTTATATGTGTTCTTTTATGGCTGCAGGGTTTTAGTTGATACTAAAAGGTAGATCAGGTTTCACTTGATGATTTAACTAATTTTCAATTTCTGTGCCGATCCAAACTCATGTAAATGTAAAGTACGGCTATTAGATATTGGAGATTCCCAAAAGTTCAATTTCAAATGTCAATGTTGTCAATAAAAAAAACAAAAAACGGCTAATATTCTTAGTGTTTTTTTTTAAAGAAAGCACTAGCCTACATCATCTGCTAAAGTAGTGAAACTATTTCCATCATATTACCTCTTCGCTATCGTTTGCTCAGGTTAGTCAAGTAGTTCTTCTCTAAAACAAAAAAATCCAACTTTGTAAACCATGATGACTTCATAAGCTTGTTATATAGGTTGGGCACACACACACACAAGGAAACGATGAAACACTAACAACCCAGACGCCTGTGTTTAAAACTTTATTGACATCAATACAAGATCCAGTAACCTAGTTCTCTCAGACCATCCCTGCAGTGATTGAAATGTCTCTGGCCCTGTACACAAGTCTCCCCTATCAGACCGCATTTTTTATGTACACATTATTTGTTTGTATCAGAGAAAAACCAGAACAAATTAGATCCAACACAATATGACGTCAAAGATATCAATGAGAATAAATTGAACAATGTTGATCTAACATGATAAGACCCAGAAGACTTCAATTTAATAAACCTAAAAACAATGAAAAAAACTCATTCAGCTCTAACCTGGTTCAAAACTTTAGGGATAAATAAAAGTTCAAAGATCACATTGTTTCTCATCCAGTGATCATTTAATAAGACATGACTCGCTTTTAAAAGTTAGGGGAAAAAAAATGAAGAAAATGCCATCCAAAGAAAAGTTGGATGGACAACATGAAAAAATGGACCAGCCTCTCTCTTAATATTCTGCTAATGACAGCTGAAGGCCAGAAAAAGTAGAGGGATTTGATGACACAAACTGTCACTGTGCAATGAAAGTCAAAGGACTGCTGTGGTTTGTGAAGAGGGCCAGATATAACTATGTGGTGGCCCTTTTTTTTGTGGGAGCCCCTGGGCTGTGGCCCTACTTGCCCTTCCATAGATCCAGCCCTGTGTGGGACAGAAATTATTTTTAAAGGTCTAAGAAAAAAAGCTGACCACTTAAAAGGGATGAGAGCCAATAAGTAATGTCATTAGACCCCCCAAAAGTGCGCACATCTATTCTAAAACAAAGATTTCAAGCATATTTTCCATAGGAAATGATAAACTTTATTGTTGATTGGACAAATCTATCTTAAAAGTTATTCAGAACAAGAATTATACAAACAAAATACCTATCAAAACATTACAGTATACGCTCACTACACTAGACTCTTTTTAATCCACAGATGCTAAAAAGACACACAAAAAAAAAAGCAACAAACTTTATAAAAACATAAAAAAACAACAACATAAAATGAGATTGAAAATATAGAGAGAGATAAAAACTGGTAAAAAAAAATTCAAATAAATTCAGTGGGAAAACTTTGTACTACAGTGAAGTTCAACACATTTGAAAATATTGTTGACTATAAAATATATGTAAAAACAAAATTAAAAAAACTCAACTAAAACACTAAGAAAAACCGAAAAAAATATAAATCACTTTTGTACTACACTCGAGTCAGTGTACACATTTGTAAATGTGTATGAGCACAAAATGTAAACCATGTGGGTTTATGCACCCCCTGACTTCCCAATTCAGGGACATGAAATGAAATGTCAACTATTTGTAAAGCTCTTAGTGGTACAAAAAAAAAAAAATATTTTTCAAGACAAGGAAAACAAAAAAGCTACAGAAGTGAGAAACTGTAGATGTGGGGAGCTGTGAAACCATTTGGAGGGAGAGCATTCTATCTGAATGCTCTGAACAATCACAGAGAGTTTCCTATCAATAATTGAATCAACGTGTGTCACAATATGTACCAAAACTATTTACATTTTAATGTTACATCAAACTGTTACCCGTTCTAGCAAAATGAGTCTTCAAGTGACCAGCAACCAAAGAGTAAAACAATCAAGAAGGAATTTTTTTTTCTTCTCAATTAACTTTGTAACAAATTAATATTTCTTAGCCAAACACATTTAAAAAAAATAATTTTTTTCTTATATGTTAAAAAAAAGTTGAAAGTGTTTTCACACTTTGAACCTATGACCTTTCTTTAACCAAAAAAAAAACAACAAATCCTTTAAAAACAAAATGTTGATGAAGCAGGAAAAGTGTTTTGTAATGACTCATTTTTCCAGAAAAGAATAAATGAATGTGTGTACAGCAGTGATGCCCAAAATACGGCCCGCGGGCCAGATCCGGTCCGCGACATGCTTCTATCCGGCCCGCCGAAACGTCGGCACAAATACAGAAATTCCACCCTTCCCAAATGTTCAAAATGTATCTTTACCTATGTTAGGGCCGTCAACTTTTTCTAATGGATTACTAACAAGGCATTAAACATTTGTGCGTTCATGAAATAGGACAATAGAATCTACAAGGAAAAGTGAACGGATCTTTACTTTTTTGTAGCACATGATACCATTGCTAGCCAACATGTTTGTTTTTATAAAGAAAGTCAGGCTGTTTAAAAAAAAATAACAAGAGTAACAAAGTATAAACAGAACTTACGTCATTTTTAGAAGTATAAAGAGAAACTTCAACTCTCCCACTACTGCAATGTAATGTACTACATCCTCGGGTTTGAAATAAAATAGTTTCAGGTCAATTTCATTCAGTTTTTGTATCTTTTACATCATGTGGCCCGCGACACTAATGTTGGAAATTAAAATGGCCCACAGATTGAATTAGGTTGGGCATCACTGGTGTACAGCAATATACTATGTACACAACAAATGTATGTGTGTGTATGTGTACACCAATACACTATGTACACCAATATATAATGTGTTGATGCTGTATACTCATACAAACATAGCTAATGGCTTCTTTCATTTTACCATTGATATTATTTTCCATATGGTACAAAAATAACAGAAACAAATAAATACAAATATATATATATATATAGGTAAGTATGTCTCTATAAATAGCATGTGATTAACTAAGAGGTATAGTCTTTATACCAGAGTGAAGCATCAGCTCTAAAAAAGGCAGAGGAGTTACCTCCTTGCCATAAACTAACATGATTGCTCCAACAATACCAGGTGGTGCTCAAATATTGCTCCAACAATACCAGGTGGTGCTCAAATATTGCTCCAACGATGCCAGGCAAGGCTCCAATATTGCTCCAACGATGACAGGCAAGGCTCCAATATTGCTCCAACAATGCCTGGCAAGGCTCCAATATTGCTCCAACGATGACAGGCAAGGCTCCAATATTGCTCCAACAATGCCTGCCATTATAGCTGCAACATTCCTCTAAGGTAGATGAAGAAGAGTTACAAGTCAAAGTAATGCTGGGGTATCTTAACAATAACAGTCGACCTCAGGGGACAGAAGTTGAGGTGAAAGGTTAAAACTAAAGTAGGTACATTGGGTTATTAAGATAGGAGGAAAGGGAGGATTAAGGGAAAAAAAGGGACTTGGGAGGGGGATACATGATTTAAAAAAAAAAAGGAACATTAGAATGTTCATAAAACAAACAAAAGGAGGACTGTCACTCAACTATCAATTCAAACAAAACATTTTATTGTCATTGCTATGTTGTCTATATTTATAAATATTCCCAAATGGACAAGCAAACAGATAACTGAACAAGCTTTAAGTGTCTCATCCCACAAACTATGAGATTTTCTATTTATTATTCTTAAGAAGTCTAGTTTTAAAGATCTCATTAATACAACCATACCTGACTGCTATAAAACAAAAAGAAGTTAACAGATTAGACAAATAAACATTGTTTACAAAGCAAAAAAAATCTTGACTCGTGTATAAGTGTAAAATTAGATGAACTTATAAAAGTTGGCCTTGTACAATATAGAACATAAATCACTGTAAATAATTCTATAACATAAATATTAAAATGTAAAATGGAACTTTATAATAGAAGATCCTTCTATAAAACAAAAACCACTAACAGAAAAAAAAAAAAAAAAAAAAAAAGCAAAACCTTTGCAATAAATAAAAAGGCATGCATTACAGTATTTGTCTATTGTAATAAAGTATAACTCATGACTTCACAAAACTAACTGTATTGAGGATTGGATTAACTCTATTTTACCCTGGCACTATCTGATTTGAATTATCTTATTGAAGAGACATTAAAATGAATACAATCTCTATCTTATACCCAACCAACTCTAATGTCAGAACACTATAAAAAGCCAGATCTAAAATTAACATGAACATATGAAGCATTTTTCAAACCTACATTTGTAACTAATTGGAATTGAATTGCACTAATATTTGGTTACATTTGTAGAAACAAAAACATTTCTGACAGAGAAACGACTCTGAAAAAAAACACTTTAAAAAAATCCAACACATTACTGCCAACTTAAACCCTGACTAGAGCCTAAGTGAGCTAAAGCTTTCATTTTGAGTTGCTTTTGAAACCATGAGCTAAAAGACAATGAGCATCTTAGAATATCAATGATCTAATACAATCAACACATAACAACATATCTAATACATTTGACATCAACACATCCAATGTCTACATCATTTCCACATCAAATACATGAAACTTTTTAAGAACATTTTTTGTGCTACATCAGTAAAAACAGTAACAATAGATCTACTTGCACTATTCACATTGAAACAAATCTTTTTCATTTTCTGAATACTGTATTATAAGTTGTTTCTCAGCACTTAACAAATCAATAAATGAAGTGACTGAAACGTTGTAGATGTATTTAAAAAAAAAAAAATGGAACACTCACAGACAAAACAAGTTTCCCCAAAGAAGAATGCCATAATGAGAAATTTTGAATAAACATTTTTTTGTAACCTATTTCTAATTAGCAGATAGTTCTTTGAGCTGTAGCTACTTGTAAGCAGTTGGGTGTTTTTCATAAATAGAGTCAAGTTTCCAAATGTTTCCTTTTATTTCAAGGAAGTGTTAGTCTTTTTCATCAGTACCAGTATCAGAGGACTATCAGCTAGACTTAAGGTAAAATTAATGTATGGCCTATTTAATGGAATCTATAGAGCTCTTTAACAAAAAGTGACAGTGATTTATATACAATTGGGGTTGAACTGTATCATATTCTAATTTTCATGCCCAAAAAAATATTAGATTTATCTTAAAACAACAACTTCCCAAAACAAAAAAAGATTAAAATGATACTTCTACGAGTCAGTAGAAAAGTGACAAAAGCATACTTTTGGACTATTGATTATTTGACAGGTCTGGCATGTCACCTTCACATTGCTGTTATGATGATGTGGTGTTACAAAAAAGTTAAGGAAGCTACTAATTGTGTCACTTAATGTCACAGAACTGTGGCATCCAAATTAATTCCGATCAAGTTTCTTTTGCAATTAATATTAAAAATGATAATATCAACAAAGACATCAAACATGTCATCTTGCAGAGTTACATCATGTTACATATATATATATATGGTAAATTAACAAAGTAATACTGGATTCTCATTAGTCCATAGTGCTCTATTCGCTATGACAAGAGTTCGGCATAAACCTATTCTCTTCTGCCAACAAAAGACAGGAAGATCCATGACCTGATCAAGCATATCAAGATAATCTCTTTGACAAAATGGAGAACAAAGGATGTCATGAACATTAAAAGCTATCAATTACAATCATCTGAACACAAGGATCATTTAGGTTTTGTTCAATATATGGTCCATAGTAAATGCACAACAAGTGATTTGAATATCTGGTACTCGCCTTATCACCAAGCCAGACAGACGTGTGGTTGAACTACTGCCAGCCGAAATCACATTCACAGTAGGATATCTTTTCCTTTTTACAGTCTACTTATGTTTTAGTACTGACTAGGATTGCTTCCCTTTATCACACTGTGTCTGTCTGGCAGGAGATAGTTTTTATTGTCTCGTTACTTCCTTTACACATGTAAGCAGCGATAGGCTTTCAATTCTGACAGTGAAAGTTTGTTCTCAAGTAGAAGGAAGAGGATATCACTATATTATACGAATATTATAATATCAATACATAAAAACATTTTCAAATATCAATCAATAATCTCCACATAAATACATATGTGAGCTGTACATACGAGTCTATTCATAAAATTAATACAACTTTGTAAGTACAAACAAAGGAAAACATGAATGAGTATTTTGCCCTTTGCATACCAACTGACTGAAAGCAGCCGTTTTGTCTCCCGTGGTAGGGTCCAGTGTTAGTTGAAGCACTGGTCAATGCCCGGTGTTAGTTGAAGCATTTGTCACGTATTACGAATTGAATTCTAATTTTTAAAATGGCTTGCCTAGGGGAACGTGACAATAGAAAAGGAGTTGTGTCACTTATCTTAAGTCTGAATTTAATCAAAGACTTACAATGAATAACAAAAAAGAATGACACAAGAAATCGGAAGGTAAACTATCAACTTAATGTTTAATCAAATATAAAATTACAAGAAAGAAAAAAAAATAAACATTTACTCAATACAGAATTGAGGTGTTGACCAAAACCCTTTTACAAAAATGGCATGTAAAAATATTACAATACAAGAGTTTTGAAAATGTAATTACAAATACAAGCAAGCAAGGCCTTAAAAAAAAATATTAACTTACACGATAAATGGTATACCACGCACGGGTCACGCAATGTCTCCGCTATTCTGTCTCACGGCTGTCTCCGTATGTCTGTCTGTCAACGTTACGCGGGCGGTCTTTATATAATATACCGCGCGTCGATTTCAAGACAAATCTAGGAATTTCTCGAAACAAATACGTCATCAATTTCCCAGATCTAGAACGCTCTTCAAAGAGACAGAAAAAAAAAACACCCTCCTTTCAACCAGAGGTACACACACAGGTCAAGGACCGGTCACTGTCTGTGTGGCTTGACGAATAAAAAAAAAACTTATTACACAAGGGGCAGACAACCTACTCGTCTCTCGACCGCAACAGGTCAAAGAAAGAAAAAAAAAACAACGCCTAGATACGTAACACCTCCCTCCTAAAAATAAAAAGTTTACATTTCCACGAAATGGAAATCTTTTTAGAACTACAAAAAATATTTACATTACAGAATGTATTTATCATGATATATATAAAAAACAATATATACATCAAAATACTTTTTACAATCTAGATAAGGCATCGGCGATAACATTTTCGCTGCCTTTTATGTGTTTAATATCTAGGTTGTACTCTTGTAAAAATAAACTCCACCTGAGAAGTCGTTGGTTCTTGCCAGACATTTTGTGGATAAATGTAAGGGGATTGTGGTCAGTAAATACAACCAGTGGCCATCTGGACCCACTGATATAAAAATCAAAGTGTTGTATAGAAAGAATCAACCCAAGACATTCTTTTTCCACAGTAGAATAATTTCTTTGATGTCTATTAAATTTCTTGGAAAAGAAACAAATAGGATGCTCTACTTGGAAATAATCTTCTTGGTAAAGGACTGACCCAACACCTGTGTCACTGGCGTCAATAGCTAACCTAAAAGGTTTTCCGAAGTCAGGAGCCATCAAAATGGGGGAGCTAGATAATATCTGCTTGATCTGGTTAAAGGCTTTCTGACATTCATCCGTCCAAGTAAATCGGACGTTCTTTCTCAGGAGGTTTGTTAAAGGACTGGCAATGACAGAAAAATTTTCGCAAAATTTTCTATAATATCCAGACATTCCCAAAAATCTTCGGAGTTGTTTCCGATCAGCAGGAATAGGGAAAGCTTGGATAGCTTCTACTTTGGCCATTACAGGTTTCACCTGGCCTTGTCCTACAATATGGCCTAAGTATTGGATTGAAGCCTGGCAAAAATCACTCTTACTCAGGTTTACAGTAATTTTTGCATGTAACAGTTTAGTAAAAAGACAATGCAGTTGTTTACAATGGCTAGAAAAATCTTGGCTAAAAATTACTACATCGTCTATGTATGCGTGGCAATTCTCCATGTCAGCAAGCAGGGCATTTATCATTCTCTGGAAAGTGGCAGGAGCATTCTTCATGCCAAATGGCATCACTTTGTATTGGTACAGACCATCAGGGGTGACAAAGGCGGAGATTTCCTTTGCCCTATCAGTCAGGGGAACCTGCCAATAACCTGAAAGTAGGTCTATTTTGGTGATGTACTTAGCGTCACCAATACGATCTATGAGATCGTCTATCCTAGGGATAGGAAACGAATCGGTCTTTGTTACAGCATTTACCTTACGGTAGTCTGTACAAAAACGATAAGTCTTGTCCTGTTTAGGTATCAAGACACATGGGGAGCTCCAGCTACTGGAACTTGGTTCAATGAGGTCATTTTCAAGCATATACTTGATTTCTGACCTAAGTATGGCAAGTTTTTCAGGGTTAACCCTGTAAGGATGCTGCTTGACTGGAGTAGCCTCGCCAACATCTACATCATGCATTATAACATTAGTCTGTTTTGGTACATCAGAAAAAATGTCATTAAATTCATTAATGAGTTTCATGATAACTGGCCTTTCTGTCGAAGACAGATGAGACAGTTTTACATCCAAATTCTGTAATACAAAAGAATTAGGTATTTTGTATTGTCCAAATTTCTCCTTTACAATATCATCATCAATAGGAGAAACATGGCTATTTGAACAACTTTTGACTGTATTTAAAACACAATTATTCTTCTCTGAGTGATCTGGCCGAGATACATAAGGCTTCAGCATGTTTATATGACATAGCTGAGTCTTTTTCCTACGGTCAGGAGTTTTGATTGTGTAATTGAGGTCACTAATTTTGGTCTCAATTTCATAGGGACCAAAGTATCTGGCTTGCAAGGGTTGACCTGGTATGGGCAAAAATACAAGCACCTTATCCCCGGGAGAAAATTCTCTAACACGGGCCTTTCTATCATACCAGCGTTTCATGCTGGATTGGGTGTTTTGTAAGTTATTTTTGGCCAGAACACAAGCATCATAAAGTCTAGTTTTAAACTTACTTACATAGTCTAAAAGTCCTTCAGTGGCTGTTGGTGACAACAAAGTCTCT
Organism: Biomphalaria sudanica; assembly: GCA_036873155.1. Classification (NCBI taxonomy): domain Eukaryota; kingdom Metazoa; phylum Mollusca; class Gastropoda; family Planorbidae; genus Biomphalaria; species Biomphalaria sudanica. Next base: position 1,378,441 of record JAZGLO010006661.1, read on the forward strand.
TTTATACATTTCAAGGGACCGCGCACCGAATGGCCAAAGACTAAGTCAAAAGGGCTGAATCCCAACGATTCCTGGACGGATTCACGGGTTGCAAACAGTAGCATGTGGATTCCTTCGTCCCAGTCTTTTTCGTGCTCAAAGCAATAGGTTCGGATCATGTTCTTGAGAGTCTGATGGAATCGCTCAAGAGCGCCTTGCGACTCGGCATGATACGCACTCGACATGCAGTGTTTGATGCCCAACTGAGTCATGACTTGCTTGAAAAGATTGGCCGTGAAATTCGTTCCTTGGTCCGATTGGATGGACTTTGGTAGACCAAATAGAGTAAAGAACTTGATTAAGGCCTTCACAATGTTTGATGCTTTTATGTTCCTTAGAGGAATAGCCTCAGGAAAACGAGTTGAAGCACACATAACGGTCAACAGGTATTGGTTGCCAGCTTTTGTCCTTGGGAGAGGACCAACACAGTCAATAAGTACTCTGCTGAAAGGTTCTTCAAAGGCTGGAATCGGCTTCAGAGGAGCAACAGGGATCTTTTGATTTGGCTTGCCAACCATCTGACAGGCATGACAGGATCGGCAGTACTGGATGACATCTTTCTTCAAACGTGGCCAGAAGAAGTGTGACATAATCTTGTGGTATGTCTTGTGGATGCCGAGATGACCTGACATTGGTGTGTCATGAGCCAGATTCATGATGTACGCTCGGTATCTTTCTGGTAACACGATTTGATGGCATATTCTCCATTCTTCTTCGTTGGATGCGTCTGGAGGTTTCCATTTCCTGAAGAGCATATCATCTTGGATGTAGTAGCACGTTGATGCTAGCTCTGCCTCTTGTGATGTCATTGCGGTTTTTCGGAGTTTGGCGAGCTCTGGATCCTTCTTTTGGTCCTCAATCAACTGTTTTCAAGTTGATGCCGGCTTTTCAGAATTTGGCGTTGGTTCTTCTTCAAGAGAAGCAAAGAATGTGGTGCTCAAGTCCACATCATCTTGGTTACTGTTGGCCTTGACGACGTTCTCTTCTTGAGATGCTTTCAACCTCATTGCCCTTGTTACTGCACACGCTGGATATAACTCTAGGTCTTCCTCGGGTGTGGCAGATAAGTCGGGTGTTTGAGTGACGATGGGTTCGGCTATCACCTTTCCACCTGCTAAGTCATTGCCTAACAGCAACGAGATGCCTTCCAATGGTAATGTTGGTCGGACACCTACAACAACCGGTCCAGTAATGAGATTTGACTTTATGTCGATTAGATGTAGAGGCACATCTATACATCCAAGCTCTACGCCTCGTAACAGGATGCTCTTCCCAGTCGATGATGATTTAGACAAGGGCAAGATACCCTCTAAAAGTAACGATTGTGAAGCACCTGTGTCTCTCAAAATGGTAATAGGTCGTAGACTTGTAGAATCACCGGGTAGTGATACGAATCCTTCCGAAATGAAAGGCTTAAAATCCTCTAATAAAACATCAATTTTGGTTGATGCAGACTGGACTTGGGTCGAACTCTCGCTGGAGTCATTGACATCTCTAGGAGACGCAGTGGAGAAACTCTTTCTTGAGTCAGTAGAACATCTTGTGGATGTATTTGGAGAACTCTTGATGGAGTCATTGGAACATCGGGGTGATGTCTTATGGGAACTCTGGATAGAGTCATGGGAACATCGGGATGATGTATTATGGGAACTCTGGATAGAGTCATTGGAACATCGGGGTGATGTCTTATGGGAACTCTTGATAGAGTCATTGGAACATCGGGATGATGTATTATGGGAACTCTGGATAGAGTCATTGGAACATCGGGGTGATGTATTATGGGAACTCTGGATAGAGTCATTGGAACATCGATGTGATGTATTTGAAAAACTCTTATTTGAGTCATTGGAACTTCGGCTTGATGTATTTGAAAAACTCTTGTTTGAGTCATTGGAACATCGGCTTGATGTATTTGAAAAACTCTTATTTGAGTCATTGGAACATCGGCTTGATGTATTTGAAAAACTCTTGTTTGAGTCATTGGAACATCGGCTTGATTTATTTGAAAAACTCTTGTTTGAGTCATTGGAACATCGTAAAGATGAATTTGAAGAACTCACTGTTGAGTCATTTGAACACCGTGGAGACATTTTCGGAGAGTCTTGTACAGTCAATACATTTGAAACAGGTGGTGTCGAGGTATTCTTGATATGACTTGATGATGAGGGAGTAAACCTCGCCGACCACTGTACTGTGCAAGCGCTGACTTTTGAAGGAGTTTTTTCGTTTCTCTTCCTCAATTTCCAGCAATCGTCAACTTTATGGCCTTCTCGTTTGCAGTAGGAACAAGTAGCTTTACTTGTAGTAGGTTTTCTGTCATTTGTACTGCTGTTCTTGATGGAGTTGCTAGCAATGGACTCAGGCTGTTTGACTTGTTTTGGCTTGACATCCGTCGTATACTTGGCAAATTGATGTGATATTATATAATCGTCTGCCAACACTGCAGCCTTGTGCACATCTTCCTCGCCACGATCAGCTATATGCGTACGGACGTCCAGCCGCACACAACTCTTGAACTCTTCCATCAGCATTAGGTTCTTGAATTTGGCAAAGTCGGTGCCGATTTCCTTGGAAGTGAGCCACTTTTCAAAGCGTCGCTCCTTTTCCCGCAGGAATTCTACATGGGTTTGGCCATCCGATTTGCGACAATCCCTGAACTGCTTTCGGTAAGCTTCCGGAACAAGTTCATATGCCTTAAGAATTAAGGCCTTAACAACATTATAATCTTTTTGTTGTTCAATGGTCAAAGAACAAAATACCTCTGCAGCTCTACCAGTCAAAACTGTTTGCAGCAAAGTGGGCCACAAAGTTTCAGGTACATTAAAATTTTTCACAGCAAGTTCAAATTGTGGAAAATAATTGTCAATTGTGGCTTCATTAAAGCGTTGAATTATTTTCAAAAATTTTGTTGCTTCAGCAGTATGACTGGCAGGGGAAGAATCTGGTCTTACATTAGCAGCTAACTCTAATTTTCTTAAATCTATTTGTAATTCTTTCTGCTCTCTAGCCGCTGCAAGCTCTAATTCTTTTTGTCTAATTTCCTTCTCTTTTACAGCTAACTGGGCTTCTATTTCCATTTGTTTTAATTTTATCTGAAGTTCTAAATCTGATTTACCCTCATCGGGTCTAAGGGTTTCTAAAAGGTCTTCAGAAAACACTTCCTCGTCTACATAATGGATTACAATGTTATCTCTGATTTCTTGTTTAAGGGCATTTGATTTTATTTTTAACCCTAAATGTTTAGAAATAAGGACCAGTTCCTTCCTAGTAAAAGCATCAAGCTCTTCCACAGAGGGATTTGCAAGAAAAACCTGAATATCCATGACTAACTAGCAAACGATCAAGCAAAAATATGTATACAATGTAAATATACAGTACAAAATCAGTACAACAAAAAAACCTTAAGAGAGTTTGGTCAATACTATTGATACTTTACTTCCGACTCTTTGACACAAAAAAAATTTTTGTTAAAGTCAACTTCGCCTTTACAAAATTACTCAAGTAAGACGAAAATAGGTTCAGAAAAATATCCGGGACGAAAGCCCTCAAACTTCTTTTGTCACGTATTACGAATTGAATTCTAATTTTTAAAATGGCTTGCCTAGGGGAACGTGACAATAGAAAAGGAGTTGTGTCACTTATCTTAAGTCTGAATTTAATCAAAGACTTACAATGAATAACAAAAAAGAATGACACAAGAAATCGGAAGGTAAACTATCAACTTAATGTTTAATCAAATATAAAATTACAAGAAAGAAAAAAAAATAAACATTTACTCAATACAGAATTGAGGTGTTGACCAAAACCCTTTTACAAAAATGGCATGTAAAAATATTACAATACAAGAGTTTTGAAAATGTAATTACAAATACAAGCAAGCAAGGCCTTAAAAAAAAATATTAACTTACACGATAAATGGTATACCACGCACGGGTCACGCAATGTCTCCGCTATTCTGTCTCACGGCTGTCTCCGTATGTCTGTCTGTCAACGTTACGCGGGCGGTCTTTATATAATATACCGCGCGTCGATTTCAAGACAAATCTAGGAATTTCTCGAAACAAATACGTCATCAATTTCCCAGATCTAGAACGCTCTTCAAAGAGACAGAAAAAAAAACACCCTCCTTTCAACCAGAGGTACACACACAGGTCAAGGACCGGTCACTGTCTGTGTGGCTTGACGAATAAAAAAAAAACTTATTACACAAGGGGCAGACAACCTACTCGTCTCTCGACCGCAACAGGTCAAAGAAAGAAAAAAAAAACAACGCCTAGATACGTAACACATTGAACAATGTCCAGTGTTAGTGGAAGCATAGCATGCAACAGCATACCATGTCCAGTGTTTGTTTGGCCAGCAATCATGCTTAAACCAGAATATCAGTTTCTGTCACATCCTCCAGAGCCATTCTGTAGTCAGGTGGGGGAGTAGAGGCCATAGGGCTTAGATCAGAATGGTACCCGCTTGAGGTGACAGACTCAAACCTGTTGGGACCGAGCCCATTTCTTGCTTTCAGCAACCGCGGCTTCACTTCATCTAACAAGGGTTGACTAGAAAAGCTCTCCTCCTGCTCATCATCAGTCACATGTTCTGTTTCTGGCAGGTTAGGCTGGATGGGAGACGACGGTGTACCAGTATGTGACTCTGTGGCAGATGATGGACGAATTTGGTATTTCGCAAAAGGGTTGGACTGGTTTGAAAGCGTGCTAGGAGGAAGGCTGCTGGTTCCACCATAATTTTTTGGTCCACCTTGTGCAAGCAGCTTTGAGTTCATCACACTCGGTACTGGGGCGAGGGAGCCATAGGTCATATTGCTTACTCCACCAATCCCACCAGTCCTTCCTACATTACGGTAATCAGCCGAGTACGGCCCAGCATGGGCCTGCTTCCTGTTGGCATCTGAGCTAGGTGGTTTACGAAGCAGGGGTAGTCTTGATTGAAGAAACTGGGGTTTTGCATCGACTCGTGAAAAGGAAGACTCTTCCTGAGTTTCCTCGTCAACCTCTTCAGTGTACTTTGGAGGCATACTTAATGGTGACATTGGAACGAGGTAATCATCATTGTCCACATCAGCAGGTGCCATCCCAGTACCATCATAACTGCTGCTATGTCCACTGTCATTGTCTTCTGGTTGATTTACTTCAACAAAAGTTGGCTCCTGCAATAGAAAATGTTATTCTATACATTTAAATGAAAAGATATTCAGTATTACAATTTAATGTAAGTTGATAAGTTGAAAATATAAACCAAAAACAGCTTGTTTTTAATCAAGGCTTTGATTAATTGATTACATGAAAACACAGCCTACAAGAGTAGGTGGCCAGACATGTTAGAAAAAATATACTGATCATGAAGCAGGCTAAAGTGCTCCAAGGGCCATGGAGCTGTTAAGATGGAGGAATAAAAAAATAAATAAAAAAATGAATGCGGTACAGTCATTAAAAAAAATTAATATAAATCTTATTAAAAAAATCATATTTTTATAAGTCATGTATACAGTCATAGGCTACATATTGTTAAGTTTTCTTGGTTAAATAATCTAAAGTCATGTATACTATTGTATTAAAAGTCTAGCAGAAAATCAATCTGTAGAGTAACTGTATTAAAATTAAAAAAAAAACTTACATGCATACAAAAAACTGCCAGAGAAATATTCGAAAATAATAGGTATCTCTTCTTGATCCAAACTATTTACATTAAAAGTATAGGAACATTTGTCAAGTCAACTTACCTGATCATCAGGGGAAAAGCCAGGAGCCATCATTTCAGGGACAGAGAGTCTATTGTTTGGTTTGCTCAAAGGGTCTAGTTCATATATATTCTCAGCATTTTCATGCTTCCAACGATGAAGGTTGATGTAACGACTGGGTTTAGTTTCATTGACCTTCAGAAACATTAAGATACAATTAGTCATATCAAACATTGACTTTGTCAAAGAATCCTATGAAATATAGCTAGTCAATGTGGTGTACAAGAGATCTGGGGTTGGAATCAGATTTAGACTTAGTTTTTAGAAAACCAGCATACTGAGACATGGTATTTTTTTGGTCATAGATGAAAGATTGTTCAGTATTGATCGCTTTCTTATCATTGATGAAAGTTTGAGGCACTTGTTCAGTATTCAATGCTTACTGCCTGTAGACTCCTTTAATGATTATGTCCCCACAAATATTCAATGTCAGACTGATTCTTGTAACAGTAAAGGTTAAATAGCCAGAATAAGTTAATATATTTCCAAATTGGCTAAGAAAAAAGTTTATAAGGACTAAAGAGACTTAAAGAAAAGTCAAAGCACTTTGGATACTGGTACTTTGACCCACTTAAATTTATATGAGGTCTTTTTGTATTTATGCAGATTATTTTTGTCCATACGGTTTACCTTTCAATTAGAACAACTTTAAAAAAAGAAATGATGTTTTGAAATAGTGAAAATCACAAAACAAATGAGAGGTGTCTATAGGGAATAGGGAAGGCTGCCTCGACCTTCGCTAGACTCAGGCCAAGAGTTTGTGAAAACCAGAAGCTCACTACAGTGACCGAAATGGAAGTCTACAAGGCATGCGTTATGAGTACACTGCTGTATGGCAGTGAACCATGGACCACCTACGCAAAGCAAGAGAGAAAACTGAACTCATTCCATTTGCGATGTCTCCGTAGGATCTTGAAAATCACTTGGAAAGAAAAAGTGTGCAATACTGAGATCCTTGGAAGAACAGGTATTCCCAGCATCTTTACAGCCCTCAGAAAACGCCGCTTGCGCTGGCTTGGACATGTTCGCCGGATGGAGGACAAACGCATCCCGAAAGTCATCCTCTATGGACAACTCGCGACTGGCTCAAGAAAAACTGGTCGCCCCCATCTCCGTTACATAGATGTAATAAAACGGGACCTCAAATCAGTGAACATCAATACTGACAATTGGGAAGACATAGCTCTAGACCGCACCAGATGGAGAGAGACAGTGACCAAGAAAGCTAGGGAAAGCGAAAGAACATGGGCCTCAGCCCTGGAAGAAAAACGGACAATGCGAAAAATGGCCAGCCCCTCTACCACCGAAGCATCCAAAATAGGGCTCCACAGCCACAAGAGGAAGTGTGCGAGATGAACCATAGTCGTTCTACGACTGAAGGAGGCCAATGTGTCCGCAACGAGGCTTATCGTTTCTTGCACTTGCTGTTGTGTGTGACAGAGAAAAGCCAGGCCTCTTCGAGGTCAAGGTCGTCAAGCTGTTTCCAAATTGCCCGCTTCTGGTCTGTTGCTGTCTCCATGACCCAATCTATGGCTTGCAGGAACATGAATGGAGTAAGCATTCTTGTCCCACCCTTATTTGGACTCCGAACGCGTCTGCCAGTTGTCTGAATAGTTGTAAAAGTGGTGTATTTTATGAAAAACTGCTTGCATTAGTAATTTAAGAAATGAGATTTTTCGCTTTTAGGAAAGAAAAAAGTAGCCGTTGCATCAGAACTTTGAATGGTCTAAAATATTATGGTGTCGCATTTTCATTATCTTTTCTAGTTTACGAGATCTAAGCGGGACCGACGGACAAACATTCCACACGAAACTAATAGCGTCTTTTCCCCTTTCGGGGGCCGCTAAGGTGTACAATTTCAACACTACAGAAAATAAGACTAGTAAAGTGTCATTTAGTTCTCACTGTCAGACACTTTAAGAATTTAAAACATTCAATACAGCGGCAAGCAAATGAGATGTGGGTGGGGGGTGCAGCTTGCGAGTCATTCATTACACGTTAGTGCAGCTGATGGTTTATTGGTACTTCATGTGCAAAAATATTGCACATTAAAAAATTGGTAAGTTAATATCTTTTTAAAGGCTAAAAAAAATTGCAATTCATTTAGTATAAATATTTAGCTGTCTTTTAAGACCTTAAGTTTTAATAATTATGTATAAAACCAAAAATGCTGTATAGTTTAATCCCTTTTGACAATTAAAAAAGATTATATTAAGTAATTTTTTTTAATGTTGTCTAGATTTTGTTTAAAACAAACTAAATCAATAGAAACGAAAACAAAAAATGTTTGTTTGGTAAGGAATGACGTATGTGCTAAGATAGTTAAACGTTCACTCCCTTGATAATAGAGTAAAATTTTTGTTGTTATGTCCCTTTTAAGTTATGGTAGACACATAGACCTACATTATATATATATATAGATATATATTATATATATATATATATAGGTCTGTGGGTAAACTCTATTTTACACCTTTTAAATACTACTAATGATAGTAATAATACAATAAAACATAATGAAATTTGATCAGATCACAATATCGTTATCTATCAGTTAAAATATTATCAATAAATACTAATTATCTTAATCACGGTAAAGCAGTTACACAGACTAAAAACTCCAAGTAGGCTACCTAGGTGTTGTAATAAATAAAAAAAAATATGGAGATATTTTTGAAAATCAAACAAAGCATTATGTTTTTTTTTTAAAGAGAATTTTACAATGGGCTTTGTTTGCTGCACATACAAATTATATATGTGTCAAACGCGAATAGCCCATTTTTTCAGTAAAAGAAATTACAAAAGTCATTTCTCTATAGAAGTTACGAAGGTTATATAATATAAAACCACAGAGCTATAAGGTGCTTGCTCTCCATTTACAATTTATTTAGGTAGGTGTTGTTTTACTATTACACACCAAGTATCATAGTTTAGAAAAACCCAGGTTTTTTTTTTTTTGTGTAACGATATTTGCTAACAACGTATAGAGCTAAATTACAACTCTTTATTAGTATAATTAAATCTCTATATTAAATTCTGTATGAATGCATTGGTAAAATAGTAGATCTAGAGCTACTTATTATAAATGACATTAGTAGATTTATGTTAATAAAGTGGAATAGATCTATTGTTCTAGAACTTTAGAATCTACAAATTTTTTTGGCATCTCGTACAGCACAGCAGACAAATTTACAAAAGCCGCCAAGTCACGGTTCTGCATATAGTGTAGGCGTGGTCCTATCACCACATGGGCACATGTGATTCGTGAAACATTAAAATACATAGTAAACACTGCACTCATCATTAATCTTCGGAATCTCTGACATTGTCATTAAGTAGACTCTATATCTAGATCTACATTTCAGATCGAATCTAGTTTAGAAATCTAGATTCTATCTTGAGACTAGATTGTCACTAGTCTATATCTAGCTCTACCTGACTAACGTCTATAAATTAGGATAGGCCTACATCTACTATCTATATTATTTTATATAAAGTCTGTATCTAGATCTAGAATAATTCTATGGCTAGTCTAGATCAGACTCAGTAGGTCTACCGTCTAAACAATATTGAAAATGCTTCCACTTATAGATCTACTTTTCAACGCCAATATAATAATAATAAGGCTTGTCATCGAGTCCGAAGATTCACGAGGATCTCGAATGCAATATTTTCCATCGATACGCAGCCCCAGCTGTGACCTACATATTTCCCCATAACCATTGTCCGCCTATGGTCGATTAAGATTTTCTTTTCGCCGTCTGCGTCTGTCCTCGGCAGCGGATTTACTTTTGGTCTCAAATGTGCATTCCGCGCATTTGTGAGTGACCTCCAGCGGTCTGTCTCTCTCACAAAAAAAAAAGACTGCTTTTGGCATACGTTCGTTCCCCATATGGGGTACGTGCCCTGCCCAGCGTAACTGTAGGACTATAGGAAGTCCCTCTATACTAGTCCATACCGGCGTTCGCAAGGACATCGCTGTTTGTAGTGCTGTCTGGCCACAGTATGTTTATGATGGAGCTCAAGCATCTTTGGTGAAAGCGTTCAAGTAGTCTTAGTTGTCTTCTGTTTAATAGCCATGTCTCAGATCCATATGGAAGGGTTGAGAGAACCACTGCTGGGGTAAACACTTTTTTTTGTAGGCTTTTTGTACTCCTTCTTCCCTAGTGCTATTAGAGCATGGAATGGGTTGCCTGAGCTAGCCAGGAAAACAAGTGACTTGGCAGAATTTAAGTCATTGGTTAATATGCATGACTAAATGCATGACGCGTAGGACGTAATCATCTTCTTTTTTGAAGTAACGTCTGTATTATATAAGTTAAGAAAGATAAGAAGATCTATTCCGCCAACTCACTCCTAGAGGCGACCAAAAGCACAATTGGTCATGGCCTGACGGTTATCAACTTCCGTGAAAGCGAGGTGTCATTCGATACTATGCTTCCTAGATATGTGAAGTTGTCTACCACGTTAAGGGGACGCCCATTTCGGGGATCTTTAGGGCTGAGTAGGTTTTATTGGGTCACTTCTGGAACATTACTTTTGCTTTCCCAAGGTTTATAGATAAACAGAAAGAAGCGGGATCGTATTCGAATTCGTTGACCGCCATCTGGAGATCGTGTTCACTGTAGGCTAGCAGGGCGCAATCATCGGCATAGAAAAGCTCTGTTATGACCATTTCTTTTGAAGATTGCCGTCCGAACGAAACGTGATGTCGATGCCTTCTTGCAATCGCTTTCTCATTTGACCTAGCATTACGCAAAAGAAGATGAATGGAGAAGGAGCAAGTACATAGCCCTGCTTCACGCTATTTTCTATTGAGAAATTATCGACATGTCACCATTATGTTTAATCTTACCATTTTGTCCCACATGAAACTGCTTGAGAATGGATAGGAGCGTAGTTGAGCAACTGAGCCTGGCCAAAATCCTCAATTAACCATTGACTGTGTCGAAAGCCTTGGTGAGGTCCACGAAGGCAGCGAATATATAGGTTTATATAATGTACTAGATTTAAATCTAGTCTAAAATGAAGACTAAAACTCTAGATCAAGACTGCCTAGAGTAACAGTAAATTCAGATTATCTTAGATTCTGTTTCTTCTATTATTATATCCTAGATACATATTCTAGAAGTAGATCTATACTGATTCTATAGTTACAATTGGAATTCAACGTGAATATTTATGATTATATAGATTACAGATTAAAACTAGATTTGATAGATCTATGACTATTATGACAAGGCCCATGGCACGTGTGAGATCAATTTTTCAAAGCAACTATAATTAATGGACTTAATCTAAGACAAATTCATTCATATATTCACATGCGATTTTTTTTTATATATTTATAAGCTTAGCATTATTTTGAACCAATGTCTCACAACGACTGATAAGAGAAATCAGGTATAAACATCAGGAGAAAACACGACCCCTTAACTCAAGAAAACATTCAAACGATTTGGCTTCTTGTGTTGAAAATTTACCCCCCCCCCTTTCCCAACTGGGGCCAAATAAAAAAGGTTGAATACCACTGTCCCAGACCTTAAAAATTTTTGTTCTGTAGCTATAAAATGTTGCACACCATAAAAACGGCATCTATACTATGAAAAAAATGTGTTGTTTTGTCCTGGTTGTCTACGAAGATTTGATTTGTGAAATTGTGTTGGCCTACATATAATATTTACAAAAGATTTTTACTAAATTATTAAATTTTCACTACCTGTACTATTTTAACTGTGAATATATAGACCTTGTTTTTAATAACTTCACTAAATTTTAGCCCTGGTGGTATGAAGGGAGTGTAATCTTTGAGGGGTTACGGGCACGACATGGCCTAAAGTGTGCCATAAAACTCATATTCGTTTGTTATGAATCTCACTGCTCTATTTTGTTTCTGTTTCATAATTGTTTTCTTTAGTTGAGGGGTCCCAAAAAGAGGATGCATATTCTATTCTTGAACTATAAACTATGTAGTATGTTAAATAACATATTAGTTATATGTGTTCTTTTATGGCTGCAGGGTTTCAGTTGATAATAAAAGGTAGATCAGGTTTCACTTGATGATTTAACTAATTTTCAATTTCTGTGCCGATCCAAACTCATGTAAATGTAAAGTGCGGCTATTAGATATTGGAGATTCCCAAAAGTTCAATTTCAAATGTCAATGTTGTCAATAAAAAAAACAAAAAACGGCTAATATTCTTAGTGTTTTTTTTTAAAGAAAGCACTAGCCTACATCATCTGCTAAAGTAGTGAAACTATTTCCATCATATTACCTCTTCGCTATCGTTTGCTCAGGTTAGTCAAGTAGTTCTTCTCTAAAACAAAAAAATCCAACTTTGTAAACCATGATGACTTCATAAGCTTGTTATATAGGTTGGGCACACACACACACAAGGAAACGATGAAACACTAACAACCCAGACGCCTGTGTTTAAAACTTTATTGACATCAATACAAGATCCAGTAACCTAGTTCTCTCAGACCATCCCTGCAGTGATTGAAATGTCTCTGGCCCTGTACACAAGTCTCCCCTATCAGACCGCATTTTTTATGTACACATTATTTGTTTGTATCAGAGAAAAACCAGAACAAATTAGATCCAACACAATATGACGTCAAAGATATCAATGAGAATAAATTGAACAATGTTGATCTAACATGATAAGACCCAGAAGACTTCAATTTAATAAACCTAAAAACAATGAAAAAAACTCATTCAGCTCTAACCTGGTTCAAAACTTTAGGGATAAATAAAAGTTCAAAGATCACATTGTTTCTCATCCAGTGATCATTTAATAAGACATGACTCGCTTTTAAAAGTTAGGGGGAAAAAAAATGAAGAAAATGCCATCCAAAGAAAAGTTGGATGGACAACATGAAAAATGGACCAGCCTCTCTCTTAATATTCTGCTAATGACAGCTGAAGGCCAGAAAAAGTAGAGGGATTTGATGACACAAACTGTCACTGTGCAATGAAAGTCAAAGGACTGCTGTGGTTTGTGAAGAGGGCCAGATATAACTATGTGGTGGCCCTTTTTTTTTGTGGGAGCCCCTGGGCTGTGGCCCTACTTGCCCTTCCATAGATCCAGCCCTGTGTGGGACAGAAATTATTTTTAAAGGTCTAAGAAAAAAAGCTGACCACTTAAAAGGGATGAGAGCCAATAAGTAATGTCATTAGACCCCCCAAAAGTGCGCACATCTATTCTAAAACAAAGATTTCAAGCATATTTTCCATAGGAAATGATAAACTTTATTGTTGATTGGACAAATCTATCTTAAAAGTTATTCAGAACAAGAATTATACAAACAAAATACCTATCAAAACATTACAGTATACGCTCACTACACTAGACTCTTTTTAATCCACAGATGCTAAAAAGACACACAAAAAAAAAGCAACAAACTTTATAAAAACATAAAAAAACAACAACATAAAATGAGATTGAAAATATAGAGAGAGATAAAAACTGGTAAAAAAAAATTCAAATAAATTCAGTGGGAAAACTTTGTACTACAGTGAAGTTCAACACATTTGAAAATATTGTTGACTATAAAATATATGTAAAAACAAAATTAAAAAACTCAACTAAAACACTAAGAAAAACCGAAAAAAATATAAATCACTTTTGTACTACACTCGAGTCAGTGTACACATTTGTAAATGTGTATGAGCACAAAATGTAAACCATGTGGGTTTATGCACCCCTGACTTCCCAATTCAGGGACATGAAATGAAATGTCAACTATTTGTAAAGCTCTTAGTGGTACAAAAAAAATAAATATTTTTCAAGACAAGGAAAACAAAAAAGCTACAGAAGTGAGAAACTGTAGATGTGGGGAGCTGTGAAACCATTTGGAGGGAGAGCATTCTATCTGAATGCTCTGAACAATCACAGAGAGTTTCCTATCAATAATTGAATCAACGTGTGTCACAATATGTACCAAAACTATTTACATTTTAATGTTACATCAAACTGTTACCCGTTCTAGCAAAATGAGTCTTCAAGTGACCAGCAACCAAAGAGTAAAACAATCAAGAAGGAATTTTTTTTTCTTCTCAATTAACTTTGTAACAAATTAATATTTCTTAGCCAAACACATTTAAAAAAAATAATTTTTTTCTTATATGTTAAAAAAAAGTTGAAAGTGTTTTCACACTTTGAACCTATGACCTTTCTTTAACCAAAAAAAAAAACAACAAATCCTTTAAAAACAAAATGTTGATGAAGCAGGAAAAGTGTTTTGTAATGACTCATTTTTCCAGAAAAGAATAAATGAATGTGTGTACAGCAGTGATGCCCAAAATACGGCCCGCGGGCCAGATCCGGTCCGCGACATGCTTCTATCCGGCCCGCCGAAACGTCGGCACAAATACAGAAATTCCACCCTTCCCAAATGTTCAAAATGTATCTTTACCTATGTTAGGGCCGTCAACTTTTTCTAATGGATTACTAACAAGGCATTAAACATTTGTGCGTTCATGAAATAGGATTATAGAATCTACAAGGAAAAGTGAACGAATCTTTACTTTTTTGTAGCACATGATACCATTGCTAGCCAACATGTTTGTTTTTATAAAGAAAGTCAGGCTGTTTAAAAAAAAATAACAAGAGTAACAAAGTATAAACAGAACTTACGTCATTTTTAGAAGTATAAAGAGAAACTTCAACTCTCCCACTACTGCAATGTAATGTACTACATCCTCGGGTTTGAAATAAAATAGTTTCAGGTCAATTTCATTCAGTTTTTGTATCTTTTACATCATGTGGCCCGCGACACTAATGTTGGAAATTAAAATGGCCCACAGATTGAATTAGGTTGGGCATCACTGGTGTACAGCAATATACTATGTACACAACAAATGTATGTGTGTGTATGTGTACACCAATACACTATGTACACCAATATATAATGTGTTGATGCTGTATACTCATACAAACATAGCTAATGGCTTCTTTCATTTTACCATTGATATTATTTTCCATATGGTACAAAAATAACAGAAACAAATAAATACAAATATATATATATATATAGGTAAGTATGTCTCTATAAATAGCATGTGATTAACTAAGAGGTATAGTCTTTATACCAGAGTGAAGCATCAGCTCTAAAAAAGGCAGAGGAGTTACCTCCTTGCCATAAACTAACATGATTGCTCCAACAATACCAGGTGGTGCTCAAATATTGCTCCAACAATACCAGGTGGTGCTCAAATATTGCTCCAACGATGCCAGGCAAGGCTCCAATATTGCTCCAACGATGACAGGCAAGGCTCCAATATTGCTCCAACAATGCCTGGCAAGGCTCCAATATTGCTCCAACGATGACAGGCAAGGCTCCAATATTGCTCCAACAATGCCTGCCATTATAGCTGCAACATTCCTCTAAGGTAGATGAAGAAGAGTTACAAGTCAAAGTAATGCTGGGGTATCTTAACAATAACAGTCGACCTCAGGGGACAGAAGTTGAGGTGAAAGGTTAAAACTAAAGTAGGTACATTGGGTTATTAAGATAGGAGGAAAGGGAGGATTAAGGGAAAAAAAGGGACTTGGGAGGGGGATACATGATTTAAAAAAAAAAGGAACATTAGAATGTTCATAAAACAAACAAAAGGAGGACTGTCACTCAACTATCAATTCAAACAAAACATTTTATTGTCATTGCTATGTTGTCTATATTTATAAATATTCCCAAATGGACAAGCAAACAGATAACTGAACAAGCTTTAAGTGTCTCATCCCACAAACTATGAGATTTTCTATTTATTATTCTTAAGAAGTCTAGTTTTAAAAGATCTCATTAATACAACCATACCTGACTGCTATAAAACAAAAAGAAGTTAACAGATTAGACAAATAAACATTGTTTACAAAGCAAAAAAAATCTTGACTCGTGTATAAGTGTAAAATTAGATGAACTTATAAAAGTTGGCCTTGTACAATATAGAACATAAATCACTGTAAATAATTCTATAACATAAATATTAAAATGTAAAATGGAACTTTATAATAGAAGATCCTTCTATAAAACAAAAACCACTAACAGAAAAAAAAAAAAAAAAAAAAAGCAAAACCTTTGCAATAAATAAAAATTCATGCATTACAGTATTTGTCTATTGTAATAAAGTATAACTCATGACTTCACAAAACTAACTGTATTGAGGATTGGATTAACTCTATTTTACCCTGGCACTATCTGATTTGAATTATCTTATTGAAGAGACATTAAAATGAATACAATCTCTATCTTATACCCAACCAACTCTAATGTCAGAACACTATAAAAAGCCAGATCTAAAATTAACATGAACATATGAAGCATTTTTCAAACCTACATTTGTAACTAATTGGAATTGAATTGCACTAATATTTGGTTACATTTGTAGAAACAAAAACATTTCTGACAGAGAAACGACTCTGAAAAAAACACTTTAAAAAAATCCAACACATTACTGCCAACTTAAACCCTGACTAGAGCCTAAGTGAGCTAAAGCTTTCATTTTGAGTTGCTTTTGAAACCATGAGCTAAAAGACAATGAGCAACTTAGAATATCAATGATCTAATACAATCAACACATAACAACATATCTAATACATTTGACATCAACACATCCAATGTCTACATCATTTCCACATCAAATACATGAAACTTTTTAAGAACATTTTTTGTGCTACATCAGTAAAAACAGTAACAATAGATCTACTTGCACTATTCACATTGAAACAAATCTTTTTCATTTTCTGAATACTGTATTATAAGTTGTTTCTCAGCACTTAACAAATCAATAAATGAAGTGACTGAAACGTTGTAGATGTATTTAAAAAAAAAAAAATGGAACACTCACAGACAAAACAAGTTTCCCCCAAAGAAGAATGCCATAATGAGAAATTTTGAATAAACATTTTTTTGTAACCTATTTCTAATTAGCAGATAGTTCTTTGAGCTGTAGCTACTTGTAAGCAGTTGGGTGTTTTTCATAAATAGAGTCAAGTTTCCAAATGTTTCCTTTTATTTCAAGGAAGTGTTAGTCTTTTTCATCAGTACCAGTATCAGAGGACTATCAGCTAGACTTAAGGTAAAATTAATGTATGGCCTATTTAATGGAATCTATAGAGCTCTTTAACAAAAAGTGACAGTGATTTATATACAATTGGGGTTGAACTGTATCATATTCTAATTTTCATGCCCAAAAAAATATTAGATTTATCTTAAAACAACAACTTCCCAAAACAAAAAAAGATTAAAATGATACTTCTACGAGTCAGTAGAAAAGTGACAAAAGCATACTTTTGGACTATTGATTATTTGACAGGTCTGGCATGTCACCTTCACATTGCTGTTATGATGATGTGGTGTTACAAAAAAGTTAAGGAAGCTACTAATTGTGTCACTTAATGTCACAAAACTGTGGCATCCAAATTAATTCCGATCAAGTTTCTTTTGCAATTAATATTAAAAATGATAATATCAACAAAGACATCAAACATGTCATCTTGCAGAGTTACATCATGTTACATATATATATATATGGTAAATTAACAAAGTAATACTGGATTCTCATTAGTCCATAGTGCTCTATTCGCTATGACAAGAGTTCGGCATAAACCTATTCTCTTCTGCCAACAAAAGACAGGAAGATCCATGACCTGATCAAGCATATCAAGATAATCTCTTTGACAAAATGGAGAACAAAGGATGTCATGAACATTAAAAGCTATCAATTACAATCATCTGAACACAAGGATCATTTAGGTTTTGTTCAATATATGGTCCATAGTAAATGCACAACAAGTGAATTGAATATCTGGTACTGCCTTATCACCAAGCCAGACAGACGTGTGGTTGAACTACTGCCAGCCGAAATCACATTCACAGTAGGATATCTTTTCCTTTTTACAGTCTACTTATGTTTTAGTACTGACTAGGATTGCTTCCCTTTATCCCACTGTGTCTGTCTGGCAGGAGATAGTTTTTATTGTCTCGTTACTTCCTTTACACATGTAAGCAGCGATAGGCTTTCAATTCTGACAGTGAAAGTTTGTTCTCAAGTAGAAGGAAGAGGATATCACTATATTATACGAATATTATAATATCAATACATAAAAACATTTTCAAATATCAATCAATAATCTCCACATAAATACATATGTGAGCTGTACATACGAGTCTATTCATAAAATTAATACAACTTTGTAAGTACAAACAAAGGAAAACATGAATGAGTATTTTGCCCTTTGCATACCAACTGACTGAAAGCAGCCGTTTTGTCTCCCGTGGTAGGGTCCAGTGTTAGTTGAAGCACTGGTCAATGCCCGGTGTTAGTTGAAGCATTGAACAATGTCCAGTGTTAGTGGAAGCATAGCATGCAACAGCATACCATGTCCAGTGTTTGTTTGGCCAGCAATCATGCTTAAACCAGAATATCAGTTTCTGTCACATCCTCCAGAGCCATTCTGTAGTCAGGTGGGGGAGTAGAGGCCATAGGGCTTAGATCAGAATGGTACCCGCTTGAGGTGACAGACTCAAACCTGTTGGGACCGAGCCCATTTCTTGCTTTCAGCAACCGCGGCTTCACTTCATCTAACAAGGGTTGACTAGAAAAGCTCTCCTCCTGCTCATCATCAGTCACATGTTCTGTTTCTGGCAGGTTAGGCTGGATGGGAGACGACGGTGTACCAGTATGTGACTCTGTGGCAGATGATGGACGAATTTGGTATTTCGCAAAAGGGTTGGACTGGTTTGAAAGCGTGCTAGGAGGAAGGCTGCTGGTTCCACCATAATTTTTTGGTCCACCTTGTGCAAGCAGCTTTGAGTTCATCACACTCGGTACTGGGGTGAGGGAGCCATAGGTCATATTGCTTACTCCACCAATCCCACCAGTCCTTCCTACATTACGGTAATCAGCCGGGTACGGCCCAGCATGGGCCTGCTTCCTGTTGGCATCTGAGCTAGGTGGTTTACGAAGCAGGGGTAGTCTTGATTGAAGAAACTGGGGTTTTGCATCGACTCGTGAAAAGGAAGACTCTTCCTGAGTTTCCTCGTCAACCTCTTCAGTGTACTTTGGAGGCATACTTAATGGTGACATTGGAACGAGGTAATCATCATTGTCCACATCAGCAGGTGCCATCCCAGTACCATCATAACTGCTGCTATGTCCACTGTCATTGTCTTCTGGTTGATTTACTTCAACAAAAGTTGGCTCCTGCAATAGAAAATGTTATTCTATACATTTAAATAAAAAGATATTCAGTATTACAATTTAATGTAAGTTGATAAGTTGAAAATATAAACCAAAAACAGCTTGTTTTTAATCAAGGCTTTGATTAATTGATTACATGAAAACACAGCCTACAAGAGTAGGTGGCCAGACATGTTAGAAAAAATATACTGATCATGAAGCAGGCTGAAGTGCTCCAAGGGCCATGGAGCTGTTAAGATGGAGGAATAAAAAAATAAATAAAAAAATGAATGCGGTACAGTCATTAAAAAAAATTAATATAAATCTTATTAAAAAAATCATATTTTTATAAGTCATGTATACAGTCATAGGCTACATATTGTTAAGTTTTCTTGGTTAAATAATCTAAAGTCATGTATACTATTGTATTAAAAGTCTAGCAGAAAATCAATCTGTAGAGTAACTGTATTCAAATTAAAAAAAAAAACTTACATGCATACAAAAAACTGCCAGAGAAATATTCGAAAATAATAGGTATCTCTTCTTGATCCAAACTATTTACATTAAAAGTATAGGAACATTTGTCAAGTCAACTTACCTGATCATCAGGGGAAAAGCCAGGAGCCATCATTTCAGGGACAGAGAGTCTATTGTTTGGTTTGCTCAAAGGGTCTAGTTCATATATATTCTCAGCATTTTCATGCTTCCAACGATGAAGGTTGATGTAACGACTGGGTTTAGTTTCATTGACCTTCAGAAACATTAAGATACAATTAGTCATATCAAACATTGACTTTGTCAAAGAATCCTATGAAATATAGCTAGTCAATGTGGTGTACAAGAGATCTGGGGTTGGAATCAGATTTAGACTTAGTTTTTAGAAAACCAGCATACTGAGACATGGTATTTTTTTGGTCATAGATGAAAGATTGTTCAGTATTGATCGCTTTCTTATCATTGATGAAAGTTTGAGGCACTTGTTCAGTATTCAATGCTTACTGCCTGTAGACTCCTTTAATGATTATGTCCCCACAAATATTCAATGTCAGACTGATTCTTGTAACAGTAAAGGTTAAATAGCCAGAATAAGTTAATATATTTCCAAATTGGCTAAGAAAAAAGTTTATAAGGACTAAAGAGACTTAAAGAAAAGTCAAAGCACTTTGGATACTGGTACTTTGACCCACTTAAATTTATATGAGGTCTTTTTGTATTTATGCAGATTATTTTTGTTCATACGGTTTACCTTTCAATTAGAACAACTTTAAAAAAAGAAATGATGTTTTGAAATAGTGAAAATCACAAAACAAATGAGAGGTGTCTATCAGTCAGTGTTTGTCCCTCACTAGGCATGACCACTTTGGTAAGGCCATTGGACATTAACACATAATGTAAGATTTCAAACTATGATAAGTTTGAAATCAATCAACAGCAGTATGTTTTATGATTGGTGAATGCCACAGGTGATCTCTAGCTTGTTATGAATAGGTGAAAGGGGCAAATAGCAAATGTTCAATCTTTTATTTGAAATATCAAAATTTGACCAAAAAAGATTTTGAATATAAGAAAAAACAAACAAACTAGAAAGTAAAAGAGAATTAAAGATGACTTTAAGTTTGACATATCTAGTTCCCATTGTATTTACATAGCTACTTGTACATGTAGAAATGCAGCTAGTGTGCTACTTTCACTTACCTCTGTAAATTTAGCCCCATTTGAAGACACATTGGACTCATTACTGTAGTCAGGGGGAAGAGCGGAGGACATTTTGAGGTAACCATCACTGTCAGTGGCAATTTGGGAAGCATCAGCTTCCCCGTCCCCTGCCATCTTCATGTAGGACAAGTCCAAATAATACTAAAACATAAAAAAAAACAACTTGTCAGCATCTTACACTTCTTTACAAATGTCCAAGAAACAATTTTCTAAAGGGACATTATAAAGTACTAAACAATACAAACATTTTCAGAGAGTGCAAGTTATGCAAGCTAAAAGTAACTATTAAAAAAAAACTAACAATATTTCATTCAAAGCCATTGGAATTGAAAACTCATTAGTGAATCCTTATCCCAGGACCCAATGATTTATGTTATAAGAATTAAGCTCTAAAAATTTAAGTTTTTCACCTGGACTGAAGCTCAACATTGCTACTTAACAAGTTAGGCACTATTTTACTTAGCCATTAGACCAACACTGACAAAGAATTGAATAAATGCAGCAACCACAGAAAAATGTAATCAGAGGATAATACTATGAGTAGATAATGAAACCTTCAAGAGTGACCTCCACTACTCACCTGTTTGACATTGGCTTCAAGGAAATCTCCCATACTGGACACAAGTTTAGAAAATGTAGGTCGATCATCTGGGTCATCTTTCCAAGTCTCCAACATGACCTTGTACCTAAATGCACATAAAAAAATCAAAAGAATTCCCTTTTTATATGTGTATTAAAAAATAGATAAAATTTAAAAAAAAAAAGGGGTGGGGGGCTCTTTTTGAAAGATGTGTATTAAAAGAACTATTCTGCTATCTCTAGAGCTAAAGTGTTACCATGATAGCTGTGAGACTGTTGCTGTCATGGTAGATATGATCTTGCGATAGTTTAAGTTATAGACCCACTGCTCTCATGATAGATATAGACCTATTGTTCATGTGATATAGACCTATTGTTCTTGTGATATAGACCTATTGTTCTTGAGAGAGTTATAGACTCACTTTTATAGTGTAAGTTATGGACCCCTTTTTGTTATGATATAGACCCACCACTCTTGTGATAGAATCACTTTTATTGTGTAAGTTATGGACCCATTTTGTTACGATATAGACCTATTGTTATTGTGATAGTTATATCTACTGTTCTTGCAATAGATTCACTTTTATTGTGTAAGTTATGGACCCACTCTTATAATTCTAGAGACCTAGCTACTTACAGTTCATCACTTGCATATTGAGGCTTCTCCATTCGATAACCAGACTTCAAGAGTCCAATAAACTTCTCATTGATTTCAACACCAGGGTAGGGATTGCCTCCTGATACAAAAGAAAACAAGGGAGTGAATCAACTCAATACATACTGACCTTTTTGATGTTAAACTTTAAACACAGAATGTTATCTGTAACAATCTAAGCCTCAAACCGAAACCAATCGAAATAGAAGGGCTGAACCTGCAATGTCTCAACCTGTAGGTAATGATGACGTGTCACAGGTCTGTACAATGTAGCAACGAGCAATTGGTCTCCACTCCTCACAGGGTGCGACATTGTACATCAGCGTTCAGGCCTACTATAATGATTGGTCTCGCTCAAACCAATTAAACACTTTTATATTTACCTAGTGTAAATAACTCCCACAACAAAACTCCATACGACCATCTGAAAACATAAACAAATAGCAGATTGAATTTTTATAAATAGTTATAATCTCTACTACCACTTTTTAATGTTGTGAGGTATTCTATCAATATATTCTCACTGACACACATGCCAATGAATTTATATCCTGTAACATATCACTTCTACAATAAAACTGAGATAGAAGTTCAGGCAGCTGCCTTCAGTACTTACACGTCAGATTTGGTTGTGTATATTCTATGTGTAAAAGATTCTAAGGCCATCCATTTCACTGGTACTGGACCCTAGAGAAAGTGTATAACAAAAAATTCTATCATCCAAAGATTAACACTGAGTTAACAAAAATTCTATCATCCAAAGATTAACACTGAATTAACAAAATTCTATCATCCAAAGATTAACACTGAGTTAACAAAAATTCTATCATCCAAAGATTAACACTGAGTTAACAAAAATTCTATCATCCAAAGATTAACACTGAGTTAACAAAAATTCTATCATCCAAAGATTAACACTGAGTTAACAAAAATTCTATCATCCAAAGATTAACACTGAGTTAACAAAATTCTATCATGCAAAGATTAACACTGAGTTAACAAAAATTCTATCATCCAAAGATTAACACTGAGTTAACAAAATTCTATCATCCAAAGATTAACACTGAGTTAAAAAAAATTCTATCATGCAAAGATTAACACTGAGTTAAAAAAAATTCAGAGACTTGTAAAACTGTAGACATGTATTACTGCTTCATTCAATACAAGCAAAACACAGAGGACCATAACTGTAGTCATTAAAATAGATGGTTAAATGTAATGTAATCTAAGTTCTTACCATATCTCTGATATGCTAAGAATGAAACTAGTATACAAGTAATGCAAGCATTCATCTGAATAACAGTTTCAAACATAGAATGAGTTGCTTAAATTAGCCAGAAAAAAACAAGACTGCAGTTAATAGAAACTAATAAATGAACATAGGGGTGATGTGGCTAAGCGCTTGGGGTCCTGGGTTCGAATCTCGGTGAAGACTGGGACTTAGAATTTCAGGATTTTTAAGACGCCCCTCTGAGTACACCCAACTCTAATGGGTACCTGACTTTCGTTGGGGAATGTAAAGGTAGTTGGCCATATTGCTTGCCTCATGACACCCTGCTCATTGGCCAAAGAAACAGATGCCCTTAACATTATATAGATCACAAGGGCTGAAAGGTGAACTTTACTTTGTTTTCAATAGATGAACATAAAGATGTAAATAGTATGTAAAACAAACAAGGACACAGTTATACCCCACACCAGGTGAGTGATGCAACAATGCTATACTGAATAGAAACTAAGGTATACATAGTTACACACAACTCTAGACTACAACTCACATCTCCTTTCTTGTGGTACTCTGCATCTTTGTACAAATCCTTAGCTAAACCAAAGTCACAGATCTTGACAATATTGTCCTCAGCTAGGAGAACATTACGAGCAGCCAAATCACGGTGTATATACTGACAAGGAAAACAAATGTCATTTAGGACCATCTCATCTTATGCTTATCTATTATATACTACAAACATTAGTATGATTGGTTAGTTTAATTGAAATCTATGAGTAAGAGATGTTACTAATTGATGTGAATTAATTTATTTGTAAAATCAAGAACAGGAGTTTTAGTATTTGACATGCAGGTGGTGTCTGTTTCCAAGATAATGATGAGGAGAAGGAAAGTTTGGTTTTGGTGGTGTAAGTTGATGAGTCCTCGGGTGAAACAGTTCAAGTCCAGGATGAGATAAGAGAGACTATTTAAGTTTAGCACAGCAGTAATGTAAGGTACAGTATAGCATTGTGGTCAGTGTGTGGTACTGTCTATTGTGTAGTACTGGCTGTTATTCATTACTTTTTAAAATCATCACATAATTTCGGAACTCTTGTGGTGTGTTGAGCAGTGTTTGCAGAAGAGAATTGTAACAGTATATTCCCATTAAAGTTTGTAAGTAAAAAAAAATTTAGAAAGTATAAGCTTGACTAATCAAGTTGTATTTTTAACCTAGAAGACTCAATGGCAACATCTGCAGTGTATATTTACTTTTTTAGAGGCTAGGTATTCCATCCCCCTGGCCACCTGATAAGCCCAACAGTATAAATTTTTGGTGGTCAGACTGGGCCCTAAAACATCGGCGCTGCCCTGTGGTCCACCAGCCTTGTTGACGTAGTAGGGATCTTTTTTGTCACCCTCTGATGCCTTGTGTATCTTTGCTTTCAACATGGATGTGTTCGTCTCATCTGCATTCTCCATCGTGTCTTCAAAATGTGACCTGTTCTTTATTAGATAGCTTCGGAGATTTCCAAAATGGCAATACTCCACAATGACATACAGTTCACCTGTAGAAAAAAAAAATGCTTTAATTTTACATAGCCAAACAAAGTTATACTATTTAAGACAAATAAAAAGATAATTTGAAGTTTAAATTAAAGAGTTGTAAAAAAAATATTGTATCAAATTAAATTTGATAAAGAAAAAATATGTTATTGCCTTTTTGGTGTCCAACATAGAGTACCTCAAAGGAAATTACTATAAACCATAATAGCTAAAGTAACGTAATCTTTAACATATTGTTGACATGAAACTGTGCTAGGAATGTATATATGTTTTGCCATTGTTGTAATGTATTGTTATTCAAGGAGTGTGATATTGACAATTACAGCTGGGAAGCACTGCCTTTTGATTGCTGCTTATGGCATGAAGCTGTGTCGGAGTCACAAGATACCAAGCAAGGAGCGTGACCAGTATGAAAAACGCTGAACTATATATATATATATATATAATTTATTGTTATCTAGAATGAACAATTGTAAAATAAGGTTCGTTAAGGATAATAGGGATTATTATTATTATTTTAAAAGGTTATTTTTTAAAAAACCCATCATGTTAATTAACATATTGACAATTACAGATGGGAAGCACTGCCTTTTGACTGCTCCTTATGGCATGAAGCTGTGTCGGAGTCACAAGATACCAAGCAAGGAGCGTGACCAGTATGAAAAAATGCTGAACTAACAAAAAGCTGAGAGAAGAAGCAGGCCTATCTGCAAATGACCTAACCTACCCATGCCACATATGCAACTGACCTAACCTACCCATGCCACATATGCAAATGACCTAACCTACCCATGCCACATATGCAAATGACCTAACCTACCCATGCCACATATGCAAATGACCTAACCTACCCATGCCACATATGCAAATGACCTAACCTACCCATGCCACATATGCTGGCTTTTTAAAGTGAGGATTGGACTTTACAGTCATCTTTGAGTTCATAGGATATTGACTACAAAGGAGGAGCTATATTTATATTTTATTATTATCTAGAATGAACATTTGTCAAATAAGGTTTGTTAAGGATAATAGGGATTATTATTATTATTTTAAAAGGTTATTTTTTTGAAAAACCCATCATGTTAATTAACAATTCCTATTACATTTTTTTTTGTAAAAAGTAGTGAATGTACAAATGAAATAATTTTGTCAATTTATAATGGACTTTAGACAGTTTGAAACATGGACATGATTTGTGAATCTACCAAACTCTTTAGCTCTTTACTAAAGTACTAACTAAAATTTCAGAGACTGACCAAAACGTATGTCTTTAGTCACAGCTCCAAGCAAGTTGAGAATGTTTAGGTGCTGGCCAACATGTATAAGTATCTTCAGTTCAGACAGGAGCGCCATCATTTGGTCTTTGTCAGTACAATCTATGAAAGCATTAACAGACATTAAAACAAATGAAAAAAAAAAAAGTTAAAAGGCATCTTTCTTAAAGAAAGATGATTTTATGTGAAGTCTATGTCTATCTAAAGAAAGATGATTTTTTTGTGTGAAATCTATGTTTATTATTATTATTATAGCTTTTATATAGCGCTACTTTCATGCTTATAGCATGCTCAGAGCGCTTTGGTCCAATCTCATTTGTGGACCGGTAGGAGTGGGGGGTGGGTATCTAGGAGTTGGTTTTCCGTGCTGCCTGTAGGCCCTCAGTAAACACAACTCTGCCCGAGACGGGTGTCGAACCTCGAGCCCCCTTCTAAATAGCCAAGCCAAGCCAAGTTCAAGCGCACTTAGCCTCTCGACCACGCTTCTTATCTAAAGAAAGATGATGCTATGTGACATATGTGTATGCCTAATTGTATATCAAATACAAAAATGAGAGCGCTGGACAAGCTGAATATCAAGGTGTTAAAGACCTAGAGCTTACCTTTCACCATTTTGACAGCCACAACAGTGACGTCCTGACTATTAGAAATACCAATAGCCTCTGCCTTCACAACACGACCAAAAGCACCTTGGCCCAATATCATGCCTGCATTTAGTAAAAAAGAAATTCAATCTATTTATAATAAGCTAGATATAAAGAAAACTTTTGTTGTTATATTCTATGGCCTCATATTACAGTTATGTTATAACCCTTCTGGGATATTTATCTATTTGTAATAAGCTAGATATTAAGAAAACCTTTGTTGTTATATTCTATGGCTTCCTTCAGTCGCGAAGCAAACTATAGATCATCTCATGAAAATGAGATGAATGCCTGAGCATTAGCTGTGGTCGGAACAATGTCGCCCACACATCAGTTCCCCTCTCTCCACGCAGCTGATGTATCCAAAGGAACGGCAGTGCCGATACAGTTTAGGGTCTGCGGCATCGCAGGTTCTGCCAGGGTGTAGCACTGGGTGCTGCAGGCTGCCTTAGGGTCGCCAGCTCCTGATTTTTCCTCAGGGTTGACTCCCGAAGCCTTTCCCATGATTTGAGTATAGCTGCAAGGCAGCAGAGGTTTGAATTCACAGTTTTCCTTCTCCTAGGTGGGTAGCCAGCCATGGCTAACGAGCCCCTCCTGCCAGAAGCTTACTGGTTTAGGCGCCAGCTACTCACCTTTGTTGTTGCATAGTTTTATAAATAACAAAGTTTCAGTTCCGATTTGAATTATTTGTTTCATTTTTTTTTTTAGTTTTACAAGAACTTTGTTTTACTTTGGCGCGTTGTTATACTTTTTTATATATATATAATTTTGTATTCTCCGTTCAAAAAAGGTCTTAGTGTAACTAGGCCAATACAAAACAAAAATACAGCTTACCTAACCGTAATCTATCTTTGGGAAATTCCCATTTGGCATCATAAGGGAGACAACCAGTCTGTTCATCAATAGGAAGATCAGGGTTATAGTTTCCTTGGGGCTGAATGAGGTACTGCTCCAGTTCCTTGTGCTGCAAGGTTTCAGACAGATACCTTGGTGTGACTTATTTAATATCAGTTTATTTTTTATCACATTAATACACACGTTTCAAGCAAGTCTATGATGTAGACATTTATAAAAAAAAAAATCTCTTAGCTAACAAGCAAAATGCAACAATGGTTTAGAGTGGTGACGTCTTGGTATTTTTAGAAGTTAAATGTGACCCTATATCCTTTTGTATGCTGGGGATTTGATCATTTTAAATTTCCCTTTTTAGTGCCATCAAATAAAAGTTATGTAAAAACAATAATAATAATTAAAAAAAACCCACACATATTTAGTATTTTTATAACTATTGCTGATAGACATAATTATGTTTCACTACACTATGTCAAGTATCGGTATCTAATCAAACTTTGTAACTTTTTAGATTTTCAATGATAAAAGACTTTGATAAAGTTTAACTTTGTCACATCAATATATTCCTATACCAAATCTTTAGGTAGATACGCAAGATATCAGCAAGAGGCGGGCCAAGAAAAAAAAGGTGGACACATGACAATAAAAGTAGCACCACAAAAATGACAACTTCAACATCTAGGAGTTTAAAGGACAGACCTGTGGATACATCTCTCAGAAATCCCTTCCAGCGAGAAAGGGCATTATAGCAATTACCCAAAACAAATCTAAGCTTTTACTTACAAATCTAAGTTTTTACTTACAAATCCAGCTTTACTCCGTTTGATTTTGATGATGACTAGGATAAATATGATGACAATGACAACAACTATGCTGGTAATAATCCCAATGTAGGTAGCTGAGAAACTGGCACGTTGTGGCACTTCTATAAAAGTCAAATTAAGAAACATTCCAAACTAACTTTATCAACATTAAATTAAATTAAATAAGAAATACAAAACTTAAAGACATTGTGTGAAAAAGTGTCTCTAAGTATTACAAAATAATAATAACCTGATTAACTAAACTGAGAGCTTTCCTTACCCCCAACATGTAAAGTCATGTTGCTACTCCAAACTGACCCACCAATGTTACTTCCCATGCACTGATAGCTTCCTTCATCTTCCTTTGAGGCATTTTTGATTGTTAGACTGTCAACAGAAATGTTATGTTTATATTATGATTAAGACTGTCAACAGAAATGTTATGTTTATATTATGATTAAGACTGTCAATAGAAATGTTATGTTTATATTATGATTAAGACTTTCAATAGAAATATTATGTTTATATTATGATTAAGACTGTCAAAAGAAATTTTATGTTTATATTATGATTGTCAAAAGTAAAATAATTCCTTACATTTGTCTTCAGTTTATAACTTGAAAATTTGCTTCAGAAAAAAAGGATGATTAATCTTAGCCCTAACAGCAGGGGAGATTATGACATATCATGATTAGGGTCAGAAATGCATACCAAACATTCAGACAGCCATCCAAAAACAAACAAAGAAAAAAATCTTAACAGAAAAAATTTAATGAGAATTTGCTAAATAAAAAAAAGCCAATAAGTTTTGTACCAATATAATTATAGTTAATGACTATGTAAGGATTGTTCTTTGTTGTACAACACTAATCATGATAGATAAATGTAAACACTTCTCAGCAAGGAAAACAAAAATGTGTGGCTTCTAAAGCCCATGCTCTATTTGAAAAAAACAACAACAGAGGCTCCCTGGGTGACACTAAGCCCTATTGAAAATAGCTAATTTGAAATCTATACTGTAAGTCACTGACCTAAAGTCTCTTAAAGCATGGTTGTCATTAAGGAGCAGAGGCTTCCCATCTTTGAACCAAGTGATGGTTGGGGGAGGTAAGCCTGTAATGCTACATTGAAATGCTGCATTAGAACCAATGCTTATCCTCCTTGAGCCCTTAGTTTCCTCCCTGATCTCAGGTTTCTTGATTGCTACAGGAAATAAATACATAATGTGTTAAAACCATTGCAGACACAGCATTCCGAAAGTGATGAAGTGTAATTATATTCATTACAATTGAAAGATCTATGCCTATTGCTTTATTCTCAATTAAAGATATTTTTTTAAAACATTGACCCAATCTTTTAGCTTTTACTATAAAACTCTTTGCAGCATTCAAAATCTAATTTGATATTTTTTTAGAACATTCAAACATTGAATTTATAGTTTGATAATTTAGTGACTTTCAGCTAAATAGGTCCTCTTAGCATAGATGTGACGAAACATTGCATGAAAGTCACTAAACATGTTCCTAAGACAAGGTGAAGCAAATACTCCTAAACCTCAATGATGTCCAGACAAAAATAAGAAATTTGGAAACGTATAACATGGCACCACACCTTCATGGTAGATTTAAAAACCTAAACTTGGTGGGATGATTTGGCCAATCACTAGTGACAAATCTAAATTGAGACTACTTGTTGCTCACTGTCTCATACAGCCTGGGAGGATTAAAGTCTGAGAAAGTAATGCATAACTAAACTTACCATGTAAAGACAGCTGATAATCGACTGCATGAGAAACATTTTCTATGGTGGATAGAGCCTCACAGAAGTACATGCCAGCATCAGAATCTTTCAAGGTGGCCCACACCATGGTCACAACCAATAGATCATCAGTCCTGGTTCAGTCCAGAAAACATTTTATGATCATTATTTCCCTAATCACAACAAAAACTCATATAGAGTGATGAAAACAATATTAAAAAATTGCTACTTATAGCTTTTAGATTTAGCATTAGTCTTAGTGTACAACTATAGACTTCATATAAACTATTAACTGATAAAATGAGGGTCTTGAGATGGAGTTCTGATTAAAGTTGTTATTTTAGATTTACATTCAATAAAATGGGTCCTGGTCAAGGCAGTTAATCAGTTGGCTTAGACACTCTAGTAACTTATGGTTACAGAACTTGGGAAATAGACCTTGAGGTTATTAGTATCAGGTTATAAGAAGAAACTTAAACTCTTCTAAATAGAGACTTATATTACAATTAAACTCTACTAAGTCATGTATTTTCCAAGCTGATTAAGGCAACCTGCTCCATGCTCTAGTGGCACAAGGAAAGAAAGTGATCTTTCTGATTCATACTTCACATGATAGTAGAAAAGGAACTGAAAAAAAAATAAAAATATTAACCAGAAAAAAAACCCCCTGAAACTATTAACCTGTTAAAAAACACTTCCGGTACAGAATGAGCTGCTGGAGTTGTATCTTGGGCATCCCCATCATAGTCCATGTCAGTGATGTTTGCATGAGAGTTTGGAGCACTTGTGATTGAGGTGTTGTAGTTTAGTCCTGACTGGTTACTCAACCCTCCACCAAATTTGTTGGACTTGCTCAGGCCATGGATAAAATTGACAGAACTGCCAAAAATATTTAATATTTATTTAAGAATGTAACACCCTAAAAACAATGAGAATTTTAAGGATAACAGTATGTTTGAAATTTAAAAATTCTTTTAAACTCATTATAATTTCCTGCCATAATTAAATTTAAAGTAGAACATTTCCTATTTGGCTTACACAAGGGGAATAAACTAATCTAATTAGAAATGAACACAAGAAGATTTAGATTAAAACCCCAGGCATCTGCCATAAAATTATTATACTTAATGCACTAGACACTTTTAAGTCACTTGTGTTGCCAAGTTGGACAACAATTGTATGTTCCTTGACAATAAGAAAAATGACAGACAAAACTATTATCTATCTATTGTTGCTTTAACTACAAATATATAGCAACTTAGGTGTTTTGAAATGACTGACCTATATAACCAAATATTGGCTGTACAAACAACTTGCAAGCTGTCTCCTGGAACGAGTTGCCGAGTAGCATTGTCTGTCACTGACAGGGAACCTCGTTCATCTGTAAGAGTTTAAAATTACTTAAAATTATTTTAAAGCTAGTTTCATGCTTGTATAAAAACTTCTGACAACAAAAATGTTCATGTGTGTAAACAAAATATTGAGTGTAATTTATCCTCCCTGCATTGATCATTCACATCAACAAGTAATGAACAGAAAGAAAAGCTGTCTTCTAAGACTATGCTACAGTCTACATTCCTTTTCATTGTATACCTCATATGGACACATCATTAATGTTAACTATTAGTTAGCTATTTTACTTGCACATAATGCACATGTTTCAAATAGCCTCTGACAATCAGCCCGACTCCTGGCCTTCACATGTGACTCAGATAGTGGGTCTAGTGAAATTTATCATAACAGGAGAAGGGAGTAAAGGTGAGCAACTGGCATCAAAACCAGGAAGCTACGAGCAGGCCGAGCGTGGTAGCTTGGGCAGGCTAGGAGAAGGAAAACTCTTGAATCCAAACCTCTGCTGCCTTGCACATATATCCAAGGCACAAGAAAGACTTTAGGAGTCATTGATGAATCAAAAACATGAGCAGGTGACCTTTAGGGAGCTTGGAGCACACAGTGACTAGCACCAGCTGTTCCAGTAGCATGGGGGGGGGGGGGAGGGTGAATTGCTGTGTGGGCAACATTTAACCATTGCTAATGCCAAGTCTTCGTGACTAAGGAAGCAATATTTTATACATTAAACTAGGAAACGCATTTTAAAAATTAAATTTTGCAAGTTCCCAAATGTAGACATTTCATTTTCAACTAAGAAGAGCGTAGGTGTCAGCGGTTATAACAAGTATAAGAAGACTGCAATAACTGTGAATGATTCCAAAAAAATATTTTTTGGAATTTTATCAAATTAATTGATGAACATCATCTATCTGAAATAAGAGAATGGATTGCTTTGAACAACAATTCTCTTCAAAAAAATATTTATTTGTTTTAATGCTACAGTAATTCACCAATGAATACTTAGGTAAAAACATGTTTGTTAAGTCCTACCAGTAACAACTGTTAATAAGACAGCACTGGAGTTGCCATATTTATTTTCAGCAAAGCATTTATAGTAGCCAGTAGTCTTAGCATAAATCAAAAGCTCATGTATATGCTCTCCATAGTTTTTGATGGATGCTCCATAAGTGTCAAAGTTCACTTCCTCCCAGCTGCTCTCATTTACCGAACACCTTGGCGGCTTACAAGGCTGTAAAACAGCAAAAGAGAGAAAAAAAATGTTAGCTCTCAAAGAAGAAACTTTTAAAAATTTGTTCTCATTTTTTTTTTCAGGATGAAAGTGAAACCCTCACAAGCAGGTAAGGATGAATACATCTTTATCATAAATATGCAAATTATATTCAAAATTCTTTTTAGACTGCCTTTCCACTTTTGTTGTTCATTTCAGTGAAGCTTCTAAATCATGAACGCTACACCACTGGTTTATGTGACTCTCCTTTCAAACCTTTAGGATGATCACAATCCTGTTCTTCTTTTAATATTTAGTTCTCTATAAACTATGAAATCAAAGGGCAATAAGTTTCTTACAAAGAACTTACCTGAAAGTACCACAGAAAATTACTCTCTGGATGACCTTTGACCTTACAAAATATCTTCATCAAACTGTCTTTTTTAAATGTGACAAAATTCTGTTGGTGTTTTTCAATGTTTGACACAGCCTTGATTGCCACATTGGGTTTTCCTTAAAATAAAAGACAAAGAAAAAATAATACATTTCTAGGTGTCATGTTGTCAGATGGACCCTAAATGTCCCAGAAATTCTATTTAATTAATTGACACAGGCCTTAAAAAAAGTTTCCCTTTCAGATCTTGTTTAGATTAACTGTCATTTTAGCTGTCATGTCTGTGTTTGTAATGTTATCACAGCGCCTTGAGCCTACATTTTGTTTGTTAACAGCGCTTTATAAATAAAATTATTATTATTATCTATGGAGCAGATGACATAAAGGTCATCTGTTTCTGTGGTCCACGGTTGACAAGGTTTTCATCTGGCCAGCACTACAACCAACTGCCTTTACTTTTCCCTCACAATTGTTAGGTACCCATTAGAGCTGGGTGGACTCAAAATCCCAGTCTTCAACAAGCCAAGCATTTTGTCACTCAGCCACTGCACCTCCTACACAGCCCTTTGGATTCAAAACAATTAATTCATAACTCTTCCAATGTTTTTTTTTTATGTGCTCTTTAAATAAGAATTATAAATAAGAGATGGATTCCTAATTCTAGGCTAAATTCTCTGAAAAACAGATTTCAAGTACAATTATATCCAATAAAAATCTAGCCATCAATTTTTAGTAGTAAAAAAAACAACAAATGTTTCTATTTTTAAGCTAACACATTTTACTTAAGCCTTTGTTTCTGAAACTGAGGTGGCATGAAAAAGCGATCAGTTGCCATTTAGAAGGTCATAGGTTTAAATCCTGGAATTAGCAGTGTCATATTTATTTGCTTTGAGGTCTGTATTGTGAATGAGGACAAATTGTCAGCTGTTAGTTAATTTGCAGGCCACCAAACTTCCTAGTTAAGCAATGGTCGTGCGGTTTGCGCGCTGAACTGTTGTTCAGATTTATCGATGGTCGAGGGTTCAAACCCTGCTCACTCCCATACCCCGTCGTCCTGCGGGAGGTTTGGACTAGGAAGTAAACTATCTTCAACTTTCAAGGAATATCCATGTAAAACATTTTACAAACAAACAAACAAGTGAGAAAGGAATGTTAGGTGTTGAAAGGGAAACTGAAACAATATTCTTGTCCAGCACTTGGGGTTATCCATTTTAGAGGTCCAGTGAAAGAAATCTTCCTTTTCTTCATCCCTAAATGTAAATGGCAGAGGATATATCTCGAACTGTCTTTGTCTAGTGAAGTAAAAAGAGTATAGTTGTGAAGTAAAAAGAGTATAGTTGTGAAGTAAAAAGAGTATAGTTGTGAAGTAAAAAGAGTATAGTTGTGAAGTAAAAAGAGTATAGTTGTGAAGTAAAAAGAGTATAGTTGTGAAGTAAAAAGAGTATAGTTGTGAAGTAAAAAGAGTATAGTTGTGAAGTAAAAAGAGTATAGTTGTGAAGTAAAAAGAGTATAGTTGTGAAGTAAAAAGAGTATAGTTGTGAAGTAAAAAGAGTATAGTTGTGAAGTAAAAAGAGTATAGCTGTGAAGTAAAAAGAGTATAGTTGTGAAGTAAAAAGAGTATAGTTGTGAAGTAAAAAGAGTATAGTTGTGAAGTAAAAAGAGTATAGTTGTGAAGTAAAAAGAGTATAGTTGTGAAGTAAAAAGAGTATAGTTGTGAAGTAAAAAGAGTATAGTTCCCCTTTACACCTGCGCTCTATAGGGCCGATCATGTAAAGGTCATCTGTTTCTATAGATAACGGTTAATGAGGGTGTTTTTTGTTTGTTTTTGTCACATGGCGAGCACAACAAACCCAAACTTTCCTCAACTAATGTTAGGTGCCCATTAAAGTTGGGTGGACTCAGAGGTGTCCTAAAAATCTCAAAATCCCAGTCTCCACTGAGATTCAAACTCAAGCTTTCTTGTTTTTACCACTCTGCCACTACACCCTCCTTGTCTTATAGTCTAATTAGTAAAAAGAATCATCTTGAACCTTAGTTTAACAATGTTAAAAACCAAAATTACCAAATACAATCAATGTGATGTTGACCTCAGTCTCCACTGTCATGTTGTCCATCACTGTCTTTCCCCTGACAAAATACAGGCCACTATTTTCAGTTTTTGGCGAGTAGATGAGTAGGTTAGTCTGCTCCTGAGTTTGACTTCTGTAATAGAATTACAATGGTATCAAGGTGGTCAAATGCTGAAAATCAAATGCAGTAACCAAAAAAAAAACAACATTTAAATATTATAAAGTAAAACATTTGTTTAAAAATTGTGCAGTTTCAAAAAGTACTTGGGTACGTTGCGCAACCGATGCAGAAAGATAATATCAAAAAGACAATTAACTGCTAAGAAAATAAGTCAATATGGTTTCATAACAACTTTTTTTTTTAAAATTCTTTTTAAAAACTGACAAAACAAATCTTACACATAAAGAAAAGGTGGTTGATTCTCCACTTTTTTCCCATCAAAATACCATTCGATGACTGGTGTTGGGACTGCTAAGATGAAGACCGAGATACGTGAGGCAAAAGCATTGTCCATCGTTGTTATGACTGGGTACTCAGGCGTTAACTTTAAAATTGGTTTATCTGGTCACAGTATAAAATCAAGAGTTACTATATAGACACAATAAATACTTCATCTTGTGAACTTCTATCATACCTATTCTTATGTTTTATATATAATGCAATGTTACAATGGTTTCAATAACAAGACTAATTGAAAAAGCATGGCTTAAAACAAAGTTTTGCTATTCTAGAAATCAAGAAAAAAAAAAAAAAAAATATAAAGTAAAGTTTTAAAAGGGTGAATTTGATATATGGCTGCTTGACCAGAGGCTATGCTGTTTGAACTATCAAAACTTTCAACCTTCCGCACTTGCCCAAAGTCAACCACAGCAGTCATGCAAGAGGTTCGATGAAATATCTCATAATTTCTACTTATGAAAAATGTCTGACACATTAAAAAAGAAACACACACACCATAAACTGTTATGTACACGGATGTCACTTCATAGATCTTTGAATTTTTGGTAGTGTTGCAGCAGTAATAACCAGAGTCTTCCACCTGGATATCAGTCACATTCATAGTGTGAATAATTTGATCTAATTGTAGATAGTTCTCTCGCAAGGGCAAGGATTCAACAAAACGAGGGTCCATCTGTTGGCAAAAACAATCTTTGCATGAACCAGGAAAGAGTATTTGCTGGAACTATGTCAAAAAAATTGTTTATCTAGATCAGTGATTCCCAAAGCGGTCTATTTAGACCTCCAGGGGTCTACGAAGACTTTCAAGGGGTCTATGAGACAAAAAAGTTTGGGAACCACTGATCTAGATTATAATTTTACACACAAACAGAGAAAGTTGTCAATAAGTTGAAAAACAAAAGTGGAAAAATATTTATATATCTCCTGATGAACTAAAAAGGATGCAGACTAATATTGCATTAATATCTATATCATTGGGAAAGAAATGAACATTTTTTATATAACTATTTCTGAGAACAGTAGAAAATAAGTTATTTCTGGTTATATTAAGATTTATGCATGGTAATTATCAGGAGAGAAACTTACTCCTTTTTGTTGGTAGTTGAAGGCCATCATAACAACTGTATCTTTATTGACTTTAACAGAACATTCTAGAGTCAAGGTTTCTCCCTTTTTCAAATTGTACTTTGACGCTCTCATAAAAGGCACAGGAGGCCTATCTAAAAAAAAACAAAAAAACAATTGGCTTTAGCGCACAACATCTCTCAATGTAAAAATGACAGAATATTTCCAGAGTCAGCATGGCTTGAAATGTCTACTTATTTCAAATCTACTGCACATATAATGCTAAAAATAAAAAAACTTTTGCTAGTTGACTAACTTTCCATTAGCTTCTATTTCTTATTACTTACTTAACACAACAACAACAACAACGGTGCTTGAATTGACA
Source organism: Biomphalaria sudanica (assembly GCA_036873155.1). NCBI lineage: Eukaryota > Metazoa > Mollusca > Gastropoda > Planorbidae > Biomphalaria > Biomphalaria sudanica. Next base: position 1,415,405 of record JAZGLO010006661.1, read on the forward strand.
ACAAATACATGGACGTTAGAGGTTCCTAATCAAGGGTTAAAAACACAGCTTCTTCAGTTTTATGCCCTGAGCTTACAAATTGTCCTATCTTACTGTAGCTAACTTTACAAGACTATTTTAAAGACAGTATTGGTATTGAAATGAGCTTTGTTTGCAAAATGTGTTATATGTTTTGGATAATCCTTTACATCTGAAGATAATTTATTTCCTAGTCTTACACTCCCTCAGAAGGACGGGGGATGGCAGTAGTCTGGGTATGAACCCAGGACCACCAAGAAGCCAGAACAACAGTCCAGTGTGCATACCGCACCATCAATAGCCAAAAAAATAAAAACCACCTTCAATGCTGCAGCACAAAAATGTAAATGGTTCACCACCTCATCTATCCCTTAATCTGTTGGACAGTTGGGGCACCACACAGGTTTTGTCAACCGTCTTTCTCCATTCCTCTCTGACTTTTGACATTGACAGAACCTCATTCAATTGCAGGCCCCTCCAATCTTTTATGTTGTCTTCTTATCATTTTCTCTGTCTGCCTCTTCTCCTTTTTCCTGGTACTGTTTGCTGAAGGAAGGTCTTTGCAAGCCCAGAAGACCTTGTAATATGACTTTTGAGTTTTAGTTTCCGTTCTTACAATAGTTAGCAGGTCATCGTGGGTTCAATAGCTGTAGTAACCCTGTTTCCAATCTATTCTTTTGTGATTTGGTCTTTACACACCATTTATTAAATTAAAATACCCCAAAATGGAATCTCAGAATGTCCCAAGTTAGCAGATTAAAGAATACAAAACAATGCATTTATCTGAAAGCAATTTTGACAATACTATTTAAACTTACTATCTACATGGTTATCATACAGATGCATAAATATTTTCCTTTTGATGTTAGGAAAGCCAACTGCCTTACAGTAGGTACCAGCCAAGAAATCCCAAGTTGGAATGTGGACGATGAAACCAATCTTAGGGTTAAATTCTACCTCACTTTTCCCAGTGTGATAATACTCTTTGTTATTAACTAAGAGCTCCACCTTTGAAAGAAAAAGGTTAAGAAATGAGTTGTACAATGATAGGAATAGAAACATTTTGATGACGTTATCTTAACGCTAATATAGGGGGATTTTTAAACCTGATGCTGCAGGAGTTACAAAAAAACTGTATAGAAAATACAATTTTCTTATATATAGGGGTCCTGCTAGAGTGAAAGTGGTAGATACATGAGATGAGTGACATATAGAGTTTAAAAAGAGATGTATTTTGTTTAAATTGTTCCACTACTATTTTATTTGTGCTTCTGCATACATCTATACTGGCGTTGAAAGCTGTTTATATATTGTTAATAAAAACTAAATTAATTTTTATTTAAAAACAAGTCTGCTCACATGTTATGTCAACTCAGCATTGAAAAATGGTTTAGTTGGACCAGCTGTTTTATTAGTTGGACCAGCTGTTTTATTAGTTGGACCAGCTGTTTTATTAGTTGGACCAGCTGTTTTATTAGTTGGACCAGCTGTTTTATTAGTTGGACCAGCTGTTTTAAGCTACAACTCAATGAGCCAATAGAAACACTAATAAAATACTCAGACAAAAAGGTACCGGAAGTCTGGTTTAAAATATAATATTACATGCTACATATAGCTTTTCCTATCTTGTAACATTGGACCACTTGGTCAATAGGATTAAAACAATAGTCAACTGATATGGTCAATCCATTTGAAAAAAAAATGTGCATTGCATTCTGGCTTACATTTGAAAGGCATAGTTTTCTTCAGAAAAAAAATTATTTCGAATAATTACTCATTAAAAAATAATATTTAAAAAAATGCTAGCTTATAAAGAAGAAAACTATTGCAATGAAAAAAAAAAAGAATTAACAAACTACTACTAAACATTAGCTACAAACTTACTTTGATATCAGGGTGAGTGACTCCACAGGGGATAATCAAGGGCATGTACCAAGTTAACTTGGTATAAAAAAACTGGTTTTGGAAAGGGTAAATGTCGTCTGAAATAAAACAAAATAAGCGTGACAGATCTTTCAAAACAATTAATGAGCTAACAGCAAACCAAGAAAGATATTAGTATAAGATGAAACTGAGTGGCATTCACTGCTCTGATGCTAATCTGATTGTCTTGAGTTGAGATGCTGACGGATGCTTCTCTAGCAATCAAAGGTTTTATGAAAACATTGCCATAAAAACACTTTCCTACACATTCATTAAATAAGATATGATCAGAAAATACTGAACTTGCAATATTAACAAGGAGAGATAACATTTATAATGCAAGGGATGGATGAACATGAATAGGATATAAAAAATCCATGATTTTAAACAATATAACGCATATTTAGACTCTTTCATGGACATATACTAGACATTTAGAGACTTGCACTTTTTTAAACCAAAAAAAAAAACCAACTAACTTTTAACATAGACAAAAATTTTGGCCTCTGCTGTTTTTGCTTTGTTCTGTGTTGGTGCTTGTGAACTCTTGTTTTGCCGAGCACTGCAATCTTCACCTATCTCGGGTTTTTCAGATGGCTCACTTTCTTTCGTTGGGTCTGAGTCCAATGAATGTTCTATGTACTTGCAAGTGTAATATTTAGTGTCATACCACTGGGCATTTTGGATGCTAAGTGTTGACTGGTACAAGTGCATTGTATCAGTTCTGCTGACAAGAGTTTCCTCAAATGTAACTGTACTGATCTGAAACATAAACACAGCTTTCAGAGACAAAAAATACACAGTTTAGCAAGCAGAGTAAAAAACACAATACAGTTGAATATGGTTAATCTGATCACATTGGGCCGAGATTGTTTCTGTCATAATAACCAGCTGGTCTGATTAACCGTATCCAACTTGTGTAATAAGATTTGTTTCAGTATTTGAGGATTCAGTCAGAACCAGCAGCAGACCCAATGAACCAGTGGTCTGCTTAACCAGATTAGACTGTATTTAAGTCTTGTTAGCATCCAAGATCATACAAGCACGCCTAGAGAGATATTAAATTTGACATTTCCTCAAGAGGGTGATTTCTGGTGGTGTCTGATTGTGAGGTCTGTATAGGTGTTCCACAAAAAAAAAAAAAACTAGACATCTAGCACACATGAAATCATTCCTAAGTAAAGAAGTAAAAAATATTTTGATTTAATTTGCACTGGAAGAAGAAAAACAAAATCTATCACAGCATATCTATTTCCACTTCTTACCTATTGTGAAATATAAGAGTTAACAAATGAAGGGCCGATTACTTTTGCAGATGCATCAATAATTTTAAAAAAATTATCAAAAAATTTGTTAGTAATGACTTGCAACTCACACTTAGTGGAGGCCTAAAGCTTATATCTAAAGATGACCTCAGATACTGTCCACTTACCACCAGGTCTGCTAATGCCTAAAGATGACCACTGATCCTGTCCACTTACCATCAGGTCTGCTAATGCCTAAAAGGTGACCAAAGATCCTGTCTACTTACCACTGGATTTGCTAATACCTAAGGTTGACCACAGATTGTGTCCCCTGTCCACTTACCACTGGGTCTGCATCTCCTATCTCCCATGTCCAAACAAGATGTTTACTGCCAATACAAGTGACATTCCAGGAGTCATTAGCGTTCAGAATGACTTCTGACTCTGGTGACATGATTTGTGGTGTCAGCATTTTACTTATCACTGAAATGTTGAAAGCAAGAAAAAGTTGGCAATGAACTGGAGGTGCTCAAAGGAAACAGAAAACAAGTGTTTTTTTTGTTTTTAGTTAGTTACAAACAATAGGATGTACATAGAGAAACAATAATACTAGTACTATTTAAAAAACAACAAACTAACAGCCATCACTCCCTCTCTATAAACAACATACTTTTCTACAATTTGTCTGATTGGACACAAAGTTGAATTCTACCTGCTTTCATGGCCTAGTTTTCTGCAACAGGTTTAGACTAGGACATACTAATCTTCATTTTTGAAGGCACGTTAGAAACATAAAAATTGTTCTCCAATCCATTATTATTTTTCAAGTTGGGGTGGTTCACTTCCCTTAGTAATTTTGGACTGTAATATTTGTTTCAGTTTAAATCTAACTTTAACTATCACAAAATATGCAAAAAGGGGGGCGTGGTGGCTGAGTTGTTAAACACTTGGCCCCTAAACCTGGGGTTCTGTGTTCTAATCTCAGTAAAGACTGGGCTTTTGAATTTCAGGATTTTTAAGGTGCCCCTGAGTCCACCCAACTCTAATAAGTACCTTAATATCATCTGCCCTATAGATTGCAAGGTCTGAAAGGGAACTTTACTTTTTTAAAAAAAAAGCCAAAGTAAGTCTAAATGAATAAATTTCAATGTAAAAAAAAATTAAAAATTAAATTTGTTTGGGAGGAAAAGGTTCCTTGTAAGTACATGCACCTAAACTATAACAAAAAAAAACAACTATATACTTAACTTTTACATGTACAGACAAGAGGAGAAACCTCTCACATAAAAAGACAATGTTAGAAACAGTCTTACACATAAGGACAGGGGAAGAAACCAGATTAAAGGCAAGTTAAAAGACAGGTGTACAGAATCACATTATCAACACATGCACTCACTCACTCATACTCTACAGAATTAATAAAAACTTAAATTTGTGGGTGGTATGTTTTAATGGCAAAGAAAGGGCAGTGGCATAGAACTGCACCCTCCTCCCCAGCTTCCTTGCACCTTGGCAGAAAAAAAAATTGACTCAAAACATTGATTGGTGGAAAGAACTGGCTCATAACACACAGGCCTGGAAAAGTCTATAGACTACACAGACCTGGAAAAGGCTAGATCATCGGATTGATTCAGACCCACCCTGAAGTATTTATTTCGCATTTAAAGCATTTCAGACCTCCAAAGTGTGTTCTGTGCATAAATTTAGCAGTATCTGGGGGCTGGGAAACTGTCATTTTCAAAGACTGACCAAAACTCTAGTGCAAATTATCATGCACTTATGCTAAGTGCGTTCACATGAATGATTAAAGACTGTTGCAGAGAAGGCTTCAACACTATTAAGTAACAAGTCTTTGTTTAGGAGAAATCTTTTTGTATAAATAAGTGTATAGATCTCGTCAGTGTACTTGTACATTAAAATTCGGTGATTTCTTTAATTTTATTACAATGATCAAATACACCTGTGCAAGGAAAAAAAAACTTAGAAGCTGAGGCGGACAGACAAAGTGACAGGAAGACAACACAGAAGAATGAAGTGCCTAGACTCTGTCACTCTATCATTGAAAGAGATTCTACTTAAGGTTAAGGCCAAAGTCAGAGAGAAATGGAGTGAAACAGTCCGTTGACATATCATGTAAGTTGCCCCAACAGAATATATATTTTTTTATAGATCTAAATAGTGATACTGATAGGTGAAAGATGACACCAGTACACTGTTGTTGTTTTTTTTTTTACTGTTATATTTCATTTAGTTATGAGTTATGATAAATCATAATGTCAATGAGACTTTTGAGTGTTTAAGTTAAATTATAATTGCAACATAATAAAAGACCAGCACAGAGATCATTAAATTAGAAGTACTGGAAAGTTCCAGCCAATGACTTACTCTCCGCCTTGTAATCCACTGATAGTGATTCGTCCAGTTCAACATTATTCACTAACTGACCAAGCTGTGGATCAACAGGTGCTGTTACAACTGGGTCACTGAGGGCATCTGATTGTATTGTTGACATCCCTGAAGAGAAAGAAACATAACTTCCTTAATCAGGCCAGGTTTTTTAAACAAGTAATATTAAAAATTAAATCCATTCTTACGTTATATTAAAATAATAACATTAAAATTTATTTTTCATAATTTCATACAGTAGAACGTCGTTTATCCGAACGTTTATTATCCGGAGCGTCAAATATCCGGACCAGTTTTTTTTTTGTTTTTTTTATCAACCACATGTACTGTGATGCACATATACTGTATGAATACGAAAAATAAGTGATTATTTTCCACAATAAAGGTAAAATTGCGACATTTGTCACCTATTTTGCTCGTTCTTCACGCACGTGTCCCGCATGTGATGATTTTCAATATTCGTATAGTGTCCGGTTGCATATACTGCATGGATCGCTTCGGTTTTCGGTTATCCGAACAATCGCGTATCCGAACGGTGTCCGGTCCCAATTGAGTCGGATAAACGACGTTCTAATGTAACACCATAATAAGACTTGTCTTCGAGTCCGAAGATTGACGAGGACTATAGTATTTCCCGTGGCTACGCAACCCCAGCTGCGACCTACATATTTTGCCACATCTAGCGCAGGCATAACCATTGTCCGCCGGTGGTCGATAGTAAAACGAAAAGATGTAATAATAATCATAATGGCAATGTCTTCGATTCCGAAGATTAAAGATGATGCAGTGCAAGATTAACAAGCTAAATGTAAAAATATACTTTTTAAAAAAGCATAGCTTATATCAGGGAAAAAAACGGATAATCACTGCTATAGATACCAATTCAACAAAACTAATTTCTTATCACTGATTAATTAATGAATAGGTTACTTTTTTGGATTGATTTCATGCATTGTCTTCGACAATTGATAATTGTGCAAAGCTTCAACTTGATCCAGCAATGGGAAGTGGAAGAAATAATCGAGGACAAAATTTGTACCAGAGTGAGTTAATGTAAGCTAAATCACAGTCCCTACGCAGATCTAAATAAATATGTAAGAATGAGATCAAGAAGTGGTTTAGTTTCGTGGCAAGAAAATGTCGAAATTCACATTTAACTTACGTGTCTGTTTGCCTGCGTGCCTGCCTACCTACCTACCTACCTACCTTTCTTTCTTTCTTTCTTTCTTTCTTTCTATCTATCTATCTATCTATCTATCTATCTATCTATCTATCTATCTATCTATCTATCTATCTATCTATCTATCTATCTATCTATCTATCTATCTATCTATCTATCTATCTATCTATCTATCTATCTATCTATCTATCTATCTATCTATCTATCTATCTATCTATCTATCTATCTATCTATCTATCTATCTATCTATCTATCTATCTATCTATCTATCTATCTATCTATCTATCTATCTATCTATCTATCTATCTATCTATCTATCTATCTATCTATCTATCTATCTATCTATCTATCTATCTATCTATCTATCTATCTATCTATCTATCTATCTATCTATCTATCTATCTATCTATCTATCTATCTATCTATCTATCTATCTATCTATCTATCTATCTATCTATCTATCTATCTATCTATCTATCTATCTATCTATCTATCTATCTATCTATCTATCTATCTATCTATCTATCTACAGAGAAGTGATCAATAAAGTAAAAGGAAATGTTTATGTGCAATGAAAACTTGTGACTTTTGTGACTTGATACTCTGTGATTTTTTTTTGGGTGGGTGGGGGGGGGGGGGGATGGAGGAAATGTGTTAGTGTTTGAAACAAGAGAATGAATGCGTAAGAAAAGTGTGTGTGTGTGTGTGTTGGTGGCCTATAAAAAGAGAGGGCAGAGAAGGAAAAGAGTAGCAAGATGTTTTAGAAACGTGTGTTAAGGAGGACTGTCTTCTCTTGTATGCGTTGCATCTCTTATTAGTATACAATTAAACTATTATCATCAGTAACATATACATTTCTGTGACTAATTTGAAGCCAATGAAGACTTCTGCTGACGTCGGTGAGTATTCCATTACAGCAAATCAGAACAGGGAAACATTGTGAGCTAGTACAGAATGTAAAAACAACAACAAAAGTCAACAATTCATGGAGTATATTCATTTTCCAGAAAATTAAATCTTGGCTTTTATTTTTCTTCCCAAGATGAGTGTAGGTCTATAGGAGGGGCAACTTGAGCCGCATTTCGTGCACTAAACGGAACTGACAAGCAAGGGGACGCCACGGCTTGCCCCTAAATTACGTCATTTTAATAACTTCCGGTCACCTGACTCGAATGTTACCTGTTGTGGAACAGGTGAGCTCTGTTAATTTGTTGGCTTTATTTCGGGTGCTTCCAGCGAACCACTTTCCTGCATTTATCTTTGCCTGGCAGTTGTGACTCACTCGTTTTACTTTCTGTCTTTGCGTCTTTTTTACACTTCACTCGTTTTACTTTCTCTCTGTCTTTGCGTCTTTTTTACACTTCACTCGTTTTACTTTCTTTCTTTGAGTCTTTTTTTACACTTCACTCGTTTTACTTTCTGTCTTTGCGTCTTTTTACACTTCACCCATTGTACTTTCTGTCTTTGCGTCTTTTTTACACTTCACTCGTTTCACTTTCTGTCTTTGGGTCTTTTTTAATTTTTTATTTACACCTTTCATGTCTGACTATAATGGCATTCGGGCAAATGATCGGTGGGGCCAAACACCACATGGGCCGGTTGAGACGCCGCTAATAGGGCGCTTTAAATTTAGTATGGCCCGTAAACAATTTTATTCTTTTTTATAGAAGTGGCAACAGATCGTTGTGATTGGCCTTCGCTTTTATTTTTATAAAAGATCTTTTATAAACTTTACAGTGTGAAATTAAAAAATAAAGGTTTCCCTTTCAGGCCATGCGATCTGTAGGACAGATGACCTGTTTCTGTGGCCAACGGTTAACGAGCGGGGTGTCATGTTGCCAGCACAACGACCAACCGACTTTACTTTCCCAAACTAAAGTCAGGTGCCCATTAGAGTTGGGTGGACTCAGGGGCGCCCTAAAAATCCCGAAATTCAAAATCCCAGTCTTACCCGAGATTCGAATCCAGGACCACAGGTTCGGAAGCCAAGCGCTTAACCCCTCAGCCACAATGTGAAACTAAACAAAAACATTTCTCCTTTATATCCTTTATGGCCTTCACCCGAAGAACTTAATCTGTGGAACTTCAGTCCATTAAACATAAAAAGCAATTAATAGACAATGATTTAAGTGTTATAGTCTGGTAAATGTTTTGTTTGTTTGTAAAATGTTTTACATAATTCGGATGTTCCTTCAGAGTTGAAGATAGTTTACTTCCTAGTCCAAGCCTCCCGCAGGACGACGGGGGATGGGAGCGGGCATGGTTGGAACCCTCGACCGTCGATAAATCCGAACGACAGTCCAGTGCGCAAACCGCACGACCAGGCAGCCATCGGTGGTACAACAGGTAGATCTACGAATGGGTGCTCATCGCGTTGTAAGCGATTCGTGGGACGGATAGTACACCTATGCTTTACACCAGGGCCCATTTCCGACACTCAGTCCGCCTATGAACCTTATTTCTCTTACCGACAACTGAAACTTCGTTTAGCTAATCGCCCACTCCATCGTTTAAAGAGACGTCCATTGAAGATTGGTCTGTACAACCCATCAGTATGAAGATGCTACTTATATCAGACTGCCTCACAAGCGCGGCTGACATAGAGCAGGCTGCGAGGTCACACGCTGCAGAACAAGACATCAGAGGAACGTGTCAGGAAATTGAATTGCATATCACACAAGTACCTCTCCACTTTCCGCCCTAAAGCCAATAGAGCTTCAAAAAGTCTTTGCAGCTTGCCAAAGGAACAAGAGGGGGAAAAAAAGAGGAACGGATAGAGCAGACCCGGTATTTAAAGGCCAAAGATGCCCCCTCGCCCCCCGGGCGTTTCATGCCCAGGCACCCAGCTGCGTTCTTTTGTATTGCAACAGGGCTATTTGCCTTCACTCAGTCGGGGCTCAGGTGAGGGATGCCAGGGAATTCACTTACCAAAATAGCAAACAGGAAATGTTATTTTGCATTCTTAGATCAGGAAGAGAAAGGGGCGTTTCGACAGTCAATAAGGGCAGCAATATTATGGCTGTGGGGTGTGGGGGGCACATAACGCCTAAGGAAATAACATATTGAATAAGTTCACGATTAGAGAAAATGCATTGCTGATTTGTCAAGATTGAAAGTGCAGAGTTGGCATACAGAAAGAAATAAAGAAAAACAACAACAACAACTGTGATATAGAAGTGAAACCCATTGATACCCAAGTTAGCTCGATCACGGGACGATAGCGCGAGCATAGGCATTGATCCAAGACCGATTGTTATAGAAGGCCTGAACACTGGCCTACAACATCTCAACCTGTGGGCAGTTTAGACCAATATGTTTGTGTGTGCCTATTGCTGGTGTTAAATGGGAGATTGTAGGGGAGAGAGACAGACAGACAGAAAGAGAGAGAAAGATGGAGAGAGAGGCAGAGAGAGAGAGAGAGAGACAGACAGACAGAAAGAGAGAAAGATGGAGAGAGAGGCAGAGAGAGAGAGAGAGAGACAGACAGACAGAAAGAGAGAGAAAGATGGAGAGAGAGGCAGAGAGAGAGAGAGAGAGAGAGACAGACAGACAGAAAGAGAGAGAAAGATGGAGAGAGAGGCAGAGAGAGAGAGAGACAGACAGACAAACAGAAAGAGAGAGAAAGATGGAGAGAGAGGCAGAGAGAGAGAGACAGACAGACAAACAGAAAGAGAGAGAAAGATGGAGAGAGAGGCAGAGAGAGAGAGACAGACAGACAGAAAGAGAGAGAAAGATGGAGAGAGAGGCAGAGAGAGAGAGAGAGAGACAGACAGACAGACAGAAAGAGAGAAAGATGGAGAGAGAGGCAGAGAGAGAGAGACAGACAGACAGAAAGAGAGAGAAAGATGGAGAGAGAGGCAGAGAGAGAGAGACAGACAGACAGACAAACAGAAAGCGAGAGAAAGATGGAGAGAGAGGCAGAGAGAGAGAGACAGACAGACAAACAGAAAGAGAGAGAAATGTGAACTGTAATGGATGGAGTTGCACCTGAAGCGCCCTTCTCCTCCTTTTCAGTCAAAGTTCGACACTGAACCCCCGTGTCAAACCATTTTTGCAAACAATTTTCCGACACTTCAAGAACAATTTGAGAACCTCTTCCAACTGTCAAAACAAATTCCGTGTTGTAGAGGCAAATTTGGGACGCAAAGAATGTAGTGAAAATGAGCTAACTGTGTGCGCAGTAAGCCAGTGGAAAATGTAAAAGAGTCAATGAGATGCATCAATTAAGCAGTTGTTAGGATTTTCTGATTCATGTGGGGTTGTTGTTTTTTTTTCGTTTGCGAGAGTTTTTGCAGTGGGCGGGGTTTCACTTTCATCCGAGGTGAAGGTTGAAAGCTGCAGGTTGCCAGATAATCTATTGTTTACTTCCGCCGGTTGCCGCCAGCACGTGCCTACATGGCATATCTAAAATGCAGATCTATGGGGAACAGAGCGGAAAATAAGAGAAGGGAGGTGTAGGGTAAGCAGTACTTAAAAAGAAATACACGAGAACCGGAGGCAGTGGGGGAAAAAAGGGAGGGGGCATAAAGGAAAGTCACCCAGTTCTAAAGTTAAGCATCCTGTTAAAAAATAAATTACTAGCATTTCCCACCAGCTACTCCCGTTGATTTGTTCCCAGGTATATATATATATATATATATATATATATATATATATATATATATATATATATATATATATATATATATATATATATATATGGACATGTTCGCCGGATGGAGGACAATCGCATGCCGAAAGTCATCCTCTATGGACAACTCGCTACTGGCTCAAGAAAAACTGGTCGCCTCCACCTCCGTTACATAGATGTAATAAAACGGGACTTCAAATCAGTGAACATCAATACTGACCATTGTGAAGACATAGCTCTAGACCGCACTAAATGGAGAGAGACAGTGACCAAGAAAGCTATGGACAGTGAAAGAACATGGGTCTCAGCTCAGGAAGAAAAACGTACAATAGGACAAATGGCCAGCTCCTCTACCACCGAAGCAAAAGGCACATTAACCTGCGATATTTGTGGACGGGAGTGTCTCTCCAAACTAGGGCTCCTAGCCACATGAGAAAGTGTGCGAGATGAACCATAGTCGTTCTACGACTGAAGGAGGCCAACAGTTATATTGTTTATTTTGACATAGACCCCCTCACGTTCTTTTTCCTGTAACAATATAAGTTCTGATTTCCGAATTTCCAAAAGTTGCATGATCTCCAGTCTTACAGATTAAACGAAACTACACTGCTGTATAATAAAGTACACAAAATTGCAAGCCATACATTTTCATTCATAAAACTCTTTTATCGGCCAGTCTATCTTTATTTATTTCTATGGGAAGGAACTTGTACTTTTTGATACGCAAGCTTTAAAAAAAACAACAACATATTGGGTAGATATTGCGAATAAAAAATTCCCTTGTTATATTTAACTGCTGCGGTTTAGATCGTGAAAACGACTTAGTTATCCTTGACTCAAGGTAGATAATAACAGGTTACATTTTCGTGTTTTTTTTTTCTCGTCAACAGCAAGTGGGAGAATTAGTGAATAGTGAATAGTGAGTTGGTGTGTCAGGGCTCTTGAACTTCTAATAATTTAGATCTAGTGAAATAATATAAATGAAGATGAAACAAAAAACAACTTCTAAACAATTACATACAAAGTGTGTGTAATTGCTATATGAGAGTGCGAGCGAAGAACTGATAAACATGCGTGGTTTGTGGTCACTCCTACACAGAGTCGGATCAAGACCGTTGGATGCTCTAAGCACCAATAGGCAACGATGCCCGCTTGCCACCATCCCACTCGTAGTATCCAGGAGAATGTAGGTCAACTCGTAACCTACGCAGAGGTTATAAAGTTCACCGTGAACTTAGCAAGTGACTTCATTTCAACTAGAAGAGCGAACGTCCATGTTCTGAAATGTGCTTTACATTAAGATTTTAATTAATATCCATATCTTAGAGAGATCCAAATAAGAGACGCTATTTATGGGATGTCTTTCTTGTTTGAAGTAACGTCTGTAATCTATAAGATAAGATAGTCGTATTAGGGGAAAAGGAACTTGTAGCCTACGATTTTTGTCCTATCATAAGTAATAAGAAATGTGCTTGAAATAAAGCTATGCACAAACTCGGGATCGCGATTTAAAAACAAACGTTTATAAGTATGTAGATTGTAAATGTCATCATTCTTCTTTAAAAACTAATCACAATTTTAGAAAGAATCTATTTGCTTTATTATGTGTGACAATCAAGAAAAGTAACTCTAATCCTACATATTATTAATTCAGAGTTACTCCACTGGTGATTTTAAGACGCCACAGATTTCATTAAGCATCAAAATGTGAACTTGAAATGAACCTATGGCTAGGAGTCTTCTTGTAGTTTATATAGTTCAGGGCACGTCAGCACGTGACAATGTGGTGTCCAACCACTGGCTGGTCTTTTCTCGGTTTAGTCGAAAGTGTGTCTTTTTAAAGAGATTAAGAATTGTTTTTGTTAAAAGCTTCTATTTCTGTTCGTCTGTCTGTCTGGAAAAAATTATGCACGTTCATTCGTCCACACCCATTCTCGGATCAAGTTGAAACTTTGCACAATTATTCAGGGCATAGACAAAGACATGAATCATTTTTTTTTAAATTAACTAATTAGTTAATTAATTACTGGTAATTGATTTTTTTTATACACACAAGTGATATTTATCCTTCAATATTCACAGATACGCAAACAATGAAGGTTTCCTAACCTTTAGCTAATTAAACACGTTATTTCTCCTACACCCATTCTCGGACCACGTTGGAACTTGAAATTATTTATTGTACCTAGCAACGAAACAGATCTTTTCAAAATTAACAAATTAGTCTAATTATTTTATCTACATTATTGAGAGACATAGTTGTAAGTTGTTCTTTCCATTAAATACGCTTCGTTTTCTTTTAAAAGGATTTAAAAAAAAAATATTTTGCATATTTCCTTTTGTTATACATTGGTGTCTCCATTTCCCAATTACCCTTAGCGCGTGCTTAGTTTTCCAACAGATGAATCCAGCACAATACTTTGTATAACTTACTCGTCTACTGTCTCAATACTTTGTATAACTTACTAGTCTACTGTCTCAATACTTTGTATAACTTACTCGTCTACTGTCTCAATACTTTGTATAACTTACTCGTCTACTGTCACAATACTTTGTATAACTTACTCGTCTACTGTCTCAATACTTTGTATAACTTACTCGTCTACTGTCTCAATACTATGTATAACTTACTCGTCTACTGTCTCAATACTTTGTATAACTTACTCGTCTACTGTCTCAATACTTTGTATAACTTACTCGTCTACTGTCTCAATACTTTGTATAACTTACTCGTCTACTGTCTCAATACTTTGTGTAACTTACTAGTCTACTGTCTCAATACTTTGTATAACTTACTCGTCTACTGTCTCAATACTATGTATAACTTACTCGTCTACTGTCTCAATACTTTGTATAACTTACTCGTCTACTGTCTCAATACTATGTATAACTTACTCGTCTACTGTCTCAATACTTTGTATAACTTACTCGTCTACTGTCTCAATACTTTGTATAACTTACTCGTGTACTGTCTCAATACTTTGTATAACTTACTCGTCTACTGTCTCAATTCTTTTGTAAATTACTCGTCTACTGTCTCAATACTTTGTATAACTTACTCGTCTACTGTCTCAATACTTTGTATAACTTACTAGTCTACTGTCTCAATACTTTGTATAACTTACTCGTCTACTGTCTCAATACTATGTATAACTTACTAGTCTACTGTCTCAATACTTTGTATAACTTACTCGTCTACTGTCTCAATACTATGTATAACTTACTAGTCTACTGTCTCAATACTTTGTATAACTTACTCGTCTACTGTCTCAATACTATGTATAACTTACTAGTCTACTGTCTCAATACTTTGTATAACTTACTCGTCTACTGTCTCAGCACGAGGAAAAAAAATGATGGTAACGAAAACAAGCTGGTGAATGATGAGAATCACAAACTGGTGGGGAAAAGCTTGCTGAGAAAGGTGGGAGGCGCAGTTCAAACCCCACACATACCCAAAGAGACATGCCACCAAAACAAACACGAACCATCAAATAAACAAATAAATAAAGTCAAGGGAAGATAACAGGGGAGAGAAAAAAAAAAAAAGGGACACAACACAAGAAACACGAGCCGTGCCCGGTGGGGGGGGGGGGGGGCAGGTTGAGGTGAGCTTTAGGTAGTGGTGAGTTACTAGAGACGGCACGCGCTCACTCCTTGCTTGCAGCAGGTAACATTTCACGAAAAAGTATGTTGGGGGGGGGGGGGGGAAGAATTTTTCTTATGACATCATTAAAATTTGCCCCTAAGTTGAATCGCCTTATCTAACATATATCTATCTCTTATCTCAAGGGGAACAAAACAGTGGGAATGTGAAGTAAACTAACATAAATACGATTTTTTTTTTTTCATAAATAACGCTCTTTATAAAAATATGTAGTCTTATAAAATAAATCAGTCTGCTATCACATTCATATTTACAGACGGTAGTTACAGTAGGATTTAAAAAAAAAAACATTGCTTTTATATTGCGTATCTTTCATGGTAATAGAACGATGTGATCCAATCTCGTATGTGGACTAGTGACGGGAGAGGGGGGGTATTTGGGAGAAGGCTTCCGTGCTGGCTTTAAGCGCTCAGCAAACACAACTCTGCTCGTCGGGATTCGAACCCCTTCTCAGGTGGCCAAGCCGTAATCAAGCAGCTTTGGCCTCTCAGCCACACATCCCACAGAGTCCATAGTTTACAGTACTATAAATACTAATCTCACTTATCCTCTTATTTCAAAGATAGATACCTAGCACACAAGTCACACACACTGTAAGACGAAGGTTTGCGTTTCACGACATCCCATGGGACTGTAAACATCCACAATATAGGTCAACATTACTGTAGTACTTGTATGTCACAGGAGTTATCGACAGAAGTTGTCTTTTACAGTGAGTGATAAACCAGTATAAGACGTTGGTGGTGTCTGGTTATTATATTGTAGTAATTTAAGACGTGAAACGAACCGTGACCAATCGTCAGGGCAGGTCTGATCACTGACCTTGAAAGTCGCACCCTGTGGGTAGTGTAAACCAATAGCCCGTTGCTCACAGATGTGTACTAAAGATCTCTGGATAAATTTTTAAATGGTGTCTCAGGAGACACATTTTAGAGATGTGATTAAATCTATTTCTGCTTCTATCACTATAACCATATTTGAGAGATGTGGCTGAGCCTGGTATCGGTTGAGTCCATGAGGTTGAATCAGTGGTTGAATCAATTTCCACTTCTCTCACTATAATCACATTTGGTGGAGCCTATGCGCTTGAATCTGGGGGTTGAACCTATCTCGACTATTCTCACTACAACCGTCTTAAAACGACGTGATGGAATCTACTTCTACCTGTAACGTAGGTGAGCTAGAATGACAAGTAAACAGCTGTGTACGTGACTGACTGTGTACATGACTGACTGTGTACGCGGAGGGGGGAGAGGGCAAGCAGGCAAAAGATAACTCCAAGATGTGTACTAGAGATCTCTGGATAAATCGAAAACGATGTCTCAGACGACTGTGCGTGAATGTGTGTGAGTATAACATCTCCCGATCACGTGACCCGTGAATGCGGCTTCCAAAGATGAAACGTTCTGCCCAAGTTTGTGCCGGAAGTATCAACTGGATCCATCTGGAGTGCTAGGAAGGCGACAGTGGAATGGAGGAAAAAGACAAAAAAAAAAAAGCGGGCGAGGCTGAAAGAAGAAGGAGAACTGCAGGAACAAGGCCTGTGATGTAATGGCGGGGAAAACCTGGTGCAGTTCGGGAACACTGCACCAGCCAGACGTAACAGAGCCAGTTCGTAGTACAGACGTGACGAGTGCGGTCAACGTAGACCTTGTCGTCCCCCCGGGGGTAGCTTTGGTACATTCGAAAAATGCAGTTCCGAGTTGGAGACTAAAAGGTCATGCAAATGAATCATTTACTATGTTCGTCTTTGGCGTTTCCTATAAGGGGGGTGGGGGCGACACCTGTTTGGGAGTGAGGCGACAGGGAGACATGATCTGGCCAGCAGAATGAATTCAAATAACTGTCAACATTTAATTGTAGATGAATATCCAATGGTCTAAAAAAAAAAAGTATGTGTTGAAATATTTTTTTTTTTCCCATCTATTTCAAACCTACTTGAAGAAAAGGTTGTCAGAACTGTACGTGAAGCACGAGCTAGGAAGATGGTGAAGCCGTATGACGGAGTGACGCTATGGGAGCATGATGAATTTACCTGCTGATAATTGAAGACATAGACCTTAGAGCCTCATTTTCATAGCTCGTTCCTGTATTAGCCTACTGTTTCCCTACCCCCCCCCCCCCAGCTCCACAAACTAATAAACCTTCCCTTCCACCAGGTTGGAAGACTTGCACGTGTTGAGGTAGAAAATATTTGTGTTCATTTTTTTATGTCTGTAACTTGATGGGAAAGTTCAAGGGCGAACATGGTTTGTTTTAAATTCACACTTTCAGCCTCGATGCTCTTAGAATCTTTCACAAACATTAGAACCCTACAAACCTTTTATTAAAAGGCCTATCTCCTTAAGAAACAATAAAGGTCACATTTAAATAAAGACGTGAAATAATTTTTAAATCATAAAGCTTATTCGAAGTGTAATTGTATCCATTAGTTTGGGGAACTAATTCAGATTATACCAACAATCCAGTCAAGTACAATTTCTTTCCCTTGTTCGAGATGCCAAACAAAATAATTAATTACTAATAGTTAATTAAGTAATTGTTTAATTTTTTAAAATTGATTTTTGTGTTGCTAGGTAAAAGAAATAATTGTGCGAAATTTTAGATTCATCCGAGGTTGGGTGTGAGAGAAATAATGTGTACAAACTTTTTACCAGACAGACAGACAGATAAGCTTTGCAAACAAGATAAGTTTAGATGATATGATGACATGAAACACTATAGGAGGATTTCAAATTTAGTTGAAGATCAAGTCGTAGCCCAAAAAAAAATAAAAAAATTTAATATTCCATTACAGTGGTACAGAGGTAGTCCTGAACCTGAATATATACATACATATAGTAATCTTCCCTTTTGAAATAAATCGCATTAATAGATATATTTGCATTTATATTAAAAAAAAAATGGTGGGACATTTTAAGAATCCCCTCCTGCCAACATCTTTTCATTTTCTCTCTCGCTAGATTTTTGGATATAAATGAATATTTAGAAAAAAAAATGTCTTGAAAACTTTTCCGATCTAGTGTGATTATATGATGTGAAACACACACACACACAAAGAAGAATTTATATTGGAGTTATGGACCTTTGCGGAACGTGGATAGAAGCTTCTTGAAACCAAGAGCAGATAATCCAAGAGAATGAAACCTAAGAGAAACATAGCGCAAGGGAAATAAGCAAGAGAAATAAATTGACAACAAAAGTTTTCATCGAAGAATTTCAAGACCTCCTTGACAGTCACATATCAACAAAAGATCTATTTGTCATAGGCGATGTGAACTTGCATTTTGACAGTGAAAATGAGACATACGCGATGAAAAATGCGCTAAAGGATCGCAACTTAGACCAACTGTTAAACGTTCCGACACACGTCAAAGGCCATACTCTTAACTGGATTGTTACAAATGCAAGTAAGCTTATAGCCAAACTTAATGTCTCAGACCGCGGCTTGTCAGATCATTTTCTTGTACACTTTGAAATGCGCCTATCAAAAGCAAAAAAAACAAAGAAAAAAATGACTTCCCGTAAACTTAAAGCCATAGATATTGCCTCCTTCAAAATGGACGTGACCTCTTTGCTGTTGCAACAGAGCAACACAGACGTTCTCAGCAATTACAATTCTTGCTTGAAATGTCACTTGTCACTCGTACAGTCTCAGTCAGGCCATCTGCACCCTGGTTGACGGAAGACATAAAGACTGCCAAACTTATTCGCCGACGTGCCGAACGTACATTTCAAAAGACAGGTCTGACGATACATCCACAAATATACATACTAGAAAAAAACAAGGTTAACCTTATGATTAGAGACGCAAAAGCTAGTCATATTCGACAAAAAATCGAAACTTCTGATTCTTCAAAGGAGCTATTTAGGATCACCGCTGAAATGTTAGGGGGAGCAAATAACGAACGTTTGCCGTCATCTATCCCAGTATCTGAACTCCCTGATTCCTTCAATAGATTCTTCATTGGGAAGATTGAGCAGATTAGAAATGACAGGAAGAGAGAAAGAGGGGAGAGAAAGAGGGAGAGAGAGAGGGGGGGAGAGACAGGAAGAGATAAAGAGGGGAGAAAAAGAGGGAGAGAGAGGGGGAGAGAGAGAGAGAGGGGAGAGAGAGAGAGGGGGGGAGAGACAGGAAGAGAGAAAGAGGGGAGAGAGAGAGAGAGAGAGGGGGGGAGAGACAGGAAGAGATAAAGAGGGGAGAAAAAGAGGGAGAGAGGGGGAGAGAGAGAGAGAGGGGGAGAGACAGGAAGAGAGAAAGAGGGGAGAGAGAGAGAGAGAGAGAGAGAGAGGGGGGGAGAGACAGGAAGAAATAAAGAGGGGAGAAAAGAGGGAGAGAGAGGGGGAGAGAGAGAGAGGGGGGGAGAGACAGGAAGAGAGAAAGAGGGGAGAGAAAGAGGGAGAGAGAGAGAGAGGGGGGGGAGACAGGAAGAGATAAAGAGGGGAGAAAAAGAGGGAGAGAGAGGGGGAGAGAGAGAGAGAGGGGGGGGGAGAGACAGGAAGAGAGAAAGAGGGGAGAGAGAGAGAGAGAGAAAGGGGGGGAGAGACAGGAAGAGATAAAGAGGGGAGAAAAAGAGGGAGAGAGAGGGGGAGAGAGAGAGAGAGGGGAGAGACAGGAAGAGAGAAAGAGGGGAGAGAGAGAGAGAGAGGGGGGGAGAGACAGGAAGAGATAAAGAGGGGAGAAAAAGAGGGAGAGAGAGAGGGAGAGAGACAGGAAGAGAGAAAGAGGGAGAGAAAGAGGGGGGGAGACAGGAAGAGAGAAAGAGGGAGAGAGAGAGGGGGAGAGACAGGAAGAGATAAAGAGGGGAGAGAAAGAGGGAGAGAGAGAGGGAGAGAGACAGGAAGAGATAAAGAGGGGAGAGAAAGAGGGAGAGAGAGAGGGAGAGAGAGAGAGGGGGGAGAGACAGGAAGAGATAAAGAGGGGAGAGAAAGAGGGAGAGAGAGAGGGAGAGAGAGAGAGAGGGGGAGAGACAGGAAGAGATAAAGAGGGGAGAGAAAGAGGGAGAGAGAGGGGGAGAGACAGGAAGAGAGAAAGAGGGGAGATAAAGAGGGAGAGAGAGGAAGAGAGAAAGGGGAGATAAAGAGGGAGAGAGAGAGGGAGAGAGAGAGAGAGGGGGGGAGAGACAGGAAGAGAGAAAGAGGGGAGATAAAGAGGGAGAGAGAGGGAGAGAGAGGGAGAGAGAGGGAGAGAGAGAGGGGGGGAGAGACAGGAAGAGAGAAAGATGGAGAGAGAGAGGGAGAAAGAGGGGGAGAGAGAGGGGGGAGAGACAGGAAGAGAGAAAGAAGAGAGAGAAAGAGAGAGAGAGAGGGAGAGAGAGAATCTAAAAAGAAAGGGAGAAAGTGTTTTTGTTCCATTCAGATCTAGTTAAAGAGGTGTGTGTGTACGCGCGCGTGTGTGTGTGTGCGCGCGTGTGTGTGTGTGTGCGCGCGTGTGTGTGTGTGTGCGCGCGTGTGTGTGTGTGTGCGCGCGTGTGTGTGAAGTTCCTCACCAAACAAACAAAACCACATTGTCGCTGGTCAAGTGAGAAGTTAATGAGAGCCAGCAAGAATGCTAATAGATGACCTCGCCAAATGACCCACTTCTAAGCAAGGGATCAACGTCAGGGGCAGAGAAATGTGAGGGAGAGGCACTAGAGAGGCAAACATCACAGGTCCAGGTCCAGTAGCCACTGGGGTAAACAGTCATCCCTTACAAGTTCATCCATGCAACAGATTGTGACGCACTGGGACATCATCTTGACTCTTGCATCATACTTTCAAACTTCCTCCATTCCCATGATGCCGAGTAGTCAAAAAAGTGGCAGTTGGTCGCCCGGTGGCGTAGAATGCGCTCTAGACGGTCGTTTCGATGGTTCCGGGTTCGATCCCTGCTCGCCTCCATTCTATTCTTTTGTAAACAAAAATACAACGGGGAACAAGTCACGCAGTTTCAAATGACAACAGACACTTCTCAAGACCAGGGCCAGCAATTTGATACATACAACGTACTAACAAATAATTTACGAAAGAGAGAAAAAAAAATTTTGGAAGACAAGTGTTGAAAGAGAAAACAGGAAGTTAAAAAAAAAATAACCGTTTTACTTTAGGTCAAAATTTTTCAGTCATTTGTACATTTTTTGAAAATAATAATAACGATTCATACGACCTCGGGGATGTGTCTCCTGGTAGCCATTGTGGGGATGTGTCTCCTGATAGCCATTGTGGGGATGTGTCTCCTGATAGCCATTGTGGGGATGTGTCTCATGGTAGCCACTGTGGGGATGTGTCTCCTGGTAGCCACTGTGGGGACAAACTTATAAAACAACCGATGTCCCGAGAAAAGTAGAGGGGCGTTTTTGAAACTAATCTGAATGCCGGCATCGAAACGAGCGTGGACGCGAACTGACCGCTGGTCATCATGTCTTTCCGGTGGGAACGGTACTTCTGACGTCAGAAGGTGGGCGTTCAAACTGACAAGGTGGTATCGTATGACAAACCATGACAACACAGGGAGAGAGGGGGAGAGGGGGGAAGCTGGTTCAGAAGGACGTTACGTGCCCGTTGAGCGATTAACTTGACCGTGGCCTTCCAAGGCTATGGTCTGACAAGTGGGCTGGACAAGAAGAGGTGGAAATCGTGTGGATGTGAACCGACTTAAAATTAACACTGCCGAGCTCAATTAGTCAACACGTCAGTGAGCACCGGCCAGGTGCATCACAACAGCCGAGGGTACATGTGCACTCTAGCCTGGAATTGTATATGTTCTGACGCAAACGCTGAAGAGTGCAGTATAGAGGGGAAATTGTGTGTGACTTGGAATGTCATTGCATATGTGAGATTGGATCATGATTGGATGTTCCATGTCTGTTACTGGCTATCAGTATATGTTAGTATCAGCAATGCAATACTAGCCAAAGGAACATTTGAAAATGTATCCGCGCAAGCTCAGAAACGTTTCGAGGAACTCTTGAAAGTTGCAATATTGACTGACCAGTTGCTGCCCGCAACATATAAGACGATCATAGCTGGATGTCTAGTCATGTACTGTCCACAACATAAGACAATGACCTCAGAGCTGGGTGTCTGACCATAACACAAAACAATGACCTCATATCTAGGTCTCTGACCATGTACTGCCTGGTCGTGCGGTTTGTGCGCTGGACTGTCGTTCAGATTTATCGATGGTCCAGGGTTCAAACCCTGCCCGGTCCCATCCCCCGTCGTCCTGCGGGAGGTTTGGACTAGGAAGTAATTATCTTTAATTCTGAAGGAACGTACGAACATGTAAAACATTTTACAAACACAACACAAAACAATGACCTCATAGCTTGGTGTCTGACCATGTACTGCCCAAAACACAGGGCAATGATCTCATTCCTTGTTTTCTGACCATGTACTGGCCACAACACAAGACAATATGACCTCAAAGCTGGGTGCCTGACCATGTACTGCCCACAACACAAGACAATGACCTCATAGCTGGGTGTCGACGGTTTATGCTAACCTCCCAGTGATTCATTCACAAAACACACTATTTGTCTCATTCACAGAACACATATACCGAAAAACACACACACAATGACATTTCATCCACATTATTGGACTGTACGTAACGTCAGCCTTTAACCTTTCCCGGCAACCCATGCGACGCAATTTGTTTTCAAAGCTCCGTCTACGCTGGATCGCGTAAACCTCATCCACATGTTCAAAGTCCAAAAGATATTTTTATGTAAACCACAGACTAGTGAAGGAATGTTCAGGAATTTCTTTAGCGGTGCCACATTTGTTTTGTAACGGTTCTTCTTATTTAAGCCAGAAATATGTAGAACCGATACATGATTTTATATTAGGCAAGCCCTGTTCTCTTGTCCTCTGTAATTTATGCGCCAGTTTTCACAGTGCGACGGCCCTCACACCCCCCCCCCCCTGGTAGACAAACGTGGTCATCATCCAACCACGAGGGACGAACTGTATACATATTAAACATGTGTATGAAATTTTCAAAGACTCACACTCTTAACTTATTATATCAGATCCTAACATATCATATCTAGATCAGTTGCACAAATAAGTTATTATTAGATTTAGTTGAGTTCAAACATGAGGCAAAAGCGCAAACACTATAAGATTGCGTGACACGAAAAGAGAGATTATGTATGCGTGTGTGTGTGCGCGCGCGTGCGTGTGTTTAATGTATTATCCCCTCCAAAATAAAATGTACGAAAAAAAAAGGTTAAAAACTGTTCCCTACAAGAATCCTGCTGTGATTGGTTAGGAGAACAACGTCTTGAAGTTGCTGGGGGGGGGGGGGGGATAATGAGGTTGAGGTAGATCTAAAGTCTAATGGAATGTTAACTGATCGCCTCTGTCTCTCTCTCTCTTCTACGAAATGTGCACATTATAATGTTAGCTCACTTGATACTATACGCACAGTTAGTGTGTAATTTTTTACTATATGCACGCTTGTTGTGAATTTATATTTTACTATATGCACATTTATAGTGTTTTTTTTTTAAACAATATGCACACTTATTGTGTAATCGTTACTACATGCACAGGTATAATGAATTGGATCCTATATTTCCACATAATGCGTAATCGAGTAATCGATACTATGCGCATTCTTTAACGTCTTGTACATGTATTTGGTTGATTCTACAGTAAGACTTTGTTGTCACAAGACTAAAGACAATAGACTCTGAGACAGACGTCTCTCTTAAAACGAAAGTAAAAAAACATCAATGGATAGGAAAAGGAATATGTTTGCAATCGAGAGTAAAAAAATCTTTACATATTTATGATAGTGCATGTAAATAACAGGTGCTTTTAGAAATATTAGTTTTCAGAGAATTCAAGTTCGACCACTGTGTTTTACTTATCAAGGAACGGTAATCTTTTATTTATTTTGTTGGGGGGGGGGGGGGAAAGGACGAAGCTCTTGGAAACAGAATTTTTTTTTTATAAAATTTAAGAAATGTCATGCCAACTATCCTAACCCATTGCAGACGACGAGTTTCTAGTTTCTCTGAGAGCGTGGAGCAATGTCCACGCAATATGAAATTCATATAACTCTCTCGTGTCCACCTACACGCGGCTTGACGTCAACACCTGATCACGTCACACATGACGGATGGCCAACTCGTAACGCGGATATTCATTCCAAAAGCCAGAAGCAATTATTTCAAGAGATGGGGAAGAAAGGGGGGGGGGGGGGAATAATTTCCTCTGATATTTGAAAACGAGGGGGAAAGAAGGTAAAAAAAAAAAGGGGGGGGGGCTAAAATCTGCTTGACAGAGTTGGCAGAGTACGACCTGCCAGATCTAGTGCTAGTGGCACTGTACTGGGCAGTATTTGACTGTCATCTAACATGGGGGGAGACATGGAGATCAATTCACAGCAGACAAGAAAAAAAAGAAAAATTGTCGATGCATGCATGGTTAAGGAACTTTTATAAAACAACTTGGACTGCAGTAAAAAGTAAGCAAGTTCCCCTTTCAGACCTTGCGATATATAGGGCAGATAATGTTAAGGTCATCTATTTCTTTGGCCAACGGTTAACGAGCAGTGTGTTATGTGGCGAGAACAACGAACAACCGCCTTTACTTTCCCAACTAAAGTCAGGTACCCATTAGAGTGGTTGGGTGGATTCAGGGGCGCCCTAAAAATCCCGGAATTCAAAATCACAGTCTTCATCGAGATTCGAACCCAGGACCCCAGGTTCGGAAGCCAAGCGCTTAACCATTCAACCAAGCTTATATGAACCCATCATAAATGGACAGACATTTTTTTTTGTTGTTTCTTCAAAAATCAAGAGTTTCAATGTATTCATTTTATTTAGGACTAATGCATTTATCTCATTATGACAAATGTATGCATTAAGTTAGCGACCAAATTATAGGCATGTTATGACGATGTAAGAATGCTATTCAAACAGACAACACAGTTCCGATAGGACTACAAATGTATATAATGAATGCCAATGGCCACATTGGATTGCTGGATTGAAAAACAAGACATAAACGAGCTGCTCTACGCTCCAACAGGACTCACACCGAGCAAGAAATCGTCAGCCACATCTTTCCGAGACATCTCCCAGTAGATTTTTGAAAAACAAAGTCAACTAATGAAGGTGTTCACCAAATAAAATTCTAAGGATTATAGTCCAATATGACTGTTCACTTTTAGGTCAACGCTCATGAACTGAGAGGGTCTAAGACCGGGCTGGCCAACCTTTTGCACCCGTGCGCCAGTTTTTTTTCAGTTCTTATCGGATGCGCCACACAAATTTTCACCCCCTTTCAGTATTCAATAATTTTAATTATTTCTTAATGTACAAATAATAAATATATACAATTTCTGATGTATGAACAGTTGTATTATTTTAAAATACAAAATAATGTGTAATACATGCATAGACTCTATGACCACGTTAAAATGGCGATTTTATTATCTTATCTTATATAATACAGACGTTACTTCAAAACTAGAGCAAATTACGTCCTACGCGTCATGCATTTAGTTATGCATATTAACCAATGACTTAAATTCTGCCAAGTCACTGGTTTTCCTGGCTAGCTCAGGCAACCCATTCCATGCTCTAATAGCACTAGGGAAGAAGGAGTATTTGTACAAATTTGTCCTAGCATATAGGACGAGGAATGTGCCTCTGTGTGTCTTTCAGAGTATTTTATTAAATTTTGTTTTTGTATTTGAAGATTATGGTTCAGTGTTTTATGTATAATTGCTACTTTACTTTTGAGTCTTCTGTCCTGAAGGCTTTCTAAATTTAGTGATTTTACTAAAGGTGTTACTCTAGTCAAATGTGAATATTCGTTTGTTATGAATCTCACTGCTCTATTTTGTGTCTGTTCCAGTTTCTTAATGTTTTCTTGAGTTGAGGGGTCCCACACGGTGGATGCATATTCTATTATCTATTATATTATATTATTTCTGTGACAATGTCTTAAAAAACTTACGTGCTTAAACCTACTCAGAAAATTATGGACTCCAATTGGTCCTTGGTATATGAAAGTAAACAAAGAATTATTTTTTTTAAACAAAGCTGTATTATTTCAATCACGTTGTATGCACACATGCGGGAAAATAGATGGCTTTAAAAAAAAAAAAAAAATGAAAAAAATATATTAAAAAATGATGCTGATCTACATGGAAGAACTCCACATTTACAGCCATACCTCTCGATACTGTTAAGATTTATTTCCATTTTCGATATCAAACAAAATTAATACTCACCACTACTTAATTAAGTTATTGTTTTTTTTTTTCATTGATTCATGTTTTGTTAGGAGGAATTTAGTTTCAGCTCGATCCGAGAATCGGAAGGGGGGAGAAATATGTATTCAAAATGTGTACCAGACAGTGTGCTGATATAAGCTTTGTAAAAAGAAACCTACTGCCAAGATTGTCTAGTGCAAAACTGTGTGTGTGGTACTGAAACATCTCGTGCGATGGTTCCAGTGTGGCCGCCACGGTGAACCCAGAGACATGTTTATACTAAAGAGCAAGCGGAGATAAATCACAACACGTCACAGGGTGACCCCCAACAGGAGAAAATACTTAACTTTTTAAATCGGGAAACTTGCGCTTACAAAAAAAAATAAAAACACAAATAAAAACAACAACTTAACCTCTATTTCCGGTGTCAGTTTTGTGATTTACAATTTCAACAGAAGTGGCTGTACGTTCCAGGTCTTACTATTAACATAAATCAAACAAAATAAAATAGTTTATACGTTTCCGGTTTAAAGGAACAATGCAGGCTTTCGTTACCAAAGATTTTATACTAAAGGCCTCCCTCCAAAAAAAAGTTGTAAGCCAACTGGTGCTTGGGGCTACCTCAGTGGAGTCCGGTAGAGTTTTAAGGATGTAATAAAAAAGAACAGCTTATCAACATCTCATCACAACGCAATCGACATAACATCCCAACACAATCAACACATCATCCCAACACAATCGACATAACATCCCAACACAATCGACATATCAGAGCACAATCGACACATCATCACAACACAATCGACACATCATCCCAACACAATCGACATAACATCCCAACACAATCGACATATCAGAGCACAATCGACATAACATCCCAACACAATCGACATATCAGAACACAATCGACATAACATCCCAACACAATCGACATATCACAACACAATCGACACATCATCACAACACAATCGACATAACATCCCAACACAATCGACATAACATCCCAACACAATCGACACATCATCACAACACAATCGACACATCATCCCAACACAATCGACATAACATCCCAACACAATCGACACATCATCACAACACAATCGACATAACATCACAACACAATCGACATAAAATCACAACACAATCGACATAACATCCCAACACAATCGACATAACATCCCAACACAATCGACACATCATCACAACACAATCGAAACATCATCACAACACAATCGACATAACATCCCAACACAATCGACACATCATCACAACACAATCAACACATCATAACAACACAATCGACACATCATCACAACACAATCAACACATCATCACAACACAATCGACATAACACCCCAACACAATCGACACATCATCCCAACACAATCAACACATCATCCCAACACAATCAACACATCATCCCAACACAATCGACACATCATCACAACACACTCTAATGACGTACAAGACCTGGGAAACATTCAAACCGTTCTAACAAAATAAAAAAGTTCGCGTTTTAAAATGTCTTTCATCTATGGCGAAAACGGTATGCATTTTTTGTTAAAGTTCGAACGTCAATGTGGCTGATAATAATATAAGAACGAAAATACTGAGATGCAATAATGTCCTCAGTATCTAGTCTGAAGGTTGAACTCAAACATTGAACATTTATTATGCGGTGAACAACCAGCCAGTGGTCACTGCGACACTCGGTGGAGATAACTCAGAAAAAACTACCAGCAAGTTAAAAGTCCGAACAAAAGAGGAAACGAAAGAAAATGTAAATATTTTTTTCTAAAATCTGATACTTTGGTGTGTACTACTCAAACAACACCTACCTAAATCAATTATAGTATATATAGGTCTGTGGTTTTATATTGTATAGCTTTCGTAACTACTTCTATAGAGAAATGACTTTTGTAATTTCTTTTACTGAAAATGTGGGCTATTCGCGTCTGACACATATATAATTTGTATGTGCAGCAACAAAGCCTATTGCATATGCATGGCTAGCTTAGTGGAGATAACGCAGAAAAACTACAAGCAAAATAAAAAGTATGAACAAAATAAGAAACGAAAGAAAATGTAAATATTTTTTTTCTTTTTATGTGACAAATAAGTGACGCAATTCGTTTTCCAAGAGTAGATTTGATGAAGGTCTTCTAGAGTTTTAAAATACCATTCAACATTACATAGTGTGAGCTCCTTCACCAGTGAGAACACATTTGATCTTTGTCTGTCAGTCTCGCTTTTTTCTTGTTCCCATTTCTCTGAGATTTCTCTTGTTTATGTCCAAAGCAAACATTTAGCAATATTTCTTTTCCTTGGTTTTTACTTTTCATACTTTCAAGATTAGAAACGCGGAGAATGTGTGTTATGTTCACTATGTCTGTATCTTTATGCTAGTGGGGCTAGACTAAATATATAGAGGTGAGTGCAGCACGTCTGACAGAAGGCAGCACCAGCCACGCACTGTACAATTAGGCGGCATCAGGTGTTTGGGGGAAAGCAGGTATAGCCAAAGGAGAGAACGCGAGATGGGTAGTGAAGAGATAGAACAGTGTGAGTGAGAGAGTGAGAGAAAACGAGAGATGATGGAGGAAGGGGAGGAGATACAACAGAGAGAGAATGAGAGATTGGGAGAGATAGCGGGGGAAAGAGGAAAAGAGGAATCAGAAGAGAAAGAGAGATGATGAGAGGTAGAATAAAGTAAGAACAAGAGGTCAGGATAGAGGAGATAGAACAGAGAGTCTTTGTGTGTGTGACAGAGAGAAAGATAAAAGTAAAAAAGAGGCAGAGAAAGTTGTAACAAGAGATACAAAATACGAGAAATTGTGTGAGTGTTTGAGATTAATCGGGGAGGTTGGAGAGAGTATTGGGGAGGGTTGGAGAGAGTATTGTGAAGGTTGGAGAGAGTATTGGGGAGGGTTGGAGAGAGTATTGGGGAGGGTTGGAGAGAGTATTGGGGAGGTTGGAGAGAGTATTGGGGAGGTTGGAGAGAGTATTGGGGAGGGTTTGAGAGAGTATTGGGGAGGTTAGAGAGAGTATTGGGGAGGTTGGAGAGAGTATTGGGGAGGTTGGAGAGAGTATTGGGGAGGGTTTGAGAGAGTATTGGGGAGGTTAGAGAGAGTATTGGGGAGGGTTGGAGAGAGTATTGTGGAGGTTGGAGAGAGTATTGTGAAGGTTGAAGAGAGTATTGGGGAGGGTTGGAGAGAGTATTGGGGAGGGTTGGAGAGAGTATTGGGGAGGTTGGAGAGAGTATTGGGGAGGTTGGAGAGAGTATTGGGGAGGTTGGAGAGAGTATTGTGGAGGGTTGGAGAGAGTATTGGGGAGGGTTGGAGAGAGTATTGGGGAGGTTGGGGAGAGTATTGGGAAGGTTGGAGAGAGTATTAGGGAGGGTGGAGAGAGTATTTTTGGAGGGTGGAGAGAGTATTTTTGGAGGGTGGAGAGAGTATTTTTGGAGGGTGGAGAGAGTATTTTTGGAGGGTGGAGAGAGTATTGGGAAGGGTTGGAGAGAGTATTGAGGAGGGTTGGAGAGAGTATTGGGGAGGGTTGGAGA
Source organism: Biomphalaria sudanica (assembly GCA_036873155.1). NCBI lineage: Eukaryota > Metazoa > Mollusca > Gastropoda > Planorbidae > Biomphalaria > Biomphalaria sudanica. The sequence continues at coordinate 1,445,247 of JAZGLO010006661.1, forward strand.
GAGTATTGGGGAGGTTGGAGAGAGTATTAGGGAGGGTGGAGAGAGTATTTTTGGAGGGTGGAGAGAGTATTTTTGGAGGGTGGAGAGAGTATTTTTGGAGGGTTGGAGAGAGTATAGGGAAGGGTTGGAGAGAGTATTGAGGAGGGTTGGAGAGAGTATTGGGGAGGGTTGGAGAGAGTATTGGGGAGGTTGGAGAGAGTATTGGGGAGGTTGGAGAGAGTATTGGGGAGGTTGGAGAGTATTGTGGAGGTTGGAGAGAGCATTGTGAAGGTTGGAGAGAGTATTGGGGAGGGTTGGAGAGAGTATTGGGGAGGGTTGGAGAGAGTATTGGGGAGGTTGGAGAGAGTATTGGGGAGGTTGGAGAGAGTATTGGGGAGGTTGGAGAGAGTATTGTGGAGGGTTGGAGAGAGTATTGGGGAGGGTTGGAGAGAGTATTGGGGAGGTTGGGGAGAGTATTGGGAAGGTTGGAGAGAGTATTAGGGAGGGTGGAGAGAGTATTTTTGGAGGGTGGAGAGAGTATTTTTGGAGGGTGGAGAGAGTATTTTTGGAGGGTGGAGAGAGTATTTTTGGAGGGTGGAGAGAGTATTGGGAAGGGTTGGAGAGAGTATTGAGGAGGGTTGGAGAGAGTATTGGGGAGGGTTGGAGAGAGTATTGGGGAGGTTGGAGAGAGTATTAGGGAGGGTGGAGAGAGTATTTTTGGAGGGTGGAGAGAGTATTTTTGGAGGGTGGAGAGAGTATTTTTGGAGGGTTGGAGAGAGTATAGGGAAGGGTTGGAGAGAGTATTGAGGAGGGTTGGAGAGAGTATTGGGGAGGGTTGGAGAGAGTATTGGGGAGGTTGGAGAGAGTATTGGGGAGGTTGGAGAGAGTATTGGGGAGGTTGGAGAGTATTGTGGAGGTTGGAGAGAGCATTGTGAAGGTTGGAGAGAGTATTGGGGAGGGTTGGAGAGAGTATTGGGGAGGGTTGGAGAGAGTATTGGGGAGGTTGGAGAGAGTATTGGGGAGGTTGGAGAGAGTATTGGGGAGGTTGGAGAGAGTATTGTGGAGGGTTGGAGAGAGTATTGGGGAGGGTTGGAGAGAGTATTGGGGAGGTTGGGGAGAGTATTGGGAAGGTTGGAGAGAGTATTAGGGAGGGTGGAGAGAGTATTTTTGGAGGGTGGAGAGAGTATTTTTGGAGGGTGGAGAGAGTATTTTTGGAGGGTGGAGAGAGTATTTTTGGAGGGTGGAGAGAGTATTTTTGGAGGGTGGAGAGAGCTTTGGTGTAGGAAGAGAGAAGAAAAGATAATATCAAGGTAAAATATGAGCCACTTATCCAAAGGTGTATATAGGTCTTTAAACTGAGCAGCTGAGACCAGATAATCTGGCTATTTTCACCAACTGATTGGGCTATTTTCAGTTGGAATATCTTCCATGGAGGTTTAAACATAAGAGGGAAGACATTCGCGTTTCTTCTCTAGCTTCTGTGAAACATCCAAACCACAAATTAGTTCCCTCTCTCTCTCTCTCTCTCTGAATTTCTTTCCAGACCCTTCACCCCCCCCCTTCACGGCTCTCAACCCCAGATGCTTCTTATTTCTTCCACCACATGAAAGAGTGAGCTGTATCCCCCCCCCTCTCCTCTATCTAAGAAACTCTCACCTGGAGTGAGCAACTAGAGAGGGACAACAATTTCTGTAGTATACAATTTATAGGGTATCGTAATCCATTATAGGTGAAAGGGAGTGTGCATATTTAAGAGAATGCTGTCAGAGTATTAAGCCATCACTCTGCAATACGTATTAAGAAAATGCAGCAGGAATATAGTATCATTATTTTGTCATGCATATTGAGAGAATCCAGTCGGAGCATTGAAGTCATTATTGTTTCATATCTAATAAGAGAATGCAGAATGCGAATTAGGGAGAGATAGTAAGAGAGATAAGAAAAGATAATAATAAGGAAAAATAAGAGCCACTTATCAAATGGTATATAATAGTATATATTATGCCCTGTATATTAAGAGAATGCAGTCAGAGTCACAGTAAAGTAAGTAGAATCCCCCTTTCAGACCTTGCGATCTATAGGGCAGATGATGTTAAGGTCATCTGTTTCTTTGGCCAACGGTTAACGAGCAGGGTGTCAAGTGGCCACCACAGTCACCAATACCATCACAGTTGGGAGACTCATGGGCACCCTCAAAGTCCCGAAATTCGAAATCCAATTCTTCATCGAGATTCGACCCAAGGTTCGGAACCTAAGCGCTTAACAACTCAGTCATCGCGTACCCAGAGTAAAGTGAGTCATTATTGTGTCATATATATAATAAGAGAATGCAGACTGGGTAAAGTATACAGCCATTATCGTGTTTTCCAGTCGGAGTATAAAGTCATAAAACAAAGTCAGGATATCACATGACCAATTGTTGTTGCTGTGCAGTACAATGTATAACGGCTTGATCACACAAGGTTTGTATTGGCAATGTTAACAAAAATTGTATTTGTTTTGCCACAAAGCAAAAGTGCTACAATGACAGTTTCGGTGAACGGAATTGTCGTGTGAATGAATTGTCGGGTTAATGAATAGTTGTGAACGAATTGTCTGTGAACGATCTGTCGTGGAACCTGGTTCCTCTGTAGATTTGTAATTTCAGTCTTAGCCTTCAAGGCCAAGTGCTCTACCACACGAGAACCGCGATCCGTAGTTTATTACTAAATCATTGATAAAAATGGCCCAAATATTATTTCTGAGAAAAAAAAATCTTATTTTATAGTTAAGAAAGTAAATTAAGAACACACAAAAAAAAACATGACTCAGTCAAACACATGAGCTGAATTAAAGGCGAAGCCATTTATCGAATGGTGGTACAATTTGGTCTACAGCCAAAACTGTAATGATCACTTTAGCAACGTATATTTTTCCCCCCCTGCAGCTGGCTAAGGTGAAGCTACATCTACATTAGAAAGTGAGAAATTCTTTCAGTCACAGTCAGCTAGAGAATTTTATTCGTTGGTGTATTGACCACACGAAATATTTTCATACAGATGAACACAATGTCCAAACTAATTGAAAGAAAAAAAATGAATCCAAAATATACCAATGTCAAGATCAAAGAGTTGACATTCAGGTTTAGTCCTGATTTAAGTAATCGTCAGATTTTACGGTCACGACCCAACAGGGGACAAAGAGGTATGACCTTTTATTTGTAGATCTATTACACAAGACTTGGAAATAAATCTAAGCAGGTTACTTGTTTTTTTCAATATACACTTCCAAACGTTAAAGGATGCTAGCCTATGTTATGGGAAGCATGGGACGGGTGTGTAGAAGTCTTAAAGAAATAGGACCTTGCTATTTGTTTAAGAGAATCAATCAGTTTATAATGAAACACCAACAATTCAAACTATTTTTCTTATTCAGGAAATCATCACAGAACGGTACCATACGGTATGAGGTTATTTTCAAACCAAACTTATTTTATTAGTTGTCATGATTATTTTGGTCATGGCGCGCTGGAAGAGATCTGGGAGGTCTCATTGTTTTTTTAAACACTGCAGTATTGCAAACCAGTTTTCTTAACAATAACATAAAAACAACGCAATCCTTTTAACGTACGGTCTAAACTTTTATTGAATATATTTTACTAAGACTATACCTCATATAGTACCAAATAGTCAGGCTAGAACTGTGGTTGAACTGAAACATGATGACGGATGAGTGGGGGTCATGAGGTATTCCTCATTCCGACCCCCCCCCCTCACCTCTATCTCCCTCTAGTCCACTCATGCTTTCAAGTAAGTAATGCCTTGTGGCGTGTTCCCTCCTAGACCTGAGATTCATAGCCAGTGACCGGATCCACTTCCTGCTGACCCTAAACTGAGGAGAGTCTTTCTGATAGGCTTACAAATTGAGTGGCAAGTGGAGGGGGGGGGGGCGAATTAAAAGAAACGTTTTCCTTTGAACCTGTCTTGAAACCTGACTGGAAACCTAACATGCGTCCTCTGGAACCTACACGGACATTTTAATTTCTTTGTGTTTCCCCTCGCAGCTCCTCCCCTCCCTACTGTTACGTTTTTTTCCCCCCCAGTAACTGACTGGTATAAACAATGTGGGGGGGGGGGACAAAAAGTTACGGGTAACGAATGGCGTAGAACTGGGTGCAAGTTTTCGTTACATTATGACTTGACTTTCTAATGTACACAGCTTACCCCCGTGTATCTGACATCCGATGCGCCCCATGCATAGGATGTGGCGTAAGAAACAACAGGGACAGGGGGTAACGGCGTTGTGTTTACAAACGAAACACCCAGGAAACATCCCTCTCCCTTGTTCAAGAAAGGGACAAGAAGACTTCCGGTTTGAGGTGCTCTCAGGTGTGATGGGATGATGATGTGGTGTCGCACATCTCTGTAATAAGGGGAACTCGTAACAAAGAGCATTAACTCTTATTACAGAGTCACGGTTCGTCAAGTCTGAGTCACACTAAAAAAAAAAATGGGGCGCGTTGGATGAACCGCTTGATTTACGAAATTGGGGTCCTGGGTTCGATTCTCGGCGAAGACTGAGATTTTGAATATCGGTTATTTTAGGGCGCCCCTGAGTCCACCCAGCTCCAATGGGTACCTGACCTTAGCTGGGGAAAGTAAAGACGACTGGTCGTTGTGCCGGCCACATAACACCCTCCTCGTTGACCGTTGGCCAAAGAAAAGATGACTTTAACATCATCTGCCCTATAGATCGCAAGGTCTGAAAGGGAAACTTTACTTTAAAAAACAAGTCACGAACACTAACTTCAAGGTTCAACTGACGGTATTCTTAAAAGTTTAAAGTCTCCACAGGCTAGTATGTAAGAAAACGAAAAGCAACGAAACAAATTCTCATCAGTCCTACAGGATCCCTGTTAAGAGAATTGGGGAGGATTGGCAGAGATGAAAAGGCTTACCATTCATTTCAATATATTAACTTAGCTTAATTTTAAAATAAAATATGCATTTTTTTTTCAGAAAACTACACCACTGTTTACTAAAAGATTTATGGGAGGTACTTCTTTAAAATAGGTCACACACTTCTTCAGTGCGACGAAATCCAAGGGCAGATCACAATTGGAAAAGTATTAAAGGTTATTTTTTTCCCCCATTTATTAACTAGACTCTTATCTTATTTTGTACAATACACATTCAAATGTTGTTTCTCTTCCTTTCCTTTCGTTTTTTTTTGTGTACCAGACGCTTTTATTCTAGTTATAAGTCTCCAATAAGGATTACATTTTTATCACGCAGTATCTTGAGCTGTCAATTAGGAGATGAGGTCTAAACAGAATCCAGATCAAGACTCGGAAAAAAAAAAAAAAAAGTATTAAAAATGAACATTGAAATGTTCCTGTAGTAATAAGGCATGTCTTCGAGTCTGACGATCAATGAGGTGGGACGAGGTTAGTGATTGGTTGTGAATGATGCAACATAGGTGGCATTGTCGTCATTCGGTCTTTGTTAGGACAGACGACCTACCCCCCCCCCCGAGAACGTCAGAGTAAAAAGTTGGATTTTTTGTAGTGAGTTAGATTTTGTTAAAAGATATTATTACTAAAGTCTACTACATCTATGTCATTTATCGCAAGTTTGATTTTGTTTATACTATAAATAAAGTGTTATTGAGTTATTCAAGTTATTTGAAGTCGCATTAGTCACTACCAGCAGTTTTGGTGCTACACGACAACGACCACTAACAACATGTATGATCCACCACACGCCCCACTACAACATAGGACAAGAGAAGTTGCTCAACTATCGTAGCAAACATTGACATTACGACGATGTGGCTAATACACACACGCACTGAGGCGATTTTCTGATCCCTCGGCCACTAAAAGAAGGTTGGGGCGATCTAGGGAAAGAGGTGAAAGGGTCAAACACTGCGGTCAGCGAAGTCAGTTATGGCCAGGTGAGATTGATATGTTAGTTCAACCGAGATAAACGTCTTTTACAGCCGGGGAGGGACTCGCCAATATCAACCGGCCCACCTCCCATGTCGGAATGATGGGGAAGGGGGGGGGGTATGAAATACGCTGCGCCATGGTCATTTCGTTGTACGCAGGAGGGTCAAGATTTACAGCCTCGGGAGTTGTTTATCCACCCCCCCCCCTTCCCAATTTAGCCTCCTATCCCCCCGGGCCTTACCTTTTCACCTCCAGCCCCGGTTACCGCTATCAAGTATGAGTTCAAACCCCGAGGCTGGAACATTTCTCTCTGAAGGTCTGGCAATGGTTGCAGGCACACACACACGCACGCACAGACTTTACCTGCCAAGTTACGGAAACTAGGACGCGATGTGTCATACGTCAGGAGGGGAGGGGAGGAGTCAAATAGTGAGAAAAAAAAGGCGGTGGGCAGGGGGCAGGCGAAAAGCCAGTCAACATTTATGTGAAAAGTTTGACGTGATCCTTGGTGTGTGTGTATGTGTGTGTCTACAGCGAAATGTGTGTGTGTGAGATTGTGTGTGTGTGAGATTGTGTGTGTGTGTGTGTGTGTGAAGGGGGAGAGAAGTAAGAATTAAATACGAAGGTTATCAAAGGGTCCGGGTTAATGCTGGAGGTCAGCTGATCCTAGTTTATCTCTCGCCTTCACTTTCCCTACAGTTAACTTTTGAGTCTGCCAGCTGTAAGCCTTAATACACACTAATATACACACACAATAATGGAGGCAATTTTTTGTCTATAGCTCGAAGTGTTAGCGACGTAGCAAACATAATCGTTTCAATTATTTTTACATTGAAAACTACTGATTAAAAGTGTTGCTTATCTATGGGAGTCATGCCATACAAGCAGACGCCATCACAAGATAAAATAACGCGGTATTGGCTGCTTTGAAAGAGATACACAGACCTCAAGCCGATACTAACGAAACCAAACGAGACAAGGTTGTTTTTTTTTTTTTGGTATTAATCATTACAGAATAATTGTAGAAACAGAATGTCTATTTAAACATTTTTTCCATAAATAGTGATAATTACACTTACAATGATGCAATGACATGGAGGTCAAAACGAGGAAAGCGTAAACAGAGGACGTCCTCGTATAACTTGGCGCCACACTGTCATGGAGGACCTCAGAGCAGTGGACACCAGGTGGGAAGAGACTTCAGACGTTGCAAGTGACAGATCTTTGTGGAGAAAGCTTGACGCAAAAGCGCCGAACTTCGCGGAAGGATCTAAGTCTAAGTACCTTAATAATTACTTTTGTTTTCTGTTTTCAATATTCTAAATACTTGAATAGACTGAAATAGACGCAATGATGTATAAAGATCTAGTGGTTTGTTTTGTTTTTACAATGGATGTTGTTTGTTTTTGGTTAAGAGCAATAAAGGCTTAAAGCATTTTCTGAAACAGAACATGGCTGAAGGTTCATTCGGAAGCAAAACAAAGTCTAAGGCGAGCGTGCAATGACATAAGCAAACAATGTTTAGAGACGCTATCGTGGCATTTTATCAATCAAGCTTGAAGGTATTTGACTTTAAGTAATCATTGACTCTAATGCTGAAAACATCGCCACCAAGGACCATCTAACACATTGTCATTAGCTCCAGGTAGAATCCTCATAATGTTGTGTCTGTGAGTAAATACCAAAAGCACACTTGTGCACAATGAAGTACTAAGTACTAGACAAAAGTACACTTGTGCACAATGAAGTACTAAGTACCAGACAAAAGTACACTTGTGCACAATGAAGTACTAAGAACCAGACAAAAGTACACTTGTGCACAATGAAGTACTAAGTACCAGACAAAAGTACACTTGTGCACAATGAAGTACTAAGAACCAGACAAAAGTACACTTGTGCACAATGAAGTACTAAGAACCAGACAAAAGTACACTTGTGCACAATGAAGTACTAAGTACCAGACAAAAGTACACTTGTGCACAATGAAGTACTAAGTACCAGACAAAAGCACACTTGTGCACAATGAAGTACTAAGTAATAGACAAAAGCGGACAATCCAAAGATAAACACGCACGAAAACACACACACAAAACATCACATTGGCGGAGTCTAAAGTGAAAAGAAAAAAAAAGGTAGGGCTGTCGAATAAATAAATCGGGCGTAAAAGTGCTTTGTATTTTTTTTTTTTAGAAAATAGAGATTTGTATTATCATGTCAACGAACTGTTATTCATTTTATTTCGGCACTGGCAAGGTCAAGATAGTCACAGAGGGAAACAAAATTCATTGTTGTCCCCTTAAAAGTGTCCACTAAGGAATTTTCCGATGATTCAGCAGTGCTGATGTCTGAATGGGAAGCGTGGTCGAGAGGCTAAGCTTGAACTTGGCTTGTCTTGCCTACCCATGAAGGGGGTTCGAGGTTCGACACCCGACTCGAGCAGAGCTGTGTTTACTGAACGCCTACAGGCAGCACGGAAAACCTTCTCCCAGATACCCCTTCCCCACACGCATGAAAGTAGTGCTATATAAAAGCTATAATTATCATCATTATTATTAACGGTAACGAGAATCTTCTTAGGAGATGTTAATTAAACAAAGATTTGTATTTTATTTTCATTACTTTAAAAACAACAAAGACACTCTATACAACCGTTGCTGATTCCTGTTAGCTTCTCCAAACTTTCCCTATCCCATCATACCTCTCAAGTCTGCTTCCTAGGTGCTGCCAACTCTAACCTTTTTTTTTCCCACAGCTTTTCATTGAAGAGCTTTCCATTCAATGCCACTGACCTAATGTCAATACTGAATAGGATCTCATAGATTCGCAAACGTGCAGAGGACTAAAGTGATCTTGTACACATTTAGCAAAACACTTGTTTATACAGAGAGACGTGCATCGCTTTGATCTCGAGAGGTTATAGGTCAAAGTGCATTTCCACAACGCAGAAAAGTCGTTATTTTAGAATTCATTTTTTTTACATACAGCACGGTGCCCTAGTAACAATGTCTACTATACAAACCCCGAGACTAGAGCTACAAGAATTCTGACAAAACGTTACATCTGTTCTCATTGTTCCTCTTCTAGACCCCACTACGTTAAATAAACTGATTTAAGAGGTGGACTAAATAATGTGGTCGACAGCGCACTGAATACACCGGAAAGATTTATTTCGCAAAGAAAAAAAAATGTGGGGGTAGGGGATCTGTTTTAAAATGCCCCTTTTAATTTCTTTCCCCATCCTGAACTTTTTCTTTAAAGGCTTGGCCACTTCTTTGAAGTAGAGAGATATATTATGAACACAATCTTCCGTTAAAATAAACTGATGGCTTCTTCAAAGGGAAGTAAATCTTAAAGCACAGAGACTTAGACGAGTGACAAATAGACAATAGAGAGCGGTAAATTAAACATGAAGCTAATTGCTGCATTACTGGAGACCTGTAGACAACAGTTCAATGGCATACTCTGGACTTAGGTGTAGCATTGGCTTCTCTTTCAGACTTCAAAAAAAAAGACACTTCTCTACCAGAGTTTGTACCTTTCGTGACTATAGTCAAACCCTTTATGTCCTTCTCCGTTGGACATGTTTCATATGCTCCTTCAGAATTAAAGATAATTATGTGCTAGCCCGGAGGCGCGGTGGCTGAACGGTAAGGCGCTTGTCTTCCAACCCGAGGTCCCGTTCTCGAATACTGGTGAAGACTGGGAATTTTAACTTCGGGATCTTAGGGCGCCTCTGAGTCCACCCAGCTCTAGTGGGTAACTGACATTAGTTGGGGAAAGTAAAGGCACCCTCGTTAGCCGTGGGCCACAGAAACAGATGACCTTGACATCATCTGCCCTATAGAGCGATGGGTCTGAAAAGGGGGGTACCTACTACTTACTATATGCTAGCCTAAGCCTCCCTTACGACGCGATCAGGCGCGTTCACACACTAGGTTAGAAAGTGTCTCACGCTTCTAGAGTAACAAAATAAAATTTTTTTTTAAAATTCCTACTTTATGAACTGGATCTGATTGTATCGGAACGGATAGAATCGAATCGGATCTGATCGTCACAGACAAAAAAAAAAAAAAAAGATGGCCAGTACTTGCTGAGCGTTTAAAGGCAGCGTGGAAACATGTCCTCCAATGACATTCGAACATAGCGCACTGAGCATGCTTAACTCTTTCTCTCCGTAATTATTTACCACATTCTGGTGAAATCAACTTTGGTATCGTCTATTAGGAGAGAAAGAGTTAAAGACACAAAAGCAATTTTAAAACAAGAAAAACATATCCGAAAAAAAAAAAACAACTTTAAAAACAAGAAAAACAAAGCTTATATATAGTCTAATTGTTTCAATAGGTTTGGATCGGTCATTGCACCGTCAGCCGATGTACACATAATAAATCCGTGCTACTAGAAATACTTTTACCAATCGTTTTTGTTTAGCTTTTAGCTTTCTGAATGCGTTATGATCCTATCACGTGTCTGGACCAGGTGAGAATGAGGAAAAGAAGGAGGGGGGGTATCTTTGTGAATGTTTACATGATCGTTTCTTAAATGCATAAAAAAAATGTTCGGTAAGAAGTACCAAATGTTCACTAACGATTCAATTCAACGTATACCACCACATCTGTCAAGTACGATTTCTTTTCCTTGTTCAAGATACAAAAAAAAAATTACCAATTGTTAATTAACTAATTGGTTATTTTGTTTAAAATTGATTCTTGTTTGTTTTTTTTCAGGGAAAAGAAATAATTGTTCAAAATTTCAACTTGATCCGAGATTGGGCGTGGGAGAAATAACGTGTACAAACTTTTTTACCAGACAGAGTGAGTTGATAAAAGCTTTGTAAAAAGTGCTTTATTACCCGTTCAATGTGGGCATTCATAAAGTACGGCATCTTGCAAACAGACATTCAATACAACATTTCGTTTTGGCCCAGGCCTTAGTAGAAGCAGCAATGTTTGTGTGCGTGCGTACGTGTGTGTTCTCCATTCGTTACACTTCTCCCGTTCAGTTGAGCTCATTAAACAAGGTCCAAGGGAAAAGCCAGTGATGGAATTAAAAGCTAGTGACTACAGCATTCTTCAGGAAGTCTTTACATACCAACATATGTTTGTGGCGGGGGAGTGTAGGACACGGACGTAATGATAATATATCTACGTACTGTCCAGGAGCACTGCGGGCAGCTGGGGGGGGGGCAGGTAAAAAACTACCCTGACAGCGTAGCCGTGGCTGGTGGTTGTATAGTAACATAGAGTGTAACGATGGCACAGGGTCGGCCTTAGATAATTGAGGTCCCTAGCCGAAGTGAACTTGGTGGCCCCAAACGAAATAGAAACATACAAATTAACAGCGACAAAAATATCATTACGCTATTTATGAAAACCCAGTGTACTCCAACATAAAATTTAAGGAGAACTTTCGCTATTTCTTCTATAACAAAATTGTTTGAATCCTGTGCGAACCCCCACTAATCGAAGGACTAGACGGCTGCCTAATTTGCCTAAACCTAAGGCCAGCCCTGACGACAGCCATTTGCATTGAGGAGGACTTTCGCTATTTCTTCTCTAACAAAATTGTCATGTGCGAGACCCCCCCCCCCTTTTTATTAAACGTATTGGATGAAGGGTCAAAGTTAAAAATTACACTGAAAAGCAATTTCAGGCCAAACAGCCTCGGCCAGCCAAGTAATTATTTTGAGTAGATTCTAGGACCCAACAAAGACAATGCCACAATGTGCTGACCACACGTGCTGAACACGAATAGCCCAGTGCGGTCACAAAAAGTGCAGCGGTCACTCAGAGACGCCAATGAATGGTTAATTAATCTTAAAAGCTGATTACATGTAATCAGATCCGCGCAGTTTTTCCTCGTGGTAAACGCGAAAGGGGAAACTTGAATCCCAACTCAGAATGAGGCGCAGATAGTTCACACACACACAAAGGAAAGTACAGACGTTTGTACATGCAATGATGTGTACATTGTAATCGTGCGCAACAAATGAAGTAAATCTATACAACAAATTTCCTGCTTGTCAACAGAGGGAAAAAAATTGCATTTAAAATGGCTGAAGTTGTTGAATGAAATAGAGTAACCCTAACCATAGGCAATTAAAATACCATAATGCCTAAATACACCATTTTGTAGAAAACTTAGCAGTGACTTTGGTGATACTGATTTGATAGTAAGCTTTTCAAATGTAAGGAAGGCGAAATGTCACTATTTTATTGCAAATCATATGAAAATTATAAACAGTAAAAGGGAATGATCAAGAAAAATAAAATTGAGTAGATGAAGATCTAGATGTTTATATGTGTGTTGCTGTCTAGGTATGTACAATTTACATAAGTTGGAAATCAGTGGACTGGGGTGGAATATTGCCACGAGACCAATCGATCTAGAAGGCCTCAGTACTGGTCTGCGACGTCGGCACCTGCGGGCAGTTTAGACCAATAGCTCTTTGCCACGTCACAGGTCTGTGACGTGGCAACAAGCTATTGGTCTAAACTGCACACAGGTTGTGACGTCGCAGGTCAGTGTTCAGGCCTTCTATATCGATTGGTCTCAGTTGGCATCGCTAGTTTACATTTGCCCTCAGTTTGGACCTGACCATGGCTAAGTTGATACAACATGGAGACTGAGCTCAGAATGGAAGTTTGGACCTGGCCATGGTTAAGTTGATATAACATGGAGACTGAGCCTCAGAATGACAGTTTGGACCTGACCATGGCTAAGTTGATACAACATGGAGACTGAGCCTCAGAATGACAGTTTGGACCTGACCATGGTTAAGTTGATACAACATGGAGACTGAGCCTCAGAATGACAGTTTGGACCTTACCATGGCTAAGTTGATACAACATGGAGACTGAGCCTCAGAATGGCAGTTTGGACCTGGCCATGGTTAAGTTGATTCAACATGGAGACTGAGCTCAGAATGGAAGTTTGGACCTGGCCATGGTTAAGTTGATATAACATGGAGACTGAGCCTCAGAATGACAGTTTGGACCTGACCATGGCTAAGTTGATACAACATGGAGACTGAGCCGCAGAATGACAGTTTGGACCTGACCATGGTTAAGTTGATACAACATGGAGACTGAGCCTCAGAATGGCAGTTTGGACCTGGCCATGGTTAAGTTGATTCAACATGGAGACTGAGCCTCAGAATGGAAGTTTGAACCTGGCCATGGTTAAGTTGATACAACATGGAGACTGAGCCTCAGACTGACAGTTTGGACCTGGCCATGGTTAAGTTGATTCAACATGGAGACTGAGCCTCAGAATGACAGTTTGGACCTGGCCATGGTTAAGTTGATTCAACATGGAGACTGAGCCTCAGAATGGCACTTTGGACCTGGCCATGGTTAAGTTGATTCAACATGGAGACTGAGCCTCAGAATGGAAGTTTGAACCTGGCCATGGTTAAGTTGATACAACATGGAGACTGAGCCTCAGAATGACAGTTTGGACCTGGCCATGGTTAAGTTGATTCAACATGGAGACTGAGCCTCAGAATGGCAGTTTGGACCTGGCCATGGTTAAGTTGATACAACATGGAGACTGAGCCTCAGAATGACAGTTTGGACCTGGCCATGGTTAAGTTGATTCAACATGGAGACTGAGCCTCAGAATGACAGTTTGGACCTGACCATGGTGAAGCTGATACAACATGGAGACTGAGCCTCAGAATGACAGTTTGGACCTTACCATGGCTAAGTTGATACAACATGGAGACTGAGCCTCAGAATGGCAGTTTGGATCTGGCCATGGTTAAGTTGATTCAACATGGAGACTGAGCCTCAGAATGACAGTTTGGACCTGACTATTGTTAAGTTGATACAACATGGAGACTGAGCCTCAGAATGACAGTTTGGACCTGACTATTGTTAAGTTGATACAACATGGAGACTGAGCCTCAGAATGACAGTTTGGACCTGACCATGGTGAAGCTGATACAACATGGAGACTGAGCCTCAGAATGACAGTTTGGACCTGACTATTGTTAAGTTGATACAACATGGAGACTGAGCCTCAGAATGGAAGTTTGGACCTGGCCATGGTTAAGTTGATTCAACATGGAGACTGAGCCTCAGAATGACAGTTTGGACCTGACTATTGTTAAGTTGATACAACATGGAGACTGAGCCTCAGAATGACAGTTTGGACCTGACTATGGTTAAGTTGATACAACATGGAGACTGAGCCTCAGAATGACAGTTTGGACCTGACCATGGTGAAGCTGATACAACATGGAGACTGAGCCTCAGAATGACAGTTTGGACCTTACCATGGCTAAGTTGATACAACATGGAGACTGAGCCCCAGAATGGCAGTTTTGACCTGGCCATGGTTAAGTTGATTCAACATGGAGACTGAGCCTCAGAATGACAGTTTGGACCTGACTATTGTTAAGTTGATACAACATGGAGACTGAGCCTCAGAATGACAGTTTGGACCTGTCTATTGTTAAGTTGATACAACATGGAGACTGAGCCTCAGAATGACAGTTTGGACCTGACCATGGTGAAGCTGATACAACATGGAGACTGAGCCTCAGAATGACAGTTTGGACCTGACTATTGTTAAGTTGATACAACATGGAGACTGAGCCTCAGAATGACAGTTTGGACCTGGCCATGGTTAAGTTGATTCAACATGGAGACTGAGCCTCAGAATGACAGTTTGGACCTGACTATTGTTAAGTTGATACAACATGGAGACTGAGCCTCAGAATGACAGTTTGGACCTGACTATTGTTAAGTTGATACAACATGGAGAATGAGCCTCAGAATGACAGTTTGGACCTGACTATGGTTAAGTTGATACAACATGGAGACTGAGCCTAAGAATGACAGTTTGGACCTGACTATGGTTAAGTTGATACAACATGGAGACTGAGCCTCAGAATGACAGTTTGGACCTGGCCATGGTTAAGTTGATTCAACATGGAGACTGAGCCTCAGAATGACAGTTTGGACCTGACTATGGTTAAGTTGATACAACATGGAGACTGAGCCTCAGAATGACAGTTTGGACCTGACTATGGTTAAGTTGATACAACATGGAGACTAAGCCTCAGAATGACAGTTTGGACCTGACTATGGTTAAGTTGATTCAACATGGAGACTAAGCCTCATAATGACAGTTTGGACCTGACTATGGTTAAGTTGATTCAACATGGAGACTGAGCTGGGGGGGGAGGTGGGGAGGGGAGGCACTTTGTTTCGGTCAGACTAAACATTTGTGCAGTCCCGAGGCAGGAAGTGCCACCGCTTACTTAATTGTATCCTATGAATATTAATGTTATGGACTCGGACTGTCAAACACAATCCCGTTTAACATACACAGACATCTGCAACGTTTTTGTTGCAAATTGCAGTCTTTTGTATAAATAAAACTCTTTCTAGCTACAACATAAAAAAAAAATGAAATAAATCCCTTATAGAACTCACTCTGTCAGGATGGCTAAAAATTTGTACACGTTATTTCTCCAACGCCCAATCTTGGATAAAGCTGAAATTTTGCACAATTATTTCTTTTACCTGACAACACAAGAATCAATAAAAAAAAAAAAACAACATCAATTAGTTATTGGTATTAGGTAATAAATTACTTTGTTTGTTATCTCAAAGGAGGGAAGGAAATAGTACTTGACTGATGATGATATAAGCTGAATTAGTCCCCTTTATATTAGGCTGCCGTCTCAGGCTTAGTGAACACTAACATAAAATAGAAACAATAGATAACTCTACAGTCTACAGTCTTCCATGTTCATAAACTCTTCGCTAGCAGAGTGGGTACCGCGTTGGCTTAAGAAGCCTGAGAAGGCTTTAGCCCACAAGTTCGTAATCAGTTCATTCCTTTATTAAAAAGCGATCACCCAGATACACCGTTCTTTCTCCCCTTTCCAACTGGTCCAGAGAAAAAGCATGACATTGCACTCAACAAAAACAATTCGGCCAAAGATATTTCTAATAGCACAAATTTATTATTGTTAAACTAGATCAGACCCCCAAAATACCGCCCGCGACGTGCTTCCATCCCTCCCGCAGAAACGTTTGCACAAAATATAGAAAATCCCCCTCCCCCCCCCCCCAAAAAAAAAATCATTTCAAAATGTATCTTTACCTACGTTAGGGCCCTCGCTTTTTTTCTAATGGATTACTAACAAGGCATTAAACATTTGTGCGTTCATGAAATAGGACAATAGAATCTACAAGGAAAAGTGAACGGATCTTTACTTTTTTTGTAGCACATGATACCATTGCTAGCCAACATGTTTGTTTTTATAAAGAAAGTCTGGCTGTTTAAAAAAAAAATAACAAGAAGAACAAAATATCAACAGAACTTACGCCATTTTTTGAAGTGTAAAGTGAAAATTCAAATATCCCAATAATTCAATGTAAGTACTAGATCCTCGGGTTTGAAATAAAACAGTTTCAGGTCAATTTCATTCAGTTTTTCTGTCTTTTACATCATGTGGCCCGCGACACTAATGTTGGAAATTAAAATTGCCCGCAGATTGAATTAGATTGGGCATCACTGGTCTAGATCTATTACAAATTTAATATGACTGATCCAAACTAATTGATAAACATTAATATAAACTTTTTTTTGTTTAAAAAAAGTGTTGCTATTTCATTCTTATTTTGCTTGTTTTTTCATTCTCTCATATATTTTTTTTATAGAACTTGTTCAAGCTTCAACAATTATTTTTTTTTTTTGGGGGGGGGGGGGTTATAAATTGCCTATTGCCATATTTATTTTCTAAATTGCTGTATTTTCTTTATTTAAATAGTACTCGCTTAAGTAGCCGCATTGTTTTTTACGGGACCAAAAAACAATAATATTTCATTAAATTGTGGACTTCTATCAACCGATGGAAATTTAGAAAAAAATATATGCAAATTTGGCAAACAAAATTTAGACACAATTTTTTGTTAACAGTTTCTGGGAGGCGCAACAGGTCCATAGATACTGACATCCCCATTCCCAACTTTATCGTCGGTGTGTGACTATAAACGTATGCATTCTTAAATAGCCTGATTGCCTGCCTCGCAGCCTGACTGACCCCCTGCCTTGTGTTTGATGAAGGTACAGTAGAAAAGTGTTCCCTTTAAAAGGAAAAACAACAACAACAACAAGGTTCACTCTCGGATGCAATGTCCATTCATGAAATTCCAACGTAATTAATTCCAGACAAGCTGTTCCATCACTAGCGCTCCCTCCCCTCACTTTGGATTTGATAGGCGATGTATATATAGTTTACATCACAAAATTAAAACTAAAATATCTTTTTGAAGTTTACCGAGGTTTCTTTTTTTTTTTTTTTCACGCGAGACATTTTGGTTTGAAAAATATATAATTTTCTTTCCAAGGAAAAAAAGTGTCTGTTAAAGTTATGTGGCGAAGGTTGCGGGGGGGGGAGGGGAGGTGGACGAGAAAGGAGAGATATGGTGGCTTGTGGCATGTGTGTTGGGTTCGAGAATGAAGCAGCGCCCCACATAGGGAAAAATTAACTCAGTAAACCTGGGCATAATGCCAACAACGACGGGCTAGGCCAAGGCGGCCATGGTTAGGCTCTTTAGTGGGTTTTTTTTCGGCCAAGTTTGAAATGTGACGAATATAATGTACATAGTAGGAAATATTTCTGGTATAATGTACATTGTAGGAACTGTCTCACTGTATATTGTACGTGGTAGGAACTGTCTCTGGTATATTGTACGTAGTAGGAACTGTCTCTGGTATATTGTACGCAGTAGGAAATGTCTCCGGTATATTGTACATAGTAGGAACTGT
The DNA here is from genome assembly GCA_036873155.1 of Biomphalaria sudanica. NCBI lineage: Eukaryota > Metazoa > Mollusca > Gastropoda > Planorbidae > Biomphalaria > Biomphalaria sudanica. The sequence continues at coordinate 1,462,945 of JAZGLO010006661.1, forward strand.
CTCTGGTATATTGTACATTGTGGGAACTGTCTCTGGTATATTGTACATAGTAGGAACTGTCTCTGGTATATTGTACATAGTAGGAACTGTCTCTGGTATATTGTACATAGTAGGAACTGTCTCTGGTATATTGTACGCAGTAGGAAATGTCTCGGGTATATTGTACGTAGTAGGAAATGTCTCCGGTATATTGTACGTAGTAGGAAATGTCTCCGGTATATTGTAAGTAGTAGGAAATGTCTCTGGTATTTTGTACGTAGTAAGAAATGTCTCCGGTATATTGTACGTAGTAGGAACTGTCTCTGGTATATTGTACATAGTAGGAACTTTCTCTGGTATATTGTACATAGTAGGAACTGTCTCTGGTATATTGTACGCAGTAGGAAATGTCTCGGGTATATTGTACGTAGTAGAAAATGTCTCCGGTATATTGTACGTAGTAGGAACTGTCTCCGGTATATTGTACGTAGTAGGAAATGTCTCTGGTATTTTGTACGTAGTAAGAAATGTCTCCGGTATATTGTACGTAGTAGGAAATGTCTCTGGTATTTTGTACGTAGTAAGAAATGTCTCCGGTATTTTGTACGTAGTAAGAAATGTCTCCGGTATATTGTACGTAGTAAGAAATGTCTCCGGTATATTGTACGTAGTAGGAACTGTCTCAGGTATTTTGTACGCCATACGCCTATATCCATGTGTTAACTGAGCGGTGTATAATAACTAGAGACTTAAACATGACTAATCCTGGCTAATTCAGATGACCAGTTCCGTGAAGTAATATCCAAGGGACGAAGGAGTGCAGATATGTATTCATTAATTTCCTTATTATATGGATTAAGAAATTAATATAACTTTCTGTCGCTCTGAGTATTTTATTTGTTTGTGTGTGTTTTTTTAATATGTAAGTTATGGCTCAGTGCTTTACGTATTAACACTACTTTACTTTTTGTTAGTCTTCTGTCCTCAAGTGTCTCTTCATTTAGTGCTCACACTAATGGTATTACTATACTCTAATTCATTTGTTAATGCCACACTGTTAACGCAACACACCTTTTGCCTACTGAGGTAAATTCTGACATAGTAGACATTGTTCTTTTCAAAAGAACTTTGACTAACAAGGAAGTCGTGCATAGCTGTTCAAATCAGATAAGTGCATATTCAAAGATGGTCGTAAATTGAAGATCTATTTCAGTACACGAAATGAAACGTTTGTAAACTTGTACACAAGATTGTAAAACCGGCAACAAAAAAAAACGAGTCAAAAATGTTAACTTCTGCCTTACTTTGTGTTTCTGATGGAAGACTCTGTGCCTAGTGTCAAGCGTTACTTTAAGCGCATAGATCAAATAACACCCAGTCCATCATGGCGCTTCCATTACAACAAGACTCTCTACGACACAGCCTGTCGCATCCATCAAAAAACAGATCCAGCCCTACCCATCGTTTTTTTGGTATAAATGTTCTCACAGGTCAACAATGGGATACTGTTTCTTGAAATCAATGTACCATCACCAACATTTTTTTTTTTTTTACTCCTTGTAATTTGGTGGTCCAATGAAATTTCATTTTTTTTTTTCAAAGTGTTATTTTACGATATTTGTTTTTTCCACCCTCTTTTACAAACTCCGAATTTTAACGACCCGTTTTTTAAAAGTCTTGTCTAGTTAAAAGATGTATTGTTCTCGCACATTTAGAAGGGAAAAAATAAAGTGGCGTAGCTAGGGATTTGGGGTCCAGGGGGGCTTGACGTCTTTAGGGGCCCTTGCATTTTGACATTCGACATTATGACATAAGATAATGGCGTAATATTTGATGTAAAAACAAATTTTGGACACCCTTGATTTTTAAATTTGGACCCCACTCCCGCACCTTAGCTACGCCACTGAAAAAATGTCTATATGACGATTTTGTATTTAACAAACGAATCCAATACAAAATGCCAAAAGTGAAAAATGTGTATGCATATTGTATCAGTGTATGCATCTAAGATTTTATAGACAATATCATAAAACCTGCAGATTCGCCAAGTGTGTAACGAATTTCTTTTCTTTTCCCTTGTTTTTAAATCCATCTTACCACTAATGATTAATACATCAGCATATTATATGTCGAATAAGCTATTTAGAAAATGACTATGGCTGTGAATATGGCTGACAGTAACTTTTCTTCTAAGATTTAGTGGGCGTGCACAAACTCAAACTGGGGCTTAATGGGCGGTAAAAAAAAAAAACAACAACCAAGGAGGATGGAAAGTGTACTGAACATTTTTTGCTGGAAGAAGAGAACTCGTCACCGTACAGTACCAACAGAGACGTTGACTATGGACCAAATGTATGTGTGCCTGGAAATCCGCACAACTAGTGTGTATCTGCCAAGCCATAAAGAAACATTCTTCAATGTTGAGGGGAAAAAAAAGAGTCGTGTTACCATGGATAAATACCACGTGGTCCCTAGACTAGTGAGCGAAGAGTGAAATGCTGTTCTTCAAGGTTGGGGGTGGGGAGCCGTTCTTCACAGGGGAGGCGGGGATGTGAAAGGGGAATAGGAAAAAGGCCGTCAATAGAAATCAAGAAAAATTCCGTATTCTTGAAACTGACATTCTAAATCTACAAAAGGAGATAAATTTTTATAAGTTACAGACGATCATTCAGTCCGGCACAAACTCTAGCAAACAGGATTCGAACTCTAGGCCACAACAACACCAGTCCAAAAAGTTGATCCGCTTTTAGGCTGGCACTCACCCAAGCTTAATCATAATAAAACGTCTAGACCTATATTAAGTTTGAAGAATTGCTGTGACCGTCTAACTATCTCTTCCCCCCCCCCCCCCCCTTTTAGTGTGACTGCGAATGTCGTTTACTGCGCGTTACTTTGGACTCTGCTCACCTGGCCAGGTCTCTTTGGCTTCAGCACGCGCGCGCACACGCACATCCAGAGAACTAGGATATTAGATAGGAGAAGATACGGAGACGTGAGCGAGAAGAGGGGGGGGGCGGGTAAGGAGCACAATCCATCATCCACGAGAAGAGAACGCTGAGCTAAGTGCTACAGTAGTTCATCGAACAGAGAGCTGCATTTCTAGCCCCACTTCAAAACAGAGGGATTGGTTACGGACAGCGGCGTGGAGCCGGAGCGTGTGTGAGTTCGACCCGACACTATGAAATAGAACGCATATCTAACATTTTGTTTTTTTTATTTTATACATTATGTCACATTTTTTTTTTTGTAAACGCAATTAAAGATGTTTCCTTTCATAAAGGTTTGGGTGTTGTGTCACGCATGACTTGTAAAGCAATGATTGTGCAGTTATGACTCCAGAAGTTGGTTTGGAATGATATAAACAAATACAAAAAAACAAGACCTAATAAAATACTCTGAAAGACATAAAGATGAGGGTACGTGTCCTGTTCCATATGCTAGGACACATTTCTTCCCTAGTGCTATTAGAGCATGGAATGGGTTGCCTGAATCAGCCAGGAAAACCAACGACTTGGCGTGAGTTTAAGTTAATGAATAACATGCATGACTAGATTGACCTAGGGACACGCGGAGGACATAATTATCATCTTTTTTTTTTGTTGAAGCCTACAGTCTGTGCGTATGAGGATCTATGTAGTTGATTCACAAAGTAGGCAACACACGTATCTTTATATAGCCATCTAACTTTTTCACAGCCCATTGTAAAGTCCCAGGGCACCAAAAACTAGTTCTAGCTGTGAGTTGAATAATAATAATTTAAAAAAAAGTAACTGCTTCTGGCGTTGGTTCGTCTTTAATGTTAATTGCCAACTGATGTTCTTTGACCTTTAATTAATGTTTGCCGAGACGTCGACTTGATTCAACTCTCGAGGTGAATGAAACTTGATGTCTGAGCATTGGAGTCTATGTTTGTGCTTCAGGTAGACATGGACAGAGTGAAATAGTCAAATTAAAAAAATAAGATAAAGTTTTCTGGGTTGTTTTTTTTTGTGTTTTTTTTTTTAATTTAACAATACATTTAAATTATCGTACAATTAAATGATCAAAAGTTGTTTTTGTTAATTGGTAAAGAAATAAAAAGAAGGTAGAACAAATTCGTACAAGTGCTTCTTCTTCCTTAGTGCAATTAGAGCAGTGATTCCCAAAGTGGTCTATATAGACACCCAGGGGTCTACGAAGACTTCCAAGGGGTCTACGAAAGTGAAAAAATAAATTGGGGGTCTATGAGATGTCCACGGGGATCTGTGATAACAGATTTCATTAAAGTAGGTCGTGACATTATTTTTCACATTCCATTAATGTAATTATTTCATACAATAATAATTTGTATCTTAGTCAATACTGTTACGTATTTCTGAATCTTCTGGCTAAATGTACTAGTAACATGTAGCGCAGAAGACTGTTACAATATCTGGTAGTTTACAGTTAGCTATACTTCGCTGCAATTCATCTCTTCTCAACTTTCGTCGAGCCGTATTCCTCTCTACTCAACTGTTCCGAGTCGTACTGAAGTCTACAGAATCAGAGCCGCACACGTCTTACATCAACTGTATCGACTGTACCGGCTCAAGTACACTGTAGTTCGCTGTATAGACTTTAACGACAGTAGTCCACTCCAGTTAACTCTACCCTAGTTAACTTGCACTGAGTCGTGCACATCTCTCTTCTACTGTCTCGCACAGTAGACAACAGTAACGATGACTGTACCGACGACTCTTTCGACGACTCTTTTCACATTAACTCTCAGCTTTATATAGAGTCCCTAATCACTTCTCCAATTTTGCACAAACACTGCTAGTATCTTCTGGAACAACACGTGAGGGTACGTCACATACTGTCTTTGTTTATACACGTAAATTCCAGAGAACACTCGCTGCTATGTCATCTCGCCGGGGTCACACGTTGTGACCTCTACCTGTCACTGTTCTATTGTAACAATACTTTAAATATTTTTCCTGATGTTCAAACGAGCAATTGTTCTATTCAATTTCAATACTTAGGCCTATTTCAATAGCTTAATTTTGCCTACATGTAACTAATGTTTTTAATAAAGCAATGTAGACTGTACAGCGTTAATTATTAAAAATTGGGATTCATTCCTTCCATGTCAAACAAGCGGATGCCTAAGTACCTATTACACTAAATGATCCTTTGAGACAATTCCACGCTGACAAAATAGATAGAGATTTGAAAAACTTTCGAAAGTTCAGAATAGACCCACACATTCTCTCTTCGACATCACATACAGAAGTCGATGGTTAGTGAGTGTCTGACAATATCTTTTTACTAATAACAAAATACGGAAAAAACTAAAGGCAAAACATTTTTTTTTTACATAAAGCTACATCTGATAGTATTAAAAGAATTTCTTTAAGCAACCAGTTCAAGGGAACATCGGTGACATGAGTTATAAAATTAAAAGCTTCTTATGTAATTCATTACAAACGACCTATATAGGCCTACAGTTTGGGATCAGCGGCTTCACAGGCTCTCACAGGGTGTAGCACTCTATGCTACAAACTACCTAATGGTCGCCGTCTCCTTATTTTTCCTCAGGGTTGACCCACGAAACCTTTCCCATGTTTGGGTAGAGCTGCAAGGCTGCAGGGTTTTGAATTCAGTTTTCCTTCTGCTAAGTGGGCACAACAAGCCATGGTTAATGAGCTCTTCCTGTTTGAAGCTGACTGGTTTAGGCGCTTCTCATGTTACTGAAAACAGTTCCGCAGATTCAATATTTGAGCCACATGTAAAAGATCAAGAAATGCACGAGAAACTGCTCTTTGCAAAACCATTTACAATGATCCGTAAGGAAAAAATAACTAATAAATATTTAATGTTTGAAAGACTACTTTATAGAACAACAAATTCCTATTTTGAAACATAATATCTGTAGAAATGGATGATAAACCTACAAAAAAAAAAACAACAACATTTCCAGTGTGTTTGTTGTTGATTTCAGCAATACATATTCATTGTTATTTTAATTGGTTTGAATTTAAATGTTATCTATAAAAAAGATAGATCTCTATAACGTACTATTTAGTTTTAAATAAATTACTTTTTCACACTTCAACTCACTACAGTTAAAATTTGTTTTAATAAAATGTTGATGAATTTGCAAAATTTGTGCAATTAAAGCAGAGGGTCTACCGAAATCCAAAAAGCATGGCAAGGGGTCTACAAGACAAAAAAGTTTGGGAACCACTGAATTAGAGAATGGAATGAGTTGCATGAATCAGCCAGGAAAACCAACGACTTAGAGGAATTTAAGTCATTGACTAACATGCATTGACACATGAAATGCGTATGACGTAATTATTTTCACTTTTTTTTTTTTTTTGAAGTAACGTCTGTAATAAATAAGATAAGAAAGATAACAAATAACAAAATCCTACACATATTATATCTTATAAATTGCAGACGTCCCTTCAAAAAGAAGGTAATTACGTCTTACCCGTATGCATGTGTCAACTCTAGTCATGCATGTTAATAAGAGACTTCAGCTCTACTTACTCACTGATTTTTCTGCCTGATTCAGGCAACCCGTTTCATGCTCTAATGGCGCTAGGGAAGAAGGAAGCCCTTGTAGAAATATGACAAGAAAGGACACCAAATCTTCAAATATAGAACCACAGACTTGCTAATAAATAGAAACACATTACAAGACAGACAACATTCTTCTTTTGAAAGCTGTTTTATAAATACACAGTCCTCCAGCAACTCATTTTCAGTCTGACTGGAATTAATCGCTGAAGTCTTACAGGCCTGGTCTTTTTTTTTCTTCTTCTTCAAGAAACAGATTGCTAACACATGTGTCTAGAGGCTAACCATGCCTTGACCACCTGGCCTGACCAGTCCGTAACTGAAACTTCCATTACTCTTTCATATCAGGCAATCTTTCTCGCCCTCAGCAGTGTGTGTTGCCTTTTAAAACAGCCCCCTCTGTGACGTATGAGCTCGCCCTGGCGGCGCTTCCGGTCTCATAGAGAAAAACCGTTTTAAAATATAACGGTGTTAATTGCTAAACAAGATGGAGCGTCCAGATGTAACTGAACACTAATTAACCAGCAAGTTGGGGTCATTAACTAATCAATCGTCATGTTACAATCATAGGCAGCAACATGATCTTAAACAGTTTTAAGAGACTAATAAATAACGTGTTGTTAACACGCCCCATAAGATGTTCAAGTTGGAATCAAAACTTTTAGTTATGGGGGCGAAGGTTGAGATAATAGAATTACAACATTAAACATACTATCATGCATAGATATGTGAGTGCAGAGTTTGTTAGTGTAGTGACTATACATGCATAGTGTTATGACACGATTTGGAATTATTTGTTTCTTAAACAGGGGAGGTTTTGACAGAGATGTTTTGAGAAAGAATAGCGGAACGTTAACAGACTATTTCTGACAGCTTTAAAGAGAGGCAGCTTTTTATGAACGTAGAGATTTAGCTTCATTTGATTTGATTTTAGGCACATCGGCACAATTTAGGCCGTGTCGTGCCTGAGATTCAGCTTGACGACATTGGACGGTTCCCTAGTGAACACTTTGTTCGATATTCAACATCAGCGTCAACTAACCTATTGTGTTGGCCATTCGCCTGCGTTACTGTGTTACCTCTAATTGACTTAGCTGCATAATACACAGCGCGGAAGGGCCTAACAACAGATATACGAGTGCAAACTTTGGGAGTGTCTTTGGTAACTCTTTTAGGGGCATGGTGGCCGAAAAGTAAAAGCGCTTGGCTTGCAAACCTCGAGTTGGAATCTCAGTGAAGACGGATTTTCAACTTCGGTTGTTGTTTTTTTTAGGACACCCCAGAGTCCAACTTACTCCATATAAGCGATAACAAATACAGACAGAAGCTTTAGAACTCAGTAGCGAATGTTAACTTCCGGGTCTTCATGGATGAAATGAAAGAGGCCATGTTTTAATTGAAGATGTGTCCATAAAGGAACGCTGCCTAAACGTAAATCTATAATAATATACTGGCCAAATTATTGGGTCGGGCTGGGTGAGATGGAATAATGTGGGCAGTTCATTTAAGGAGGGTGAAAACATATTTCGGTCAAAAATAAACAGCTTACACATTCTGAAGGCAATCGTCCCTATTTCGTTAAGCATGAAAGCACTCTACGGACATTGCGTCAATGCAAAGGAAGAAACTGCTGGTTACTAGTTAAACAAACGTTAGTCGTACTTTAAACAAATGCTTCTTTGATCAACATAAAGATATGGGGCCTGACAGTCTCCCTGTTGGTTAAAGACGCTTGAACGCTTACAGATATTCAGAGATTTCTTAGAAATAAGAAACAAGGTAAACTGTTTAATAGTTCATATCCTGGAACTTAAAATACGTGAAGAAGATTTCGCTGCAAAAAGAAACTCTGAGCGTTTATGCAATTGTTTACAGTATTTCAAAACATGGACTTTATTTATAGAAGCACAAGACACAAGTCAAACCTGAAAAGTAAATGCATTCAATTCAACGACGGGCATTTACCTGTTGAATCTACATTTTTTTCCCTTAGCTTATATCAACTCACTCACTCCGTCTGTCTGTCTGGTAAAAACTTTGTACACGTCATTTCTCCCACACCCAATCTCAGATCAAGCTGAAATTTTACATAACAATTTCTTTTGCCTGACAACACAAATATCAATTTAAAAAAAACAAACTAGTTCATTAACTATTGGTAACTAATTATTTGTTTGGCATCTTGAACTAGGGAAACAAATAATACTTGACAGATGAGGTGGTATACGTTGAATTAGTCCCGTTGAGGACTCAAGCCCTCAGTGAACTTTTTGTTTATGCATTTTAAAAAACAAACACATGAACATTCAGAAAGATACCACCACCCCCCTCCCCCCACCCCTTTCTTCCTTTTTTCTTGTTTGCCCTATCAAGAAGCAAAACTCATTTCCGTCTTGCCATAACGTGCCATACATATTTTCGTATGCATGTGTGTGTATATAGAAATAAAAAGGATGACCAATTGAAAACATCCGCTGCGCCACCTACAGAGATATTCTGAAGTAGGGGAGGAAATAAAATAAAATTATGTCGAGTTGCAAAACTTGGAAAGAAAAAAAAAAGTTTTAATCTTTTTAATGTGCAGATTTTATAAAAATCATCTTCCAAGTGCGCAGGTTGCAATGCTCGATCGATGTATCACCAATATAAAATAGCCAGCAATGGGCGCTAAAATATTTAGAGTAAAAGAGTTTACAGGGGGGGGGGTGGCTATGGTAAAAAAACGTGAAACAATTCAAATTATTATTTTTTTTTGTTATGATGTAGCATTGGACATTGTCGGGGAGAAAGAATTTTTCCATGCTGCCTTGAGATGGTCAGCAAACACGACTCAGCTCGAGTGAGACCACGCGTTATAGAACGTCTGAACACTGACCTGCGACGTCGCAGCCTGTGAGCAGTTTTTAAGACCAAAGCACGTTGCCTCCTCACGGGTCGTGTTGGGGGCCTTGATTGGTCTCCGTCGAGTCCAACGGCGATGTAAAACTGCTGATCTAGATAAGGACTCGAACTCGACACCCCGTGTTAAGGATTTAGCTGCACAGCCCAGAGATTACAGCGAAACTAGTGAGAAATGTTTAAACCTATGTTTGTAAAAAAAAAAAAAAGACAAAAAAAAAAAAAAAACGAAATACGAAATTCACGTTTTTCTTTTTTGTCCAGGACTTTCAATAGAGAGAGTTTGAGGATGAAGCTCAAGTAACAGAAAGAGCTACCATATCTCTCAATACTGCAAGATTCATCTCCCCTTTTCTATATAAAAAAAGCAACTAATTAACACTAATCCATTAACTGATTGTTAATTTTTAGATTGATTCATGAGTTGTCATCGACAATGAATAATTGTGTAAAGTTTCAACTTGATCCGAGAATGCAAAGTGGGAGAAATAGCGTGTACAAGATTCGTGACAGACAAGAGAGACAGTCAGTTCATATAAGCTTTGTAAAAAAAAAATATATACGTCATATGAGTGTAGAGGTGGCCGAGTAGACCGAACCGCTGCTTGCATACGATGATTGCCTAAATACAACAATCCTTCTAAAAAGATGCTATTAACTTTCTCACACTGACCAGGGCCACTCTGTAGACTGGTATTGATATGTCAAAAGAAAGGAGAAATAGATCTTCGCCAGCGTACACAGGGAGACTACTGACATTGATGTTAATTCAAAGAAGCAAAAGGTAGGTAATTAGTCTAGATGCGATGAATCTACCTTTCAGATGTTTGGCTGTGGGGGGGGGGTGAATTGAGAAGGGTGGACAGTGCCAGTGGTTCAAGACGAAAAATGAACAGCTGCCAAAAAAAAAAAAAAAAAATGTGTTGACGTATTCTGAACAATCTATTTTTAGAACACCAATAAAAGTAAATTTAATTTTAAACACTGTAGGTATGCCAGAAACTTGCTTCATTTTTTTTTGTGGACGATATAATTTTCTATTGAGATAGAAGATACTGTGTTCCATAACGTGTGTGGGTGTGTGTTTTGTGTATGAATGAATGACTGGAGATGGAGGTAGAACATGGGGGGAGAAGGGGTGGAGAGAATCCGTGAGATGAGAAAGAAGGGGCAGGGAGACAGGGGGTAGGGAGAGGTAAAAAGCGATGGAGAAAGAGGAAGTGAGAGAGAGAGGAAGTGAGAGAGAGAGAGGAAGTGAGAGAGAGAGAGGAAGTGAGAGAGAGAGAGGAAGTGAGAGAGAGAGAGGAAGTGAGAGAGAGAGAGGAAGTGAGAGACAGAGAGAGAGGAAGAGAGAAGGGAAAGACAAATGAGAGGGAGAAAACAATTGATAGGAAGAGGAAGAAAGAGAAAGAAAGAGAGGAAAAGAGAGTGAGAGAGAGAATAAGAAGATAAGAAAGAGATTAAGTGAAAAAGAGATCGAGAGAGGGAGGAAGGGACGACAAATTAGCCAGTGAGTGGCCAGTTTGGGCGGGAGCATGTGTTTTCAATTTTAAAAAAATAATATTTTCTTTTTCAGATTGAAGAAAAGTCGGCGTTCACTATAAACGCTTTGAGAAGCACTGGTATACAGCCATCAGTTAAGTACAGATAACTCTATAAACACTTCTATCAAGAACCCAATCCATGTTTTGAACAATCAACTTCAAAAAAAAATTTAAAAAAATTAAAAATTTAAAGATGCAAGAGCCCCCTTGAGGGGAAAGGGTTGGCAACGGAAACAGCCCCAATAAACATTTGACAGGTATGAGCATACGATTTTGGTAGGAAGGGGCACGGTGGAATACGTGCGCGCGTGCGTGTGTGTACGTGAGTGCTCTAATGGTGAGGAGAGGGGGGGTGAAACCGGAGATGAGATACAAGGGGAACCAAGTGCTACTGGGAAAAAAAAAGGTTGATTACCTCCTCCCCCCCCCCCCCCACCTCACAGTACAGATAAAACAACAGGCTGGAATTTAATTCCAGCATGATAAAAGCGAGAGATGAATTAGATCTAGATCTAGACGGAAGTAAGGGAACCGTCGAAAGCGATTCCGACACATATCGACCTATTTAGAGTTTAATACCAATACCTTTTATTTGCTAGGGATTGACTTATTAGCAATAGACCATATATATTGCGGCAGTATATTACAATGAACAATATAAATGATCATAAACTATAAAACAAAAAATAGGCACTGAACTGTCGACATTGTGGCTAAGTGACCACTCGTCCCCGGTGAAGTGGAGATTATAGATAGTCAGCGCCCTCAAAAGTCTTCTCGTCACTTTGTTTTATTGTTCCTTGTGTTAAGTTTAAGATATTGATGTAACTGGAAAAATACTGGACATTAAACTTTTCTTTAAACACAAGTTTCTGCAGTCATTTTTCATTTCACAAAGCTTCAAACCATATTGAAGTATTTCTCTGAGGTCTGGTCAATCACTGTAAACTCTAGATTGTACCAGTAATTTTCTTGAAGAAGAGGAAGGCAACCTTAAATGTGAAATGCTTCCCAACACAGAACTGAATTTACATGTTTCGGGTGTTCATTCAGAATTGAAGGTTAGGACATCTAACCTCCCACAGGACAGCGTGGATTAGTGGCGAGCGGTTTGAGCCCAGGACATTGTTGGCCCAGATCACATACCATATAACCAGACAGCAGTCCATGTCTAAAAGATTTGCGTTCTGAATGTTTAGCATAAGCTTCTAGTAAAGCTTTCTTGAGTGTTTTATAACTAGAAATTTAAACCAAACTAAGAAAAAATAGAACAATTATACTCCATATTGGAATCGCGGTGACTGAGTGCTAAAGCGTTTGGCTTACGATCCGAGGGGGTCCCTGGTTCGAATCCTGGTGAAGACTGGGATTTTTTTATTTCGGGATCTTTAGAAGGCCAACTCTAATGGGTACCTTGACATTAGTTGGGGAAAAGTAATGGTGGTTGGTCGTTGTGATGGACACATGACACCCTCATTAACCTTGGGAACAGAAATAAATGTAAAAAGGTCACAAATTCTTAGAATGAAGTAAATAATCCAGAAGCAATAACCATTGCTCTCTGCGCTAGAAACAAGCAAAGTTGAAGAAATCTGTCAGTAAATAGGTTCTAAAAAATATATTACCCAAACGTACAAGTGCCCTGAAACTTATTGTTGGTTTATCTATACCCACATTAACAGTAAGTTCTGACAAAAGCTGCATCAAATAGATCAATAATATAATAATAACAATAATAAATATAATATCAAAATGACGACATGGTATACGAGTAGTGTGGGACAGGTTCCAGACCAATGAGTAATGCGCATCTAGTCCCCCCTCCCTCCCGCCTCCCTACCCACTCTTTCAAACTTTGTCGCACCCGCGATGATGTAACATCAGGTACAGCGTTGGAAGAGAGACACTAATTAACTCAGCACCCGGTTCGACGACTGCACAATACACGAGCTCAGGGACGATGGCTTTATCAGCCGATCACCGGTGAAGAAAGAAGAAAAACGGTTTATCACTATCAATGATAGGAGGACGGCGTGTGTGTGTGTGGGGGGTGTGGATATAGTGTGGGATAATGACCAGGTAACGAATATATCACATTGTGAAACAGACTTGCTCATCTGTGTAAGGGTTAAATACAAGGAGAAGAAAAAAACAGTGAAGAATTTCTTTGAAGATACTCTGCAAGACTAAAAGCTCAATGTCGTCAAAATGGTTAACTGTAATTGATTTCTTTTTTTAATTGGACAAGAATCCTTTGATTTTATTCATTAAAATGTTAATAATTCCAATACATTAAAGAAATACCAAAGCTCAAAAGATTAGCCAAGATATTTCGCTTTTTGGCCGATGAAAATAACTTTCTCTGGCTACAAACTAAAGTTGAAAAGTGAGACGGCCTTAGCTGATATAGTTTCAGAACTGTTGGTCAAGACAGAACTAAAGCAAAATAATTGTTAAGACATGAAATGGCTTGGAGCTGAGGGATTATCACATGAACAGTAAAATTTGGTTGGCTGGTGATGAGAGTATTGCACAGTATTCCACCAGAAAATAGAAGGTTAGGACACTTTTATAAGGTCTAATTTAGTCGCATCCACTGTCTCTTGAAGATGGTGTGGACGCAACCATTGCCTCTTGACAGATAGATTGGACGCATCTATTGTATCTCGACAAATAGTTTGGACGCAGCCACTGTCTCTTGACAGAAGAAGACATACATACGGTAGCCTTCGATTATTTTAAAGTCAACAAATAAGTTTAACGGAATCTTTCAGACATCTGATGACAACTTGAAGGAAGAGTTACGCAGCCATCTGTTCGCGCCGACCTTGACAATGAACCTGAAGGTTGATGTTGTCTCTCGCCTTATGTCTTCACAATCCGGTACAGGGCCCGGGGAATAGCAACAAACATTTTGCGATGAACTGAACAACTTGCAACCGTTAACCTCAAACTATTTACCTGGCTAAGCCAACAAACCAGGGGTGGGGGGGGGGGGCGTCCTTCATTCACGTATTCACTGGACTGAAACATCGAGTCAATGAATGAGGAAAAAAAAATGATCTGGAGAGCATGGCGGTCAAGGACTTATCTAGAGGTTTGGGAAAATGTAGGCTACTTGTTCATGCTTCAGAGATTTCAGGCAACGAGTAATTAAACAATGATTTCAAATATAACGTAAGGAAGAAGACATTTTAAAAAGATATTTTTTTTTAAATATTTAAAACTCGCCGAATATGACCCGCGGGCCTTAGTATTACTGATCTAGTGGACTAGATCTAGGTCAAATATGGCGAACGTTCTTTTCACATTCATTTATTCTTACCACGAAAATAAAATCAAAGTGTGAAAATGGGTTCGCCCTATTTGTTTAAAAATTTCGTTCTTTATTAGAGATAAATTTAATATTTAGTGTGTTTTTTGTTTTTATTTTTAGGCCCCGCCCCCTCGCGCTCGCTTAAGCTAAGTCAGATCACTAAGTTGAAGGAGAACATTACGACCTAACTGTTCAAAATTGTATTTTTTAAAGGGCTGCTATGTTCTTGGAATGCCTTGAGCCATCATTACATTCAACTATAGTAACACACACACAGATTGAGAGAGAGAGAGAAAGTGAGAGTGCGAAAGAGAGAGAGAGAGTGGGGAGAGAGAAAGAGAGAGAGAGAGAAAGAGAGAGAGAGAGAGAGGGAGAAAAAGAAAGGAGTGGAGACAGAAAGAATGACGAAAAAACAAATAATAACAATATTAAACTACACTCCCTTACAAATGTCCTATTCTGTAGTAAGTCTAGAGGGCCTAGTGAATTTTAACTTAGATAACAGAATTCCAAAAGCCACTCCTGTTTCTATCAACCTAAAGCAGACAATGGACCTCATTCACCAATCGTAAACAAACAACATTTGGTCACGTGATCTTATTGATAAAACAATGGAAAAAACTGTCACGTGACAACCATCATGAATTAAACATGAGATCGTAAATTATATAGAAGATATAGAGCGCCACGTGGCTAAATGTTGTTTGTTTACGATTGGTGAATGAGGTCCATTGCTAGAATAGACGGTTTCGTCTTCCGCGTCCGTGGTTAACTTTATATACCAGCAAATAAAATACGTCATCTAAAATGCATTGAGTTTGTTTCTGGGGGAAAAGTTTTGCTTAGAACTTATGACACTAGTACCGACGTTGTCTTATGAACCACCTCCTTTCGACTGAGACATTATCAAGGAAACAAAGCTTATGCCATTGAAAATTCAGTAAAATCAGAAAGTTGCTGAGTACATCAAATCAGTCTCTGTCACAACAAACATGTGGCTGAAGCATAGGCAATTAAAAGTCTTGTAGTTAAGCTTACCACTATAGATTATTAAATTAAACAATAGAATGATTTGTGAATTTTTTCCAAAAGAGTTTAAATTCAAAAATTGTTTTTTTTTTATATTAATATTTTAAATTTATAATCTCGCCCCTATATTTGTATTGTGATTTCTAGATGCAGGAAGATGTAACATAATATGTAGGAAAATCTTTTCGCATATGTAGGAAGATATATTTACATAAAATGAAATACATGTGCAGAATAGTATTCTCAGCACTGCGAGAACATCTCGACCCTAATATATCACGAAACTGTGGACATCGTACAACTCACAAAGTAAATAAATATAAAACTAAAAAAAAAACAAAAAAACTGGAGATAATGAATAAAATAAAAGTTTTGAATAAATGATAAAATTGGTATGCGCGTTTTTTTTCCTCTTCCCTTTTCTTTGCTCTCAAACCGGAAGTGGCGAACATTTATTGATGCATACGTATTAGATCTAGATTCTTGGCAGAAGGCAGTGATAAAAAGTAGGGCATTTGGAATGACGGACATATTTAGTGCTCTCTCCTTCCGTCTCTAACCGGAAACAGGAACTTTTTTTTTTTTTTTTGGTTATCTTTATGTATTTCAGATACCGTAGCCTACTATTTGATATCATACATTTACTCAATATGAACTATAAACTATTATAAATGTTACATAGACATTGTACATCTATAGGCGTATGTATAAATGCAAGAGTCCCGATGTGCTGACGTCTCACTAATTCTTCCACTTGCCGTCTACGAAAATATACTCAACTTTAGAGCAGGTACTACTTCTGTGTTGCTTATATCAATTAAACATCTTGAACGGTCGAAACCGCAGAGGTAAGAATTTACCAAAAACGATTTTTTTATTCGCAATGTCCACCCAACCTTTTTAGGTTAATCCGCCATGCTTAGAAATTATAAATTAAATATTTTCGTTTAGATATTGTGAGTAATTTCCAAAGAACTGAAATAAAAAACCCGGTTAGCTTAGTCGGTAGAGTGCCAAACTCTACATCAGTAGGTCAGTTGTTCAAATTTCTAATCGCACGATACATTTTTTATTTATTTTATAATTTTTTAAAATAGTGTTTTGCATACTTTAAAATTAGTAATTCGATCTATAGTGTTTGGGCAGTGAAATTTATAAGCTTAACACTTGCTTAAACGTAACATATACTAGAATCGAAAGTGGTTGTTGAAATACGCATATTGAAAGTGCAAAAAAAAAAAAAAATAAGGGATGGGGGAGGTATGACCAAAGTATTATGTGAGCGTTTTAAGAAAATAATGTATAGCCTTGAAAAAAATCAACGAAAGAAGCCGGTGGGTAATGTATCAATACTAGTCGTGGATCAGTAAACATCGAATGGAAGCGACATGGTTTACAATATAATAGTGTGATCAATCGTGCGCGTAGAAACAGGAGTTGAAGTCATGCCACAAATGCCTCGTCATTTTGAAAATACTTAGAAACAAAGTTAACAAAAACAAAACCCTAGGTTTTTTTTTTAGCATTTCCACACGAGATGTAGACCTACAGTGCTGAGCCAGATACCTGAGATCTAATATATAGGTCAGCAACAACAACAACAGGATACTTAATCAACAATGATTCCAGAGCAGCCATTTCTCTGCCTGGAGTACGCATATCCCCCGGAAGTACTTGGCCAATAGGTCAATGAGGAGGAGACTGTAAATATAGTTGTAACCTAAGCTACTAAGAGAAGGTGCAGAGAAACCTACATCATATCAAAATAGGTTGCGACTGACAAAATAACAAATTTTTCTACGAAAGGTTGCGTTGTCAAAGTGACCTCAAGTAAAGTCTAACTCTAAAAGGAACAGATCGCGCCTCATGACAAGCAACCCTCGCGATTACATTTACAGAGAAAGTGGTCAGTAAGTTGAGCGCTCAATCAGTCTGTATTGTAATTGAAACAGTTCAATGGTTTCTGATTCGTTTCACTTTTTTGGATTTACTGTTTCTATTCCGACTGTGAATTGGGTTTAACATCATAAAAAATTTTCAATCCCAAATTTATCACTGTGCGTACTGCAACGAGTATTCACTGAGAAACCTTTGTCGCAAACCAACTGAGAGATTATAACGTACAGGTACTAACATCTTCAAGTCTCACTAACAAACAACGCAAACATACATCTTCAAGTCTCACTAACAAACAACGCAGACATACATCTTCAAGTCTCACTAACCAACAACGCAAAACATACACCTTCAAGTCTCACAAACAAAAAAAGCAAAAATACACCTTCAAGTCTCACTAACCAACAACGCAAACATACACCTTCAAGTCTAACTAACCAACAACGTAAACATACACCTTCAAGTCTAACTAACCAACAACGCAAACATACACCTTCAAGTCTCACTAACCAACAACGCAAACATACATCTTCAAGTCTCACTAACCAACAACGCAAACATACACCTTCAAGTCTCACTAACCAACAACGCAAACATACACCTTCAAGTCTCACTAACCAACAACGCTAACATACACCTTCAAGTCTCACTAACCAACAACGCTAACATACACCTTCAAGTCTCACTAACCAACAACGCAAACATACACCTTCAAGTCTCACTAACCAACAACGCTAACATACACCTTCAAGTCTCACTAACCAACAACGCAAACATACATCTTCAAGTCTCACTAACCAACAACGCAAACATTTTGTAAAAAAAAATGTGGGAGGGGAAGGCACTTAGAACAAAAAGTGAATTGAAGAAGTTTCTTGGGGAAACTATTTTATCCTTATCATTCTTAGATTTCTTGTTTAATAATCTAATTAGTTTTGTCTCGGTATTCAATTTGAAACTGTTTCTCTACATCCAGTGTGATGAATGACGAGTTAAGAGTCTATATACTTAGTGGTCCTACTGGAGACAACTTAAACAAAAAAAAATTCCAGTGCTCGTAACGACACTAGCTCTATTTTAAAAAGGGGACCAGCCTACAAGTCACAAGAGAGTTAGTCATGGCCTAAATGTGTGTAGGTACATGCACACATGCTTAAAACACACCCTGATTAGCCGAGCTGTACCACTGCACTGACTTTGCAGTTAGTTGAAAGTTCAATTATAAACACGGCCCCACAGTGTCAGCATTCCCCCCCCCCCCCGTTTTTTTTTTTGCAACTTCTGACGTAAGCACGTTGTACTTAGGACTTGAAGTGCTGCACACACTGTGCACAAAACGTTGACTATTGAGGCAAATGAGCGCCAAGTTTATGATATTTTTATTATTGTGTAATATCCGAGAGGAAGGGAGACAAACGGACCCAAGGTTCGGAAGCCAAGCGCTTAACCACTCAGCCACCGCGCCCCAGGTCTGGAATATGTCTTGTTTTTTTATTTTTTTTTTATTTTGCGCCCCCCCCCCGTCTCAAAATGTTCACCCCCCCCCTCGCCTCAAAATGTTCAATTCCTTTTTTAAAAAAAGTTGCACACCACTGCTTGCCAATTTCGCCGTTACCCCCCCCCCCCTACCCGTCACGAAGACGCTGATCTACGCACGTAAACGCGTCAACACTATAACCCCTCACCAATGCAAAAGTTTTGATACCGGATCGCGTCACATCAAGAAATAAAAATGTCGGCTTATTTTTATATACACATATATTACATTTTTTAATAGCTTGTGGAGAGAGGGGGGGGGGGGAGGGAGAGAGAGAGAGAGAGAGCAATCAACCACCTTCACGTAGATCAGGGGTTCTCAACCTGTGGATCGCGACCCCCTTGGGGGTCGATTCACGATTTGCCAGAGGTCGCCAAAGACCATTGAAAAAATGGATTGTTATTGTCTATTCTTCTATTGCTGTGTGTGTGTGCGGGGGGGGGGGGTCGCGGCTAAGTGGGGGATTGTAAAAAGGGGTCGCCGAACATAAACGGTTGAGAACCGCTGACGTAGATCTACCTAAGGACTAGCGTGTTTGCGTCTCTTGTGCTTTAGATATCGCCTTGCCGACACATCGCCACCGCCTCTGTCTCAAGCTAAAAAACATGCATCGGAAAACATCAACGAGAAGGGATATAAATAGATCTCGAATCCACAGACTTCGTTTCGTTTTTGTTTTTTTTTTATATTTATTTTTTTCGTATCAAGACAAAAATAGTGCCAGAGATTACAGTTTATTGTTCTTTAAAAAAAATATCTCAAGATCTTTACGAAAGGGAGTCTCGAATTGTATGATTTAGGGGAATATGGGCAGTATTTAGTGACGAGTTTCAATATACGCTAATAAATTGTCAAGGTCACTAAATTGAGCCATAACATTTCCAACTAAATGTTTAAAAAAAGGGTACAAATAGAAGGGCTTAAAAATTTGATTCAGCAGTGCTAAAAAATGTACACAAATTATCATAAAAAAACTTTTGATCAAGCAAAAGAAAAAAAAAATCTTGAAAAAAAACAAAGCTTATCTAAAGGAAAGAACCGCTAATTACTGTCATATGAAAATAGCAAGGTTTAGCTCCTTATCTACGGAATAAAAAAAATAATTAATTAGTACTAATTGATTAACTAATTGGTTAATTTTTGGATTGATTTGTGTATTGTCATCGACTATGAATAATTATGCAAAATTTCAACGTGTCAAAACGTAATAAGGGGATTAAATCCATTCACATCTCTCATTATGTAGCAGTTATTCCCCTGATTTCGATATCAAACACAATAATCAATCACCAATAATTAATTAATTAGTTAATTTTTTGGGTTGATTCATGTCATGTCAGGTACAATGAAATGTACAATGTGCAAAGTTTCAACTTGATCCGAGACTGGGAAATGGGAGACAAAAAAAGTGTTGAAACGTTTTACCAGAAAGACACGGTGAGTTAATATAAACTTTGTCAAAATAAAACTTAACGGAACTTCCTTAATTCTGTCCACTGGACATACCAAATAGCTAGCTATTGACAGATTCTTCTCTATAGTCTCCCATATATATGATTTTCGTATTGTACCTACATTTCTAGAGAGGAGAAATTGCAATGTAATGTGTTTAAAATACGGCGTGATATTGGCAGCTGCATATGGACAGAAAATAAGAGTAATTCTGGTGTGGAAAAAATGGGAATGCAATATAAAAAAAAAAAATATTAGTTCATGTTTTAAGCAAACGTTTTAAAAAACAAAGAGAGAAAAGAAAATGACTTTAAAAATATGACTGATGAATAACACGTAAATAATATCTCCCCTGTTTCAAGATACAATTAATGTGCCCGATTATTCGTTTTCAGGTAGTGTAGTTGGGCTCATAGGCTATCCATGCATGTTGATGTCTGTAGCCTTACACAAGGGTTGGCTTTCAAGTGTCGTGCCTACATTTCTCCATGAACTGACCAAAACATTCAAACATCCCTCCCGACGGATAGACAATTCCTCAATTGAAGCTACACCTTTTTTTTCTTATTCAAGACACATTTACGTCAATGAAACAAGCAATTTTTTTTTTTAAATCCTTAAAAAAAAAAAAAAAAGCTTATCTAAAGGGGAAGAACTCCGTCCTTAAAACTATATCCACCATCAATGTACAAGTTATTTCCCTTATTCGATATTAAAACAAAAATAATTAATTACCAGTCATTGATTAACTAATTGAGTATTTTTGTTTATTGATTCGTGTTTTGTTAGGTACAATAAATAATTGTTTAAAGTATCAACTTGATCGGGGAATGCGTGAGGGAAAAATGCGTTAACAATTATTTTTTTAAGGGGACTAAATCCAACAAATTTAGCCATATCAGTGAATATTGAAGTATTAGTTTCCCTTGTTGCTATTAACAAAATAATGAATTGCCAGTAATTAATAGTCTAATTGGTTCCTTTTTTTAATTGATTCGTGTTGTATGTGTCAATGAATAATTTTGCGAAGTTTCAGCTTGATCCGAGAATGGGAGTTGGAGACTCCCTTTTTACCAGACAGACAGACAGACAGACGCAGTGAGTTGATATAAGCTTTGTGAATATATAACAGTCAAGGTTGTGTGTCTTTAAGAACCAAATCGGGGGGGGGGGGGGAGAGGGTGTGTGATAATGAGAAGAATGAAACAATTTCACAATTTTTTTTTCTGCTCAGATTTCAACGAGACTCTCGCCAAGGCCTCGCTACGACGGCGCCAGTGCCTGCAATGTTGTGATGCTAGTCTCACAGGACCATCATGATGCCGTGAATAAGGTCTGTTTCTCAGACGGTAACGCCCACAAAATGTCCACAATGGCTGCCATAAAGAAAAGTGTAGCGCGAGATTCTAGGCTTGACAAAGTGTCCTACTGTGTCTTAGTTGGCAAGTCAGAGAAGGAGATTAAATGACCTGAATATGTATGTATGTATGTATATATGTTATATGTGAGTGTGTGTGTACGTGTGTCCGTGAGAAGAAATGGCTTAAAATGCATGGAGGCGCGGTCCCGGGTTGGAATTCTAGTGAGGACTGGGATTTTTAATTTCTGGATCTTTGGGCGCCTCTTAGTTCTCTAAGCTTTAATAGGTACCTGACAAAAGTAAAAGCGGTTGGTTGTTGTGCTGGAGAGAGTAAAATAAGATGGGGGGGGGGGGAAAGGAGGACTGTTCATAAAATGTAAAATGTCTGTGTGTGAACTACAGAGTTGTCCCGACAATGGGGGGGGGGGGGCAGAATTATTACATCCAGGCGTGGAGAAGAGATGGAGAGGTGGGGGGCAGAAAGCGGGTAAACCTTAAAAGCGATTGCACACACTAATACGTCACAGTGTACCCACAGTACCATGCATACACATAATGACTATCTGGAGTATCAGAGGACAAACACCAACCACCAGGAGTGGCCGCCGGTTTCATTCCTTAGCAGCCCCCAGCGTCCAGCACGGAAGTGGGCGGCTAGATGACCCTTGAGCACAGCACTTCACTGCAATCCCATGACAGATATTCGCCACTATGTTAACCACCTCATGTATAAGAAGCCCCCCCCCCCCCACCCCCACCTTCCAGGCACCGCTCTTTTTCTTTAAGTGACCAACTCAACAAATTAAGTATTACTAATGAGACACGGCTAATTGGTTGAGCTGAGAGCGGTTGTAAGGGAAGACCAGCCCACATCCATTAGGACCACTGTTATATGCACGCTTTTTTTTTTTTTTGAAGGATTATCGTAGGATGAAGGGCAGTTCCATAAATAGAAAACTTTTTAGTGTATCCTCTATACACCAAAAATAGGTGGCTATCCCGACATAGTAGCGAAATCTAAGTTGTAAATTCTTCATTTAGCAATGTTTCGCTAAGCCGCCTTAGAGTGACAGGCCAATGCAAGTAGACCTTGACATCTATGTAGATCAGACTTGTCTCAATCACTGTCATTGTTTGTATTTGTGCAAAGAGTTGAGTCTAAGACTTTTGGAACTCTAGGCCTAGGGAAGCGTGCCTCCATCTGCATGTCTGAACACAACTCAGTCATGGAAAGATCCAAGCATGTGTAAATTATTACATTCCTATTACCGACAGCTCCTACCTATCCCCTGACGCTCGGATTAGAAGCGAGGTCAATGGTCGAATACATCGGAGAAAATCCCCATATGCATTCTCTGTACCACATTAGCCGAAAAGGTGTCCGCCATTTCAAAAAAAAAAAAAAAAAAAAAACGGGCCTTTGAGGAACGGTATGTGGATAGTGACATGTTAGTTGGGTCATTCTTCCATCCCCGCCAGTGCAATGGACTCGATCCTTATTGGCCTATTTTGGAAGTTTCCATAACGTTAGGTTATACTGGAACCAGCTGCCTTTCCAGAGATGTGCTTCAGATATTGAGAGGGTATCACGTTAAATGGCAAGTTGTTACGGTCCAACAATTGTAGACGTAGTGAAGACATTGTTTATTTTTTTTTAATGTAGTTTGTTTGATATATATATATAGATATATAAAACATTTTAGGTAGTTATATAACTTAATCTCGTCTCTTTTCTATCTCAATTTGTTTATCAATCTACCAATTTTTTCAAAACACACACACACACACTAAAAACAAGAAAAACATTTAAAATACTTTTTTCTAAAAGACAATACCTCCTATATGCAACTTATTGAGCGATTGTTTTTCTCTTAAAAATTAATGAAATTTAAATTTTAAAACATTTTTTACCCCATCCCTTCTCCCTGAGAAAGAATCCTGGTTAAACGAATGTGTAGATCTGGTAGGTATACATACACCTTTTAATATTCCAATGATAAGCATTGAGATCTAGACTTCGAAGACTATGCGCAAAATTTTCCCGAACTTTAATTTACATGTATTAATTTCTTGAATCAATAAAGCCTTACAACCGGACATTCCCGAACGCGATAGTCCTTTCACAACCGATGTAGTATCTAGACCTAGATTAAGTCTCTAGCCAAATTTAAATTTTGTTTTAAATAATAGTTTTCTCCATGTGACCAACGAGCTAGTAATTCTTTTCTCAGCGATATACATCAGATGTTAAATTTAAAGGAAAATCGTTAGAGATCAGCGTCCACCCTCCATGAAGGAGTGGCTTAAATAGAGGTATTGTAGAAAAGACTATTAACCTTTCTATGAAATTGTTACATCTATATATGTGTAGTATATACTTTCCTCTCGGGTGCTATATGACAGGGGTAGAGGTCAAATGAACCCCCAGTTGCTGACAGAAATATAACCCAGGACTCAGAATAAACATTTGCCCCAACACAAAGTATCACGTCTATCTTTTTTTTTCTTTTCTAGCAGAAGGCCACTGCCTCAAGCCCCACAAACGACCAACGTATTGGGGCAGGGCTCGAACAGCCATCTTTCCTAAACTTTTGTGGACTGAAATGATGCTTTTGCTCTATATACCCTAGAAAAATATTTGTACCGACAGAACAAGATCTATATCTATCTCAACTGGACAAGCTAGACTTTCTCTTATCAGAACTTGAAACTGTATCCCGGACGTTGTTATGTAGTTACTACAAGTTTTAAAAAATGCTAGGACAGCCTATATATAGTTCGCAAAACTTTAACAAGATATTTAAAATACCCAAACAATAGTGAAGTCAATGTAGACAGACGAAACAGCGTGAATAAGAGAATACGAGTATATGTATATCAATGCCTTTTCGTATTGGAGGTATAAGTGATCGTGTACACGGTCCAGAAAGGCAGATGGATGGTAATGTCGTCTGCTAATGACGCCACAAAAACGAAGAGTACGCCTTCACTGTGAGTAGACTAAATGAAACAAAGCCGGGTGCGCGCGCGTGTGTGTGTAGACTCAAGTGTAACAAAGTGGGGAAACTTACGCTTACAACCCAAGAAGACTTGCTCGACTTAAACGTTCCATCCAATACGACAGTTAGCTTTAGTTACGTCTTTAGCACTTGACAGTGCAGAATAAATGACGTCACGAAATGTAACGCTAAAAAATTCTGTTAATTACCAAATAAATCTATAATAAGACTAATATGCAAAGCTTGAAAATCTAGATTATTATATCATCTAATCATATTACAAAAGAACATTATTAAGAGTCTCATTGCTCTACTATAGAAGTTATAGTTGATGAAAAACATCTCAATTTCAGTAAAAAGGGCGATTTGGATGAAAGAGTGTTCAACACACGACGGAGCCACAGGGCCGCCTACGAGTTAATGAGTACATAAACTCCGTTTGTAGTCATGGTTTTTACTGAGGTACCTGTCCTGTGAAACATTTAAGCCCTTTTCTTTTAAAGATATTCTATGAATGCATACAATCTAGTCTATATCTAGATTAAGTCAGGTATACAAATCGCAATGCTTCTCAAAAGCAAAATGCATCGTTATATATATGATGGCCATAATGATAAAGTGAACTACAATGTCGATGAAGAAATAAATGAAAGAACTTTTTAAAAACATGTGTATTTATTTATTGGAGCCGTGTTTCCCAGACTTTTGACTAAAGTGTAACCTTATATAATTTGTTGTAACGCTGAGTACCCCTCGCCTGGCGTCTATGGGAAGAATGAACATAATAAATGGGTATTTAATGAAAATCAGAATAGTTAATGAGGTGTAACGCGTACCCCCTCCAAAGTCTTCACATACCCATGGGGGGTACGCATACCCCACTTTGAGAAATACTTACTTAGAGCTATGGATGAGAAAAAAAATAACTAAGCCATTCGCGAAGGAAAGGAAGATCATCTTTCAGCAAGTCAAGTAAAGTTTCCCTTACAGAACTTGCGATCTAAAAGGCAGATGATGTTAAGGTCTGTTTCTTTGGCCAACGGTTAATAACGAGCAGGGTGTCGTGTGGCCAGCACAATGACCAACCGCCTTAACTTTCCCCCAACTTAAGTCAGGTAACCATCACAGTTGGGTGAACTCAGGGGTACCCTAAAAATCCCGAAATTCAAAATCACAAGTCTTTAACGAGATTCAAACCCAGGACCCCAGGTTCGGAAGCAAAGAGCTTTTCCCACTCAGCCAACGCGCGGTTCTTCTTTAAGTAAATTACGTTTATTTTTTTGTTTTGCCCAAGAGTGGATCACCCCAGGGGAAAATAATACTGTCCTTCTTCCCCGTTGTACATGTTTACATTTAAGAATAAATCATCCCACACAAACACACAGAAAATACAAAGAACATCACACCTCCATTCCCTGCGACACCTCTGAGAGAAATGCGCCGCGGTAACGCCTTTTCCAGTAACACTATATACTTAAAGAACCGTTGATCATTCGTTGAAAAATAAAAAATTGAGGACAGACCCACTCCCAAGGAAGCCATTGTTAGGACACAAACGAGTCGTGTCAGCTTACTTAATCTGCATCGAGCGACGAGCGAGTGTGTGACAAAACTCTTTCTGAAAGAAGCGATTGTAAGTCCGTCACACCCACATTGTCCAGGCCTTCATTGTCAACTGACCCTTATTAATATGCAAAGTAAATGGGTCTAGTGCCCCCTTGAAACTATACATGCTGTTGTGTCCCTTCATTCTGCAATCTATGGATCTAAATCTAGTTTTGTGTGTTTCTAGAAGAATTTGTTGAGTGTTTGATTGCTTGGCATTAGTTACTATCTGGTCATCACAATGCGTCAATGCTTCCCTTAAGTGATAGGTACGAACATGCTCCTAAACCCTCTGCAAAAACAAACACCGTCATTTCATTGAAACCCCCCACCGTTACCCCGTTGTCAAAGTTAATGACTACTTCAGTGGAAATAAACGCAGCAGAAGTGAAGACATAAACAGGGAGCGGGAGAATGTTAATAACCTATTTTTTTTTCCTTATACGCCTGTTAAGTGTCAAGGTTGGTGAATATAGTTTCAAGAATAATTAAAACTGTCGTATTGTGCTATTTTTAAAAAAAATATTTAAATGAACAAAAAAATGTACATTATTTCTGTCCTTTGGGGGGGGGGGGGGAGTATTTTGCGAGGTACATATGAATCTAGATCAAAACTGTAAAAAAATTATATTAAAAAGAAAGGATGAAAACAAAATTATTTTCTGACTTGATAGAAGAAATATTGCTGAAAAATTGCTGCTGCACAATTAGAGAAGCCTTGTGCTTAGCAGGGGATTAGGCCAGCAATGCAATTTATGTTTGGCTTCTCTATTCTATAATGTAAAAGAATAGTTAACAACCCTTTAATTGAGTATAAGCAGGCCATAGCTTTATATGAGGAGCCTGCATTGTTTTTGTTTCTAGGCCAGTGATGGCCCACTAGAGTCTAGATCTAGATTCTAGTAGGCCTATAATGTGAAAGCAGAGTGGAAGTAGGGCATACAATGGCTAACGGTTTCTAGAATCTAGCGCTAGCATTAGAATGGACCGAGGGCCCGATTGTCGTTGGGGGTTCTGGTGGCAAAATGAATGCACTTAAATGTGCAGCAAGTGGCCCAAAATCTGCTGAAGAGAGGTGTGTATGTGTGTCAGTGTTTATCCAAGTGTGACATTTATGTAACCCAATTTTTTTGTGAAACAGAGTGTGTAGACATAGTGTTGGGACTAAGTGATAGAATCTAGAGTCAGAGAGAAGGTGAGGAGTGGGAGTGAGAGAGAGAGAGAGAGAGAGAGAGAGAGAGAAATGGTTTGTGAATGGAAAGGACATTTAGCAACTTACCTGAGGCACCCAAGCATGTCAGGATCAGTAAAAACAGTAATCCAGTCATGTTGTTGCAGCTAGGATCTAGATCTAGCATCTATTGGCTTTAGTTAATCCAGACAAAAAATGTCGACAACAAACACATCACTTTACTATCCATGTATTCTCACGAAGAAAAGAAATGGCGTAGCCTACTTATAATTTGTGTTGATCAGCAGTACACTAGTCCTAGATTAGATCTACTCGAAGGCCATCATTGCACATGCACAGCCATTTGAAATTTCACTTTGACTTTTACTGCATAAGATATAGAGAACTATAACTAACTAAATCTATATATTAACTATACTTATACATCTCAATCTATGTAATTGTTTAACACTTTTACGCGAATAATGAAACGAAACCCTACAATTAAATACGTTAATAAGTAAAAACCAAAGACTATATATTACAAAGACTAATAAGATAAGTAGATATAGATCTACTTGAAAATTCTAGATCTTGTAGGTAGATAGATGTAGATCTCTAAAACACAATGAATAGTATTGATGCGTAATTACAGAGCCTCAGAGCTACTAGATCTTTCTGGTCTAGATCTATATACTAAAATATTATAATATACTCAATTATACTGAGACATAGATTAGATTACTGGATCTAGATTCTATCTAGTCCTAGCCTCAATAATAAACTCTTATCCTCTATCTATTAGTGACTAGATTTAGATCTATAGAGTCTAGTCCGAAGTCCTAGACTAGAAAAATAGTGATTCTAATTTCTATCGCAGAAAAAGTTTCGCAAACTTGTATGAAGTCTAGATCCAAACTCAAAAACACACAGATCTAGATTTATAGTCCATTCGATCAAGTGAAAAAGTAAAAAAAAAAGTATCCGTGAATCAGTTGAATGAAAAGTTAGTATAGATCTAAGCAACTGTTTCAGTCAAGGTGTGCTTGACCCTACAGTTGAAGTGTGCTAAGTCGACCAAAACTTTTTTTTTTCTTTCACTCCCGGGATCCCCCGTATTCCAAACGCAAACGACTGCGCGAATAGCGGCACGCAGCACGAGAAAATACACCAACTGGACGTACTCCCTAGGATTTGACGATTTGTCAACTGCGTTGAAAGTAAAGTTGGTGAACAAATATATTAGTTTCTGAGTAACTAGATCCAGTATTTTGCAGTATATAAATAATCCGCCTTAATGAAAAAAAAAAAAAACAACAACAATACTATGTTTTGATCAATGAACCATTAAAAAGATATAAATCTGTTGGATGTAAGAGTATTTATATAACAATTTAACCAACTTTAACATCAGAAAATCAGAACATACTTTTTACACGCCATAGTCATAGGATTAGATTTATATCTATAATAGATTAGTTCTAGATTCTAATAAGTTACAGATTTTCCTTCAATAGAGAAAATAATTACGTCCCAAGCGTATCCATGTGTTAATCAAGTCGTGCACGTTAATTCATTTGGGTTTCTTCACTTTTGAAGGAACGCCTGTAATTTATAAAATAAGATTAAAATACAAAATTAAAAAATAATAAAAAAATAAATTGTATTGAAATTATAAAAAAAAATATTTATGTCAATATTATATTTTTAAAAAGTAGGCCTATATTATAGTAAAGTATTTGTAAGCGAGTTGTTTGTTTTTTTTCAATAGCATTGTAACGTTGTTGATTAGCATTAATCCTTCAAACCTAAACTACTTACATTTTTTACTTACAACTGAAATAAACAACTAAAAGTTTTTTAAAAATAATGTATAGAATGATCAATCCTATGATAATGCTCAGATAAAGTTGTATATAAAATATTTTTATAGGAAAAAAAATGTTTCAGCAGATCTAAATTATAAATTGAAACCAATATTATAAATTATCTTGAGAACTATTAAATTGCAATTTTGCGATATCGTTTTTTCATTTTTAGGTCACAGTTCATTTAATCTGCGCATGAACGGAAGTATTACTAGCAATCGTGATTGGAAACGAAAATGGTAGTAAATCTTCATTCATTTTTTATTTGCTTTCTACGTTAACAGTTCTATAGTTATGGTTTATGGCTTAGCCAAACTGATTAATGATGATAATTTAATATATCTAGATCTTCTTCTCCTACCCCTTACTCTGATGGGGCACCACACAAATCTGTTGACCGTCTTTCTCTAGACTGTCTAGCAGTCCCTAGAGACTGAGTGGGCCCTAGAAGACCACTGACTAGACCCTAGACGGTAGACGGCCTAGAGTTAGTGACAGTTAGTCTAAACTTCAGGCCTATTCTGAGACTGAGTATTCACCTGTCACTCAAGTCACTGTCCTAATCAGCGCTAATCGACTCCTATTCTTATGAAGCTATTCTATTGTCACTATTGACTCGTCTCTTATTGCTCTTAGTAGATCTAGATTCTAATTACTCAGTACTGAGTCTAAATCTAACTCTTATACGAGTTAAAACTTAGTCCTTAGTCGACTTAGACTTAGAGTAGCCTCTACTAGACTCTAGATTAGTCATTTAGTCTAGATCTAGCTAGACTCAAATTCAAATGAAAGGTAAGGACTAAAGGAGGATCTATACTAGAGAGTTAGTCAATCTACAAATAATCTAGATTCTAGGCTAGAATTTGACTAGATCTAGAGTAGAGTCACATTGTTACAATGATTGATTGTAAACTGACACACTCTGTGATACACTCAGAAAGAAATTTCTATAAATCAAATAATGTACATTTAAGTTGTTTTTTTAATCTTATAAAGCACAACACAGTATTATATTATAACTTAACAATATTTTCTACTAGATCTATATGTATATTATTTATGCTTCGACTGCTCCCCCTTTTTTCTTGAAATTCTATTTGTATACCAGATCTATAACATTTTTTTTGTAAATAAAACACTTCTCTTAGTAAATAGCCATTCCATTTCTAGTTATAGATTTGGAATAGGGGTGAAGAATAGCTGTTTCCTTCATCAATGTTTAGAAATTTCATGTAAAGCCTATAAAATAAAAATGTATTTTTTCTTGGATAATTTCTCCTATTATTGTTATCAAACTATTTAAAAATCTTATCTTAAACTAAATGAGAGTTTGACTGGGGTAAACTAAAACCAATGGATTTCTGACAATGATACCAGTACTTGAACTCTTAATACTAACTACTTAAAAATACACAACAGTAAAAAAAATATTTTTTTATTCTCACATTATATCTATCTGAATCTATCAAGTAAAAGTAAAGTTCTCCTTTTGTGACCTTACAATCTATGGGGCAGATGATGTTAAGGTCATCTCTTTTTCTATGGCCAACAGAGCAGGATGTCATGAGGCCAGCGTAACGACCAACGGACTTTACTTTCCCTAACTATCCATTAGAGTTGGGTGGACTTAGGATCCAATATCTTAACCACTCAGCCACTGCACCCTCATTATATCTATCAACCATGCAGTAATTTTATTGTCCCCACTAGAGGAAATTAACATTGATCTAAAGATATATTATACCATTCATTGTTACAGAGTGGTTATCCAAGCCTCCGTCCTCATTCCTCTTCTAGCAAAGTGATTGATTTGCCTAATGGTCTGTATGGTGTTCCAGATGCAATGCTGAATGGGTATGTCCATGTTTAGAAATCATACTTATTAAATAAAATGTTATTAAAGAGGGGGAAAAAAAGGATATTAGCTTTAACAAAGTGCATTTTATTTGCAGCTTGCAAGCCTGCAGAGCAAGTTCCTCCCTTCAAACAGTGCACCCACTTCAAGCATCAGAAATGGTGGTACGTTTTAAAAAGTTTTATAAAAAACATTATCTCCATTTTGTACCCAACAAAACAGTGTTCAACAAAACCAGTCTTTTATGATGAGCATTCATATAGAAAAATGAAATAATAATTATAGTAAGTGTGTTTATTTATTCCTTCTATCCCTAACAAAATATAGATTTTTCTTTAAAAATTAGTGGCAAGACCATCAGATGAAAATGGACTTTGTCATGTTAAGAAACTCTCAAGGCTTGCATGCACCACTAAAACTACAGATGGAACACTTTGCAGTCTCACAGGTAGGACTTACAGCCTGTCACCCCTGTATGGGCCCCAACGATAAATCTCCACAGTCCCCTGTCCTGGGCCATCCTTTCCATCTTTTTCCAGACTTTAATATGTCTGCCTGTGGTTCGCGTCAATAGGTGCTTCTAGGACGCCCTCTCTTTCCACTTCAATGCCTGCCTTGTGATGCTAGTTGACAACAAGAAGCAACTGTTATTGTGCCTGCATCACCGTGTGGTAACCTTCAAACATGACTAGCGTGTGCCTTAACTTTTGAAACAAGGATGTAGAAGAGACAAGGGTGCACTGTACAGAAATAAATTTTGTAGTTAGTAGGGGGGATTCCAGTCCTTTTAAAGGAAATTGATTTTTTTGTTAATAAATGTAAAGTACCCCTGTATAAACTGTTATTATGGTGTTAAATAACAATTCCTACTAGTTTTGTTACATAAGTTAACCCTACCTACCCTCAGTCCCTAGATCAACTTTCTCCTATACCTGAGGGCCCCCCTACCTTTTTTTTTCTTACTATCTTTCTAGCTCTAGACCTAATAAAGCTCAAAATTTTTTTTTTATTAAACGAGCTGTCACTTTCTCTATATAAATAAAACTAAAAACATGTTTTTTAATACAATTGTGCATGTCTAAATCAACTAAAATATAACTTCAGGTTTATTACAAGGTAAGACCTACAGTATGCATGCCTTATTGAATTTGATAGCAATCTTTTTGAAATTTTCACATAAATCCACACAAAGTTGATGCAAACATATGCATTGATAGAAGCAGCCATTTTGAATGGTTAATATAAAGGTTTCACCACTTTTCATTATTTTTAGATTCTGATGCGATTATTGCACAAAGGGCATACAAATCCTGCTCAAGTGGGCTCACAGATTTTAAAGAATTTCAGTAAAAGCGGGTTTACAGGCTGGAGGAGTTAATGAACAAGAGAATGTCTGTTTGACTGTCAGAGAATGTCATGCTGGTAGCACTGTTAACACTAAAAGTGGACTTAAAAAATGTAGAAGTCTAAAAGCTATGAGATAGCTGCTGCATGATTAATCAGGTAAACGTAATCCCTTCCCAGACATTGCGAGAGTGTCATATCGCCAGCACAACAACCAACCACATTTAATTACCCAGCGTATGTCAGTGACCTAGGTGGGTGACAGACTCACGGGTGTCCTAAAAGTCCCTAAGTTCAAAATCTCAGTCTTCACTGGGATTCCAATTGAGACCAACTGGTGGGAAACCAAGTGTTTTACTTCTCAGCCACTACGCCCATCAATAGTAAGATTATGTCACTTTATTTTTTGCTTTTGCCAAACTTCCCCCAAGCCAACAGCTTTCTGTTTGTAGCTTATCATCACACACAAAAAATCAGCTTATTTTATTTCTTCTCTGTCTCCAGATGCAACGTCTGCCTTGTCTACACAGTTCAAACCTAATGATGGACACCTTGACTGGAGCCGATGACCTCATTAAATTTGAAGATATATTAAACAGTAAGATTTTACAATTTGTCGTCTTCACTTTGAAAGTAACTCCAGCATCAAAGCAGTGATAAATTACAAGTTTTCACATGTTAAAAAAATGTGTTTTCCCAATTTCAGGTCCTGCTGACAGTGAAGTGATGGGCCAGCCTCATGCCATGATGGAAAGAAAGTTAGGCCTGTTGTAGTTTGCTTGCTACAGCTTGTCTTCATTTTGTTTCTCTTACATGGCAGTGTTTGACATAAACATTTGTAACTATTAATTCACAGCAACTGCATCAATATTTATTGATCAATGTGTTAATAAAAATGGATTTTTTTTTTCCTTTTTGCATTAACATAGTTGTGTATTGATTGTATGGTATTGTTGTGAAGATATCAACATAGCTGAAGATGTTACATACCAACAAATGTCTCACGTGTAGTGATAATAACGTTACGCACACAATACTTTTTTATTTCTAAAATTGGAATTGGGTTCATTTGAGAAAGAGGAGTCTTTTATTAATTAAAGAGCACCAGGCAAAATTTATGGTGAATTTAACTTCTTTAGAACTATTTTCCAAGAAATGGTAAA
Source organism: Biomphalaria sudanica (assembly GCA_036873155.1). Classification (NCBI taxonomy): domain Eukaryota; kingdom Metazoa; phylum Mollusca; class Gastropoda; family Planorbidae; genus Biomphalaria; species Biomphalaria sudanica. The sequence continues at coordinate 1,496,504 of JAZGLO010006661.1, forward strand.
TTTTGTTTAAATACCTTTTAAAAGTCATATTCTGCTTACAATGAATGTATTAAAATGTAATGTTTCACGCACCATAAACGTACACTTTGATAAATTCCTCCTTTGTGTTTCTTCTACCAAAGTTACACTTACAAAACACTGGTATAACTTTGTATGAAGACAGTTCTTTAGGAAGTCCAATGAAATAAACACAGTTAATTAGATATTTTAAATTCCATTTTGAATTTCTGTTAATCATGGAGGATTTGCCAAGAGAGAATAGAATCTGATGAACTTTTTTTTTTTTTTGTTAAGACGGACAAAAGCTGAAAGATAGATCTGTGGTTTAACATGTATACATATTCAACTGAATATTAAGGATGATTATGTGGCTTAGACCTTCCTGTGACCTAAATATTTTATCTCATCTCAGGAGATAGAGCAGTTGTCTGCTGGGAGCTTCTGTAAATTCTCTTTACCTTCTGGTTAATAAGGTTTTCTTGCTTACCTTGATAGGTAGCCAAGCTTTTTTTTTTTTTTTCTTGCTGTCTGAGCTGCACATCCTTAAATAATTATTATCAGCGCTTAACATAACACAAAGTTTTTGAAAGCTTCAATTTCCCTTACTGAGACTCTAAATAAAAATTAAGAACAATTGACAGAATTAAAATATGTGTGTATTCCTACATTCTTTAATACTAGAATTTCAAAAAGATAAAAAATAATTAAAAAATTGATGACAAATAGATACATAACATACTTTCTGTTATAAATACTAAGTCTTTGACAATATTAAATAATTTGGAAGTAAAATTAATATACAAATTTGTCTAGTTCATTTTTTTATTTTTTTTCATTTGGTTCAACATTTTGATTAACTTTTTGTAAAACTAATATTAAATAAAAACAAATATAAAAGAAATATGACCAATGAAATATTGTTAAAAGTCTAATTTGAAATTCTCTGGACTTCTTACAACTACTAGCAACCTACTTGATCTAGAAAGTCTCTAGCTACATGTTCAACACTCAAACTAGTTACATACACAAAATGGACAAGCTAACCAACGTGTGTCAGTTCTTCCAACAATAAAAGGTGCCCAAATGACAAATAACAATTCTGTACATGGAACTGAATAGTGCGACAAAATATGAAAGACTAAATCATTTTAAGGCTTCTGACATCCCCTTCAAACAAAGGAAAGGTTTACTTATGGTGCAGTGCCCAGCCTACAGAACAACCACCAATGTATACTGGCCAACAGAACAATAACCAATACAAATCTAAAATCCTCTTTTTTTTTTTTTTGTCCGAACCAGGGTCAGTCAAATAATGGATTGAGGTATGGCTCCTCCACAACTAAAATAGTCTGCATAATTGCTGATAAAACAATACAGAAATATTGAGGATATACAAGTCTCACTAAGAAGACATTTTTGTACAACAGAAAATTATTGAATGAAAAAGATAACCCACAGCTAAGTGAATTCAATGACAGCTTATTCAATTCAGTAAGAAAAGATTGAATAGGTCAAACATTACATTGTGTCTTATCACTATTGACATGATGAAACAAATACCATAGAACATTGAGACAATATATAGGATAACTAATAATTGTTTTCACTCTCATGATTTGGTATTTCACAATCCAGGTCAAGCTGCCTTACAGGGAGAAAACGTTAAGAACTGTGTACAATTAACTTGATTGAGGCACACCTTTAAATTGTAAAATTTTTAATGTACACATTTTTTTCCTTCATTATTGAAGTTACACTTTTGAAATCATTTCTGCTCTTGCAGTCATCAAGGTAATTTCATGCACCTAGAATCTACTCAACTCAATAATACACAAAGCAAAAGATGTGAACTTTCTACTTTTTGTTTTGACAAGTTCCTTCAGAAATGAAGATTCTTATGCCCAAGTTTAAACCTCTTACAGGACGGCAGCAGATATGTGAAGACATGAGTCAAACCCAGGACATGCTATAATTTTGAAGGCTATAGAATATGGTTATAATAGCATCAAAATTTTTTTCTAAAAGAAAAGCTAACATCTTTTAAAAATTGATCACTGGCTTTTGTCTGCTCTACAATAGTTTTGGCTTGCAAGCCAACAGGTCTCTGGTTTGAGCTCCAGTGAAAACTGAGATTTTGATTTTTTTTAATCTTTAGAATGCTCCTTAGTTCATCAATCTTAAATAATGTCTTGACATTTGTTACAAAGGAGGAGGAGCTTTAATTCCTGATAATCCTATCAATAAATTATGTTTTAAATCAAAGCAAATAAATATCCATTTCTTGAGACAGTAACATTGGATAATGACGCAAAAAAAAATAAAAAAATTTGGAACACAGAAACTCATAAAAGTAAAATTAAGAAAAATAAGCCAGAGCAACAGCTTTCATAATACAAAAATAAATAAATATTTTCTGCATGTCAATCAAAATGAGACAACTTTCAGTGATAATTCACTTTCTTTAATTCTGTAAAAATCCTAGCAGCAGAGCCAAGGCCAAAGTTTAATCAAAGTACTACTTTATAATTACAGAAAAATGAATCACCATTACTGAGCAGGACATAACCAAAGACCTGAGAAAATATGTAGTACTGGTACTGTACTACAGGTATTTTAGATAGAAAATGTTTGGATAAGTTGTGTACATGTACACTACAGTACACCAATTTTAAACTATCCACTTAATCAAACCCTTAAATTCTAAAATATATGGTATATAAATTCACTATTGATTCAAAATCTCCCCAAAATTACAGCATTATGAAAAACAAAAAAAGAGTCCCTGATATGTGAAACTTTCTCCTTGCACAACCAAGAGAGTCAAGGAATATTCTCAGCGCAAACTCACTAACATACAAAAACACAGCTAGCATGAAGAGAAATGGAACATACACAAAATCATACATTAAAACCATAAAAAAAGCTGCATTGCATAGCAACGTATATCACATCATCATTTCATTCTTTGGGCACAGCAGTCAAATTATTGCCAAAGGGAACCAACGAAATATTGATAATCTGCATTCTGCTTAGAGCTTTGTCAAAGAAACTCATCCCTTGGTTTCATTAATCAACATCATTAAAATTTCAGTTAGACAAAATAAAAGTACACAAGAAGATAAGGATACCATTGAAACTTTGTCTATATAACAACCTACATGCTAAGTAAACAATGAAATTACAACACAAACTAATGTCCAACAATGAAAGCTAAAAATAACTACACCAGCAAGGGCAAATACTGGTTATTGTTTTATTGGCAGAAAAGAGCAAACTCTTACAGTTTTTAAAAATATATTCACAAAGAAATTTTATGTACCCATAATTTACTAATAAAATATTTTTTGGGGAAAAACAAACTATGTAAATGCTGGCGCTTATATAAATATAAATATATATATATATATATATAAAAGTATAACAAATCAAAGTATATTACACACAGAAACACTGTACAACATAGTAATTATGTTTCAAGCAATAGGTAAAATTGTTCTATAAATTAATTGCAACACAAGGACTTTTTTTTGCTAGCCATATAAGCCGATGGTAGATTTTGATGCACTAAGAAATGTGAGGCGTTCTGCTTGACTTTGGCGTGGAGGTCATCTGGGGAGGTAGTCTTGTATCATTCAGCACAAGAGGACTGACAGGAAACAGCTCTCTCCTCTCAAGACGAAGTACTCTGGCAGGAGATGGGAGGCTAAAAGCAAAATGTTACGGTTTAAAAAAAAAACAACACAAAATGTAAAATAACAACATTACATCAAAATAGATAGCTGACTGAAACACAGGTTCCTGGCCACTTCCTGCCATTCAATAGTTAATACTTTTTACTAAAAAGACACGGGTGAAAAAGAATTTACTAATTAAGCAGTGCCATAAGTTATTTAACTAATAAATAACTAGAATAACTTGCAACTAGAATAATAATAAAAATAAAATTAATATGGTCTTTGTGGGTCCACTCAGTAATTTTATTGCATAATGTACAGATTTTTATTCAAAAATCAAAAGGGCGATAATTACTATCTATGCGCCTAAAGTGAAGTGGTGACCAAACATCGAATGAGTTCCTTAGACAAGATGAAACACATTTAGTCAGCCATAACATGGAAGCTAAAAAGAGGAAGAGGCTGTAGATGTCTCCAAAGACAGATCTCTATGGAGAGATCTTGTCCCCCTATGCGCTTCTTCTTCTTCTTCGTTCTCATTGTTTATGTTGGAGTGTTCATATGACTAGACCAATACATGAGATGAACTGTGGTTTCCAAATCAGGGAGCTCTCCATATAGTTTTCTTTCTATTGGGGTAATTTGGGGCCAATGTCTTATATGGGCCTCTTGGTAAAGAGAGCAGTTTTGGAGGACGTGGTTGGCATTCTCTGGTGATACTCCACATGGGCAGATTTCACTGGTTCCAATTTTTATCTTCCAGTACATGTGTTGTCGCATTCTGTTGTGTCCGGTCCTGAGTCGAAAGATTAGATGTTGGTCTTGTCGGGATAGCTTATAGTAAGCGTCATCTTTCTTGTGATTTGGACGAGAGCTCGTCCATTTCTCATTTATTTTATTTACAATTAATTTCTTCTGGATAGAGTGCAGAGTTTATTTGTGAGTTAGTTCTCCCAATCTTGGCGAGTGTGTCAGCCTTCTCATTTCCTTCTAGTTGTATATGAGCTGGTATCCATTGAATAACAGTTTTTTTGCTGTTGTTGTTTAGCTTTGTAAGTGCTGTTTTGCAAGCTTTTCACATCGGTTAGAAAGACAATCTGACTGTGAGGGGAACTTGGATGATTTGCTAGCATGGTAGCAGCTAGTGCTAGTGCTTCCCTTTCTGCTCTGTGACTGTCAGAGAGCTCTCCAGTTGCAATGGATTTTTCTAGTTTTCCTCCATCTGGCCATTCGATGAGTATTCCAGCTCCTCCATTGGTGGTGGCTTTATGGAATGAGCCATCCGCGTAAACTCTGATCCACTGATTGCTAGGGTAATTGGTATGTAGAAAACAGTTCACTATTCCCTTGAGCTCTGTTGGTCTGTAGTCAGATTTTAATTTTATCCCCTGAATGGCATGGGAATGTGTCATTTCATTCCAATATTTTCTAAAGCAAAAGATATTCAAATTGCTATTGATTTTATACGATTGTTGATGATCAAAGGGATGATAAAGATATATAAATACTTGCAGATTTCCAAGTAGCTTTCATTATTAAATTCATATATCATAAAGGTGTGACTAACCTGCAGATGAATTCCCTTCCAGGTTTGTCCATACGGTCAAGCCACTGCCTACAGGATGAGAATCTCTGACTTTGTCCACGGATAAGTTGACAAGATTGAGCATTCAGTGTATTGTAGATATCTGCATCTACCTTGGTCGGCACAGACCTGGTCAACAAGTTGTCAAATCATCATTATTTACTGATTTATAATAAATTACAGCTGATGGAAATCATCAGGTATTAGGAATTAATAGCGTCTTATCTTCAAAAGTAACACTGCACAGTATATTTAAATCAATTCACACATATTTTTCTATACCTAATAAAACACCAAAATTTGCTTTACAAATTTCCCATGTTCCTTCAGATTCTGAATATAATAATAATTACATCCTAGAAAAAAAACTCCCACAAGACAACTGGGTATAGTAGCAAGTAGGGTTCGAACCCAGGACCATTGAAACCACTGACTGACAGTCCAGAGCTTATACCGCATGACCAGGCAGCCACCCATTCATTTATATTATTTATTGTGTATTACATATCTAATCTTTCCGAGCACAATTAACAATTTGACACTTTAGCAACAGATTAGTTCCCATTTGAGTGGAAGAGGGATTCTCAGATCTAGTCAAAGAGTACCCAATGTGATTGATCTCTAATTTAAACTTTAATTAGTTGAAACACATTATGTATAAATATGTATTATGAACAAGCATTGCAGTTTCTCCATTGTATAACATAGTTAAGATTTGAATTTAAACCCACTTTCAAGTTACTTCTACATCCTTCTTATTTCCCTTTTTATATCTAGTACCTATGTATTTATAGAAGGAACACTAAAGTGAAAGAAAGGAAAGAGCATTTAGTGTCATTTTTCAACTCTATTTAGTGATATGAGATTCCTGAGCAATTTTTTTTTCTTTAAAATGTTTTTTTTTCTTTTTTTTTTTTTTGGGGGGGGGGGGGGGGGGGGGCAGTTTTTATTGCAAATAATAGATTAGAATTTTTTTGTGACAAAAATTGCATTTGATGTTTATTGAGACACTGGATGTTTTTGAACGATGATAAATGTTGTTTTTTTTTTGTTTTTTTTTTCAACTGGTTCTTCTTGTATTATTATCTACATATCAAGACAAGATACTTGTATGAGACAATAGATAGATACTTTTGATAATATCCTTACCCACAAACAAAAATATCTTTCTTTGGTATTGTGTCTATTCTTATGACTCTCATTTCCAATGTCAGTGATAACTTGTCTTCAATACTCTCACAGCTCTGTTTATACAGTTCTTTGATACTTTTACTATTCAGTCTGAAAACAAACATCATACATTTTATGGTCAAACTGTAAAAAAAAAACACAACTTTTTATGCCTAAAATACTTGAAAGTATCCTGGTTTAGAAATTTGTTTGTAAATTCTAGTTTGAAAATTAGAAACATCAGTTTTTCTAACTTAATGCCAACATACAGAAAATAAACAAGGCAAAAAAAAAATAATTTTGGAACAGAAATCTATTTTGAATTTGATTTTGATCTCCGTCTTGACAGGTCTGGGAAGCAAAAAATGTTCAACCTGTATGGAGACATGTATACACTACTCAGCAGGGTTTCTGTCCAGGGCTCTATCAAGAGAGGATTTGAGTTTCTCAAGCCCTCACTCAAATGGAGTTTGATGATGATGATTTTGAATTTAAAATATCTATTTCTTGTATTTTCATCTTCATTTCCTAAAGCTGAACTGATAAGAGACTAAAAGGTCTGAAAGTGGGAACCTAACTATTTTTACTGAAAGTTTACTTCTTAGACATGCAGTTCTGTAAAGTTTTCTCATGGCTTGCTTCTTTTAAATGCAGAAATGTTACTCAAGATTTGCTTGTTTTAAATGTGAAGTCTAAAAGAGATTTATTATACATTTCTACTGACTTGAATTTGTTACTAATATAAGGTTTGCTCGAGACTTACATTGTTATTAATATAAAGTTTATTAACATAAAGTTTACTAGACTTCCATTGTTACTAATATAAAGTTTACTAGAGACTTGCATTGTTACTAATATAAAGTTTACTAGAGACTTTCATTGCTACTAATATAAAGTTTACTAGAGACTTTCATTGTTACTAATATAAAGTTTACTAGAGACTTGCATTGTTGCTAATATAAAGTTTACTAGAGACTTTCATTGTTACTAATATAAAGTTTACTAGAGACTTGCATTGTTACTAATATAAAGTTTACTAGAGACTTTCATTGCTACTAATATAAAGTTTACTAGAGACTTTCATTGTTACTAATATAAAGTTTACTAGAGACTTTCATTGTTACTAATATAAAGTTTACTAGAGACTTGCATTGTTGCTAATATAAAGTTTACTAGAGACTTTCATTGTTACTAATATAAAGTTTACTAGAGACTTGCATTGTTGCTAATATAAAGTTTCCTAGAGACTTACTTGTTATCTTCAGGCAAACCTTCCACAACAACATTGAAGACGTCATCAGTAGACAAACTGCAGACTTTCTGGGCATTGTCTGAATCAGGGAATAAGACTAGATAATTGACCCACACATTTTTAACAATCTCATGATGGGTTTGCTCATCTAGCACTGAAGTCAGCCAGGTGCTGTCTGGGATTGCCTGAGGAAGGAAAATGTCCGCCAGGATTGTCTCATTGTCCTGTTTGAGGCATGCAATGGGCAAATCCTGAGGAGCTGCTTTATTGCTAGTAGTTTTATTTACTGTGTTCAGGTACGCTGCGAATTGGGTGAACATTTTGCCCATAAAAATTTTAAGACTCGGCTCAAGGATTAAAGATTTGAGGCTCGTCAAATCATAGGAGACTGATAATAAAGAAGATGTAGACTTTTCTGGACTGACTATAGAAAATTTGTCCAAATGTCTGCACAACGACTCCATTTTGGCATTAAAACTAGAGCTGGATTTGGATTCTTTTTTGGATGGAGAAGGTCGTCTTTGGTCAGGGTGGTAATCACTGTAATGTTTGGTTAACCTGCTGACTCTTCGACTAGGTGACTCCCTATCCCTTTCAGAATCACTGTAGTATTTTCGCCCACTTGATGATTTTCTACTTGGGGATTCACTGTCCCTTTCTTTTTCTGGACTGTCTAAACTGTATCTGGAAGATCTGTACTTCCAGTGTCTGGGTGTTAGAGAATTGTCCATGTGTGACCTGACGGTAAACACTTCTGGAATGCCACTGTCATTCTCAACTGAGTAAGACGAGCGAACCGGCGTATCATCAGCTAATTCTTCTTGAGCTACGTGCTCGTCCATGCTTTGTTTGACAGGGATATTAGTTTCACATAACGAAATTTTTGATTCTTTCTCAAGTACGGAAGATGGAACCTCCTGACTCAGGTCATGATCCTCTTTGGCTTTGTCATCATTACTGTCCCCTTGCTCGGCACTGACAAGTGGAGGGGAACCAGTGTCATGTAAAGGCTGAACAGGGTTAACATTGTCAAACTCAAGAAGCTTAGGTTGGGAGACTTCAGAACATTGGCTGCTGCCTTTGCTGGCACTTTGAGACAGATAAACTTTAATTTTGGCTAAACCTCCCCAGAGAGAGGAGAGGAAGCCTGGTGAAGATTTGTTCTCAGATTCAACAACATCCTTCACTGAAGAAACTTGGGGAACCTGAGATACCTCTTCCGTTTGTTGGCTCTGCTCACTGACTGATTCAGCTACATTGCTGTCAACAGAGACAAAATTTTCACTCTCCAGAGAGACACTGGGCTCTAGTACGGGCTTTAGAATGTACTCTACACCAACCCTGTAGGGCTCAGCGTCAACAAATTGTGCCAGAGGCCTGAGGAAGGTTTGCATGTTAACGATGACACTGTGCTTCTGGAAAAAGGTCTCTAATTTGTCCAGACCTGCTTCAGATCTCAGATCAGCAAACTCATTGAGAAAGGGCCAGAACTCCTGCCAGGAAGTCGCATGGTTGTCTGCTAATTCCCTAGTATAATATTAAAAAGTGATAAAATGTTAAAGAAATATTATTTGTGATCTGAAATAGTAATAAATAATCTACATTGTTTAAGGCAATTGTAATTGTGTCACTTATCAAGTCACATTTATAGAATAATGAATGAATGCAGATGTTGAAGAAACAAAGAGTGCAAAGAAAGGTCATTGAATATTATAGTGCAACTGAGTTGTATTTGTTATTTCATTACAATTTAGCAGCTTTATTTCTTGATGGAACAAGCAAGCATACAGTTTAGATACTGTCTTCTAATGGACACATTATTGCGCTAATAAAATGTTTCATACAAGGCAATGCAATATCCCTATTGGTTGTGTGATAGAATGTAAAATAATAAACTTACTAATATTAGTTATAACAGACTAAAATTAGTTGATAAATGCTGAATTAGGAGAAGGTCATTGAACTAGTCAGATGTTATATGCTAAAGTTGGTCTAATTATAAAACCTGTTGGGGGATGTCATCAATTTTTAAGCAACATTGAAAATGTTTTTAATTTTTTTAAATATCAGCGCTTTTTTTTTTTACATTAGTAAAAATTAGTCCAACTTGTACTACCAGAATTAAAAAATTTTAATTTCGCAATCGTTGGGTGCCTCTGAGTCCATCGATCTCTATGGGCGCCTGACATTAGTCGGAGAAAAGATAATCCTTGGTCTGAAAGGGGAACATTACTTTTTTTTTACTATCAGAAATGAAGACCCATAAGTGAAGAGTATGCCTAAAAACTCATACAGACATTCCTTCAAATCAAGAAAAGATAATACTTCTGAAACAGACTTACCACAAGAATCTAAGAAATGTAACATATATACACACAAAGCACCTACCTAACTTAGGGGGCTCAACCTAGAATCCTGATATAGATCGATACACTGACTTTTAATTCAAAATTGATTGAATGTGAATAGTATATGCTGAATGAGGAAGGCAGCACAGAAACATTTCTCCCAGATAACCCCCTACCCCTCAAATATCCATAAAAGTGATTGGACCACAGTGTACAGGGGCATGTAAGACACACTATATACAAGCTATAACAATAATTAGATGTGTAAATGCTAAAACAATTGTAAGACTTTGAACATTCTCAATCAAATACAAAATATACAATAACTACAAATATATCAAATTTTGACTTGAGCTATACATAGACATAAATACAAACCTCCCAAAATGTTCAAAGCCTCTGTCTCCATCAGTAACTTTCAAACTTTCTTTCAGGTTAGCTCGCTTCGTCCTTGGAGACTTCCAGGCACGTTTAAACTCCCTGCCCTAGAAATCCAATGAAACAAATTTAATCTAGGTTTAACTCTTTACGCATTTATGTAAGGCACGTTATGAAGGAAAAGTTTAATAACTAGAACAATGGTGTTAATTTGCCACTGACCTCGTGAGGGGACATTGGACCAGCAAAGGCCCATACTTTCATGTTCCGAATGTCTTTTAAGCTAGCCTCAGCATCAGTGGCTGGTCGGAAGACATCTTCAATCTCTGACACCAATTTGTAGGGTGAGGTCGGTGAGTAGGGGTCCCCCACTTTAACACAGGGGCCGATCGTGTCACTCTTAATTAGTGGTACATAGCACACACCCTCTGAAAGAGACAATAGTTAAGTTTGAAATATTAATATTATGTGTGATATGCTGTTTAGCCTACCCTACTCTAGGCAGAAAACAAAGGTAATTCTAAGCTGGTATGTGAAACTGGACTTGAATCCACACATTGCTGATCTAAGATCAATCAAGGAGAATTATATTTAGCACAGGAGCTAGTATAGAGTATAATCTGAGTACAAAAGAGGCTCTAGTACAGGGTCTAACATAGGGTCTAGTACACAGTCTAACAGAGAGTCTAGTACACAGTCTAACAGAGTGTCTAGTACAGGGTCTAACAGAGTGTCTAGTACACAGTCTAACAGAGTGTCTAGTACCGGGGTCGGCAACCTGCGGCTCGCGAGCCACATGTGGCTCATTGAATGTGAAGCTGCGTCTCTTTTGTTCCATACGCAAATATTATTTATTTTATCAAATTTTTTTTTTCAAAAAGTTCTGAATCGTTTAACGAGGATTAGGCACCGATTCTATCTTCAGCCACATTGTAGACCTACTCGCTTTTCACCACACTCCTCCCCCATTACACGCGTCGTCACTGTAATCAGTCCGTCGGAAGCTCTTGAATGACGCAGTCGTCTGATGCATCTATGTACGCTTTAATTCGCTTTCGGCTGTGACTTATAGTTTATTGCTTTAGGTAAATGAGTTAGAAGCGAATTATCTTCTCAAAGTTAGAAGCAATCTACAAGTAATGCTGATCTGGCAAACGTTGGGGTACCAGTACGTACCACTAGAAATTGCACAAAAAGGCAAACCATTTACGTATGGTATGTCAAAGATTGCTTTATACGTGCATCTGGAAAACATTTTCATGATTTCAAAAACAGAAAACTTGAAAAAAAATCGAAGCTAAAACAGTAGAAGATAGAATAGCTAAAATGTCTTCAAATGTAAAATATTTGCAGTTGGAATATATTCAATATTCTTCTGTCTTGTCACTTGCTATAGATGAGTTTTGCAACATAAAAGACACGGATAAGTTGACCCTTTGATGAACTTGGATTGCTACCGCTCTGGAGACAAACTAGACGGGATGATAGAGAGTATGCCGAGCAAAAATACCTTGAAGACATTAAAATCGTTTAAATAACAAGGAGCAACTACGTTTCTTCGAAACAAAATAAATTGTGAAATTCTTAAGGTTCACTAAAAAATACACCAAGAAGCGCTTTTAGACCAAACGATTCAGGCCAAAATAGTTGAGGTCATAAGTTCGGTAAGATTGTTATTAGCATCTTGTCAAAAGCACTTAACCATCGTCAGTTTAAAGAATTCTTAAGCGAAATGGAAACTCCGTATTCCGATCTCCTTCACAATTAAGTGTGATGGCTTTCCAAAGGTAAGGTGTTGAGACGTTTTGGCTCGTGCTTGAATAAATTAAATACATTCCTAAATGAAAAAGACATTCATCTTCTTCTTCTTCTATAATACAGACGTTACTTCAAAAAAGAAGATGATTACGTCCTACGCGTCATGCATTTAGTCATGCATATTAACCAATGACTTAAATTCTGCCAAGTCACTGGTTTTCCTAGCTAGCTCAGGCAACCCATTCCATGCTCTAATAGCACTAGGGAAGAAGGAGTATTTGTACAAATTTGTCCTAGCATATGGGACAAGGAATGTGCCTTTATCTTTGTGTCTTTCAGAGTATTTTATTAAATTTTGTTTTTGTATTTGAAGATTATGGTTCAGTGTTTTATGTATAATTGCTACTTTACTTTTGAGTCTTCTGTCCTGAAGGCTTTCTAAATTTAGTGGTTTTACTATAGGTGTTACTCTAGTCAAATGTGAATATTCATTTGTTATGAATCTCACTGCTCTATTTTGTGTCTGTTCCAGTTTCTTAATGTTTTCTTGAGTTGAGGGGTCCCAAACCCTGAATTAGAGAATGGCAAAAGGTTGCAAAAATTTTAACTTTACATAACAGCGAAATTAAATGAACTGAATGTTAAACCACAAGAAAATGGAAACCCAGCCGATGTTTGGGTAGAAGATTAGCCTTTTTTTTTTTTTTAAAATTATTATTGCAGAAGAGCGGTAAGTTAAGTTTTTTTCAATGTCTAAAGAAATATCGCGATAAGATCAGTGCAACTGTTGACACAAATAACTTCAGCACGGTTTTCTATGACAGTTATAAAAGATGACAAACTAACAAAATCATTCTAGCATTACTAGTAAATGAACACATATAGTAACGAAATCCACATGGATCCATTTGAAGTTGATACTGGATTTCTAGAAATGCCATTGATTGAAAGTAAAACTTTGTGGAGTTGAAAATTTAAAGAGTTGAAAAGCAAGTTGGAAGAGTTGAAAGTCCAGAAATGCATGTACGTAACGCAACAAGTGGACATCTTTAAAAAAAAAATGCCGCGAGTTGATTCGGCGCAAGGAATAATCTTCCAGTTTGTAACATTGAGGTGAAGAAGTTGTCATTTCGAGTGCTATATTCGGATTTACATATTCGTCCGAGCAAGCGTTCTCTTGCATATTATTATTAAAAGTAAGAAGCCTACAAACAAATGAAAATTTAGAGTCGTGTTTGAAACTAAAAACAAATAGTTATGAGCCAAATGTATACAAAATTTCTAAAACCAAAGCCATCGCTCCCATTGAATTTGTTTGCTTAATTGCTTGTTATTGAAGTACAAGTACATAAACAAAACAATGATCTAATAATGCTATATGTATATATTATCTACTTTTGCTGTGAAAACACTACTTATATATGAATAAATAAATATTTTGTCTTTAGAAAAAATTCTTTTTTTTTTCATTTAAAATAGTAATGTGAGTACTACGTATTGTTGGCAAGAAGAAAAAAAAACGTGGCTCTTTCAAATTAAAAAATTTTGTAAATTGTAATTTTTGGCTCTTCTGACTCAAAAGGTTGCCGACCCCTGGTCTAGTACACAGTCTAACAGAGAGTCTAGTACACAGTCTAACAGAGTGTCTAGTACACAGTCTAACAGAGTGTCTAGTACAGGGTCCAACAGAGTGTCTAGTACACAGTGGTAACACAGGGCCTTGTATACAGAGCATAGTCTGTTGCTGACTTATCCAGATCTAACAAGAATTAAGTCTCATTTACAATACTGTATGAACAAATCTTGGAACACGATGTAGTGATGTAGCTAATTATTTCTTTTAAATAATATTCAATGAAGTTCATGTGGGAATAACCACAGTTGTCTCCTTTTTAAAAAATCAGTGTTTGTCTCCCCTGATTATGATTTCTATTGTTTATCACCACAACCATGTAAAAAAAAAAAAAGATGCAAAAATAAAATCCCTATTGTACAATTTTATCATTTGGAATATTTATTTTCTTTCACGGTCTAAAGATTTCATCTTTCTTGAAATGTTCAAAGGCAGGTCAACCTATACTGCAGTTGTTGTTTTACCAAGTTTGTAGAGTCTGTCCATGGTATGACTACTGGGTCCTTACATATCACTTTATTTGCAGTATTTTCCATGTCTGTCCATGGTATGACTACTGGGTCCTTACATATCACTTTATTTGCAGTATTTTCCATGTCTGTCCATGGTATGACTACTGGGTCCTTACATATCACTTTATTTGCAGTATTTTCCATGTCTGTCCATGGTATGACTACTGGGTCCTTACTAATCACTTTATTGGCAGTGTTTTCCAAGTCTGTCCATGGTATGACTACTGGATCCTTACATATCACTTTATTTGCAGGGTTTTTTGCCAAGCTATTTCCCCTTGTAGACAAATACATTTTCAACTTGTCCTAGACTGTAGCACCACAAAGTGTTGAGTCCAATGGAACCAAGCCTCTGCCTCAGTCTTGGGCATGATATGGTCTTGTGTCAGAGGTAAGCATAGCTACACATTATTAAATATTGGAATGATATAACACTTTTTAAAATAGAATTCAGATTGTAGAAGGGAGCTTGTTAACAAAATACAAAGACAATTTGATATGATTAGAGTTGAGTTCAGGGGAAAGGAAGCGGAGAAGGGGGTGAGCCTGGTCAATGTGGTACGCACTTAGGACTATCATCATGATGGTCCTGAGTTCAAACCCAGACCACTTCTATCCTGCTGAAGGTTTGGGTTTAAGCTTCTTAATTTCTGAAGAAACTTGTAACGCAAAACTGTATTTGTATATATATATATGGTCTATTCAAAAAGTCTGGGAGTTCATGCTAAGACATATGAGTGCATGACAGAACACTCAGGTTGATAAGACACTATCATAATTTATTTCTATAATACCTTGTATGAGATTGATAATCTTGGCTTTGACAGTTGCGGGATTTGGGCCATTGTATCTTGAACATGCCACCTGAAACAAAAAGAAAAAAACAAAATCTTGAGTTAATTATAATACACATGCCTAGTTTTAAACAAAGATGAGAAGGGAATGAGGGGGGGAGGGGAGGGAGAGTGCTATTGTCTCTGTAGACCAACAAGGATATTTGTTTATGCAACAGATCTATAAAGTAAGCAAAAGGAAAAGTTTCCCCTTTGAGACCTTGTGATTTATGGGCTAGATGATGTAGAAGTCATCTGGTTTTTTGGCCCATGGCTCATGAGGATGTTGCATAGCCAGCACAACGACCAACTGCCTTTACTTTTCCTCCAACTAATGTCAGGTACCCATTAGAGCTGGGTGGACTCAGAGGCGCCCAAAGATCCTAGTGTTAAAAATCCCAGTCTTCACCAGATCTCGAACCCTAGACCCCTTGGTTCAGTCGCCAAGCCTTTCACCACTCAGCCACTGTGCCTCCAGATCTATAAATAATTTAATATTTATATTTATGTGACTGAATCACATGGAAGTAAGACATATTGGAACTACGTAGGTCATTTTGGAATTAAGTAGGTCATTTTGGAATTAAGTAGGTCATTTTGGAATTAAGTAGGTCACATTGGAAGTCAAACTGAAACAAAGTAGGAACAACGTAAGTCATGTAGGTCATGCTGAGACTTCGCAGAGATTTGTGATTTTGTGATTTTGGGCACATCGGCACAATTTAGGCCATGTCGTGCCTGCAGTCCCTCAAGGGCCACTCTCCCTCCACACAACAAAGGCCAAATTCCATACAGTCAAATCATTAAAATCAAGGTCTATTCACAGTTAAAATAGTAGAGGTAGTAAACATTTAATAATTTGGTAAAAAATCTAATGTAAATAGTACATGTCTACAGAATTCATAAATCAGATCTTCGTAGACAACCCCACTTCCCGGATAAAGCCCAGTACCTTCCCAGGGCCGACATTATTGAATAGTGTTTTTAAATTAGTGGCTCTAAAATATTTTTCCCTTACATCCTGGTATCTGGGGCAGTCGATGAGGATATGTTCCACGGTGAGGCGAGAGTCACAATACTCACAAAGTGGGGGCTCTTCTTTCTTCAGCACAAAAGAGTGCGTGATGTAGGTGTGGCCAATCCTAAGTCTGGACATGGTCGTGCTACCACGCCTTGTCAGACCCTTAGATGTGGACCGCCACCTGACATCCGACACAATCTGCCTGAGTTTATTGTGAGTCTCAGCCTCCCATCGGTCCTGCCACTCTTGGTAGGTGGCAGAGGCAATACTTTGTCCCATTCCGAGCAGGGAATTTGGGTTCCTGACACCGCATGATTTAGGACTCTCTTTGCTTCTCTGTCTGCGGCTTCGTTTCCCTCAATGCCCACATGGGAGGGGACCCAGATGAAGGTGACATCCCTATGGTCGGCTGTTATTTGGTCCAACAGCTTCAGGTTCTTATGTACCAATGGAATGTCAGTCTTCATCCGCCCCAAAGCTTGCAATGCAGATTTGGAGTCGGAGCAGATTATAAATTTCCTCCTTTCTGATGCTTTGACGGCCATAAGTGCAAGCGATATTGCATGCAATTCGGCCGTAAAGGTGGAGCAGCCATCGGGGAGTCTACGGGAGATTGTTTTGTTCCGAAAGAAGCAGGCACACGCGACCTTTCCATCCATTTTGGATCCGTCTGTGTAGATGGTGCCACAATCTCCGTAGCTCTCTTGCAGTTCCCTAAAGTGGACTTGTAGTATGCTTGGGTCTGTATTTCCTTTTTTGAAATTAAGGAGGGATAAATTTAATTTGGGTTTATTCATTAGCCAAGGAGGATTCTGAGGGGTTTCTATTTTAGAGATTTGGTCAATGGGTGGAGTTAAATTTTGGATGGGTTCTCTCATTCGAAGGTCTAACGGCTGTATGACGTTAGGCTTTCGATTGTATAATTCTACCTCTGTGGGGTTAAATATGGAATCGAAAGCAGGGTTCGTGGGGTTGGATTTTAGCTTGACTATATACTGCATTGCAAGCTTTTTCATTCTTATATCCATGGGGAGTTCTCCAGCCTCCACATGGAGGCTTGGGATAGGTGATGTACGAAACGCGCCGAGACAGAGACGCAGGGCAGCATTTTGTATTGGTTCCAGTATTTTTAGGTACGACTTCCTTGCTGCTCCATATATTACGGATCCGTAGTCTAGCTTGGATCGAATTAGACTCCGATATAGCAGCAGCAAGGTATCTCTGTCAGCTCCCCAGTCCGTATGGCTGAGCACTCTAAGTATGTTTAATGACTTTTGGCATTTCCTCTTAAGTTCCTTAATGTGGGGGAGAAAATTAAATTTGGAATCTAGAGTGAGGCCTAAAAATTTTGTAGTTTTCACGACAGGGATCTTCTTTTTGTGTATAAATAGTTCAGGGTCTGGGTGGAGTCCACTTAAATTACAAAAATGCATACTAACTGTTTTGGAGTCCGAAAATTTAAAACCATTATCGTTTGCCCAATTTTGAATTTTGTCTAAACATAACTGTAATTTTCTTTCTAGGGTATTCATGTTTTTCCCATAAGTAAAAATGACAGTCACCAACATACAAAGAGCACTCTATGCCAGGGGACAGAGCATTTATGATGCTATTTATTTTAATGTTGAACAGGGTGACTGACAGAATGCTGCCCTGGGGTACACCCATTTCCTGGTCATGAGTGTCAGAAGCGGAGTTGCCCACTCGAACCTGAAATTTTCGGTCTTTCAGGAATTCCCCCACAAAACGGGGAAGATGTCCCTTAAGCCCCATAAGCTCCAGGTCACGTAGAATGCCATGTTTCCAGGTTGTGTCATAGGCCTTTTCTATATCGAAGAATACAGCTACTAGATGTTCTCTTCTGAGTAATGCGATTCTAATACAAGCTTCCAGCCTTACCAGGTGGTCAGTTGTTGTTCGCCCTTGCCGGAATCCGCACTGGTAGTTAGAGATCACTTTATTCCTCTCCAGGTACCAGACCAGCCTACTGTTAATCATTCTTTCCATGGTTTTGCAGATGCAGCTTGTTAGTGCTATTGGTCGATAGTTAGCTGGGTCAGAGCCGTCTCTTCCCGGTTTAGGTATCGGTATAACTGTGGCTTTCCTCCAGCTGTTTAGGAAGGCGCCTGTTTGCCACACACAGTTATAGACCCCTAGCAGGACTGCCAATGAGGGTTCGGGAAGGTGCTTGAGGAACTGGTAATGGATTTCATCTTCTCCAGGTGCTGTGTCATGTGACTTGTCTAGCGATTCCCTCAGTTCCTCAAGCGAGAACGGTTTGTTGTAGTCTTCATTGTTCTCTGACCTGAAATCAATGGAGTGTCTTTCCTCCCTGGTTTTGACTTTTTGGAACTCTGGCGTGTAATGTGCAGTGGATGACTTTTCTGCTGTTGAGGATGCAAGGCAGTCAGCTATTTCTCTGGGGGACGTGACAGTTCGTCCTTGGTTTTTCAGATGCCCTATTGCATTTGATTCTTTCCCTTTGATTCGCCTTACTGCCTTCCAGACCGCTCTAGCAGAAGTTTTGGCATCTAGACTGCCGACAAAACTTCTCCAGGAATTCCTTTTGGCTGACCGTATGGTTTGTCTAGCCTTTGCTCTAGTTATTCTGAATAGCTTTAGGTTTTCCTAAGAAGGATTTTTTATAAATGCAGCCAGTCGTTTTTTCCTATCGCCAATAGCACTTTTGCAGGCTGTATCAAACCATTGTGTGCTAGGCCGTTTTGGATTTGCGGAGGTTAGGGGGACAACTTTCCTGGCTATACTAAGTAGCTTGCTAGCAAAGGTATCAGCTGGGTTCTGTTCATCGAGGATATTTTCTGTGATATCCTCTGAGCATCTTTTTTGTTCCCAATCGGCCTTATTCAGTTTCCACCGCTGAGGTCGTCCCAATGAGGGGAGATTGTTAGCAATGATGATTGGGAAGTGATCACTTCCCCGTAGATCATTGCTAACTGACCATTTAAAGTCGTCCAGAAGTCCAGGGACGCATACGGTGAGGTCAATGCATGTGAGAGATCCAGTTCCTGGGTGCAAGTAGGTCGGTGATGCATCATTAAGTATGCATAAATCATGTTGGAGGAAGATATTCTCCAGCATACGGCCTCTTGTGTCGGTATTGTTGGATCCCCACATGGTGTTATGGGCATTGAAATCCCCAAGGATTATGTAAGGCCGGGGGAGTTGTTTCAATAGGTCCTCCATGTCTGTTTGGTTTAATGGTGGTAGATACAGGCTGCAGCAAGTGATAACCTTGTGAAGGGTTATCCTAGCTGCTACGGCCTGTAGTGTGGTCTGTAGTTCTATCCTCTCATGGGGGATGCTATCCTTCACAAGAATACAGACTCCACCTGATGCTCTCTCTGCATCCTCAACATTCTTGCTGTAAGTTACTGTAGCTTCGGAAGCTGATGCTATCTTTCAGAAATGTTTCCTGTAGGCAGACAGCTACAGGAGTCTCAGAGTCCATCAGTAGCTGCATTTCCTCATAATTGGCCTTGAGGCCTCTACAATTCCACTGTACAATTCTGGAATCCATGGCTTATTCTAGATGACCTACTTGGAGCTATTTGGCCTTGGGAGGGGTTTCCCTTAATTCCAGTGACCTTGGTATTTTTATTCTTGGGTTTGGATGGAGAGGAGGACAACCCCCTTTTGGGGGAAGTCTTTCTCTCTGGAGAGGGGAGATCCCTCTGGTTAGAGAGGAGGTTATTTCCTCCTCGCTCACCTCGGGCATCCTCTCCGCTTTGATTTCTCCCCTTAGGGAGTTGGTCAACCTCTAATTCGGTAGAGGTTGGGGTGTCTGACTGGTTTCTCTGAGGAGAACCTGTGTCAGACATGATGTCTCCGGGTTCTCCCGGAGTATTGGTTTTGACTAGCTGCTCAGTCTCCATGCTCTCATCAGCGAGCACAGAGAACCCGTTCTTTAGCATGACAACAGGGCTTTCTTGTTTCTTCAGAGGTGTGTTTTTTGGCGGTGTTTTCTTCTGAGTTGGAGGAGGAGGAGGGGGTGGTGAGGTCAATGTGTCCGTCTGTGTGGCTATGGATCTTCCTATCTTAGTAACAGCCTGGGCATAGGTCTTTGTCAAGCCGAATTGGCCCTTGGGTAGGCCAATACAGCCGATTTCGCCTGGCTGAAGGTACATCCATTTCTTGCCTTGTACTCCTGCACGGCAACCTCCTGTTTCCACACAGGGCAGTCCTTGGAGTAGGCTGAGTGGCCAGCGTGACAGTTTGGGCATTTGAACTGGGCTGTGCAGCCCTTGTCCTCATGACCTTCTCCAGAACATCTGGCACACACAGTGTTCCTCTTGCAGACTGCCGCGCCGTGTCCATAACCCTGGCACTTGAAGCACCTCATGGGGTTAGGTATGTAGGGCCTCACTGGAACTCGTAGGTATCCTGCCTTCACATACTCTGGCGGTGTCCTAGTTCCAAATGTGAGGATAATAGTGGCGGTTTTGACCTCCTCACCATCCCTGCGCCTGGTAATGCGCCGGGCATGGGTGACTCCTTCAATGCCCTCCACTGCTTCCTTCTCGGAACATTCCAGTAGGTCCCTAGAGCTGATTACACCTCTGCTGGTGTTCAGACTCTTGTGTGGCATGACTTCCACTTGGAGATCACAGAGTCTTCTGCATCTTAAAAGCACATCAGAGTGTATCTTGCTATCAACTTCTACTAGAAGCTCCAAAGACTTGTGTAGCTTAGACACACTCTTGGGTTCTCCCACTACTGACTTAAGTCCCTTGTAGATGACAAAAGGGCTCATCCTTGTCAGACTTTTCCCCTCCTCTGTGCACCTAACAACCAGAAATGATGGCCAGGTAGCACAGCTTTTTGTGGCCTCCTCCTTTCTATCCTCCATACGGCGTTTCTTGCCCAGACAAAGGTCTGGGGCAAGTAGTTTTTTTGACGTTTTTTTATCCATAGGTGTTCTTATTAGTTCGGCACCTGTGCTCCCCACCCGCCATCGAGTCCAACAAGGGGACGGGCCATTCGGGTGCCCAGAATGAGCCCGCCAGGGCTACACATGCGCTATACTCAGTCAGCTACTGCATCGGACATGTGCCCGATATAGCAGCTCCCTGATTGACCCTCCAGCCACCGCCCTATGCTGGTAGCTCGGCATGACCAGCCGGTTGACCCAGAGCGGGCCATCTGGGCCTCAGGTCTAGGGGAACTTGGAGCCAAAGTATTGTGTTGTGGTGGTTTATCCTCAGATAGCCACCACTCAAACACCAGGATCTCTTTATCCCCCCTTACCCGTCGCAGTCCACGGCAAACGGACTGGTCTAGGACGTAGTGAGATATTTAGAGATAAGGAGACAGAGTGATGATCAATGAAGTCAGACTGAGGAAAAGAGGAGGCAGACACAATGATAGAAAAGAAGTAGGGCACTTTTGAGCTCCCAAAAGTGCTAAGGAAAGAGGAGCGCCGTTTAACGTCATGGCTCGGGACGCAGACTTAGCAGACGATGAAAGCATAAGTTGGTATATTGATTCAACAAGAGAGTAGAAAGACAGACCCAAGACAGATCCAAGACAGTTATGGAGGCAAACTATTTCTGAATGATGAGGAAGAACAAAATATGAGCTTAAAAAAGACATTAGTTGATTAAGGAAGTATTTAGCAGGCGTTAGATCTTGGTGAAAAGCAATGTTCAAATCCATTTTATAACTTCTCTCTGTGTATTCTTTAGTTGTTTGTCCATGAGTCCAGATGGAAGAATACATTTGACTTAGATCTAAGAGAAAATAGTCTCATTATATAAAACAACAACCTCTTGCAAAGCCCAAACAAGACTAAATTAGTTAGTTTTGTTGTAAACTTTGTACCTGGAGAGTTCACTAGAAATCATTCTCGGCAATGACAGCAACCAATAGGAATGTCCTCCAACAAGTGATGGAGTCGAGGTCACGAGGAATCTCGTGAGTAAAGCAAATCGGGAAAAGATGAATGTTCAAAGAATCGACTTTGTAGCCTACCTCGATTAGGAATAGACTCCAGAAAAATCCCTTACTACAAATGTCGAATATTGGGACGGGGCGAGACTATGCTTAGGGAAAACAACGAAAACGCTATCATTTCATGGGGGAGCTATTTACCCCATATTTTGTGAGAATCCGACACAAACTGTCAATTAAGTGATACCAGCGTTCCTCTAAACAAGGAACAAAGAGAGGGAAGATCAACTTTTTTTTTTTATTGCAGGTTCGTTGATTGACTAAATTTTATCTCCCCCAACCACACACATAGAGAGCCTACCATCTCACTAATTCACACTACGGTGCTAGTCTCTACCAATGAGACATTCCTTCCAGGCATACAAACAGTAGCAAATCTTGCCAGAACCAAAGTCATCAAGCAGAAATCCTAAAAGGTGAAAGTGTCGTCTGCTTCGGCTAACCAGCGTGCAATCTGCACCCACACATCTCTTGTCTTCTGGTACGATTCGCGCTCCAGTCGTCACGCGTTAACATCAAGAGGTCTTTCAAGGGAAACAAATATTCAGCTTTGAAATGTCATTACACGAGTTACCGATCCTAAGTGACGTCACAGACTGTATTAAAAGCTCCTACGTGTACTTAACAATCTAATGCTAACTTCCCTCGACCTTTTTTCTTTCATCCTTTTCTTGAACATAAGATGAATAAAACGAATATGTCGAAATTGATAGAAACGTAAGGACATAAACCGCTTGGGTGACTATTAAGGGACTCGGGTTCCAATCTCGACTTGAGCTGAATTCTGTTTGCTATGCGCCCAAAGACAGCACGGACACCTTCTCCCCCGACACCCTTTCATTGTCAGACTTTGTCATCTGGACCAAGCGTTGCTTTAAACTCAAGTCTAGAGACTAGAATTCAGCGGTTCTCAACATTGTTTTGCTCGGCGACCCCTTATTATAATCCCCCAATCTGCCGCGACCCCCACCCACACAGCAATAGAAGAATAGACAATAACAATCCATATTTTCGATGGTCTTAGGCTACCCCTGGCAAATCGTCAATCGACCCCCAAGGGGGTCGCGACCCACAGGTTGAGAACCCCTGGACTAGATCAATGTGCCCGAAGTTCAAAAAGAATGAAAGTCATATGTATTTAGACGTCAAGATGTAAACGAATGACTAGTGTTACTCTCCCTTGGGTCGGGTCAGAATCTATTTTAAGTAACGAACGCTCATTCGGAAGTGCCACGTTTTTTAAAAACTTAGTCCCGGCAGGCTTCCCGTGGGCCCATACCTACGTCTGCTCTTCCATTGATAAATTGAAAAAAAAACAAAACAAAAAAAACGGCGGAGGTGAGAGGGTGAAAAAAAAAGGGGGGGGGGCGAATTCATTACATCTAGCGAACCCTATAACAGTACAGTGTGTTTCCTACTTCCTACAAAGTCCGAGTCTCTAATTTAAGTATATTACACATTAAACATTTTAGGTTGAGAATGTATTTCTTCAATGTCAAATTATTAGATTTCATTCCTTTGTACTTAGTGGGTCAAAGAGAGAGAGAGAGAGAGAGAGAGAAGGAGACCCAAAACGTATGTGAGATCTCAATTTTAAGCCATATTAGTCACGCCATGTGTGTAGTATCCTGAGTAAAAAGATACGTTTCTAACACAATAACAAGTTCCTTAACACGAGGACAAGTTCCTCCGTACAATAACGAGCTCCTTGGTGCAATGACAAGCTCCTCAGTACATTGACGAGTTCCTCCGTACAATAACGAGCTCCTTGGTGCAATGACAAGCTCCTCAGTACATTGACGAGTTCCTCCGTACAATAACGAGCTCCTTGGTGCAATGACAAGCTCCTCAGTACATTGACGAGTTCCTCCGTACAATAACGAGCTCCTTGGTGCAATGACAAGCTCCTCAGTACATTGACGAGTTCCTCAGTACAATAACGAGCTCCTTGGTGCAATGACAAGCTCCTCAGTACATTGACGAGTTCCTCAGTACAATAACGAGCTCCTTGGTGCAATGACAAGCTCCTCAGTACATTGACGAGTTCCCCAGTACAATAACGAGCTCCTTGGTGCAATGACAAGCTCCTCAGTACATTGACGAGTTCCTCAGTACAATAACGAGCTCCTTGGTGCAATGACAAGCTCCTCAGTACATTGACGAGTTCCTCAGTACAATAACGAGCTCCTTGGTGCAATGACAAGCTCCTCAGTACATTGACGAGTTCCTCAGTACAATAACGAGCTCCTTGGTGCAATGACAAGCTCCTCAGTACATTGACAAGTTCCTCAGTACAATAACGAGCTCCTTGGTGCAATGACAAGCTCCTCAGTACATTGACGAGTTCCTCAGTACAATAACGAGCTCCTTGGTGCAATGACAAGCTCCTCAGTACATTGACGAGTTCCCCAGTACAATAACGAGCTCCTTGGTGCAATGACAAGCTCCTCAGTACATTGACGAGTTCCTCAGTACAATAACGAGCTCCTTGGTGCAATGACAAGCTCCTCAGTACATTGACGAGTTCCCCAGTACAATGACCCACAAGGATGTTCTTACAAAATGCAACACTCGAATACTGTCAGCATGTGAGTGTATAAAACATATGTGTTGTGTTTAATAAGGGATAGGAAGGGTAAGGCAGGGATAGAGAGGATAAAGGATGGCGAGAGAAAAAGGATAAGGAAACGGGGCTAATCTAGTAGTTAACAGAGCGCTTGTATTCTCGGTCATTGCAAAACACTCAGGGGAGGACGAGGCCACAATCAAGTGCTCGGTCTTTTAGTCATTTTGTGAGTCATGTACAAATCATCATCGATACAGCTTCCGGTTCTACCATCATGTATACATCACAACGTTGAGATGTATGTCTTGGGCTAATCAAAATATCAGAAGTTATTGATCACATTACATGACAGTCTTCCCTACGCCAGTCTTGCCTACACCAGTCTTGCCTACTTCTCTCCCGCCCTCTTTTCACTCTTCGTCTCTTATTTTTAGTCAATAACAATATCCTCCTCCTCACTCTTTCTATATGTTCCTCCTCTACCAAGTCCACCCGCCCCCCCCCCTTTTTTTTCTATCTTTATTTTTACACTTTCTATAATTTGTTTCGACTGCAATGAAATGGGAAGACAGACGAAAAGACACATTACAGGACCACACGAGAGACAGAGAGAGGTGGGGGAGAGACAGAGAGAGGTGAGGGGGAGAGATGGAGAGAGACGGCTCATATGGAACATTAATTTCGACATTAGATTAGTGAGACGTATCCGCATAGAAACAATGAGCGTGATCTCTGACACTGTTTCATCGCGCGCGCGCGTGTGTGTATGTAGTCACCCCCATCCCTCCCCCCACAGTGGCTGCTGACGGCGCCACGGCACACTCCCGTCATTTGTGTGCTGATGCAGATCTAATTTCTGTGTATCTCCAAGTCATTTTCAGTCCAAAGGATTAACTCTCTCGCTCCCCCCGTGTTGTTTATTGATATTGGCAGCGGCAATCATAAAGCAGAAAGGGGATTACTATACGACACTAAATAGGTGAGTAGCACTTAGAACCTAGAGGTGACGACTGGCTCTGACTAGCTAAATTACATTCCATTTAACACACCCCTAGTATGGAATTGCAATATTACTTTTCATTGATAGTGTAGAGTCTGTAGACCAGTGATCTCCAATAAGCGGCACGCGGACCGCATTCGGCCAGTTAAGCTGCACTATATGGCCCCCTCCCACAGTGCCGCAGAGATGTGTTCCATTGGATACCACAATTTTTGGCGGTGACGCGGCAGGCGACCAATGTGTCGGGAAATACCTATATATCTAATGCAGAAAAAAGTCAAGCACTACTGGTGTAAAGTTCTATGTGCGTGACGACGACAGCAAGGTGGATACAGAAAATAAAACGCGTAAAACTATGACGTAATGCACATGTGTACAGGTTCATTCATAACTGTTGACCTGTCTAGGTCATATATAATTGCATGTCATGTAAAATCATAGTGTTGAATTACTTCCCATCATGCCATCTTGTTATCGCCCAATCCCATGAGTCGGTAAACTAAAAACATGTTCCAGAACATAAATCAAACAATATATTGCTGTGTGCAGACAGGCGAGTGTACAGTCCATCTATCACTGGGCAAAGATACTCGCATCCATCCAAACACGACTCTTTCACTCACGCGTGCCAACACAGACATGCAGAGACAGTTTTCTGATTCATTCTTTTATTATGAACGGAACTTGTTGCTTTTCAATTGATCTTAAAGCGCACGACTTTCTGCTAAAGAACTTACAGCCCTGACAGTTAAAAGCTGTTAAGATGAAGAAGTAGATTGCACCTATCTGTACCTTCGTTGAAAGTATAGACAGAATACAACATGTCTCATTAAGCAGAAATATATTTAGCCATATTTGTAATGTACAAAATTCCCATATGTCTATTCCTAGTATGACCTACTTAAAGCCAACACACTCTCCATGGTTGGTAAAAGTTAATGTCAGGAAATGTCCAAAGCTGGCGAGTGGGAAACAGCGCGTGTTATTGACGCGATGGTCATGGCTATACTGTATCATGTTTACAATTACAATGATATGTTGCAATATGAACATTAATAACAATGGCAATGTCTTCGATTCCGAAGATTAATATGAGCATTAAGAGACCGTGAAAGCACAAATCTTACGAGTTGCAACAAAGTTTCATGACTACCCAGTTCTAACCCACCAAATGAACCGAGGCTGGCTGGAAGGAGAGATGATCTCTGGACTGAAACACAACGACTAAAAGCGTACCATCAAATGTGACATCATCTGTACGCTACTAAAAAATCAAGGTCACAGTTCCCTAGTGCCCGTGGAAACACGCGTGCAGTGTTGTTAGCAGTTGTAGAAAAAGAGAGAGAGAGGAGAGAGAGAATAAATAGAAATCCGAACCAACAAACAAAAAAGACGCCGCCTTGATTCACTTACCCACCTAGATTCACTTAGCCACCTAGATTCACTTACCCAACTTGATTCACTTACCCAACTTGATTCACTTACCCAACTTGATTCACTTACCCACCTTGATTCACTTAGCCACCTTGATTCACTTAGCCACCTAGATTCACTTAGCCACCTAGATTCACTTACCCACCCTTATTTCACTTACCCACCCTTATTCACTTAGCCACCCTGATTCACTTAGCCACCTAGATTCACTTAGCCACCTAGATTCACATAGCCACATAGATTCACTTACCCGCCTTGATTCACTTACCCGCCTAGATTCACTTACCCACCTAGATTCACTTAGCCACCTTGATTCACTTACCCACCTTGATTCACTTACCCACCTAGATTCACTTACCCACCTTGATTCACTTAGCCACCTAGATTCACTTACCCACCCTGATTCACTTACCCACCTAGATTCACTTACCCACCTAGATTCACTTACCCACTCTGATTCACTTACCCACCTTGATTCACTTACCCACCTAGATTCACTTAGGAACCTAGATTCACTTAGCCACCTAGATTCACTTAGCCACCTAGATTCACTTACCCACCTTGATTCACTTACCCACCTTGATTCACTTACCCACCTTGATTCACTTAGCCACATAGATTCACTTAGCCACATAGATTCACTTACCCGCCTTGATTCACTTACCCGCCTAGATTCACTTACCCGCCTTGATTCACTTACCCGCCTTGATTCACCTACCCGCCTTGATTCACTTAGCCACCTTGATTCACTTACCAACCTTGATTCACTTACCCACCTTGATTCACTTACCCACCTTGATTCACTTACCCACCTAGATTCACTTACCCGCCTAGATTCACTTAGCCGCCTAGATTCACTTACCCGCCTAGATTCACTTACCCGCCTAGATTCGCTTAGCCACCTTGATTCACTTAGCCACCTAGATTCACTTACCCACCTAGATTCACTTACCCACCTTGATTCACTTACCCACCTAGATTCACTTACCCACCTAAATTCACTTAGCCACCTTGATTCACTTAGCCACCTTGATTCACTTACCCACCTAGATTCACTTACCCACCTTGATTCACTTACCCACCTAGATTCACTTACCCACCTTGATTCATTTAGCCACCTTGATTCACTTAGCCAACTTGATTCACTTACCCACCTAGATTCACTTACCCACCTTGATTCACTTACCCACCTAGATTCACTTACCCACCTAGATTCACTTACCCACCTAGATTCACTTACCCACTTTGATTCACTTACCCACCTAGATTCACTTACCCACCTTGATTCACTTACCCACCTAGATTCACTTACCCACCTTGATTCACTTACCCACCTTGATTCACTTACCCACCTAGATTCACTTAGCAGCCTATTTCACTTACCCACCTAGATTCACTTACCCACCTAGATTCACTTACCCACCTAGATTCACTTAGCCACCTTGATTCACTTACCCACCTAGATTCACTTACCCACCTAGATTCACTTACCCACCTAGATTCACTTACCCACCTAGATTCACTTACCCGCCTTGATTCACTTAGCAGCCTATTTCACTTACCCGCCTTGATTCACTTAGCAGTTACGTGTTTACGTATGGGAGGAGCAGTTCGATGTAGTTTACACGCCCCTGGATAAGACGTGGGCTTTAATATTAAAAAAAAAAAGTTCACCAGCACAGAAGAAGAAAAAAAACAACAACAACGTCGCGGCCCGGAGGGACTTCTCCTTGAGTCTGTTTAGGGCGAAAGGGCAGAGCCAGGCATTAACTTATTACCAGGGCAGTTGGGTGAGACCAAATCGATGATCCACTGGACTAGACCAATATCTTGAATATGACTGTCCACAATGCGCTGACAGTGAGCTGAGAATGATAATCCCTAAGATATGGCAATGTTCAGCAAAGAAAGAAAATATTGATCGGGAATAGAGGTCAAAAAGATTCGAAAATAAAAGGGCAATGGGGCGTCAGGGAGCATGGGAATCTTTTTTGATGCCTTATGAGAAAATTAATATAGTGTATCACCAAGTGTTAATATAACTCAGACTGTCAGAAGGGTGGGGGATGGTATACAAACTCATCAAAAGAGAAAGCTGCTATCGTTGCTTTGATGCCCCCCTCATCGTTAAAAACAAAATTTAATAAAATACTCTGAAAGACACAAAGATAAAGGCACACACTCATCGTCCCATATGCTAGGACAAATTTGTACAAATACTCCTTCTTCCCTAGTGCTATTAGAGAATGGAATGGGTTGCCTGAGCTAGCCAGGAAAACCAGTGACTTGGTAGAATTTAAGTCATTGGTTAATATGCATGACCGAATGCATGACGCGTAGGGCGTAATCATTTTCTTTTTTGAAGTAACGTCTGTATTATATAAAATAAGAAGATAAAATGTCCTTACTATTTGAAACCATCTTGTAACACTGAAAACTGCAGCAAGTTATCAAAACATACAACGAATGCAACGTGTTGAAAGCCAAGTAAATATCTGGAATTTGTCAAATATATTTGATATGCGTTTCTGAGAAATGAAGCCCCATCCGTGCAGTGCCAGACAATGACTAGTAGATGATAGCTGGGGCTCCTCCTGGACGTCTAGAGGGTCAAGGTTCGTCTGAGTTCGATAGAGAAGAAGCTTCGCCCAGCTTCACACCGTGGAGAGCGGTGTCTATGTGTTCGCGCTTTAAAGGAGTCTTTGGAGTACAAGTGTCTTGAAGGAATAAATGGTCTAGATAAGTTTTTTAACATGTACAAATGTGTGCGTGTGTGTGGTAGGCGTGTGTGTGTGTGTGGTAGGCGTGTGTGTGTGTGTGGTAGGCGTGTGTGTGTGTGTGTGGTAGGCGTGTGTGTGTGTGTGGTAGGCGTGTGTGTGGTAGGCATGTGAAAACATTATTTCTTTGGAGTTACTGTTAATGAAATTAAACCAGTCAGTAATTCGAGAGGGTGACCAAACAACCGAAAATCAATAATGTCTTGAGTTTTTAACTAATTTCATCATTTCCTATTGAAACGGAGGGGGGAGAAAAGCAAAGAAAAAAAAAAAAAAGCGCGTAGAAATTTGCCCCCCGGCCCCCGCCCCCCCCCCCCCCCCGCGTGTCGACCACCCGGGTCGCTTTAAAAATGAAATTTGAAAGAAACAATGCATTTGAAGTTTGTGATAATTTTGTAAGATTAGGAAATCTAATGGGAATGTCTAACAGCCGATCTGAAAAAAATATATGACCATTACAGGTCTAAAGAAGAAAAAAAGACTAAAATAACACAACTACAAACACAGGCATCCCCCAAAGACACGATTACAAACAAAGACACCCCTAAAGACATAACTACAAACACAGACAAGCCAAAAGACATAACTACAAACACAGACACGCCCAAAGACACAACTACAAAGACACGCCGAACGACACAATAAACATGGACACGACGACACAACTACGAACACACACACACACCCCAAACGACACAGCTACAAACACACACACCCCAAACGACACAACTACAAAACACAGACACACCCCAAACGACACAACTACAAACACAGACACGACGAGAACTGCAATCAGATCAATACCACTCTACAAAATTATGAAAAAAAAAATACAGAGAGAAACACGAGCTTCAGATGTAAAATAGATTCGACCTTGCCGTTGGGCGCCCTAATCAGGACAGGAGCGCTTTAAAATCATCCTTAGGCTGTTATATCTGTGTAGTCCCAAGCCTCTCCACTAATAATGACCGTTTATAATAACTATAACCATTTACTAATACATCGGCTCTTGAGTTTCATTTTAAGTCTGCAATTATGGATTTTCACCCGAGAAAGTTAATCGCAGTTACCTGCTCTTTGTTTACAATGATTCTTAATAACAATCTCAGCAAATTCAATAACTGAGGAAAAGAAACGCGAAATGAACATAAATGTGGTGGCGGGAAGTTTAAAATAATTTCTGAAAATGAAAAGAAGATAAGAAGAGATTCTGAAATGAATAGAAAAAAAAAAACAATGTCAAGGCCACAAGGTCACTGTTGCCAACTAACTAGTATAATTATTTTGTGCTTCAAGCGAAGCTCTGAAATGTGTTTTTACAGAGCTGGAAAGTAAACAAGAATTACTCTAAGGTTATCAATTATATAGTTATCCATACTTTCGTTTTCTGACCACCGGAAACACCACGCAATGTTGCTATTTATAGATTTGTCTTATGCATGAAACTCTGCAATTCCGTTTGTTTCAAAGTGAAAAAGCCCGAGACCAATCAAGGCCTCAACACTGACTGCAACGTCACATCCTGCTCGTTGCCACGTCGTACACACCTGTGGTCTAAACTGCCCGCAGGTTGTGACGTCGCAGGCCACTGTTCAGGCCTTCTAATAGCGATTGGTCTCGGTAAGTCCGACATTCGAACTCAGGTAAAGTCGTTGGTTCGTGACCTCCGTGACCCTATGTCCAAGGTGCCGGTTGGTTCCCCAGTCAAAGGGGGCATCTCTCTATCCACAGTCTCAGCTGATCATGTTCTTTCTTCACTGCTCCCCTTGTTCAAAATGTAAAACTGATCGTCCAAAAAAAAAAAAAAGGTTGTGTGTATTTTTCTATTTCCAAGCATCCAGTTAGCTTTATTTTCCTACTAAGAGAGAACGCTATATGTCGAGCGGTTTAGAATCCTATGTCAAGCTAATGACATTTTCGCAGGCGGATAAAGAAAAAAAAAAAGAAGGTTCGAATCAATAGATTGACATCGCCGTAAGATATGAGAGCTGACAGACAGAAGATGTAAGCATGACACACTGAAAGAGCTGTACTCATTTCCCAGGAAGTGACTCAGATGTCAAACCACTTTTTTTTTTTTAGCGGATGTCACACCATCCCATTATCATTAGGATAATCCTTGCTTCTATCCCACTGACTATTATAGGAGGATATGTGTACAATACCATTAAATGTATATCGCACAAAATAATAACAAGTCAAGTAAAGTAACCCTTTCAGAACTTGCATTCTATGGGGCAGATGATGTAAAGGCCACCTGTTTCTGAGGCCCAGGCTTAACGAGGGTGCCATGTGGCCACCACAACGACCGACAGTATTTACTTTTCCCCAAATAATGTCAGATACCCATTAGAGCTGGGTGGACTCAGAAGCGCACTAAAGATCCCGAAATTAAAAAAATGACCACGATTCGAACCCGGGTTCCTCGGTTCGAAAGGCACTTAGCCAGGCGCCTCTATTATTAACTAACAGCTCTAGTGTCAAATTGTCATAAGGATAAGGATGGACAGGTCATAGAAAACTAACACAAGGCTTTCTCCCACTTGAGCAGCTACATCGAGTGACACACGTGCTCAGACACACCACATCAATGTTGTAAACTCAGGGCACTAAACTTGTTTGTTTTAGTATACCGATACACACACGCTGCCTGGTCGTGCGGTTTGCGCGCTGGACTGTCGTTCAGATTTATCGATGGTCCCGGGTTCAAACCCTGCCTGCTACCATCCCCCCGTCGTCCTGCGGAAGGTTTGGACTAGGAAGTAATTATCTTCAACTCTGAAGGAACATCCGAAACATGTAAAACATTTTACATTTTACAAGCTGTATATTTAGAAAACACGTACACATACACTGTATATTTAGAATACCGATACACAAACACTGTATATTTAGAATACCGATACACACACACTGTATATTTAGAAAACCGATACACACATACTGTATATTTAGAAAACCGATACACACACACTGTATATTTAGAAAACCGATACACACACACTGTATATTTAGAAAACCGATACACATACACTGTTTATTTAGAATACCATATACACACACAAAGTTTTTCCTCTTAGAAAAAAAAACGAAAGATTTTGTTAAATATACAGAACAGACCTAGCAATTAGTATTACCAGACACAACACACGTCGTTTCGGGTATTTACTGTCTACGAGACAAAGAAGTCCACAAACCAAACACCCTCGTGAAAGAAAGGCGCGAAGTTTCATCATTGGAACATGACAAGCCCCAAAGACCATTCCTAAATGTGTTTCCACGCCTGTTTTAGCTTCGCCATCGGAATACCAAAGTTAATAAGTTGGTCACTTCTGACACCCAAGTGTAAGTATAAAACAGCAGGTCTATGAATTAGGGTCTCCCAATTCCAACTCGGAGGCAACAATTTTTTTAATGGCTGGCTATACGATAGTCTAGCAGGAAACCTTATATATGGAGACCCGAGCGCACTGAAGAAACCCATATAAAAAACTAAATACAAATCACATGTATCCAGATTTTTTCCACTGGGAAGCATAAATAAGTAAAGAAAACAACGTGAATGTCAAATGTCACCTCTGGAAGGTCAAAAAATGTCTCCTTTAAAAAACTTTATCATAATTCACTAAAAGACGGGTTTTTTTTTACATTTTTTTTTACAATCGAAGCACTGATGAAAATTAAAACAAGTGACTTCCGTACACGGGATTGTAATCTGTTATGGACATTTACAGGGCTGTGCACTTGATTGACATAGTCTCTTGGCTTGCTTAAAGAAACACGTTTTTGAATGTTGGTTTTATGAAATTAATGTTAAAGAAACACATGTTTTACTGTTAGTTTAAAGAAACACATGTTTTACTGTTAGTTTAAAGAAACACATGTTTTACTGTTAGTTTAAAGAAACACATGTTTTACTGTTAGTTTAAAGAAACACATGTTTTACTGTTAGTTTAAAGAAACACATGTTTTACTGTTAGTTTAAAGAAACACATGTTTTACTGTTAGTTTAAAGAAACACATGTTTTACTGTTAGTTTAAAGAAACACATGTTTTACTGTTGCTTTAACCATAAAGAAGTATATGTTTTACTGTAAGTTTATAGAAACATTAGCTGGTTATAGACTCAATCGGTTTAAAGAATCGTAGGTTGAACTGGACACAGTTCCTCAACTCAGACGATACTCACAGAGGAAAGAAACACGTTGTGTGTGTGTGAGTGTGTTCTGTTGCTTCCAATGGCATTGCAAATGTTTGAGAAACAAAAAAAAATATAATCGATTCTAAAAATGATCGAATTAACATTCACTATGGTTACTCGACTACTTAATGTTCAGACATGAATAAGTCAACAAGGAACACTTCGAACAAGTTCCCCCCCCCCCCGGTCAACAAGAGAAACAATCCTTCGCGTTTTATAACGTACACTTCTGCTGTACGTACGACAATAGATCTGACTTTCCCGCTCAAAAGTGAAAAGGATAAAAACGGGCAAGTCCGAACGTAAGAGGGTGTCCAGTCTATAAATAGTTTGTCAGCTGCTGCGTGTCAAGGAGTTGCACCTCACAACATCTGTATCTGCATGGGACACTAAGACAAGACATATATATATATATATATATATATTGTTGAACTTTCTATTAATAGAACAAAGGTCAAGTTGTCCTTACAAGGAGAAGTAAATAATGACTTTGTCTATAGATGTGATGATGCTAGTGAGTAAAGGCTTCGATATAAAAAAGAGCGATATAGTCCCAAAGCATCAGGAAAACCTTGGTTTACGATTGCAGTGAAGTTAACCCGAGGACAGAAGGGCCCTTATGCTGGACAGAGAGGTCCGAAATAGACCTATCATGGGGGGTCACGAGCAGATATTACGTGATGCACTTTGATACACACACACACACACACAATTTGGTTTGATTTTCTTGGGCGTGTTTAGAAACAGAATGAAAGCAAACATACAAGACAAAGGTTCTCAACCCAGCGTCCTAAAAAGCATACAAGACACACGAGGATAGACGTTGGAGGGGGGGAGGAGGATAGTATGATTTTATGATGGCACCATCCCAACATCAAAATGCCTATTTTGAGTCTCGTGTGCCTAGGTTCTGCCGGCTGACCTTAAGAAAGTACAACTAGGATACGCTTTTTTTTCTAACACAAAATATCATTGTCAATTTCATGACGGTGTAAGTAAGCAATAGATTGGAACTGCGTGTTCATGGAGGTTAACATTGGTGTCTACTAGAGTTACAACAGAAGGGTACCAGAGATACAACAGAAGGGTACCAGAGATACAACAGAAGGGTACCAGAGATACAACAGAAAGATACCAGAGATACAACAGAAGGATACCAGAGATACAACAGCAGGGTACCAGAGATACAACAGAAGGATACCAGAGATACAACAGAAGGGTACCAGAGATACAACAGAAAGATACCAGAGATACAACAGAAGGATACCAGAGATACAACAGAAGGGTACCATAGATACAACAGAAAGATACCAGAGATATAACAGAAGGGTACCAGAGATACAACAGAAAGATACCAGAGATATAACAGAAGGGTACCAGAGATACAACAGAAGGATACCAGAGATACAACAGAAGGATACCAGAGATACAACAGAAGGATACCAGAGATACAACAGAAGGATACCAGAGATACAACAGAAGGGTACCAGAGATACAACAGAAAGATACCAGAGATACAACAGAAGGATACCAGAGATACAACAGCAGGGTACCAGAGATACAACAGAAGGATACCAGAGATACAACAGAAGGGTACCAGAGATACAACAGAAAGATACCAGAGATACAACAGAAGGATACCAGAGATACAACAGAAGGGTACCATAGATACAACAGAAAGATACCAGAGATATAACAGAAGGGTACCAGAGATACAACAGAAGGATACCAGAGATACAACAGAAGGGTACCAGAGATACAACAGAAGGATACCAGAGATACAACAGAAGGGTACCAGAGATACAACAGAAGGGTACCAGAGATACAACAGAAAGATACCAGAGATACAGCAGAAGGATACCAGAAATACAACAGAAGGGTACCAGAGAAAAAAACAGAAGGGTACCAGAGATACAACAGAAGGATACCAGAGATACAACAGAAGGGTACCAGAGATACAACAGACGGGTACCAGAGATACAACAGAAAGATACCAGAGATACAGCACAAGGGTACTTCTGGAAACCAACTGTTGAGGACCAATGTTGCCATGTATTGATTCTGGCATTCCTTGACACCGACGCTACTAGTAAGGCGGAAATGGGCTGAACTTTGTGACAATAATTTCAGTACTCACGGGGTAATCAAACAGTTTGGAGAGGCTGAGAAACAGAGCATCGAGCACAAATTAAAAGAAAATACTAGACACAAAAAAATGAGGTAGAGCGAAAATAAGAGAGAGAGAGAGAGAGAGAGAGAGAGATTGAAAGAGAGAAGGTAGAGAAAAAAAAGGAGAGAGAGAGAGAACGATAGAAAAAAGACAGAGAAAAGAAAATGTCATTTGAAGACACAGCTACGTACTAAGACGTCCAACTAATGGATAAAGATTGTATGACATACACAACGTGAAGCTGGCCATCAATGTTTCTGCCTTGTAGTTGAATACCACAGAAAGCGCCACGTACTGTTTGAGAGTTGTGCTGTCCACACAATCAATGATACTTGTCTCTCATAATAACGTAACGCGGCTCAGAGCTGTCTCAATGTACACGCATTGGAGAAGACCATGAATGTGTATAGTTTGGATAATATCTTGAATAAAACAATAAATCAAGCGATGAAAACAATTCCCATAA
Source organism: Biomphalaria sudanica (assembly GCA_036873155.1). Classification (NCBI taxonomy): domain Eukaryota; kingdom Metazoa; phylum Mollusca; class Gastropoda; family Planorbidae; genus Biomphalaria; species Biomphalaria sudanica. The sequence goes on from JAZGLO010006661.1 coordinate 1,533,249, forward strand.
AGCATCATCGCTTATTTAAAAATTACATTAACAAGTCGAGTAGCTTGGCCTACAAATCAACACTCTGACTGGCACAAAAGGACAAAAACGTCACTACTGTGAAGAGACAAAAGATGAACTGGTTTGGTGACAGTGTAAGACATGACTCACAGTGATAAGTCATTCGTCAAGGTACAGTGGAGGGAGCACGAAGAAAAAGTCCTCCAAAGAAAAGCTGGCTGGATAACATAAACAATGGACCGGCCTCTCCGTTGATATCTTGCTAATAACAGCTGTCGGCCAAAATAAGTGGTGATATTTTGTTACGCGAACTGTCACGGCGCCCCTAGGACGTAAAGTCGACTGACACCAGAATAGGGTTAAATAAAGCTAGGCAAATAAAATCCGGACGGTGTAAGGCAAATGAGTGATGACCATCGACCCGGATAGCTTGCTTCTCTTTTGCAGTCTCCTAAAAGACTCTTCTGGATTGTTACATTTATCTTGGCCCTTATTTCTTGTATTCGATGACCCGCTGAACTGTCTACATTACTATCAGTTCAGGTTCTTCCGGAAGGCTGGTCATCTACACACCCGGAATCTTGACCCACATTACTGACCCGTCTCTTTCTAGCTAATAGCCGACTTGTGCGTTGGAGTGAGACAGTACATAGGAAATGTATCTTCTGCCAAGACTGCGTCATTGTTTTATTAACTTTAACAAAAGCCGGTGTCACGTGATTCCAAGTCGGTTTAAACTCAGCCAATGACGTCATAAATCTAGGAATGGATTGAAGAAAAAAAGAAATACTTTTAAAAAATCTTGGCTTATGTTGAAGGATATAGCATTTATTATTTTGAAATCACAACTGTGCATAATCACGTAAGATATTCTCCTTTGTCTTGCGACTGTTACATGTCTGCTAATCTTGCATGTTGAAAGGAGTCTAAATTCGCGCGCTTAGATAAAACTGAGGCAAAAATAAAAAGCTGTTTGAGTCTGAATTCAAATTCGAGCCTGCACGTTGGAATGGCCGACGTGTTTTGCCACTTAGCTATTCAAGTGTTTTTATAAAGTTAACACCACCTTCACAAATCCTTTTGTTGAACAGTTGGGGCACCATACATGATCCGTTGACCGTTTTTCTCCGTTCCTCTCTGTGAACTCTGTCCAGTCTTTGATGTTGTCTAACCATCGCTTTCTCTGTCTGCCTCCTCTTCTTCTTCCTGGAAGTATTCCCTGAGGGAAGGTCTTTTCGAGCTCTGAGGACCTTGCGATGTGGCCATAAAGTTAAGTTTGCGTTCGTCGACAGGGGTTAGGAAGTCATCGTGGGGTCCAACTGCTGTGTTAATCCTGTTTCTAACCTCTTCCTTTGTGATGCGGACTTTGTAAGTGATAGGCAGGATCTCTCTGCAGCATCTTAGTTCAATGGCTAGGATCATCTTCTCTAGATCTGCAGTCACTGTCCAAGATTCGAATGCATATAAGAATGTGAGCGTCACTAAGGGTCGCCCCAGTCTGATTTTTAGTGTCGTGGTTTGTGCCTTCATCTTTTCCAGATAGTTTTGAGTTTTTTTGCAAGTGCTGCTGTGCAATTCTGGCCAGTAGTTCAGGTTTGGTTCCTTTCATCTGAGACAAAAAGCTAAAAAAAAAACAAAAAAAAAACGACTACCTGATTAATTATTTGGTTAATTTTTTTTGATTCACGTGTTGTCAATGACAATAAATAATTGAGACTCAAGTTTCAACTTGATCCGACAACGTGGGAGAAACAAAACGGGGGTGAGACCCTCTGAAAGACTGTGCGACAAAATATGAGACCTTCTGACAGAATGTGTGCGATTGTCGACAGCACATGAGACTTGACGGAATGAGGGAGACCCGCTAACAGAATGAGCGACAGAAAGTAAAAAAGTATCGTTTACATGGAATAGAAACGACTCGACTGTTCCGTGCATGCCCAGAGCTATTAAATAACTACATTGCCACTAGAAAAGGAACATAAACATTCAACGTTTAATTTTAATGTAAAAAGCAAGTGTTGCTATTAATGATTTTCTCAAGGCAATACCTGAGGTTAGAATATCACCTTCAAAGGTGTGAAAGGGCACAAGGCATTTCAATAGTTGACAAACATGTCCTAGCTAATTATGTTAGCACAGGACACACATTAAAACTGGCAATGATTTGCTAGTGCGTGCGTGTGTGTAAGCAATGAATCGGTGAACTGGACTTGAATTGATGTGCTAGCAACGCAAAACGTTAGCGACCACCACTCACGCAAACACAACTAGAACAACTGATGTCCAGGAGTTCATTATAACTGTACGTCACGGGCCTTATCCCCCCCCCCCCCCAAGCCATCTAGATAAAGATTTCTATGTTCAGACGGATGCACGTGTTGTATGGTCAAGATCACCTGAGCCGGAGAGCGAGTCCACATCAAGAGTACAGAAATGGTGGCGTAATACCTCCTTCAACATTTTATTGGAGTTGGTTTTGTATAGTTCTTCTATACGTTATCTTTTTCGTGTACGTGATGGTGTGGGGGGGGGGGGGGAGAATTGGACCTCAAGTTATATCCCCTTTACACATTACTTCCTGGCCTACATCGTGATTCGACCTCGAGCCCCACTGTTAGCTAGCCAAGCAGTTATTGCTCGGCCACACACATCACACAGTCTAAAATAAATTTTAAAAAAGGGGGGTATGACGAAACCTTTCATCAGCCCAAATAGTGAACAGAGCCACTAGAGTCGAGATCAAGCCGCACACGTGATTCTGTTTCCTCGGCACATTTGACACAGATATCCACCGGAGCTTATAGTTCCACCCTTTCAGACCTTTAGACCTTTGGGGCAGATGATTAGGCCGCCTGTTTCTGTGGCTCACGGTTAACGAGGGTGTCATGTGGCCAGCATAACGACCAACCGTCTTTACTTTTCCCAACCTAATGTCAGGTGCCCATTACAGCTGGGTGGACTCGAGATCCCGAAATTAAACCAGGATAGGGTTTCGGAATCCAAACGCTTCACCATTCAGCGCACCGCAACTCCATCGTGGCCTATGCATGTCATGTATTGTTTCAACCCAATGTTTGTCTTTTTCAAAATAATACTTGACACTCGTTTTCAAATAAACATATTTCCCAAGTCTTCAACTTCCTTTCCAAAATGTCCTCCCCCCCCCTTTTTTTTTTCCATTATATTCATACAAACAATGTGATAGGATGAAAACTAGTTACGTCAGCGTACTGAGGAACAAGAAAGAAGAGAGAACATGCACATACTGATTTATGACACCCTTCAAATAGTTTTACGTCATTACAGACATGACATAAGCGCCTCGTTTTGACTTCATGAAATCATCTCTATATGACTGCTCAGACTGCTGCATACATGCAGTATCAGCATTTAGAGAGCCACTAGTACAGCGCAACCAATAGGTCAAACCAGTCAGCCTGACTGCCATTAGTCTACATTAGAGAGGATGGTTGGCATTTTTTTGTTTTGCGTCAACCGGCACATTGAGACATTTTATCCACTAAAGACACGTCATCAGAGATGTGCTAGAAAAACAGTTAGGTGGATGGAAGTGCTAAACAGCACGCGAGACCCAGGACAGGATGACATGCTGGATAAAGCTTGCTGTTAGCACGAACCGAAAGGTGACGATATGTTTATTTGGAAATACATGTGGATGTAGAGTTGACATGTAGCATAACAGCTCGCTGAAGATGTAATTAAACATTTGTCGATACATTTATTTGTATATATATATATATATATATATATATATATATATATATATATATATATATATATATATATATATATATATATATATATATATATATATAATAATATATATATATATATATATATATATATATATATATTATATATATATTATATATATATGTGAGTGTGTGTGTGTGCGCACACACATGCGCATGCGTGAATGTGTGTAGATCTATGTGTGATCTATCGTTTGTGCACAATTTAATTAGTGCCTATATTAAAGCCATAATATTGACGCACTAATTATCGCATGCGTGTGTTAGCACTTAATTAGTTGACCATTTTGACCTCTGGAGTTCATGTGGGGAGGAGGAGGGGAATAATGGAAACCCCTTTGAGATGGGAGGTGGGAGGGAGACAGCAGTTCCGTTGACTAGTTCTGAGTGAATTTTAAAACACCAGGGAAACCTTGTCGAATCTTTGTCAAAATTATTGCCCTGACAAGTTTGTAGTTTTATTAACACCCGGACGGTTGATGTGGTACAGAGAAGGAATACGGGGGAGCTGTCCCGGTGTGCTCGGCACTTGGCCTCGCTTCTAATCCGAGCGTCTTGGGATACGAGCCATCTGCTTAGATCTTTTTCAGACAGAAGTTTGTTCAGAGAGGCAGATGGGGGGGGGGGGGCAAGATGAGTTCCAAGAGTTTTAGACTCAACTCTTAGGACAAGATATCAACCGACTGACTCGGACTTGACAATTTCTGAGTTCCGAGATGTGGACATGTTTGTATTCACGTTGCCTGTCTAATAAAATTCCTATTTCATAATCATATTTACTGTTCAACAAATGTATACAACTTCTATATATAATGTTTCGAAAGTGTGCATGTTTTAAACTAAAAATTTATAATACCGGTACATAAATATGCACATTTTAAAGCTTTTATATAGGGCTACTTTCATCCTTAAAGCATGCTCAGAGCGCTATGGTCCAATTTCATTAGTAGACCAGTTGGGGTAGGGGGGTACCTGGGAGAAGGTTTTTCATGCATAATAAACACAACAGCTCGAGTCGGGTGTCTTTGAGCCCCCGTCACAGGGAGCCTAACCGTGCCAAGTTCAAGCGTACTTAGCCTCTCGACCACACATCTCACAGATGAACTTACATTTAAAAAAAAAAAAAAGAGTTCTAAAGAAAGACTATCGTATAAGTTTTAAATGCGGGACATGTAGTGTCATAAACATCTGAAAGCAGAGACGCGAGTCGCCCAGTCTTACCCAATGACAGAAGGGCTCTCATTCAGGAGAGTGTGATAACAAAGTAAGCAAGATTGACGCCAACACAGCAGGTTTCCCCCCCCCCCCCTCCCTCGATATGCCAGGCTATCATCAATCTTTTGATCTACACTGGAAGCAACGACAGTCATCTGAATTAATCTCTAAAAAAAAAATGTCTCCCCGGTAGGAAACGCCCAAGGTGCAGATAGTTCATGATTGTGGCCAGGGGGCGGATGTGCAATAGAAACCATCCAATTTGCGGGCAGCTTAGGCAGTTGATTAGTGGTATAGGTATTGACTAATCGACAATGCCAACCTTAATTTGAGTACCGGTACGTTTTGTTTTCTCCAATTCTCATGAGGATTTGTCATCTACATACACAGTAGAGTTAGTGTTCAATGCACTCCGCACATAACAAAAAATGTGATGTTTTACATAGTCAAAGGGTTATATGAGAGTAGGGTGGTTGAGATATAATAGAAATGGGTGGTTGAGGAATGTTAGAGATGGGTGGTTGATAGATAATAGGTTTGAAGTGGTAGACAGATAAGAGATGTATGAAATTGTGTGAAATTTTTTAAAATAAAAACAGAAGTTTTCTTAGTAAAGACTGAATTTGTGTATTTTTAATGAACATTGTGTTGTGTAGTTCCCCTGAATTTGTGTTTTTTAAATGAACATTGTGTTGTGTAGTTCCCCTGAATTTGTGTATTTTTAATGAACATTGTGTTGTGTAGTTCCCCTGAATTTGTGTATTTTTAATGAACATTGTGTTGTGTAGTTCCCCTGAATTTGTGTATTTTTAATGAACACTGTGTTGTGTAGTTCCCCTGAATTTGTGTATTTTTAATGAACATTGTGTTGTGTATTTCCCCTATGAAATAGCCTAAAAAAGTGAGTTAGATGATGAGTACAAGAGAAACATTGAAACGATGTGGTATCTACGTGCTCCCGTGTGCATTTAGAGATAAATGGTCATACATTCAACTCTCATAAATACATATCAATAAGATATTACATAGCATAAGCCAAAAATTAATTTCAAACTAATTGTACAGTAAATTAAGTCTGGGCGATGTCAAATGGATGGGGTGAGTAGGCAAACCTGAGGCCCCTATTCTAGTGCAGTGTTTCCCAAACTGTGTCCCACGGAAGTGTTTCCACGAGGGCGGAACCCTGGTGTTCCGCGAGGCCTGAATTAAGTGTTCCACGAACTATTGGAATAATAAACTAATAGGCCACCACATGAACTAATCTCTCTAAACAAAAAATAAAGCAAATTCCGCTAAGTACTCAGAATGTGCGAAGTACTCCGTTCAGAAAAAAGATTTGGGAAACACTGTCCTAGTGTATAGACTAGATGTATTTTCGCTGTCGTAGTTATCCCCCCTCGGGGTAGCAATGTTAGACGATTCTCCCCCTAGGACATCACGTGTGGATTCAAACAATGGCGTGTGAGTATACAAGTCATGATGCAAGACACCCACGTGAGTTCAGTGATGCACAGTTTGAAGGCAAGCCCGTGTACGGTATCGTTAGATTCGATTCCATTAGCAGGAGAAATAACTTGCGTCCAACTGGTCCTTGTCAACTCCAACACAAAAACACACACACACATACATTGAAGTGCATTTCATTATTTCATCTCAAGTTCGCGATGTGTCTTCAAGACATCGATTTGCAAAGTGAAGACATTTTCAGAAGAAAAAATAACAAGATTACAAAGACAGTTTGTGTGGAAACACAAACTCAAAATCGGCCCCCCAAGTGGACCACCCAGACAGGCTTCAATATTTTCAGAAAGAACATCCGAATGAAATTATATTTAAGACAAATGAGAGATAAGAATGGAGAAGGAAGGTTGACAGATCTTGTGTAGTGCCCCAACGGTCCAGCAGATCAAAGGATAGGTGCAAGGGAACACAGTGTAGAGTTTTTAATTGATGTAATTGTTTTGAAAAGGCTTAATTCGATTCGTTTTAAATTAGGTCTAACTTTTAATGCGTACTAAATAGCTTTTTCTCTTTAAAAAACTGCTTGCATAAGTGATTTAAAAAATTAGATTTTTTCGCTTTCAAAAAAAAAAAAAAAAAAAAGGAGCCGTTGCATCAGAACTTTGAATGGTCTAAAATAATGTGATGTCGGATTTTCACTATCTTTTATAGTTTACGAGATCTAAACGGGACAGACGGACAGACATTTCACACAAAACTAAGGCGTCTTTTCCCCTTTCGGAGGCCACTAAAAAAGACTATTATTTGATTCGAGATTACAACATGCTTAATACATAAATCTACTCCTTGTTGTCAGTAGCTATGCACCTTGATGTCCTGACTTCTTCCCACTCGCTCCATAGTAATCTATATGCCCCATTTCTTTTAAGTTCTGGTACATTTTGCTTTTCATGCACTAGAAATGCAACAGAAACTTTTTTTCTCTACCTAACAAAAACACTACAAGGGTAGAGGGGCGAGTCAAAAGTTTTCAGCGCCGGCGACAACACATTTATTTCATTTTGATTTAGCAAGCGACATTTTTGTTAAACAATGTTTCTTTTTACTTTTTCAAGAAATGTCTAGATCTGCATTACAACCCACGCCATTATTAATGTCAGTGTAGATAGATTGACTATTAGGCAATAGTCAGCATTAGAACTCACGCCATCCCATTTTTCTCCTGCAATAAAGATTTATATTTAAAAATAAAAGAATATTAAAATTATTAGTGTCAGTGTAATAGACTATTTAGCAGTAGTCAGAAGAGCCAGAGTAGTAAATCTACTTTAAATGAAAACCAATGCTGCCAACTAAATGATGAATTGCAACAGTTCCTCTCATTGCGACTTGGTCTTGTATCATTGAAGAGCATTCATAAAAGTGTAATAAAAAAAATATGTCCAAACTTCATTACTGATACAGCACACACATATTTTTAACGATTGTTTCCCTTTCCCCAGAAGCACTGAACAATAGAATCAATCAAATCAGACTCTCTTGGGACTTGAAATGCATTAACACAAATACACACACACACATATATAACACACACAAACAACCACACACATACATCTCTCTTTGGTCCATCTGGGCCACATGTGGCTCGCCGTCCATAGTTTGTACACCCCTGTTTTCAACAAGAGTACAGTTCTATAAGGTACTTGTTTACAAGAAATAAATACTTATGAAACAAGTGTGTGTTTCTAGTAATGATACTTTTGAATGAATCTGGTGCTTCATGGAGAATGGGGTGAGAGTTTGACTCTTTTTAACTTTAAGCCTAGAGTAATGCGATCGTACCCGATGAGTTTGGAAATGAGAGTATCACGAAACGTATCACGAAGGGCCAATTAAACAACAACAAACAATGAGTTAGAATATTAGTGAGTGTAGATCTAAGAATAGTTCATATGTTGAAAATTACATTAACTTCACAAGAACTCTATTTCCTCACAACTGTGACATGTTTTTGTATCTATTAATAATTATACTGAAGCATCATGCCCGAGGACTCCATTTACTAAAATACGACACTGATGCTACACTATTCAACTCTACTGTTAAATATAGTTTTATCTCCCCTCCACATGTGTCCTACATTATTGTGTGGCAACAAGAACTTTCCATCGCTTCAACAACATCGAGTTATTTATTCATGCATGCATGGAGATACGAAAAGGCCAGGTAATTCCATTAACCGATAAACAGGCGCACATTTTAGAATGAGCAGCACGCCACTGGAATAATACATAATATATAAACCATTGTTAAGACCCAGAGAGAGAGCATCAAATGGCATAGGATATCAAGGCAGATATAAATCAACTGGAACAAGTCTCGCTATGTTTTATTGGCTCAGAAAGAGAGAGAACTCCTCAAAGTCTTGATGAAAATCGACTTAATTGATATTCCAAATGATCAATTCTCAGCACAGTGCTACACAATTTTACTTGTTTAAGCAATGTCTACAAGTTATTGTTTAGTGCACTGAAGTGAAATGTTGCGTTTCAAGTAAAATTTGTTTATTGGTTGTTGTTGTTTTTTTTTTTTTACTGAAGTCAGTGGTGTAGCTAGTGTGGGGGCAGGTGGTCCAAATATAAAAATCCCCCGGAGCCCCCACTTGAGGGGGGCCCCCAAGTGATTGTCAGAAATTTATTTTGCATTAAATATTAAGCCATTATTAGACTTATATATTTATTAAGTACATTATCTCATGTCATGATGCCGAATGTCGAAATGCAGGGGCGCCTAAAGAAGCCAAGCCGCCAGGGTCCCAAATCCCTTGCTACGTCACAGTCCCAACATTGTTCGGTAGGTTAGACATGGAACACTTGTTCATGTACCAAGAAGCTAGCTACTAGCTAGAGGTCTTCTTCTTATCCTATTTAATACAGACGTTACTTCAAAAAAGAAGATGATTACGTCCTACGCGTCATGCATTTAGTCATGCATATTAACCAATGACTTAAATTCTGCCAAGTCACTGGTTTTCCTGGCTAGCTCAGGCAACCCATTCCATGCCCTAATAGCACTAGGGAAGAAGGAGTATTTGTACAAATGGCATATGGCTCTCAGTCCATTGTGAATGAATATATGACATTGTTCGGTAGATTAGACATGGAACACTTGTTCATGTACCAACACCACAAGAAGCTAGCTACCAGCTAGAGGTCACAGGCTCTCAGTCCATTTTGAATAGAGACATTTGTATTTTAATATGAATTGAACACCAAAACCTATAGATCTAGATCCCATTTCATTATGTTTTGCTGTTGGACAGATTTAAATGAATCACTTACAAGCCTTTATGTACAGCAGCATGGAACAACGACATACAAATATATTATACATATACACAATGACAGATATACACATACACAATGACAGATATACACATACACAATGACAGATATGCATATTCACAATGACTTATTACACATACACAAAATGACATATTTACATAAACGCAATGTCGAAAGAAAAAAGACGAAATAGCAATAGGCAGTGCTGTCTAGGTAAAAATTGCAACTATAGGAAAAGTCCGTAGTAGAGTGTCGAGATGTCTTTGTGGGGGAGGGAGGGGACTAAAGAAACGTCATCAGTATTGTCCTCCCAATTAGTGTTCGCGACCGCACAGCCCCTCCCACCAGGGGGAGAGACGGGTAAACAAATAATGTATTCAGGACAGGGGGGAAAAAAACGTGTTTCATTAAGGTCCCAGCGTCACAAATTATGCGCTAATCAGCTTCAGCGGTGGACGAAACCTTCCAAGGTGCGAGATGGGCGATGAACTAAGTCCACAAACTAAGACATACCCGGTACTCACACGCTATCAAACTATTCCCCCCCCCAAAAAAAAAAATCCTTATAAACTTAGCGTTTGCCCTTTAAATAGTCAAAAGAAGTCTTCAATATTGTTTTTGCTTATATGAGTAAAGTTCTATTTGTGATTCAGTACATTCCTAAATCTATGAAGTCTCGTGAATTGTAAACTAACATTTAGACATTGTCCCAAATTAGTTCATGCAACAGTAACAAAAAGACTGTTGTTCATTGATCACCCATAAGGTTGGTACAATTGGAAAGGATCTTCATTTAGCTCTCAGTACAAAAAGGCTAAATACAGTCCTAGGTCGTGTCCACTCATCTTGGAAAACGTGGAGAGCTTCTACTAGTAAAGTTGGTAAGAAATGTTCAAGTCAAGCATAGAATCACATACAATGATCATTTCCAAAGAAGAAAGTTCGCGACAGAAAAGATTTATTGCTATATAGAACGTGCATTGGTACTGTCTTGTCAACCAAGACTCTCAAAGACCTTCCTACAAGGTACAATACCAGATTATTTTTCTTTAATTTCCAAATGATGCCAAGCGTTTTCCTGCGATCCGATAATCAGAAATTCATCTTCCTGGCGTACACAATGCATTAGTTGTTAGGCGCTTCCACGCTGTGTCTTATGTAGATAAATCAAACGGAGGTAACACTCAACGAGCTCAAATAACACAGGCGTAAGGCCAACAATATAAGATAGTCGACGCTGATAGCGAATGTCGAACAAGAAGTTTAACTATAACGAACAGAAACCGTCGAATGTCGTCAAGCTAAATCTCTACGTCAATAAAAACTGCTTCTTTCTGAAGTCGTCAAAAATAGTTTGTTTACTTTTCGCTGTCCTTCCTCAAAACCGAGTCTAGTTTTTAATTGTCACGTCATTGTCTCAGTCAAAACTTCCACTATTTACGAAACAAATAACTAATTCCTAATCGGGCCGTAACAAGTTGTCTTAGCAAGAAGAGCGCGGGTGAAATAGTGTAACGAAGAAGGGACGGGCCTAGTAAGAGACATTCCAGGCAGTAGGCTCGATACAGTAAGTACGTTTGTAAATGGCCTTGATCGTCTTAAGGTCATCCCCCTGTTCAGCCGAGACCAATCGTAGGCCTGAACACTGACTTGCAAAGTCGCAGCCTGTGGGCGGTGGAGACCAATAGCTCGTCGTGACGTCACATGTCTGTTCAACGTGGCAACAAGCTATTCCCGTCTCCACTGCCCTCATGTTGCGACGTTGCTGGTCAGTGTTGAGGCCTAAACACAACCAGTGGTCTCGGTCCAACAAGACATCTTGTCACGGGCCTGCTTTTGATCACGTCAAAGACGTCGACAGAACGCTGGAACGTCACTGGGGAAATTGGAGAGTTTTGACGTAACAAAGAACCTCATTGCCGAAGACATATTGAAACAGTATCTTTAAAGAGACGCTTTAAATCAATATTGTTGATGACGCCTCTCGCGAAAACAGTACGAAAGGCAAAGAAGATAAAACGAAGTCCGTTAAACAATTAAAACATTGGTAATAACTGCGTTTTTTAACAAAGCTTTTATCAACTCACTCCGTCTGTCTGTCTGTCTGGTACACATTTTGTCCACGTTATTTCTCCCACTTCACATTCTCGAATCAAGTTGAAACTTTGCACAATTATTTATTGTCCCTAACAAAACATGAAACAATCAAGAAATTAAACAATTAATTAATTACTTTGTAATTAATTATTTCGTTTGATATAAAAGTGAAATAAATCTTGCAGTACATAAATAAAAGGATGTAAATGTGAAGTTCTTTCCCTTATATAAGCCTTTTAAAAAAGTGTGTCTTACATTTCGCTTGTTACTTGATACTGTACATTACAAAAACAAACGAGTTATTGTCCTTTGGAAAAAAACAGCCTTCGCACCCTATTATTGACGCTCTCAAGTATGAAAAACGCTTGGACTAACCTCAAACAAAAGATCTTGTCTGCCTATTTTTGGTATTCGTTTCGGACAGTGGTTTTGATTGGTCGATGGTCCTTGTTCCCTTCAACGCCATGGCGTCCTTCGGGGTCTTTGGGCTAAGGCGCCATTTATTTCATAACCAAAGGAATTCAGAAGTTTATAAAAAAAAAAAAAAGGTGTAACAACCCACAAAAATATTCAAGGATCGACATAAAAGACTGAGATTATGACACCATTATAAGACTTCCCCGCCAGTAGATTCCAAGGCCTAAGTGAACTGATTGCATCATAGGAAAACTATCCCTATACTAAATTTAAAAATTACAAAGCCATGATTGGCTAATGCCCAGCTTTCAAATGAAAAAGTTACCCTATACACTCTTTGCAGTGTCTACAAAATATGTTTTCCTATTTTTCTGTTCACTTTGATCAGACGGAAACACAAAACATCGGGACAGGTATGATGCGAACTAGAAATGAAATCAATAAACGATTTGGAGGATTGGACTAATGCCATATGCTTAGCCCTCCACAATGCTGACAGGCGGTCCGCCCCTGTGTGAACCTGTTATGATACGCAGGCCCGTACTATTAACACACAAAAGCCCTACACGAGGATTGCGTCAGACTGCCCGGGGCGTTTGTACACAGACCCCCCCCCCCCCCCAAATCAAGCCGCACTCGTTATTTTCATCCAAACCAAACATCGAGGCCGGAACAGCATTGACACTGACTCTCTAATGTGGAACAATATCGAACACTTTGCTACCACTCCAAGATCAAGTTGAAGTCTCGGGCGCATGAAATTTGTTTTCTTTTGCATTAATGTCTATATTTTAGTTTGTTTTATTTTAATAATTATTCAGAAAGCTGACAAATATTTACGAAATTACAATGGCAAGCAAGTGTACAGTGTAGGGATAAAAACCCTGTTTCTAATCTCTTCATTTGTGATGCGGTCTTTGAAAGGCAGGTTAGCCAAGGCGTTTAAATAGATACATGTAGGAAATGTCTGATTATATTTTTATTAACTGTTAGAACTGCGTTACTGCACATGTGCATTGCCCAAATTTCATCCGTAAACAATAAGACATCCGAGTTGTCTTAAATAATGCAAACCATTGATCTAATTAAGACAATTAGAAAACGTCTTGCTTACACATTACGATGGCACTCTCGCAAATATTCAGATCTCTAAAACAAAATAAACAAGGTTACAAAGACAGTTTGTTTGGAAACACAAACTCAAGATCGGCTCCCGAAGTGGTCCACCCAGGCAGAAAAAAAGCAATATTTTCAGAAGAATATCGGTATTAAATTCTATCAGAATTGGTCCATCCAGGCGGGTATCAATATTTTCAGAAAGAATTTCATAATGAAATTTTTATCAAAGGAAGATGACAGAGAAGAATGGAGAAAGAAGGTTGACAGATCCTGTGTGGTGCCCCAAAGGTCCAGCAGACCAAGGGATAGGTGAAAGTGAATGTGAAAGTAGATGTGAACCTGGCCTAACTGATGTCTTATAAAGAGTATTTAATTGATCTAATTGTTTTGTAAAGGGTCAGTCTCTTATTCAAAGCCTCAAGAAAAAAACATTTCCGTAAAAAAAATAATTTTTTTAATCCATTATCTTGGTGTTGTCGTTTTAGTTGCTGTAAGTTCGCTACATTTCACGCGATAATATGAAATACTACTTATTAATTGTTTTAAATTATGTCCAACTTATTTGCATAGTAAATAGATTTTTTCTCTTTAAAAAAAATTTTTGTGTGTAAATGTAGTATTTTAGTATGACAAAATGTACATAACTTAGCAATACAATTGTAACAAAAAAAAAATATATTTTTTGACCAAAAATCTAAAACCATTTGCATAAATGTTTTCAAAAAATGGTAAATAGCAATCTCCCTTACTAAAAGGCCTCCTGTGTTTGCTACTATTAATAGTGAATAGTTGTAAAAAATGGTGTATTTTTATGAAAAAAACTGCTTGCATAATTGATTTTAAAACTTAGATTTTTCGCTTTCAGAAAAGAAAAAAGTAACCGTTGCATCAGAACTTTTGAGTGATCTAAAATATCATGATGTCCGATGTTCATTTTCTCTTCTAGTTTCTGAGATCTAAACGGGACGCACGGACAGACAGGCTACACAAAACTAATAGCGTCTTTTCCCCTTTCGTGAGCCGCTAAAAACCAAAAAGGCGCCACGCACTCTATGTAATGAATTATGAAATGTATTGACAAAAACATGAACGATTTTATAATGCCAGCAAATGGATGAACTTGTTTGTTTGTTTCTCTTAAAAAAGTGTCTTAACAATGTCCCGCGGTTAATGGACTATAGTCTAGAAAACACCTTTAAGGCTTGTCCTTATTGTATACAGCTATCTGGTCAAGCCTCCTGCCTCACTTGAAAGCTGTTATATTCTTTTACAGGCACAATTTTTTGGACTTTCAATAAATGAGCCTCTTAATCATTATGGCGAACGTTTCCCCCCAGATGGGGGTGCTACTGATACCAATTTTCAAAGCTTATGTTAAGTCCGTCTTTAAGGGTAGATTCTTTTACGCTTTGTTTTAACCCACTACCAATTGAAATTTTTCACAACTATTCATAGTCGATAACAACACACGAATAGAACAATTAACCAATTAGCTAATCAATTAGTGGTATTGAATTAACTTTGCTTTAGATAGAAAATGGGGAGATTAACCTTGCAATATTGAAAGATATGGCAGCAATTGAACGGTGCTTTCCCTTTATTCAATATAAGCTTTGATTTTTTTTTTCATTTTGCTTGTAGACTTAAGTCTCTAAACTTGAAGACAGCTTGACACACGCACACAAAAACAAACACGTGAGATCAACGACCTGGGCCTGTACCCTACATCTCAACGTAGACTTAACTTATCGACCAACCCGAGCATAAAAAAAATAGAACGGAACCCAATGACGTCCGACATTCATTTCATTAGCTTGATTTTATTATCCGAGGCGACTACCTCAACATCAAGATTTCAGAAGCCATAACCTCCTGCCTTTCAAAAACAAAAAAAAACACGGCCACATTATAACTTCACAGAAACTTATTAACTTGAACAAAAATGAAACTCCATTTCAATCGGCGTGTTTCCTAAATGCTGTGTGCTATGACAATTACTGCTCGCTACAGAACTGGGGGCAGGACAACAAATTGACTCCCCAACCGTGTAATTATCTTTTCAAACAACAAAAAAAATTGTCCGTGGTTCCCACAAAGGATCTCAAACATTGACGCATACTGTATGTCTCTAACCAAAACTGTTTTAAGAACCTGTCTTTATTAAACTGGCAAAAGAAAATGGTTCAGTGTTCTAATATCTCTAAACAAACGAGTGGAGATTCTTACGATTAACTTAACAATGGTAAGGACGTTAACTGGACTTCGTTCACCAATCGTAAACAAACAACGATGAGTCACGTGCTTCTCTGTCCCTTCTATACAAATTACGATCTAATATTAACCAACAATGGTTATCATGTGACAGTTTTATTTCGTTGTTTTATCATTATCACGTAACCGTCTGTTTTTGGTAAATGAGGTCCATTGAACTTGAATGTAGCCAACTAAATAAAAACAACAACCAGAATAGCTTAGCACATTTGATTCTGTAGTGCTAAGAACTGAACACAAATAAATCACACACACACACAAAAAAAAAAAAGCTCATCCATCGTTTATTCTGTACACCGGATACACCGAAAGGCTTTCTATTTATGGCTTTGACTCCAAGTATGATGTATGAAAACCTCCAATACTAACTCTTGTCTAAGAAC
The DNA here is from genome assembly GCA_036873155.1 of Biomphalaria sudanica. Taxonomy (NCBI): domain Eukaryota; kingdom Metazoa; phylum Mollusca; class Gastropoda; family Planorbidae; genus Biomphalaria; species Biomphalaria sudanica. Next base: position 1,549,332 of record JAZGLO010006661.1, read on the forward strand.
CCCATTTCTTATGGGCAGAAAAATGTGACTTAGATTGTTTAAGTTCCCCCTTCGCGATCGAAACTGAGCAGCACCTGTCTTTCACTTGTTGATGTGCACATAGATGTGAAGTTCATCTTTTTGTTTATTTGAAAGTCATCTTTTTGCTGATTGATTTTACTCGGATGAGGCTTTTTTTTTTGTTTTTTAACAAAGCTACTCACTCTGTCTGTACGGTAAAAAGTGTGTGCACATTATTTCTCCCACATCCAATTTCCGATTAGGCTGAAATTTTGTACAATTATTTGTTTCACCGGACAACACAAGAATCAATTTTAAAAAAATTAACCAATTAGTTAATTAACTATTCATCATCATCACTCCTTTGAGTTCCTCACGGAACATAGGGCCTCAGCAAAAAACACGCCACTCTCCACCGTCTCTTGCTAGTTTTTTGATGGTGTCCCAGCTCTTCCCGGTCCTCTCGGCTTCTTCTAGTATACTGCGTCGCCATGTTCTTTTTGGTCTTCTTCTGCGTCTTGTTTCCTGGGGCTCCACTCTAAGGCCTGCCTAGCTCTGTTGCTGGTATCTTTTCTATTGGTAATTAATTATTTTGTTTGTTATCGTGAACAAGGAAAAGAAATCATACTTGACAGATGTGGTGGTATAATTTGAATAAGTCCCCTTGAGCCCTGGCGTTGACATTCTTTTTATGCATTTAAAAAAACAAACGATCCTGTAAACCAGTTGTTCCAAACTTTGTCTCTAAAATTACACTTCGCACATTCTGAATATTTAGCGGGAAACTTTACCAATATTTTAGAGAGATTAATTCACGTGTCGGCCTACTAGTTAATGGACTTCATTCACCAATCGTAAATAAACACATTTAGCCACATCATAATATTGATAAAACGATGAAAAATACGTATCACGTGACAGCCTTTATGGATGACATAATTTGTATAGAAGATATATAGAATCATGTGGCTAAATGTTGTTTGTTTACCATTGGTGAATGAGGTCCATTATGGTATTCTAGTAGTTCGTGGAACACCTATTCAGGCCTCGCGGAACAGGGAGCACAGTTTGGGAAACACTGATGTAAACATTCACCAAGATGCCCCCATCTTCCCTCCCCCTTTCAGGACTGGTCCAGACAAGTGATAGGATCATAGCGCATTAAGAAAGCTAAAAGCTAAATATAAAAAAATTAGTAAAAATATGTCTAATGGCGCAGATTTATTATGTCTAAGTCAGTTATACATATAATTGCATAACTGATCTAAGCTATTTGATATAATTACACTTATTTAAAAAGTTTTTTTTTTTTTGTAAATGTTTTTCTTGTTTTTGTTTGAGAACCGCATTTAGGGCCCTAGGGCCTAGGCCAATGTTATTTCTTTTAGTCTCAATATCTAATGGAAATTACCCCATGTCACCGCGTTAGTTAGCATGGCCGCAATGCCGTAGTCTTTTTTTTTTATATATATATAAACTGTCAAACTGATAAAACGTTCCTTCACTCGTGTATATTTCCAGGGGCATGTGAAAGAAATGGACGTCTGTGCCAGGAAGTTGAGAAGCATGTCAAACATCTTGACACCTGCCATTACAACACAAATAACTTCTCCAGAGACGATTGGTTTCTAATGACCATTGGTTTACAAGAAAGGGAATAATGATGGAACCTTCCAACGAGGACATGTCTACAGAATTAGGAGACACGGACTACCTTAAGCAGACGCTTAACACGCCATCAGAGCCTGGGGAAACAGATGGACAGCGGCCCGAACCACGTCTGTACAGTCAGAGCATTAATGAATTCCAACCATACCAAAAGTCTATCCAAGACGAAGAGCGACCTCTTATGTCAGAGGAAAGTCCTGAGCACAAGCCTACATCAACAATGACTGGCACTAACGTGCACAATGTCTTTGAAGTAGAAAGAACACAGGCCAGATCGGACTTAAGCAACAAGACACAAGCTAGCAGTACAGTGTTTAAAGCAGCCAGAAAACCACTGCAGAGACAGACAGAGGTGGATGACAGCGCGCCCACTGAGTCCACAAACACTAGAGTAACACGAGGAGCTGGCCTCCTTGACTCTAAATACAAACTGAACAGAGAAGACTACAAGTTCCGCAGCCTTGAGGTTCCATCCATCACAATCAAAATAGAATCCGCCGATGAGGACACTCGCTGCAGACACCGCAGCTCCAGCAGCGTGTTCACAGGAGACCCCCGCACCCCGTGGGACCTCGAGGAGCCCCCGCCGCAGAAGGGGCCCAAGATAAAGACCTTTCTGAGCCCAAGCGGTCAAACCTACGTCCAGCTGAGCACCACAGGGAGACAGCTGGTGACCCGCAGCGTGGGCAGAGCCTCTGGAAACAGACTGAAGAGCTCCTACAGCCTTGATGCTCACAGGGAGGACGTGGGAGACAAAAACATGAGCCGCAGCCTCAACACGTTGGTGACTTGCAATGGTCAGATAACTCGCACCCAACCAGTGGTCATGGACAAGCTCATCTCGAGCAGCATGATGAGACTGGAGAAGATGGCCAAACAGAGACGGTCAAGCTGGGCACCAGAGACCTATGCAAGAAGTTCACAAGGAAAGATTGAAGGTGAGTACATCGCGACATTGTCCCGTGAAACTGAATGTCCACTGTCCTTTGTATTGAAGGTATCTTAGATAATAGGGTAATAACGCCAAACGACTCTCTCTTTTGGTATGACTCATAACTACGCACTTGTCTCCCCTAGTTAAAATATTTGATGTTCACACACTTTATGAAATTTGAATATTGTGTGACGTGCACAATTAATAAATGTATTATCTAAGGACAATATATTGAAACTTTTTATATGTTGCCATCATCATTTATTTAATGACAGTTTCAAAAATGATTTTGAAATTTAAAAACTCCAGAAAAAGATACTCTTTACCTGCATATGGAAGACTTCATATGTTGAATGATAAAGCCGGAGTTCTAAGGAAGATAACTCAGTTTTGTTCATTTTTTGAATTAATTTCTACATCTCACAATTGATAGAAAAATTAAAACATCAAATTTAGATTAATTCTGGACCAATTTCTTGAGCAGGACTTTATCAATTCTAATTAGAATTACAATCAAAACTACCTCAATCGGCTTATAGTATTGGCACTATTAGAAAATAACACGATTTTTAAAATTTTCTAGTTTATCAATCCATAAAAATATTTTGGGGCTCAATCTGTGTTTGATTCTAAGAAAATAGCGTCTAAAAGACAAGACAACCCAGTGCTGCAACTGTCAAAGTGAAATGGAAATAGAATGAGCAAAGGCTAATGGTCTGTGTAGACACGAAATCAGTGACTCAAAAAAGTTCATCAAATTCAAAAAGATTCGTTGATGAAACAATTTCACACTTAGTTGTACATATGAGGTCATTTCATAAAATTAAATGTAAGTGGGACAGTCAAGCATGACCATTTTAGAGATCTGTTTATGCTAGCCAGCTAAACATTTTTAAATAGCCGCAACATGCAGTCAGTCATCTTTAATGTAAATAAGTACAACTTGATATAAAACAGAAATATGTGATGCATTTGAAATAAAGAAATATTATACACAGACTCCTGCATAGTAGCAAAGTCTTTTTCTTAATGTTCCAGTCAATCTAATTAACATTTGTGTTCATAGGTGTATAAGTTTAGCACCTAATACTATGAGATCATACCCATGGTTAACCAAGAGATAATGTGTACGGTTGGCTAACAGATCATGTTATGGCTAGCTAAAAGATCTTGTCTATGGTTAATGAGGGAATCATGTCTACGGTTGGCTAACAGATCATGTTATGGCTAGCTAAAAGATCTTGTCTATGGTTAATGAGGGAATCATGTCAACGGTTGGCTAACAGATCATGTTATGGCTAGCTAAAAGATCTTGTCTATGGTTAATGAGGGAATCATGTCTACGGTTGGCTAACAGATCATGTTATGGCTAGCTAAAAGATCTTGTCTATGGTTAATGAGGGAATCATGTCTATGGTTGGCTAACAGATCATGCTATGGCTAGCTAAAAGATCTTGTCTATGGTTAATGAGGGAATCATGTCTATGGTTGGCTAACAGATCATGTTATGGCTAGCTAAAAGATATTGTCTATGGTTAATGAGAGAATCATGTGTATGGTTGGCTAACAGATCATGTTATGGCTAGCTAAAAGATCTTGTCTATGGTTAATGAGGGAATCATGTGTATAGTTGGCTAACAGATCATGTTATGGCTAGCTAAAAGATCTTGGCTATGATTAATGAGGGAATCATGTCTACGGTTGACTAAAAGATCATGTTAAGGCTAGCTAAAAGAAATTGTCTATGATTACTGAGGGAATCATGTCTACAGTTGGCTAAAAGATCATGTTAATGTCTAGCTAAAAGATCTTGTCTATGGTTAATGAGGGAATCATGTGTATGGTTGGCTAACAGATCATGTTATGGCTAGCAAAAAGATCTTGTCTATGGTTAATGAGGGAATCATGTCTACGGTTGGCTAAAAGATCATGTTATAGCTAGCTAAAAGATCTTGTGTATGGTTAATGAGGGAATCATGTCTAAGGTTGGCTAACAGATCATGTTATGGCTAGCTAAAAGATCTTGTCTATGGTTAATGAGGGAATCATGTGTATGGTTGGCTAACAGATCATGTTATGGCTAGCTAAAAGATCTTGTCTATGGTTAATGAGGGAATCATGTCTACGGTTGGCTAACAGATCATGTTATGGCTAGCTAAAAGATCTTGTCTATGGTTAATGAGGGAATCATGTCTACGGTTGGCTAACAGATCATGCTATGGCTAGCTAAAAGATCTTGTCTATGGTTAATGAGGGAATCATGTCTATGGTTGGCTAACAGATCATGTTATGGCTAGCTAAAAGATCTTGTCTATGGTTAATGAGGGAATCATGTCTAAGGTTGGCTAACAGATCATGTTATGGCTAGCTAATAGATCTTGTCTATGGCTAATGAGGGAATCATGTCTATGGTTGGCTAAGAGATCATGTTATGGCTAGCTAAAAGATCTTGTCTATGGTTAATGAGGGAATCATGTCTATGGTTGGCTAACAGATCATGTTATGGCTAGCTAAAAGATCTTGTCTATGGTTAATGAGGGAATCATGTCTACGGTTGGCTAAGAGATCATGTTATGGCTAGCTAAAAGATCTTGTCTATGGTTAATGAGGGAATCATGTCTACGGTTGGCTAACAGATCATGTTATGGCTAGCTAAAAGATCTTGTCTATGGTTAATGAGGGAATCATGTCTATGGTTGGCTAAGAGATCATGTTATGGCTAGCTAAAAGATATTGTCTATGGTTAATGAGAGAATCATGTGTATGGTTGGCTAACAGATCATGTTATGGCTAGCTAAAAGATCTTGTCTATGGTTAATGAGGGAATCATGTCTATGGTTGGCTAAGAGATCATGTTATGGCTAGCTAAAAGATCTTGTCTATGGTTAATGAGGGAATCATGTGTATGGTTGGCTAACAGATCATGTTATGGCTAGCTAAAAGATCTTGTCTATGGTTAATGAGGGAATCATGTCAACGGTTGGCTAACAGATCATGTTATGGCTAGCTAAAAGATCTTGTCTATGGTTAATGAGGGAATCATGTCTACGGTTGGCTAACAGATCATGTTATGGCTAGCTAAAAGATCTTGTCTATGGTTAATGAGGGAATCATGTCTATGGTTGGCTAACAGATCATGCTATGGCTAGCTAAAAGATCTTGTCTATGGTTAATGAGGGAATCATGTCTATGGTTGGCTAACAGATCATGCTATGGCTAATTAAAAGATCTTGTCTATGGTTAATGAGGGAATCATGTGTATGGTTGGCTAACAGATCATGTTATGGCTAGCTAAAAGATCTTGTCTATGATTAATGAGGGAATCATGTCTAAGGTTGGCTAACAGATCATGTTATGGCTAGCTAAAAGATCTTGTCTATGGTTAATGAGGAAATCATGTGTATGGTTGGCTAACAGATCATGTTATGGCTAGCTAAAAGATCTTGTCTATGGTTAATGAGGGAATCATGTCTACGGTTGGCTAACAGATCATGTTATGGCTAGCTAAAAGATCTTGTCTATGGTTAATGAGGGAATCATGTCTACGGTTGGCTAACAGATCATGTTATGGCTAGCTAAAAGATCTTGTCTATGGTTAATGACTGAATCATGTCTATGGTTGGCTAACAGATCATGCTATGGCTAGCTAAAAGATCTTGTCTATGGTTAATGAGGGAATCATGTCTATGGTTGGCTAACAGATCATGCTATGGCTAGCTAAAAGATCTTGTCTATGGTTAATGAGGGAATCATGTCTATGGTTGGCTAACAGATCATGTTATGGCTAGCTAAAAGATCTTGTCTATGGTTAATGAGGGAATCATGTCTAAGGTTGGCTAACAGATCATGTTATGGCTAGCTAATAGATCTTGTCTATGGCTAATGAGGGAATCATGTCTATGGTTGGCTAAGAGATCATGTTATGGCTAGCTAAAAGATCTTGTCTATGGTTAATGAGGGAATCATGTCTATGGTTGGCTAACAGATCATGTTATGGCTAGCTAAAAGATCTTGTCTATGGTTAATGAGGGAATCATGTCTACGGTTGGCTAAGAGATCATGTTATGGCTAGCTAAAAGATCTTGTCTATGGTTAATGAGGGAATCATGTCTACGGTTGGCTAACAGATCATGTTATGGCTAGCTAAAAGATCTTGTCTATGGTTAATGAGGGAATCATGTCTATGGTTGGCTAAGAGATCATGTTATGGCTAGCTAAAAGATATTGTCTATGGTTAATGAGAGAATCATGTGTATGGTTGGCTAACAGATCATGTTATGGCTAGCTAAAAGATCTTGTCTATGATTAATGAGGGAATCATGTCTAAGGTTGGCTAACAGATCATGTTATGGCTAGCTAAAAGATCTTGTCTATGGTTAATGAGGGAATCATGTCTATGGTTGGCTAAGAGATCATGTTATGGCTAGCTAAAAGATCTTGTCTATGGTTAATGAGGGAATCATGTGTATGGTTGGCTAACAGATCATGTTATGGCTAGCTAAAAGATCTTGTCTATGGTTAATGAGGGAATCATGTCAACGGTTGGCTAACAGATCATGTTATGGCTAGCTAAAAGATCTTGTCTATGGTTAATGAGGGAATCATGTCTACGGTTGGCTAACAGATCATGTTATGGCTAGCTAAAAGATCTTGTCTATGGTTAATGAGGGAATCATGTCTATGGTTGGCTAACAGATCATGCTATGGCTAGCTAAAAGATCTTGTCTATGGTTAATGAGGGAATCATGTCTATGGTTGGCTAACAGATCATGCTATGGCTAATTAAAAGATCTTGTCTATGGTTAATGAGGGAATCATGTCTATGGTTGGCTAACAGATCATGCTATGGCTAGCTAAAAGATCTTGTCTATGGTTAATGAGGGAATCATGTCTACGGTTAGCTAACAGATCATGTTATGGCTAGCTAAAAGATATTGTCTATGGTTAATGAGAGAATCATGTGTATGGTTGGCTAACAGATCATGTTATGGCTAGCTAAAAGATCTTGTCTATGGTTAATGAGGGAATCATGTCTAAGGTTGACTAAAAGATCATGTTAAGGCTAGCTAAAAGATATTGTCTATGATTAATGAGGGAATCATGTGTATGGTTGGCTAACAGATCATGTTATAGCTAGCTAAAAGATCTTGTCTATGATTAATGAGGGAATCATGTCTAAGGTTGGCTAACAGATCATGTTATGGCTAGCTAAAAGATCTTGTCTATGGTTAATGAGGGAATCATGTCTATGGTTGGCTAAGAGATCATGTTATGGCTAGCTAAAAGATCTTGTCTATGGTTAATGAGGAAATCATGTCTATGGTTAACTTAGAGATCATGTCTATGGTTAGCTAGGAAATAATCTTGTAACTGAGACAACTACCTAAAGGCTTTAATTTTCACAATTAGTGTCAGGTTGTTTAACCTCATGGACATTGTATCAGAAATTAAAACTTGAAATCTTAAGTTTCCTTTGTGCGTAACCCACCATAAAAAAAAAGCAGCTTGAAAGAAATTCATAGCAAAGCCCATCAAAATCAAGGGACAATGTTTGCAGTGTGAGCTGTGAATGTTTAATAAATGTATGCAGTAATATATAATGTGTCTGAAACAAACAGAGAGATACAAATGTAAGATAAAACACAACAAATTTGTTTGGTGATCAAAGAGAAACGCTCCAAAGATAGACTCACCTCCTCAGGTGTTTTCCCAGTACAGACTCTTGATTCAAATTGCTTGTCACCCTGTTATAAGTAAATGAAGTAGTGAACAAAGGATGCACACAAACAGAGAAGAAATAAGTAATAAACTCTATGTTCAGATGGTATGACCAACTTAACATTTTGTATTTTATTTGTCAGGGAAAGAGTAATTGGCCAGTACGGGAACAACCCACAACCTTTCTGTAATTAGCCTGACACTGTATCAACTAAACTAACGAGCCATACAACCCACAACATTTCTGTAACTAGCCTGACACTGTATCAGCTAAACTAATGAGCCATACAACCCACAACATTTCTGTAACTAGCCTGACACTGTATCAACTAAACTAATGAGCCATACAACCCACAACATTTCTGTAATTAGCCTGACGCTGTATCAACTAAACTAATAAGCCATACAACCCACAACATTTCTGTAACTAGCCTGACACTGTATCAACTAAACTAATGAGCCATACAACTCTATGGGCAAAATGTTAGTTTGAAATAAATGATTCTATTATTTACATCCACTTTATAAACTCCTGGAAGAAGTGTGTGCTATTAGTTTAAATAGAAAAAAATATTGTATTTTCTTTACAATACCTCTATTCAAGTCACTCCTTCATGAAACCTAGATCCAGGATTCTGGAAAGCTGATCTCAAAAATGACAAACGATTTTCCTAGAAATTTAACAGTTCATGTATATTGCCAAGAAAAGATTTGCTAGCTCATTAGCCACTTTGGTAAAACTAGTTTGACCATTATCATTTTTCAAGATAAAAATTAAATAAATTTAAATTTGGCTAGAGATCTATATCTTGGATTCTAGGTCTAGATCCAACATCGGATTTTGAAAGGACTATCGCATTCTTGAAAGGACTATCGCATTCAAGAATTTCCAAATGTAAGGCTTTATTGATTCAAGAGTTTAATAAAATGATGTTCAGAAAACTTTTGCGTATCTCTAGATCTACTTAAAAATCCTACCTTTTTCATACTGACAAGCATGTGTCGATTGAAGTTTCTGATACATGCTTGAAAAGTAACCAGGAATGCAACAATATCCACCATTCCTTTCTCACTGGCAAAATGTAATGGAGTTTTGTTAGCCTGAAGATGAAGCAAATTAATACATAATTCTGCAGGCTAGATCAAAAAATAAAATAAAAGGTTATTCAAATTTCACATCAATAACCAATCAATAAAACATAACAATCAATTAACAACAACCATCAATTATTGAGTATGGTCACAAAGCTTTGTCTACATGCCAAAGGTTAAATATCTATCATCAGCCTATTATCCATCCCCAGCACTGGATATTTTTCTGCAGTCCAAATTAAGAGGTCATCTGCAGAAATTGCCTTATTGACCGAAAATGAGGTTCGGGAGGTCATTCATGAAGATTAGAAAGAGAGTGCAGCTAAGGGCTGAACCTTGTGGTAGTCCTTCTTCCAAACTTTTTTTTACTAGAGATGGCACCTTCAAATCGGGTTTGGATGGTTCTGTTTTTTAAGAATGCCCTGATCCAGCTGTACATGGATGCCCATTTTTTTCATCTTCAAAAATAGACCCTTTCTCCACACTCTATCATAGGCTTGTTGCAAATCTTTAAATACTGCTGTAGTGTGCTTGTTTTCATGAAACCCTTTTACTGTGTCCTGGATAAAACGAAAGAGGTGGTCTTCTGTTCTACTTGCTTTCCTGAAGCCAGCTTGTGCATTGTGGAGCGAGTCGGTTATTGATCCTTTTTTCTGCCATTGCTGACTAGATCCAAACTAAATAGAGCCCTCACAACTATCTCCACATATTCAAAATTATGGAAAATGGAAATAAACAAAGTAAAGTCAGTTTTTTTCAATCTTTAGCCACAGCAACAAAACAGCAAAAAGAAACTACATCCTAAAAATAGACTCACACCCAATAAAGAAAGAAGAAAATCCAACATATCTTGGTGTAAAACTAGACCAAAGACTGTCTCTAAAACTCTTTATGGCAGATTTAAAAGAAAAGGCATCACAAAGATTAAACATAATAAAACACCTAGCAGGAACATCCTGGGGAGCTGAAAAGAAAACAGACTCCCAATCCACTCTGCAAGCACTTAACAGCAGAACCTCAAACAGCCCAAGAGAGTTGACAACACTAATTGTGATAATCCATCAGATGATATCAAAATTAAATATCAATATCACACTACAGTGGATCCCTGGACACACTGGCATATGGGAAATGAAAAGGCAGATAAGCTATCAAAGGCAGGTTCATCTATGGAACAACCAGAGAGATCTGTTAACTACCTCACCCTAAGGTCAATGTTAGTCAACAATCCCAAAGAGGAGTGGCTCAACCAATGGGCACCAGGAAACACAGGCAGAGCCATGTACAAAGAAATGACATCTGAACTAAATAAACTCCACACAACTCCCCCTTTGTATACACTGCGCCCACCCTTATGAAACCGCAAATCATATCCTCTTTGAATGCCCCTTCCTAATCCACCTTAGGCTGACCCCACTACCACTACAGCCCAATATAACCAACACCCTGTACAGCAGTGCTGAACAACTGAAGAAACAGCACACTTTTTTCCTTGGCAGTCTGCAAAAGAGTTCACACCTCAGCAGCAATAAAGCTGGCTAGAAGAAGAAGAACCATCCCCATACAGTATCACCTAGCAACTAAAAAATTATCATTTTTTTCTGCTACAAAAACTCATGCAATCACAACCCACTCCATATTTACAATGAAATCTTTTTTGTAACAAACTTTATTATATTAGTCATGATGACAAAATCATGAAGAAGGATGTTTCTATAAGGAACAGTCTTATGTTAAAACCCTAATAAGGACTGGATTTCTATTTATCAGTCATTATTGGAAAATTTAGAATGTTTCCTGATAAAATGGAAATCTGAACTCTGTTGGGGAGATCAGCACAGTGACCATCGTGCTAGCCACATTGCTCCCTTAATTTCATCTATATGTCTGATAGCCTTATAATTCTCAAGAGGGAAACTTTAAATGAATTATAGCTAGTACCTAATCATTTCCCAAGTAAATATATTGCCTATATATTGCCTATATATTGCCTATAACAACAAGGTATGTAACACTTCAGATGTACGAGGTCCTCTGTTTGACTCACAAAGCTAAGTCTTCTGGATCTAATAAATGATTAAAACAGCAAACTCACAATTTTGTCTGGGGTATTGAGGTATAAATCTGTCAACCTTTGAGAGTTTTCCTCCGCCCGAGCTTGGGTGACGTACATGCGTTTCAAGAACTCAACATCACTGACCATTTCCATGATGAGTTGACATGACTCTAGCTGACCAGCAATAACACTTGCATGCATAGCATTATAACGTGGGCCTTCCTTTAATGAGAATAAAGATTTAGTTTTTTAAGGTTTTTAGTTAATTAGCTTAGTTAGTTTAATTCAGTTCTTTTTGGTTTCATCTAAATAAAATCAATCCCTGACAATAAAATCATACAATATAAGAAACAGTACAGGAAAATTATGTAACAGGACAAATTTGTTATCTAACAAGTTCTTTGTTACCAACAGACATTAAAAGAATTTCCTTTTATACAAACAAAATGTTTGTTTCTTTTCTATTTTTTTGCAAGTAAATTGTTTATTTTGAAATACAATTTTTATTACAGAGTTTTTATAGGTATTATGTTACTTTGGATATTACAGAAAATACAAGACCATATTAATAAAGACTAACAGAGAAAAAGAAAATAACCTTTAAGATGGTAGGCATATCTCCATTGCCAATTAAGAATCTAGGGTTAGACAAGATGCGCTCTCGACAAAAGCTGACATTCCCTTTTTCTAACTGGATTCTAAACTCGCTCAGTTGTGGAGTTGTTAATGAAGGGAACAGTTTTACCTCCCCTTGCTCAACCTCAGCTCTCTCCTGAAAAAAAAAAAAAAACATTTATGAGAAACTTTGTATATTCAAAAGAAATATTGTTTCTTAGAATATGAAATTGATCTTTTTTTTTCTATAATAATAACAATAACTATAATATTGTTATAACCCTATTGGGCGGCGCAAAAGGGTTAACTGTGTGTGATCAGCTGACATATGTGACACAGGCCAGTAATACAGTTTAGCGTGCTATATTGAAAGGCAAGGGACAGTACTGGCATGAACTTTGCATGTGAATAGCGCCCGTGTTATGGTCATCTGATCATAGGCCTCAGAGACACAGTGTGTAAGAAAGCGGCAGTTCAAGATCGGAGAGCTTTGAGACCGCGACTTTTAGTTGACCATGAAGTCGGTCCTGGTGCAGTCCTCCAGTGAAACGTACGAGTCCAGGAAGAGACAGTAGAGTTTATGAGTTTAGTTCGGTGATGTACATTGTACATTGTAGTAGTTGATTGTGTTGCCAATTGTGTCATATTGGCTGTTTTATTTGACCCTTATTAAAGTACCAGATTATTTGGAGCCTTGTTGTCAAGTTCTTGATGTGTTGTGTGTTTAGCAGTGCTTACAGAACGCCTGAGTAGGAGAGAAGATCGTAACAATATAGATCAAAATGAAATTTTTCTATTTCCCATAATTTGAATTTATTTTTTTATTATACTTTAGGTTTAAAGTACCGGCACAGAAGAAATCATTAAATGACATTCCTGTCATACACATTAATTAAAATCCAAATTTACTTTGATTTAATATTTTTAAGTTTGAAAAGTTACTATGTCAAGCCAATCTGCGGCTCAACAATTATTAAATGATAAAAATGTAGAAATGTTAACGAAAACAAATGCAATTATTATTTTTAAGTAATTCCCTTTTTATATGAAAAGCATTGAAGCATATTTAGATTTCAAACATTGGATCAGATCATTATATCCTATTTCAAATAAATTTTCGAGTATTTGAATGATATGTTTTATGATAGAAGCATAAAGACGCTAGACATTAAGACAACTTTTTTTTAAGTACACAGTATGATCTCTTTGTAGACCAACCTCTGGGTAGCTAGATTTGATGGTTGACCCTTCACACACTTCATTAGCTGTATGCTGCTCAGCAAAGGTTTCAGCCTCTGCTTTGTTTCGAAAAGAGAGCATCCTGGGATTCTGTGCTTTATTTTCCTTCATCAGTTTCAGCACCTCACGGAAGTCTGTGTGAACAGTGATGCTGTCATCTGGCGAAAACAAATGTAATGCAGTCCTCAGTACAGTAAATGAACTAGTTAAATAAAAAGGCCCATTCATGCCAATTAGGAATCGCATGAAATTATGGGAAGTGTGGCCAATAGGCTAAGTATGCTTGAACTTGGCTTGGCAACCTATCACGGAGGGTGGAGGTTCGACATGTGTTTCGAGCATTGTGCTCTCTGAGCACTTTAAAGCAGCACAGAAAACCTTCCCCCAGATATCCCACACACACACACAAAGGTCCAAAAATGAGACCGGATCATAGCACTCTGAGCATGCTATAAGCATACCTTGCGCTATATAAAGAATTTTTTTTTAAACTACAAGGATCCAACAAATTTGTCAGAAGGTTTAAGCTAATTAGAACAATAGACAGATATAAATTTTGTTGGATATTATGTTATGATATTTACCATTTAATGTGTTATACTGGTTCTAAGTTATGATTTCTGATTGAACACTTACAAGTAAGGAATAACACTAAAAAAATGTTAAGAATAAACTTGTAGGAGACAATATAACACTAAAAACAAAAAATGTGGGGGGGAGGAGGATAAGAAAGTATTAGTCTCTGTGACTAGACCAGACTGTTTATAGTTGAGGGAACATACAGTCATTACACAGAAAAATACCCTGTATACAAATTTTTTTTAAAAAGCCAAATTTTGAGGAATCACAGGGATATTAAACCAGCTCAAGAAGAAGACCAACAAATTTGGATAGCAAGAAAATCAAGTTTAAAATGTCCAAGGAAATATACTGATTCATGTACTGATTCATGTATGTCAACAAAACAAAAGTGGCAATGCAATTCTACAAGTAGAAACTTATGTGAGGAGGTGCTGTGGTTGAGTGGTAAAGCTCTTGGCTTCCAAACTGAGGGGACTTTGGGTTCAAATCATGGTGAAGACTGTGATTTTTAATTCGGGGATCTTTAGTTCACCCATCTCTAATGGGTACATGACCTAAGTTGGGGAAAAGTAAAGACGGTTGTCATTGTGCTGGCCACATGACACCCTTGTTAACAGTGGGCGACAGAAACAGATGACCTTTACATCATCTGCCCTATAGATTGTTAAGTCTGAAAGCAGAACTTTATTTTATAGGAACTTATGTGCATGTGAAAAAAACTATGTCCATTTAGAGATGCTCAAGAATCAAGCACCAACTTTTTCTTTTCTGTTAATTTTAGTTTTAAATGTTTACACTAATAAAACATATGATGTGATGAATGAAATGTCATTGCTAATTGTTCAGACAAATTAAACAATGTTTAAAACATAGCCATTTAACAATACTTGACTACTCACCTTGACCAGGAATGCAAACTGCATAGTGTGTTTTATTGTCTTCATTTAGACAAAAAGATAAGGACTCCTTAGCCTCCTCCAGAGTTTTTCTAATAGAGTCAGTGTTGTTATTGCTCTCAACTTTTGCTTCTTCCGAAGAAATCTGCTTATGTTGCTCTGCAACAGCCGCTGCATCAACAGTCAACGAATCAAGCGTTTCGGGAGGAGTATTTTTATGTTGCTCTGTAACAGCCGCTGCACCAACAGTCAACGAATCAAGCGTTTCGGGAGGAGTATTTTTATGTTGCTCTGTAGCAGTCATCGCACTACTGGCATCTAAAGAGATATCTGTATGTGGTTCTGTAACAGTTACTGCAGCCACTGCCTCTGAAAAATAAATTGTCGGGTTGTTGTTTGCTTACATTGATAGACATCATCTAATTATCTACAGTAATTTATTAATAAGAGAGATTCAAGTGCTACTTTTTCTTTAAAGCAATGGATTGAAAGCCTGTTGTTCTCTATAAATAGTTTGTATGCAATGTGTGCATGTTTCCATACAAGACGATCAAGTAGCTTTCCAAAATGTCTATTCAGATTTTCGCCCAGTCTGAGACAGGCATTAAGAACAGCTACATGATTTCAGCATCTGTACCACAGTGGAGGCTCTTGGGTAAAAGTTTAGCATGAACAATGCAAAAAATTAACCAATGGCACAAACAGCCCATCCTGAAATGGGTTATAATAGCTTGTGTTCAAGCCTGGTTAGCCTTTGCTGGGGGAAACACATGCCCAGGTGCCACATACTAGTTGCCCCAACATTTAAACCATTTTTCCAGTTTTTTGGGTGGTCACTCAACAGTCTCAGATATTATTTAATAAAACTGTTAGTTTAAATAAGCTTGTCCAGAACATGTTTAAGTTTGTGTGTATGAGATTTAACATTGCAATCATTTGTTTTTTATATTTATCGATAGTACCACAATTTCTGTATTCATTGAGAAAAAAGTTTGAGAATGAATGAACTTAAAATAATAAAAACAAAAATTTCATTCGAAAGCTAAAGAGTCAAAAGTATAATATTTTAAATTGGGCCTTGACAATAAAAGGCTTCAACTTCTAATCAAAATTTTACAAATGATCTTTAAGTAATGGAAAAAACACAACTATTTTTTGTTAATTTAAAAATTTGAATTTCCTAGTAATGAATTTTTTGGTGTCTTTACCTGGACTAGAAGTTAAATTTAAAAGTTTTCTGGCAAGTTGCTTAAGAAGGGAACTTTTAGTGTGAGCTGTAAGCGGAACATTTGCCAATCCATTTTCCACCAAAAGGCACTTGAGTTGTGATTCAGAGGTGTTTGCTATCAGCTCACTGACTTTACGTTCAATTAAATGATCTTGATCCATTTTACCTCTTTGAGCATGAACTGAATTGCACTTAAACACTACACTAAGTGTAATATAATCCAACTTGATGCTAGTGATAGTCTCACTGTGCTAATAAGTTTAAATTTTTTTAGTCCATTAAAATGAAAATGTATTGAAATTACTGCATTGTATAATGTTATTAGACTTCAGACTGCATACTGTAAAAGTCGGAATCTGAAGAAAAAAAATGTATACAAAAAAAAATAAATCTAAAAGTAAAATGAGAAAAATAATCAGGACATAAGTTTGGATCAGTCATGCAATTAAATTAGTAATAGATCTAGACAAACAACAATAAATTTGTCGATTAGAAATATTGTTACCAATTATTTTTGTTTCTAGCGCTATTTCATGCTTTTAGCTTTCTCAATATGCCATGATCCTATCATTATCTGGACCAGTCTGGAAAAGGAGGGGGGGGGGGGGGGGGGAGAGAGAGAGAAAAAAAGTGATATCTGGGTGAATTTTACATTTTAAAAGCTTTTTTTTTTATTTAAAAAAAAAAAGGGGGGGGGGGGAAAGACCTGAATTTGAACTCATGGCTTCTGCCTCCTCAAGCCAACATACTAACCACTCTGCTAGTGAGGTGACTATCAAAATAAAAGATTACACATTTATCTATAGTTTGTTTTAAACTTACTTTAAACTGGTGACCAATGAAGGAGACTACTTTCGTTTATACCCACATCTTTCAATTTCTTTCCCTTGTTCAAGATACCAAACAAAATAATTAATTACCAATGGTTAATTAACAAATTCAAAACTGGTGACTTTTTTTTTTATTGATTCTTGTTTTACCAGGTAAAAGAAATAATTATTTATTCAAAATTTCAGCTTGATCTGAGACTGGGTGTCGGAGAAATAATGTGTGTACAAACTTTTAACCAGACAGACAGCATGTGTTGATATAAGCTTATTTAAAAAAAAAGTATTCGTACCAAATTCAATTGACTTAATCATTGACTCTTAATCTATCAAAAACTTTGAACGTTAGCAATTAATCACTTATTTTATGGAAAATAAGGTTTCACTAGGGAAAAAAACTATTTACTTGGAATGGGTCATAGTACAATAATGAAAGCATGTTAAATGAACCTCCCCCTTTTTTAGTAAAACTTTTATATGAGGTATTTATTTACATTAATGTATGGCAGCGAGAGACTTTGTACTATATATAAACACAAAACAAGAGTGCATATTACATTCATCACACCCAGACAATAACAACTTTAATGAGCAATATATATGTGGGAGCAAATACTTCTCCAGAATAAGGCTCTATAACAACATGAGCACATAATTGAAGCCATTTAGTCATTTTACAACAATAAGTATTAAATCAAAGACATTGGTCTAGAAAGAAGTTTGGGCGTTATGCATTGCAAAATCTATATAAAGAATCTATTTTCCACTCATCTTTTCAACCAAACACCCAAGATTATTAATGCTTTATGCGTTTATCTACATTGGATCTAGGTCTACTTAAAATAGACTACTACTACTAGAGTCTAGATCAGACCTAGAGATTGAGGACATTATAAACTTTATTACAGTAATATAAAGTCTTTTTTAAAGGACATCTAAGAACTCAAGTCTTAAGTTAGAATCTATTCTAAGCTCTTACACAAACATGAGAATAATTCTAACTTGAATATAGATAATCTTATCTTCTTATCTTATACAATTCAGACATTACTTCAAAAAAGAAGATGATTACGTCCTACGCGTCATGCATTTAGTCATGCATATTAACCAATGACTTAAATTCTGCCAAGTCACTGGTTTTTCTGGCTAGCTCAGGCAACCCATTCCATAATAGCATATGGGACGAGGAATGTGCCTTTATTTTTGTGTCTTTCAGAGTATTTTATTAAATTTTGTTTCTGTATTTGAAGATTATGGTTCAGTGTTTTATGTATAATTGCTACTTTACTTTTGAGTCTTCTGCCCTGAAGGCTTTCTAAATTGAGTGATTTTACTAATGGTGTTACTCTAGTCAAATGTGAATATTCGTTTGTTATGAATCTCACTGCTCTATTTTGTGTTTGTTCCAGTTTCTTAATGTCTTCTTGAGTTGAGGGGTCCCACACGGTGGATGCATATTCTATTATTGGCCTAACCAAGGTTAAATAACATTTTAGTTTTATGTTCTTATTTGATTGATAGAAATTTCTTTTAATAAACCCTAATGCTTTGTTGGATTTTTTTATAGTTTCATCAATATGTGGATTCCATGACAGTTTTTCATTTATTATAACACCTAGGTATTTTGCGTTTTTAGTCTGTGTTACTTCTTTGCCATGAATAAGATAAGTGGAATTAATTTGTTTTAGTTTTTTTGTTACTCTTAACAACTGACATTTTTCTGGATGGAAAGACATGCTCCAATTTGATTCCCATTTCTGTAATTCATCTAATTCTCTTTGTAAAATATCTGTGTCTTGTGTTGTTTTTATTGTTCTATATATTATGCAATCGTCTGCAAATAATCTGATCCAGATAAGATCCATGTGTATACTGTATTAACTGTATCTAGTCTATAGTCACTATAGATATAGATCTACAATGTTTTAACCTAAAACCAGAGCCACAAAAAAAAAAAAAACTTATCATCTACATTGACAATTGTAGGCCTGGCCTAGATTTTGCCCAGAGATCAACACTAGTTTAACTAGTTAGTATACTATTATAATAAATTAAATATTCTACACTACTATGCATAGTCCACAACTGCACAGCAATAATAGTCTAAATATGTTAATAAAAAAAAAACAACTAATTAATGCAAATGTATACATTCTAGGTATCTAATAGATCTAATTTCTAAGTCTAAATGATCTGGATTCTAAATATTATAATTAGATTCATGTCATTTTTACGATTTATATATTCTAGATATATATTCTAGAACTAGATTTCTAGTTTGGATTCTAAATGACAGTCCGTGAGTAGAGACAGAATGAGATCTCATGACATATCATTGGAGCCAGGTCCACCAGGGGAACTCAAGCCTGGCTTAATAAGTTAATTGTTTTAATTACAGATTAAATTAGTCTGACAAGAACAACTGATTAGTGATTACAATCATTAGACTAGATAGATAATATATATCTATTTCTATTCAAATCTTTTCTATCTAGATAATAGTATCTAGATTTACTACATTGCTATTCAACTGTCTGACGATACTTTCCACTCAATCATCAATGTCAATGAAACGAATGGTGATCACGAATCCACTAACTGTGACCTGATAAAAAGAGTAAAGACGGTCACTCAGTCTGAGACTACTGAGAGTGAGACTAGTCTGAGTCATGATAATTTATCTCGACTGAAAATTTAGCAATAAATATATATATATATATATATATATATATATATATATATATATATAATGAACAAAAGATATAAAATCAACTAAACACAAATATGTGTGTTCATTATAATGATTTTAGAACATTTTTTTATAGTTAAAACTAATAAAATTTGAACGATCAAGATAAAAAATGCGATTGAATTACGATGGTACGTTTGTTTATCTGCCATTTTGAATCCCTTGTAGCTTACGTGCATGTTACAATACTTTTGATTGGATGTATAAATTAATTTTTAAGTTTCGCAAAATAATAAATATTTTATTCGACTTCTTTTTGCATAACTAAAAATTTATATAATAAAATATGTTTTGATTTATGTATGTATTTATTTTGCATCCTATATTAAAATCCTATACATCTAACGAATTATTACCTTTATACTATCTCTACTGCCAGCATTATGTAGATAGAGGAGTCCACCGCTTATATAAATAATGACTAGAAGATATAGAATAAAAAGTACGTTTTTTTTTTTGGTCAAGATTGTATTGCCAATATAATTTAAAATACAAGTCTTTTTTTTTTTTCTTATGTTTATTTTGCAAAAGTAATGTAACTGATTTTTTTATTATTTATGAACATTGTGTTTAGTGTATATAGTCTATTATTCTTATTTGGGTTATGTGTCAGCCAATCTTCTCCTTTGTAACAATGTAAATTCAACCTCTCAAAAGGTTATGGGGTCAGGAAAATTATGTGTTTCTGTAACTTAAAGCTAGATCTAGAATCTAGAGCTCGACTCCAGATACTTGGATTCAAGATGATGTGAGTTTCTTTATTATACATTTGCAGGTTGATGAAATTATTATATATTTTTTCTTTATCCAAATTAGATATAGATACTAGTTAGTGGTATGAATCGTTTGCAAGAAATTGAAACAAATAGATCTATTATTATAAACCATCTTTCGCTATGGTCTTGTAACTTGTTGGGAACCGCCCCCTTACTTTTAAAGAAACAATTCTTTTGTTTAAAAAAAATGGGCCAGTCCATTCATTATACTGTTTCTGTGTGTCATGAAACGTCGTGTTAACTTTAAAAAAAAATCGATACATTTTAAAATTCTGAGACGGTAATTAAATTAGATCTAAATTATGTTTATAATTGTTTCAAAATCCTAGAAAGAAAAAAATGCAAAACCAAATTTTCCCATACTGTCCTTGTGAACAAGTGTTTTAAATTTTCTAATTGTTTAGAGTCTTAAATAATCTCATTATTATTTTAAATATAACTTTTATAACATTTCTTTCTGATGATTAATCTATTTTTATAAACACAGGCATCTTCTTTTTTTTTTAAGCTGATGCTAAGCCAAGTTTGCAAAGTTTTAAAGAACAAAGCTTTGCAGATCACCACTCATCCACTCCAACACTAGATGCTCTTATCACTGGACCACTAATGGCTTCCTATGAACGTTTTGGGAGCGCAGCCTACACTGTTGATAGCAAAGATATGTCTCAGGTCGACGGATCTACCAAAGATACACAAATCGAGATTGAAAATGATGGAAAGATAACAATTTATGGTTTGGATAGTCAAGCTGATGCATACATCTCTGACCCAGCTGGGGAGCCGGATGTTCCAAAAACTAACCTTGAGTAAGGGTCTAAACTTTACAAGGCCTAGTGTCAGTGTTCTGTAAAGAAATAGTTTGATTTTTGAGTGAATGAAATGAGACATTAGCTGTTGTACAAGGGTAATTATATACATTTCTTTACATTGTATTTTTGTTTACACACTTTTTTTTATTATCTCCCACAGGAAGGCTCGAGCAAAAGTACAGTCAATTGTGGAAAATTTCTATTTTCGTCTTTTCACTGTCATCGTCATCCTGTTAGATTTCATTCTTGTTATAATTGACCTGTCTCTTTATGAGTGTGCCAGCAACGATCAACCTTTAGAAATCACTTCACACATTATCATTTGTTATTTCATTGTAGAAGTGTCTGCACGAATCTTTGTACAAGGGTAAATATACATTTTTATACCAAAATTAAGAGAGGCTGCTTGAGCCAGACTGTTTGTTGTACTAAAGATTTCATGGAAACTATGAAACTTGAAAGATTTTAAAAGAGATTAACGTTTAGGCTACTATTTTTATTAGAGTGCTTTTTTGCTTCAAAACCATAAACATGTACAAGGTATATTAATGAGACTGATCCCACTCTTACTAAATAATTTATATTTAGGAAAATCTTATTTTCTTCATTATTTTTACTTAATGAAAAAGAATCTCTCATCTCTCCCACCTGTCCCTTGACTTTTGTTGTAGGGGTACAGTGGCAGTTCGTGTAACCAAATTCTTCCACTTTTCCTAGTGAGTAGCTGTCCTTAGTAGGATATCAAGAGAGAGGCCAGTCCATTCTTTTATATTGTCCAGCCACCTTTTCTTTGGATGACCCTTTCTTCATGCTTTCTACATTGTACTTTAAAGAATGACTTGTGGCAGTGAGTCACGTCTTACAATATGAGCAAACCATTCAGCTTTTGTCTCTTCACACTATTGAAGAGTTCCTCCTTTTTACCAACCAGAGTGTTAATTTTTACAAATTCAAACTCATTAGTTTTCTTTTCCTGGTATCTGATACCCAGCACTTTTCTGTAACATCTACTCTCAAAAGCTTGAATTTTTCTGAATATATAAACAATAAATTACTTGTGTATTATTACAAATAGTTTCTTTAAAATATACGTAAACTACTGACAAATGTCTCAATAATCTAATAATTCTTGCACTATATAATAGGGCTATTATTAGTTACAAATTCCTAGAAGAAAAGGATGCAAAAATATAATCATGTACAAAGTAGATGAAGATTAAACCTATCCTCACTCAATAATTTTATTTCTAAAATGGAAAAGTTGAGAATCCCAGAATATTAACTTTAAAATCGTAATCATTTGAAATATTGAAGTTTATCTAGATCTAAATGATAAAATAAATTATTGGAAATTATCATGAAAATAGCTAATATATCTTTGAACTTAATTCTGTTTCACAGAAAAAGATTTTTCTACAATGTTTTGGATTGGGTAGACTTCATTGTTGTTCATGCCTCTTTTATTGTGGATGTAGTTTTTTTAGCTTTGTCGGGTTCTGGCTGTGCAAGCACTGGAAGAGTCGCACAGTAGGTTTGATTTTCAATGTGTCTAACTGTATAATTAAAACATTTTAGCGTCATTTTGGAATCTGTAGAACTCATAAAATTAGTGATTGACCTGCTCTACAATTTGGGCAAAATAATTAGTGTAGGGATAAAAATATAAGAAATATTTAGTTAAAAGTTTTTACATCAAACATAGATACTTAAAATGTATATTTGCAAGACAGGAAATGACAGGAAACTTTACTTTGTCTCTCTTAGGCTGGTTGTGATTGGTCGAGTTGTGAGGGCTATAAGAGTGGTTAGAATTGTGTACATAATGATTGTTCAGCATCGTCAAGTAACCAAAGCAACTAGGCAGATGGTTTCACAAAACAAACGACGCTATCAAAAAGATGGATTTGATCTTGATTTGTGTTACATTACAGGTTATAACACTATTTGGTATTACAAAACAAAAACAAAACAAAAAAATAAATATAAAAAATATTTGTATTTTCTAATTAAGGTAATGTTCTTTGCTGAACAAAGGATTGTGATATTCTTTCTTTCTTTTTTTTTTTTTGTAGAAAGAGTCATAGCAATGTCTTTCCCATCAAAAGGAATGATGGCTCTTTATCGTAACCCTGTTGCAGTGAGTATTCATTTAACCTTCCCCTGTTATAAATTAAAAATAGAAACATTCAAATAGAAACATTCAAATCTCTAAGACAAGCTTTTTGTATAACAAACACCATATCTTTTGTTTGGTTCGCAGGAAGTTGCAAGATTTTTTAATACAAAACATAAGGGACACTACAGAATCTACAATTTATGTAGTAAGTGTAACCTGTGGGGTACTTTGTAGTGACTTAGCTCTGGCAAGTAGGCTATGAGGCATCATCCTTTCAACAATGAAATAGCTACATTTTTAAATTCAATCCTTCTCCACTCAAACCTCTTTTTTTTTTTGTATCTGCTTTTATTTTTGGTCATGAATGTTTTATGTCAGATATCAAAATCTAAAAGTGCCCTTTAAAATCCAATTTCACCATCCGCTTTGTCATGCTTAAAATAATAGTTTTCTAAAAGCCTAGCTTTTTGTTTTTAAAATTATTTATGCATATTTCATACACTTACTTTAAATCTAAAAGCAATTTTAAAAACGCAATCCATTTACACACACAGTCTTATGTGGTATATATAAAGTATCTTTGGAAATTCTTTTTTACCATCATCTTCTTAATGTTTAAAACATGTCAAGAGCAGTTTATGATCCTTCAAAAGCATGTCCTTTTTTTAAAAAAATGAAGTATGGACATTGCATCACTAAAAGCCTTATTTTATAATATATGGCTTCTTCTGTCTTGGAAGACAATGGATATGCCCAGATGAGTCACTGGTTTTGGTTTCATCTTGAGACAGGGCAGAATCTGGAGTGACTAATCAAGTCAATTCTGGAGCGGCAGAGTTTCCCACAGTTCTTGCATGTATATGCACCTGTTTTAGGGTTAGCTTCTTCTTCTTCTTTGTTCTTAAGGGTTAGTTAATAGGGCAGCTTTCTTTGTCTTTCTCTTGACTACGGCAGCTTTGCTTCTTTCACTCTCAGCGAGGTTTGTTCCAGCCCTCACAGCCTGTCTCCATGATGTCTGATCTTGGGCTATTTTCTACCACATACTTTAGTTGATGTCTGTGGTTCTCGTGTCTTTTTTTGCAGACATCTCTGTAGGTTAGCCTTGGGCAGCCCTAGGGTCTGACTCCCTCTGCAAGCTTAGCAGATAGCATATCTTTAGGGATTCTTTATTTTAAACAGGAAGAAAAAGATGTGAAAAGCCTTTTAAAATTTCTGCAAGCTTAGCAGATAGCATATCTTTAGGGATTCTTTATTTTAAACAGGAAGAAAAAGATGTGAAAAGCCTTTTAAAGTTTTTCAATAGGTGTATGTGACCTAGACTTGTAATAGATTACAAAAGAATTTCACAAAGATCCTCATATTTCCCTATCAAATCTAGTAATAATATGCTAGTTTTGAGGTCATTGTTTAGGTGCTTGTGTGTGTTATGTCAAACTGATTCTCAGTAGCCATCCATGAGTTAGTGTGTTTAACTCAAATGCCTTTTGTCATCTTGTATTAAATTGATTATAAAATAGCCTAAACTATTACCCATCTATCTCTGTCTGAAGGTCATACTATAGAGAATTGAATGTATTCATTATTCCACAGGTGAAAGGGACTATGATGAGACATTATTTTTCAACAATGTAGAGAGAATCTTTATTGATGACCATAATGTGCCTAAACTCAGGTAGAAATGTGACTTTCAAATGCTTTAGTGTTTCAAAGATATTTATTTAGATTAAGGAATATATTTTTGTTAAGGAGTGAATTCAATTAGATCCTTTAAAAGGAATTTATAAATACTTAAGTGTAGAGCCACACTTTATGTGACTACTAGTGAACGCATAATTGTGATGACATTCAAAGTGAGACTGTAGATTAAATATAGATAAACAGAGAGTTGAGGCTAGGCTTTCATAAGAGCAACATCTTTGTTAAAGTGACTGAGACTAGACTGTTTCCCATCTGGATTAAACTTTCATATTTGATACTACACCTATTGATTTACTTTTTTGTGTCTTGCTCTGTTAGTCTGTTACTAAGACTAAGAGCTCAAAAGTAATGCTATGGTACAGAAAAATGTACAGAAACATGCAAGCAATTTTTTGATCAGCACCAACTCAGACCAAGATTAGGCATCTTACTAAAGTTACAGAAGAGATTTTTTTTTAATTTAAAAAAATTGAAGACAAAATAAAATATGTGGATGAAAATTATTAAATTTTTTTAATTTTTTTTTGCTCAATCTGTACAAGTTTGTATTTTAATATCATGTCCATCCAAATCATTTAATAATTGCAAAAAAAAATTTGTTAGGTTTTTTTTTTTTTAAAAATGCTAAATGTTTTTCTGGTCATCCTTTGATCCAAATAAACAAAGATTGCTATGCTATGTTGAACCTCTCTGAACTTTTTATAAACACACTAATATCTTTCAATTTAAAACATAAAAAAATAAATAATAAAAAAATGTGGGTACCATTCAAGAATATGGATCTCATACAGTTACCTCCCTTAGACAGTCAGTTATTTTGATATAGTTAATAACCACAATTATCATTTTAAAAGAAAAAGATAGCGTGAGTACTATAATGTTTTAATTAAAACTTGTGACAAATTAAAAGAAATGAATATTAATTTGATATGCATTATCTTATATAATACAGATGTTACTTTAAAAAAGAAGATGATTACGTTTCATTTTAGGGAAATGTTAGATTTCACAGTCAATGCCAGAGAATGGATGTCACGAGACAGTAAAAATGTCATTGCTATTCATTGCAAGGGAGGTAAAGGTCGCACAGGAACCATAATTTGCGTGTGGTTGATTGACTGTGGCTTACTGGAAAGTGCTAAGGTAAAGTGGAACTTTTCTGTTCCCTTTCTTAATACTTTGATATAAAATGTCTTTTATGGCAACACTTACAAAAAACTAGCTTTTTTTTTTCACTTGAGTATTCAGCTTCTTTGTTATACATAATCAAGTTATAGACATTCCTTCAGAAATGAGGATTCTTTTGTCCTAGTCAAAAATCCTACGTAACAGCAGAGGATGACAGCCGGCAGGGGTTCAAACCCTGGACTATCATGACACCAGTCTGAAGCACATACCACATGAACAAGATGCCATCTTGCTGCCTTTTTAGAAGAAATGTTTT
The DNA here is from genome assembly GCA_036873155.1 of Biomphalaria sudanica. Lineage (NCBI taxonomy): Eukaryota > Metazoa > Mollusca > Gastropoda > Planorbidae > Biomphalaria > Biomphalaria sudanica. The sequence goes on from JAZGLO010006661.1 coordinate 1,575,779, forward strand.
AATCTTTACATTTTATTGTTGCTTCATAGGCTGTGTTATAATCAAATATTTTATGACTTGTGCCCTTCTGCGTTGGTGAAAATTATGGATTTTAAATTTCAAAATCATCCTCACAATGATATAATTTTTGTGTCAAATTAAGTTTTAAACTCATTTAAGATTAACATTAGCTTTTTTAAAATTTAATACTTATAATACTTATAATGTCCTATACTGGTATATGAACTTTTTTTTATCAGGAAAGTTTAGAATATTTTGGTGACAGAAGAACAGATTTAAGTAAAGGCAGCACATTTCAAGGTGTGGAAACTCCCAGTCAGGTAGGTTACATACAGTAATATGATGATTATCCGAGTTAATTGGGAATGGGATCTCTCTGGATAATCAATTGTTGAGATAACCTAATGCAGATTATTTTAATATTTACGACACTGATCCTTGCCGAACTGGTCACGGTTGACCGCTCGTCCTGCGCTGAACTGTGGCGATTTGGATAGGCTAAAAACACACAGCACTACCCCCATCTGTGTCACCACCAGGTTTACAACAATATAAAGAAAATTCAAAGGGGGGTATTACACCCGAGGTAAACATAAAATTCAAATAAAATATACAATGGAACAAAGTGTTATAAGTAATAGCCGACATTTATTCACATTCTGGATAACTGACTTCCAGATAAATGACATTTTACTATATTTGAGGACAGTTTCACTAATTTATACTTGTTAACCATTAATTTGTTTTCGGAGCTCAGCTTCCTTTGTTTTGTAGACAGTATCCTATTCACTACACACTAATTATAGTTTAGCACATACTACAGGTGACACCTCTGGTTTAGCTTACCTGTTTCTGTTAAGAATTGTTTCCAGAGACATTTTATGCCTGTCTTCTATAATCTCAGTTGCCCATTGCTGTTAGCTGAAGCTGAAATAGAATCTTGTCAAATCAGAACTGAAAAACATGACTTACCATAGTAGAGTTTCAATTTTCTTGTTTTTTCTTAAAATGTCACTGTGTCTAACAGTTGAAAAAAGCTATACCTTTGCAAACTTGTCTTACCATCAGCTTATAAAAAAAAGATGCATATTTATGTAAAATAGATTAATTATTATAAAGTTTGCTTATAAAAATTAGTTTAAATTATTTAAAAACGTATTTAAAATGCTATATATATATATATTTTGAAAATTTAAATGACTTGCTAGAGTTCACTAGGAATGGGAGACTTGGGTTATGCATTCTTTCCTACTAGGATTTTATAGCAATAATAATAATATCTATTCTAGGTCTAGATTGGTGGTAGTATATCTGGATATAGTCTCTCGAAATAATAGTAATAAAATTTAGATTTAAATATCTTCACTTACTTTGCAAAATTTTTGGCATAATTTTTTTACTTTTTTTTTTCAGAGTCGCTATGTTGGATATTATGAAAAATTAATGAATGTCTATAAAAAACAATTGCCTCCCAAAAAAGTTTTAAAGTTGAGCTCAATAAAAATTACAGGCATAAACTGTAAGTCAATCCAGTTTTCTACATTTTTTTACTCAATCATAAGGGTTTTTTTTATACTTTAATCTTTCAGAGTAATTCCTTTATTTAAAAAATGGAAAATATGCTTGAATTTAGAATATTTTTGCAAACTCAGAAGAATAAAAAAATTTAATTTAGAAAAAAAAGTTTTTTAGTTTAAGAATGAGCTAATCTTTGAGTTACATTTTAAACTGTTCAATTTGTTTTTAGCTTATCATCTTGTTAATACTTTTAAAAATTTGATGCTTGAAAAATGTAATACATTTTTTTTGCAGCAATAGTTGTTATGATGGTCATATCATCTTTTGCTTTATTTTATTTTCTTAAACTCCTCAATTGTTGAAAGTTCTTATAAAATTTTCATAACAATTTCATATGCTTAATTTGATGATCTTATAACTGAAAAGTATATAGCTTTTAGCTTGGACAATCCAATTAATGTAATATTTATATTTACCAATGATAAATATTTTATGATCCAAGCTGTTGGCAATGGCGATGGGAGTGATCTGTTTATGGAGCTCAGACAAGATAGTCTGTTGATATTTGAATGCAATCTGGGAACTCAGATTAACTGTGAGGTCAGTACGACTTTTAGTTCAGCTAATAATATGCTTTGAGCATCATTTAATTGCACCTGTCATTCTTACACACAAAATTTGGCTCGTAGATATTGGTCAGTTATAATGTGTGCCAAGATAAGTGTTTGTGTAAATGTCCTGGTTAATATGTAGTTTGTGTATATTTGCTGGAAAAATTTTCCAACGATATGAATTACACATATTAAGAGTTGCAAAGAAATTGAGACCAATACGAGGAAAGCACAAACAGGGACGTCCTCATATAGCTTGGTGTCGATCTTTCGTTTGGAACCTCAGAGCAGTGAACACCACGTGGGAGGCTTCAGACATTGCAAGTGACAGATGTGTGTAGAGACAGCTTGCCTCCCAATGTGCTGAACAGCGTGGGAGGTTCTAAAAGTAAGTCTAAGTATATGAAGAGTAGAGGTATCAGAGTCGAGTGATTCACAACTTTCCAAACTACGATTCAGTACATTACAACAAGGTGCAGAGAAGCCATTAGAGTTCTTGCTACAACAGTACAAAGTTAATAGGGTGGTTCAGATATTCACATCAGAACGTTGGTACAGTCAGTGTTAAGTATTATCAATTGTACCATAGTCAATTAATGCCACCCGTTGATCAGTAAACATGAAAAGGATCAAGATGCCTGTGTGTAGTTGTTGAATGAACTCTTTATGTTGTGCCTGTTCTATTTATGTGTATGTTTCTGTTGTATTGTCTTTATATGAGAAAAGAGTCCTTGTAATCACAACAAATTTCCATAAGGATCAATAAAGCAGTCTTAGTGTTAGTCAGTCTTAGTACAGTATAGGTTGTGATTTATTGGACATTAAAGTAAGTTGTCAAGTTCTTTGAAATGGTAGTGTTGTGTGATACAGTTTGAAGAGAGCCTGAATAGTGAGAGTCTTTACAATATATACTGTAATAAAAACAAAAGATATATATTTGGTTAGGAAGCATTGTTATACGTTGAACAAAAAAGTCCACTTTAAACAAATTCTTTACATCTTCTTACCATGGCATTGAATTCTACATGCATAACTTTTTTCATTTTATGAATTAGTTTGATTTATGCCATACGTTGAAGCGACAATATGTTGCAAACATACAGACATAATCCAAACATTTAATACATGTGCTAAAAATGTTTTTGTAAAAAAAATTTTTTTACTAAACAGGTTTTGAAATACACAGACAGTGACAGCATAGTAATTAACCTTAAAAACTGTCCCAACATTCAAGGAGATATTAAAATTATGTTTAAAACTAACAATGTAAGTATAAAGAGGAAACTTTTTTTTTTCCTTTTTCCATTTTTAATGGATTTCTTCAAAATAATTAAATTGAGCTTCATTTTACTTTTTTTTGTTTCAGAAAAAGATTCCAATAGGTTATGATAAATGTCCATTTTACTTCTGGTTCTACACATCTTTCATTGAAGATAATCAGTAAGTGTTATATGTAGAGAAAATGTCTGAATTAATTAATTATATTGCTACAGTATTCTCAAATATTTATGGATAATCAAATCCAGAAAGAAAAAAGCAAACATTTTGTTACTAACAGTTAACTACAGGTTAATCCAGTTATTCGGACCACATCGGACATGATCGTTGTGTCCTAATAACCAGCTCGTCCAATTAACCAGATTCAACCCTATACAAGGACTTGTTTCAGTGCTTTAGGATTCACTCTTAAAAATGGGTGGGTCCAATTAACCAGTATTTGCTGGTTTTGGGTCTTCATTGATTTTTGTCATTTGCCCTATTTATAAAGCAGGCTGGAACTTATGGGTTGCCAATGTTTGAGAGCACAGAACCTCTAGACTGAAGGGTGTCCCTTATTTGTTTTATATCTATGAAAAACTATACAGCATTGCACCAACAAAAGCGCTTTAAGAAGTTATTAGGGCTTTGCTGCTCAGTGCTTTATCAGAGTGAAAAAAAGGCCAATTCACTGACGTATTTCAGTAAGGCCTTTCCACATAGATGGTATTTCTAACAACTGTCACCAGCTGTACTTGGCTCACATTCATTGTGCATTGGAACCAAACAGAAATCTAACCCTCGTTCTTTATTTGTATAGCTACATGCAAACTTTGAAACCTTTTACAATACAGTTTGATCCAATTATCACATTTTGAATGGTTACAATACCAACGATCAGCTTAGAATGCAGGAAATTGCAAGGTGGGGAGAGTCACCGCAAACTCTGTTATCATCATCATCAAACTCCATTTGAGTGAGGGCTTGAGAGGCATAAGTCCTCTCTTGCAAAAGCCCTGGACAGAAACCCTGCTGTCTTGCGTAGTATGTATATATCACCATACAGGTCGAGAATTTTTGGTTTCCCAGACCTGTCGAGATGGAGATCAGCAAGTCTGGGGCATTCATACAGAATATGAGGCACGGTTTCCTCTTCTTCCCCACAGCGGGGGCACCGTAAATCGAAATTTGGCCATAGCCGTGATAAATATGAGCCAACAGGACAGTGGCCTGTCCTGCACTGTGCTATATAGCTTGCTCAGGCTTGGACAGCCTCCACCACGGGGAATTGCGGTCAGGGTGCCTCATGCGCTCCCAGACTCCACTGGCTTTTTGGGACTTGTCCCAGCACTCAAACCACTTTTCCATTTCTGTTTTTTTTAATATAACTCTGTTATCAGATCGCACAGTCCTTTTTCAGTCCAACAAACTGCAAGGGCCATATCCTAATGGGACCCTCTCATTTTATAAATGGGGCTTCTTATTTCACAATATTTAAGAGTCATATTACTCAATCATTGGAAAGTTATGTTATAAAATACTTTTTTGTTATTCACTATATTCTGATCTACCTAGATACCTATTGTACACACACAAAAATAATTTTCTGAACTGTTCATTTCCAGTCTGTGTATACCGCGTGAGGAGTTGGACAATCCACACAAGCCCAAGACTCATCATGTGTTTAGAGAAAACTTTGCTGTAGAATTGAATTTTGAAGATGCCAGTGATTCTTTGTAATTTTATAGACACTTATTTTTCGAGGACCTTATATGTTTGTTTTTTTCAATTTAAGGTATTACATTACACCTTCTTCTGACAGGTATTACTATATACAGTGTTTTAGTATTATTGTACTCAAATTGTATTGCCAAGGTATTAATGTACACATTGTTTTCCTACTGTGGGATACTCACCAAAAGAATATTAGGAATTCTTTTGTTGTCTGCTGCTGATAATGTTTAAGATGTTGGTTATTTTAGTTTTGCATTTTATTTTTGCATTTACTTAAATGTAATATTGGTCTGACTCCATTGCAATTGAAATACTAGCATCCATCATTGCTAGCTGCTTTATACTATAAGATAAAAATTGATTTACAAAGAATACAGTGGCTTGAAGAGTTTCCCTTTAAAATGTTTTAAAATAATTAATTTTTATTGTGCTTTAGCCAAATTATATTATTTACTTCATGAATGAATTGATCTTCAATTTATTTTAACAGTAGAATCAATATTGAGATAAATACATTTTTATCATTGGTCCCATTCAAATGGACTCCCTAAGGCATTTAAAGTTATCTTTCACTATTTATATGGTATGCTTACCTTATTTCATTTTAAGTTTCATTCTCTTTCATAAGACCTTTAGTAGTTGATGAGCTTATATTTGGGACTCTAATCATTCCTACAAATTGTAATATTCATGTCATTTTTTTTTAAAGCAATAGCAAACAGCAACTTTCTCCTAAAAATGTTTGATTGAATTATTTTGATATTATTTATTGTAATTTTGTCTAGCTCAAAATGCATTCCACCAGTCTAACTATTTTATAATGAGTTTAGCAACTTTTTTTTATTCATTTTAAAAGTAATTTCAAGTTTTTATATCTTTTCAATGAGCTGTTGTTTTATACACTTGTCCCTATTTGTAAGTCAATGCTGTTTGGCATTGAGTAACTAGAAAAACCTATGACTATTGGACCAGGTCTTGAGTCTGTTTCATGTATGTACTCCTCTCTTCCAATTCTGTTGACATTGTTTTTCCTTCAGGTTTTTCTTCCATTCTGCTGGTCACAGTGCACTGTATATTACTTAACAATTCATGTTTACACTCACTTTTTTTAAATATATGTACTGACCTGCAAAGCTATATATATATATGCCATCATTTTTTTTTTAAATGTGCAAGTTACTTGATTGGAACTTTGAAATGGTAATAAGTATTTTTGTTATGCTTTATGAGAGAATGTGTTTTTAATTCAAGCTCGGAATAAGAATATTTGTTATGATATAATGTTGAATCCTTTTTATCTGACCACATTAGGACACAATCTTTTTATCCTAATAACCAGCTGGTCCAATTAACCTGATTCAATTGTATAGTATAGTAGGATATATTTGGTCATTCAGAATTTGGCCCAAATAAGAATCTAGTCTGATTAACCGGTGGTCCAACCAGCCAAATTTAACTCTGTAATATCTTTCTACATGTTTTTTTTTTTTAAATATCTTTGTATGTAAAGATTTTATCTTCTGATTCTTCTTCAATATCAACAGTTGAGGCGGTTAAATAGCTGACTACAGTACACTGTACATTATATTCATCACTTAATGGTATATTATATTTATTCACTGTATCTGTGATCAAATGGACAATGATAGCTATATAAAATTTACTAAAAAGTCAATTGATGAGATATTTTTAGTTTGACCAATTAACAGTCAACTTTAAAGCTTTTGTATTGATGTAATAATGGTAACTTGTGATCAAAAAGGGAGTAGGGGTCCTTTTACAACCCCTATATGACTTTGCCATGAATATTTATTTTCAATAACTCCAATTAAATATTCATAGCAGCTTTGGCAAACACATTCAACATTCAAGAAACAGATTCAACGCAAACATTATTCTCCAGCCTGATGACCTACCATCACAGAAGTTGCTCTAATTTTTTTGGATTCCTGAATCAAACTTTTCACAGTCTGTTGGTTATAAATTATCATTATCATTAGTTAATTTTAAATGCTAAATAAATGCTTAATTGATTTGAAGCTAGGGTGCAAATTAAATGCCATATAATTTAGCTATATTGATAGGGGTTTAAAAAAGCAACTTTTTTTTAACATAATATAAAATAGAAGTTACCCCTTTCAGACCTTGGGATCTATCGAGGCAGATAGTATAAAGCTCTTAAGTTAATATTATAAGAAATTCTCAAATTTAATAGTATTAAAAAAAACTTATCACATTGGATTAAATTGATTTACATATCTTATCAATTGACTCTTAGTAAAATTTGAAGCATTTTAAGATCCCTATGTAGAGTTTTATTTCATTATCCTTGTTTAGCAACTTTATGTCAATGATTTAAGCTTGCCAACTTTTTGAGGAATGATTGAGATTAAATTTTCATATAATTTTGTTCAGCATTTAAGGCAAATGCTAAAATAAAAAGCATTGCAAAAAAAAGTATTAATTTTCTAGTGTTTTATAAGAATGAGATAAACCTTTCTGTGTGCAATATTTTTGTTTTTAAATTTCAAAACGTTTGTGATAAACAAGGACAGTGTTAACTACATTGATTTCTCGATAAAGTTAGTTTTAAACACCTAATGGATAAGATTGTTAACATTAATTACATTTATACAAAAAAAAAGTATGTATTATTTTATTTTGTTTATTAAATGTAATTGTTGTATCTATTTTTGTATTTCTTTTTTAAAAAATATTTTCAAAGTTTTAGAAGCAAAGCTCTAGGTCTTGCAAATAGCAAAACTAAAAATATCAAAAAAATTTTAACCCGAAGCTTTACTGTGAAAAAATATCCTTATAATTGTTTATAATTTTCTCTTATTTTCACCTTGTATATCTAACATTTTGATGAGTAAACTAAAATGAAGAATATTGAAGTAAATTAATTTTAAAAATATAGATCAACAAGAGAATGTAGGCCTATTGAATTTAAATAAAATATTGTTTGTTTGTGACTTTGATAGTAATTAAGAACTTTTGTAATAGACTTTTAATTTGTATTTGTTATTCTTCTATTGTTTTAAGTGACTATCTCTTATTTACAAAAACAGCAACTGTTATAAATGTAATTATTAAGATACATCTACATTGTAACCCTTTTATATAGATATTATACACACTTATTGTGTAGTTGATTAGATTTAGATTAATTATGATCAATGGCTTAGATACACATACATGTGATAGAACTGTCCTGCATATAAATGAATGAAGCCATACAGATCTAGATTATTGACAATTTATTACTTTTATGAAAATGAAACTTGCTATTTTACTATTATATTGATGTAATCTAATAGTTGTTATTACTTCAGAATGTGTATTTCTTTGTTGTTTAGTCAACTTCAAGGATTTTAAAGGGAAATAAAATAAGGTTAAAATGTTCATGTATGAAACAGTAATATCTTCAAGTGTAGAATTATTTTTGGCTTGATCTTATTCATGTTCTTTAAATTATGTCCCTTACTTTTTTTTTTTTGTTAGCATGAGTTGAAAGAGTTATAAACAAAGAACCTTTTGAAAAAAGTGAGTTCACTAAAAACATACATATTGTGTGCATCAATTATATATTCTTTCCTGTACTACCTTATGCTGTCTGGCTGTGCGGTATGCCCGCCGGACTGTTGTTCAGGTTTATCGATGGTCCCGGGTTCAAACCCTGCCCCCTCCCATCCCCCGTCGTCCTGCGGGAGGTTTGGACTAGGAAGTAATTATCTTCAACTCTGAAGGAACATTTTTACAAGCATGCTGGACTATTGTACCATTATCTTGATGGTACCAGGTTCATACCCTGCCCGCTGCCATCCCTCATCATCCTGCAGGAGGTTTGGACTAGTGGATTATCTTCAACTCTGAAGGAATATCTCAAATGTAAAACATTTTACAAACGAACATTTTTGCTTAACTTTTGAAATCAGATTTCTATGTAAAGTATAATCAGTATTTCAACCATTTTATACAATTTTAGTTATGTCACAGTTGTAAAAGAATGGCTGTTTTATTTTGATTAAAAATATTGCTTTTATTAAATATAATGCTAAAAACAGTAGATGGTCTAATTTTAAGATGTCAATAGCTTTATTGTTTTCAAATGTTCTACTTTGCTGAGAAATATTTTTAAAAAGTGGTGTTTTACTTGTTTTTTTTTTTTCTGTAGATTTTAACAACAAAAAAAAAAGCACTTGCCTCCCTTACTCAGTATTTGTATTTCATTCTATTAAAATTTATGTTGAATCCACAACTGAATTTAAACTTGTAAATACTTTCCATTTGTCTTGTGTGATGCATTCTTTTGAAAGTATGATGAGTTTGTATAGACATTTTGAACTACCTTCTTTCTAGAAAACGTATTATCAAGGTGTCGTCTGCTAATAATTTAACTTGATTAGCTCTGCATGAAATCCGAATTTATTTTCCCGCCTCACTGCAGTGAGATCAGCGGTTCTTATTTCTTCATAGCCAGCCACTTAAGAGATCTTCATATTCTTTGAGAAAAACCTAAAGTCTATCGATATTACTTTTGTTTTTTGTTTTTTTTTAAATACCCTGTCAGCGCTCTCATTTTAAAACTTAAAGTTTACATTTAAATGACGATCCGACCAAAAAGTCTTTTTACTTCCATTGTGCTATTTCAATCGATCAAAATATGAAGATCACAGCTCAGCTAGGTCTGTGTATTGCGTTTCTCCTTAATCTTCCGATTGTTGTTATAACTCTGCTCCTGAGCCACGCTTAAAATGCACTCCAGCGCACTATTCAGAATCCGGTGTGAACGGAATTTTTAGAAGAGCAAAGAGGGACAGTTGATTCCCGCCTAAGTGAAAGGAGAAATTGAACTAGAGATGGGTTCGATCTGGCTAGAGTTATAGAGGGAATCATCGCCAGTGAACGATGCAAGGCGAGGAACTGTTGAGGTGCTCTGTGGATTTGTCTGGTCAGCAGTTAAAAGGTCGTTCCTGCAAGTGAAAGACATTCTAGGTGGTTTAGGAAGGCAACATTTCTTGGAACTACCGGATAGAGAAGAGACACCTACCATGAGCCTGTGACAGTGTACGATAGAAGTGACATAGGTGATGACAGTGTAGGATGGAGGTGGCATAGGTGGTGACAGTGTAGGATAGAGGTGACATAGGCGGTGACAGTGTAGGATAGAGGTTACAGTGTAGGATAGAGGTGACATTGGCGATGACAGTGTAGGATAGAGGTGACATACGCGTTGACAGTGTAGGATAGAGGTGATATAGGCAGTGGGCAGTGTAGGATAGAGGTGACATAGGCTTTGACAGTGCAGGATAGAGGTGACATAGGCGATGACAGTGTAGGATAGAGGTGACATAGGTGGTGACAGTGAACCTTGAGGGAAGGTGGAGACAGGTGGGCGACAGTGAGCCTAGTAAGCCAGATCTGAAGACCAATGATTGCCATGTTTATGCTGTCCTCATATCAAATGTATGTAACAGTCATCGTCTGTTACAGTTAACTTTTAGCAATGTTACTTACCTTGCCTTAAGTCTACAACAAGATGTACCACAATTTTGCCATCTTTATTTTAGTCACACAAGAAGTTGCAAATGGGAAAAAAATCGTCTCTCGAGACGTAAAATGCCATTGAATTTGAGCGAAAACAACACATTTATTTTTTTAAATTGTTACGTGCTTAGAATAGAACAAAAATTTGCTTCATTTTTTTTTAAAGCGGTGAACGTAGGGTGGGGAGGGAAAGAGGTCAAAATCCCACATTTTAACGCGAAAGATCGAAACAATATAACGTATGTTTGGTTAGGGGCAACACCGTTACAAATATACAATTAAGAACCCGAGAAAGTCCCGGCGAAAGAGAATCAATACACTCCACTCAGTCCAATGGAACTCCCCCCCCCCTCCCCCAAGTTTGTTGAGTTCACAGTCCATTGGACAAGCAAAGCACCGCCAAAATGTCATTTGTATTCATTGAGTTTTTTACTTGAACATAAAACGTTTATTTAATAGATAAAAGAAAGACTGGAAAATTATTTTTTTATTCATTCTTAAACTTAAATGCTATACGACTTTTAGAAGCCGCCAACGCCTAAGAAGTGTGTCGGCCTTTAATTTGTGTTTGCACCGAATGACAGGTGGAATTGTACGTTATACTAGTCGAATATATATATATATATATATATATATATATATATATATATATAATCGCGAGTTCTTGAAAACATGTACACAGTCACAAATATAGATAAGGTACTAACAGGAACACAGACTCAATGACCAAGTTGACTCAAGGTGAACAAACAAACATTTATTACAGAATGGGCCAGTCTAGTCTTTCACTAATAAAGATGTTATCCCCTCAAGAGTCTAGCAGTAACTGGTTAAATAAAAGTCTATTCTAATTTCTAACCCAAAGTCTATGTCGTCACTATAAAACGTATGTTTACCGTCAGTCTAATAAAGTTTTCTGACTGACTGTCTTTTATGTCGGATAAAAAGTTGGAACATTATCTCCCACACTCATTCTCGGATGAAGTTCAGACTTCCCACAATTGTTTATTTGTTTTCATATAGAAACAAATCTGTTAATGTGGATACTTTCACTCCCATGGGAGGACAATAATGAGGGTAAAGCCTTACAATGGAAGACATACACAAACACGTCAAAGTATGGATAGATAGATAGATAGATAGATAGATAGATAGATAGATAGATAGATAGATAGATAGATAGATAGATAGATAGATAGATAGATAGATAGATAGATAGATAGATAGATAGATAGATTTAAATATTTGAATATTTATTCAGTAAATCAGTATTCAATCGCCAGTCATTTCATTTAGGAAAACATTGGGCTGAGTCTTTCTCTTTTTTTTTTCAAAGGACAAAATGAATAGTTGAAGATCCAGTCAACTTTACAGAAAACATGGGGAAAAAAAGAGAACATTATTTCCAGAAGACTTTTGGTAGTTGTTTGAATGACTTTGCTTGCATTTATACATTTTAACTTCAGAATAACTACGCCGTAATTTGAACCAAATGTATGAACTCTAAAAATTACATTTCCGTATTTAATTTTGTAAAAAATAGTTTGGCCCACTTTAAAATTTTGTTTTAAGTTTTTTGGCCCGCTCCTGATACTTAGTGAAATGCAACTGGAACTTATTGATCTGAAAGCCTATTCAGAAAGTGCTGAAACTGAAATCTGGGGGACTCTCCGCACTACCATCTGCAAGTGGACTGCTACGTTTTTACTGACCAAATACGTCTAAATAACAAAGGAAGCAAGCATGTGAATTGGGAGAGAAGGGGGTTGGCAACCCGTTCTACAAAATGTAACCAGATTTCAACACAACACAACAGTACGGTAGGGGACTTGTCATAGAGAAATCATATAGAGATTAAATAAACTCATCACCAGTAATCAAGAAGAGGGGCGAGACGCACAGGTAACACGCATGTCAACTGATGCTTGGGAGGCCTACTCACGTTGTGAGCATATAAAGTTGGCAATGTGCAACAATAGTTGCACTAGGTCATAAAAATTATTGGATAGGTGAAGGTGAAGGTGTTCTATTACACCGTACAAAAAATTGCAAATATTTAGACTATATATATAATTGTAAATTTTAAACATTAAGCTTCCAATATTATGAATAAAAGAGATTTTAACATCAATAACATAAACAGTATTGATATTATATCAATTAATATGTACCATTTTGATGAAAATTTTATAAACTTTATAAATTATAGCAGTATAGATACAATTACATCTATATTTTGTTGTACAAATAATAAAACATGTACTAAAATAGGTTAAGGCTACCTCCCTTTTAAAATGAAAATCGAAATGTCATTGTTATCTCCCCTTTCATTTATGCTAACCTATAGTTTACACCAGTGATGCCCAACCTAATTCGGCCCGCGGGCCATTATAATTTCCTACACTCGTCTCGCGGGCTACATGAACAGAAAGTTATAAAATGAAATGAAACTATTTTGGTAGAAACCTATGGATTTGATACTTATTTGACAATTGTGAATTTTTTTACGCGTTAGACTATTTTAATGTTAAATTGATATTAACCTATCACCCTCACAATGTGAAAGCAAAAAACATCTTTCTCAAAAACCTGAACATTCTCCTAGCCGATGAACATACTCGCGACGTCTTTTCATCCCCACCTCTTGTAGTATTCAGGCGAGACCAAAACCTACAAGACATATTAGTACACACTAAACTCCACAACATTTCAAGTGAACCTGGCACTTGGCCATGTAAGCGACGTAATTGTCAGACCTGCAAACACACACTCGCCACCCCCACCATCACCTGTCCTAAAATGACCATCAAGATCAGTGGCAAATTTAACTGTAATAGTAGAGGAGTCATATATGCTATAATATGCTCAAGGTGTCAGATGGTTTATATTGGAAACACAGACAGGACCTTAAAAACACGACTCCAAAAACACCTGAGAGACATTCGTAACTTTGCTACTAAGCCCGTCTCTATCCATTTCAATAACAAACATCATAGGGGTACCACCGACCTCCTCGTCACTGCCATACAACAATGCAACGACAAAAACACCCGTCTGCAGATCGAAAACAAACTTATTTACATGTCAGGCACCCTCCAACCTAACGGGATCAACAACCAGCACACTTTTATTTAATAAGCGATGGGCACTAACACTACGGTACCCCCTTTTCCCATTCATCTTTGCCTGACATCTTCGCCCCCTTCCGTTTTCCCGCGCTTTTACACCAGCGCAGCTCATTTCTTTTCTGCCTCGATAGAGAACAACATCGGACAGATAAGTTAACTTAAGACTATTTTGTGTTAATTGATTTTTATTTTTTGTTTGTTTTGTAGCTGATGAAGGCCTCGTGGCCCAAATGTCCTTTGTTTTACTTGGTCCGGCAGGGTTACATATATGCATGTTTTTCGTATTTTCTATTTTAATGTTAGCAACACCGGCTCATTTTGTGGTCTCTTTTTGATAAATATTTCCATGTATCCTCCAATATCTAAGCATAGTTTAACAATCTTTTATTCGCGGCTCAAACCAAGTATGCCACCATATTAATTTTATAATGCCGTTTTTATGTTGTTGTTTTATCAAACAGACACACTTCTTTTTTATAAAATAAATATGTTGGCTTATTGTCATTTAAAAAAAAAAAAAAAAAGATCTGTTAACTTTTCCAGGTAGATTCTACATTCAGAGTCCCATTTCATAAGCACACAAATGTTAAAGATCATGATACCAATCCATCAGAGAAGAAATGAGGCCGACGTTGCGGCGGGCCGGATAGAACCACGGCTCGGGCAGTAGCTTGGGCATCACTGGTTTACACCTTATGGAGGTCTAATTAAAAAATATATAATATTGATTAAAGACTGCAGTGTATATATTTGCGGTCCCCCATCCCTAATTTCTTTTAATGCGGCCCTCGATAGAAAAAGGTTACCCACTCCTGGTTTAAATCTAACTAGTATACACTGTTGGATTTAAGCTTATGGAGCAGGGCCTTTGTGGAGCCATCTGACCTGTTTTGGAGATTTTAATCAAAAATGGGCTTAATCAATGCTATGGTAAAGATTTATTAGAGTAGCTCTACATTTATATTAATTTTTAAAAATCCCAATTAGTCAATTAATTAAGGTTGTTTTTTTTGGTTGAAAGGGAAAAGTATCCTTCAGTATTCACAGATATCTAAATATGTAGGTTTTGTTCACCTTCCACAATTGTATTATTTTTCCCACACATACATTCTCGGATGAAGATGCAGCTTTAAATAATTATTTATTGTGCCTAACAAAACATGAATCAATTTACAAAGTAACCAATTTGTCAATTAATTATTGGTAAATAATTATTTTTATTTCATATTGGAATGGGAAATAACTTCTACATTATTGAGATATACAGTTGTAAATGTGGAGTGCTTCCCGTTAGATAACCGCAGCACCCCCACACCTCCTTTTCCCTTTTTTTTTTTGTGTGTATAAATAATTTCTTTTAGGGAACTGGAAAGCACGTAGGCCTACTGTGAGTTGATCCAATCTTCTTGGGTCTCCTCAACTGTTTCAAGTCGAGGATTTTGATTAGTAAAATAAAAGTCTCAAAAGGTTATTCATTCATTTACGCCATTGTTTCGAAACAGGTGTCAAATTAAAGATACAAATTTACGGACCGGATCCTGTAACTCCATGTTGCACGATTACAACAATGGAATCTACTAAAGAATGGCCTACGCACGACCCATGTTTTGAACACTGACACCTGCTTGATCTCGGAACTACTTGTTTTAGCGGAGCTCGACTTTCTGGGTGCGGCCAGAGCAATTAATATTCCATTGTAAGGCCCAGTTACCCTTTAATCCCAGACGCCCCTTCCACGCTCGCGGAAGGTTTTCTGGCCTGGAAATGAATCGTCATTTCAACCAAATTGTTAGAAAATGTATCATTCTTCGAAGTTGTCCAAGCGAGTAATTTAAAGTTCGATGTTTGACACGACCATCCACTCGCTCTTCAAGATTCGATGAATGCCCAACATTGTCACGCTCTAATCAGAGACTAATAGATTTAAAAAAAAATTTTTTTTAGTAAAACGGGCTTTTGGGAATAGGGGATGGTGGAGGAGGGAGGGGGGGGGTAGCTAGTCTGGTTGACTGCTCACCCCTTGTGGAAAGTGTCAAAAGACTTTAGAAGGTTGGCTTTAATGAGCTGTTTGTTAATGACCGCGAGGCGTGACCACTTGTTCTAGAGAGAAGAGCCCGTAGAACTTTTTTGTGTTGAGTAGACGGTTAGCGATACAATGACCTTGACCTTAGTGTTCTCTAAGTTTTTCAAATCTGTTTTTTTTCCCTCTCACATTTAAAACTTAATGAGACCAAAATATATATTTTTTTATTAGTATAGCAGAGTAGCGTATCTTCTCTACATCTTTTTCTAGGGCCAGTCTAGGCGATCTCTTAACCTTCTTAAGACAACGCGGCCGATATATCGGCCCAATGCTATTTGCCGAAAAAGACGAGCCGGCCGATATATCGGCCGCGATGTTTCAAACCAAAGGATTGGCTTGTCATTGTTTGTATCAGCCAATCAGATTAGTTCTTACTATTTTTACACATTATTAGACCGTAATGGCGGCTTCCTTTGCTGTTTTAACGCGATAATTTTTTTAAATTGATTTTTTTAAGTTAGCTAGTGAGAGGTGAAAATTTTAACATGTCAGCCGTTGATATTGATGAAAACAAACTCACTGACTCTAATTTTATTTTAAATATGCTAGAATTAATAAAATAAGAGCAGAATTGAGGAAAACTTTAGATCTAAGTTTACACTAATTACTAGATCTAGATCTAGTATGTGTTGACGATGTCTATTCT
Organism: Biomphalaria sudanica; assembly: GCA_036873155.1. Lineage (NCBI taxonomy): Eukaryota > Metazoa > Mollusca > Gastropoda > Planorbidae > Biomphalaria > Biomphalaria sudanica. The sequence goes on from JAZGLO010006661.1 coordinate 1,592,306, forward strand.
TGGTAACATGGTTTAGAGGTAAGGGTGGGTAGCTGGATAGAGAAGAACCATTTGAGAGCCAAGAGATTAGCACCCAACAGGCTGTTATATGCTCTTTTTTTACTATCAATTTAGTTCAAACATTTGTCAGGGAGACTAATAAATATGACGCCAACTTTCTGAACAACAAACAGCTAAAAAAACGATCCCTGGGTCATAAATGGGTGACTGTCACAGTGACAATAATGAAGGTGTTTGTTTCCATGGTACCTGAGGGGGGGGGGGGGAAGTAGTAAAATAATGTGATAGAAGTGTCTGAAGGGTCTCAATGTGCCTTGTTTCTCTAAAGACATGTATTAGGGCTTATTCAAGCCTAAAATTTCTTTAAAAAACTCTTACCTTTATAATTCTGTTCTGTTTTGAAAAAACTTTTTTGGAATTGTATGTGCATAAATTATGCAAATTAGCTTGGCTTATTTTAATAAATGTTATTATTTCAGATAAATTCCATAAGATTAAATTAGTTCTTTAATTTCTCTTTAATAATATATATAGTTTTAAAGTAATTAGTTTATTTGTTAGGAATTTTTTTGTAAGTGAAGTGTTAAGGCTGGAAATAGGGCTCCGTCTTTTTGGCACAAGACATGCTAAAATGCTCCGTCTTAAGAGGGTTAAACATATTTGGTCTTTACTAATACCCGGAGAGCTGAAGTTTCCTTTGAGAATATGTTAAATCATATTTACATTATGGTTAATAAGGCTCGTATATTTTTTATTATTTAATTAAAAAGGCTTGAACATAGATCTATAATTTTATAAGATACAACATCATCAATTTTTAAAACTTAATGTGTACTTAATTCATACTAAATTCATACTCAAATAAATTTGGATCAGATAGCCTGAGATATAATCAAATTAGATCTGATATAATTGATTGGTTAGGATTATATCAAATCTGATCGGACCTGATTGGATCAAACGAATCGCCGTTGAAAACTGCTAGTTTGGGGGTTGAAACGACACCAATCGTTATAGAAGGCCTGAACATTGACTGCAACGTCACAACCTGTGGGCAGCTTAGACCAATAGCTCGTTGGCACGTCGGACAGATCTGTGACGTGGCAACGAACTAATGTTCTAAACTGCGCACTGTTTGTGGCGTTTGCAGGTCAGTGTTCAGGCCTTTTATCACGACTGATCTCGGTTGAACCCACGACGTTCGCGTTTTTAGCGTGATGCTTGATTAACTTCTTTGCGGGTTTGGGAATTTCCAGAGTTGCAAAATTAGACTTTTTCTTTCCATCCACCATCCACCATCCTCCCATGAAGAGAATGTAAGCTTATTGTAGGAATTGAAGAAGAATAAGTAAGTCTATTTATCTATGCTCTGTATTCGAAGTTGTTTGAGGAAATAACAGACTCATCAGTTTGAGAAGCACTGGGGGAAGAAGCTATGACCGTGGGACATTAACGGAATACCTTCTCGTAAGTTTTAGTGAAGAGTTCTATATACAAATATTCAAACTCCCTTCGGTGTTTGTCCTCTATAGCATCTGACTTATTTCATCCTATGTCGTATTCACACGAGGTGTATAATGTAGATCAGCGGTTCTCAACCTTTTAAGTTTGGCGACCCCTTTTTAGAATCTCCCACTCTGCCGCGACCCCCCCACACACCCTCACACACATACAGCAATAGAAGAATAGACAAAAACAATCCAAATTTTCGATGGTCCTATGCGACCCCTGGCTAATCGTCAATCGACCCCCAAAGGGGTCGCGATCCACAGGTTGAGAACCCCTGATGTAGATTCATGTTTGTGATACAGTTACGGTGTAGGTCAACACACTTCACTCTCTAGCGATACAGAGTCACGTAACGTGACTCGTTTATAGGGCACGCAGCACTCACATGTTATTCTCTCCATTTCACGCTATAGTGTTACGTCACACCCAGAAGCGTAACAAGGTATCCATAGGCGGCCCGATAGGCCCAAGTTAAAGACTATGATGGTGGCGCCACTTGTTGTGTTCCTCAGGATGAGAAACGTTTTGTTTTGTTTTTAAATTATTTATATATAGCGCATCTTTCATTGTTATACCGTGCGCTTTGGCCCAAATTTGTTGTATCGGTGGGGGTATCTGGGAAAAAGGTTTCTCTGCTACCTAATGGAGCGCGGCAAGAACCACTCTGCTCAATTCGGGATTTGAACGCCCTTGATAGTTAGCCACGCAATTTTCTGCCTCTCGGCCAAATAGACATGTATTACGCGCAGCAGCAGCAGCAGCAAGGTTTCTGTCCACGGCTATTGCGAAAGAAGATTTGAGCCTCTATCTAATAGGGCGCGGTGGCTTAGTGATTAAGCGCTTGGCATCTGAATCTGGGATTCTGGGTTCAAATATCGGTGAAGACTATGGGTACCTGACTTTAGTTGGGAAAAATAAATGCGGTTGGTCGTTGTGTTAACCACATGACACCCTGCTCGTTAACCGTTGGCCAAAGAAGCAGTTGAGCTTAATTAACATCATCTGTCCCATAGATCGCAACGTCTGAAAGGGAAACTTTACTTTAAAAAAATCTATCGCAAAATTAATTAAATGAATCTGGAGCAGCAAGAAAAGAAATGGACTCTTTTTTATTCCAAACAATTCATTGTCCCTTTGATAGGTAAATTTGATAGTTAAGTTAACTCTTTCTCTCCGTAATCCTTTTCCACGTTCCATTATTCATTTAGCTCATTTGTGTTTCACTAAGTTTTAATGATTAAACTACAATCACCTGTTTGTAAGTAATCTGTAAGTTCATAGAATTATGTAATTATAAGTAAGTTCATAGAATTAAAGAATTATGCATGTTTTTTTTTTATATAACACATATTAAAGTTTATAAAACCAAAAAAAAATCAACGTTGGTATCGTCAGTTAAGAGAGATGGAATGGAATTCACCAGACCATAATATTTCAAGATATGATTTCTACAATCGCTCAGAACTTGTAATGTTGACAAGCTTATTCGTAGAAAGAAATTGTTGAGTTTATTTATTATTATAGCTTTTATATAGCGCTACTTTCATGCTTATAGCATGCTCAGAGCGCTTTTTGGTCCAATCTCATTTGTGGACCAGGTGGGGGGGGGGGGTATCTAGGAGTTGGTTTTCCGTGCTGCATTTAGGCGCTCAGTGAACGCAACTCTGCCCGAGTCGGGTGTCGAACCTCGAGCCCCTTTCTAGGTAGCCGAGCCAAGTTCAAGCGCACCTGGCCTCTCGACCACGCTTCCCACTAAATTACAAAAAAGTTACAAAATGATGTTATCAGTGAAATGATTTAAAACAAAGTAGACACATCAGAGATGTGGCTGCAGTGATATGTTCCTGTTAAATACCCAAAGGCATGGTAAACCATGTTACAAAGACAGTTTGTGTGAAAACATAAACTCAAAATCAGCCCCCGAAGTGGTCCACCTAGAGTCTTCACCAGGATTCGAATACGGGACTTCCAGTTCGAAGTGCTTTACCCCTAAGCCACCGCATCTCCATATATTCATTTAGCGTACACTTAAATTTTTTAAAAATAATAATTATTAACCTTATCCATACATTTAAAATTAATAACATGTTACATGTAATAAAGAGAAACCAAAAAAGAATTCTTCTTCTTACAAAATTAGATAAATTGGCAACACGAAAAAAACACTTCTTGACCTACTTTAAGCTACATTTGTGTACAAGACTTTTCCCTCACAAATAAAAATTATTATCTCCAATGTCATTTGTCATACAAACTAGACATAGATCTAGCTAGATCTAGACCTAGTTTTAGATCTAAATCTAGATTCAAGATCAAAGTCTAGAGTTAGATCTAAGTATAGCGCCTATATCTAGATTATTCTAGATCTAGAACTAGATATAGAATCTTGATATAGAATCTACTATATCTAGACTAGAACTCGTATAAATTTACATGTTTAATCTTACAATTACTAGACCTATGCCAATGTTATGATCATGAATAGTAGGCCTTTGGTTACCGGTAAATGGTGTAGGCCCTACTCTGTTGTTCGTATCCGATTCATTTCTTAATGTGATACTATTGTTTACATAGTAAAAAAATCTGCACCCTTAAGCTGCCATAAGATGAGTTATTGCCTTAATAATTAAAATTTTGTTCAAATTTCCAATACATTTATAATATATATATAATATATATATATATAGATCCAGGCTCTATTTAATCTTATTTAGACTGTCAAGTGTAGGATATATGAGGATATATCAAAATTGCGCGCTATAAAAGTAGTTCGTTTTTTTTTTTAAACTTTTAAATAAAACGAAGTTCGTATCAGAATTCTTTTTTAAAAACAACATTTGAATCAGTATTCTATTCAATAAGCTAGTTTATAAATGGAAAATATATTTTATAATGATCCATTGACACTTTTACCATTGTGACCTTAGATGCAAATTTTTGGTACCAATGCGCGAATCTATGAATGAAGCTTGAGTTATTAATGAAGAAGTTCATGACCTTTTAAGACAAAAGTTACCCCCCTCCCTGAAGTTTTTCATTGAAAATCTTCTTGCATACATAATTTTGAAAATTAGATTGTTCACTTTCGGAAAAGAAAAAAGTAGCCTTTGCATCAGAACTTTGACTGATCTAAAATATCATGATTTCCGATTTTCAGTAAGTTATAATGTTTTAGTTTAACGCTTACGTTTTCGACTTCTGCGTACGAACAGTAACAAAGTTTCAACTCTAAACAATACTGTAGGAAACGTGGCTACTAGTTATCGTAGAGACAAGACAAACTCATCACCAGTATCAAAGGAAGAGAGGAGAGACACACCTGTAATACGCATCTCAACTAATGCGATTAAATCAAAGCAAATGAAAGCGCCTTTCTAGAATAGTTGACACAACGAATATGCTAAAGTTTATACATGCAACATAAGTTGCACTTGATCCCAAAAATATTGATAGATATAGGTAAATGTTTTGTCATTATAGAACAGACAAATATGTCTCATATTCTGGCTCAAATACTTACTTGTAGTTTAAATTATAAACTTCAAATATTATGAATGAAAAAAAATGTAAATGATTAACATTAAAAATATTAAAATTAATTCAATCAAAATTTACCATTATGAGTATATGTTTAAAATTGTTTAAACTTTTAGGGAAATAAATACAGTTGCACCAATATTTTTTTTTCTTTCAATAATAAAACATATACTAAGATAGGTTATTAGATCATTGAGATGTCACCGTTACCTCCCCTTTCAGTTGTGCATTACTTTATTGTACACCCTGTGCCTCTTATATCAGTCTTAAAAAAAAACGAATCAAGATTAAAGACTACAGTGCTACTGCATCGTTTAAACCAGAGGTGGGCAAATTACCACCTATGGGCCACATGCGGCCAGAAATAATGTGTGCCCTCAAATTATACATATAAAAATGCAAATATATATATATATACTGGTACCAGTAAAAAGAAGAGGAGGCAGACAGAGAAAGCGATGGGAGGGCAACATAAAATAATGGACGATCCTGCCATTAAAAGAAGTTCCAAACAGGGCAAAGGACAGGGAGGAATGGAGAAAGACTGTCGACGAGTCTTGCCTGGTGCCCCAAAGGCCCGATAGACTAAGGAATAGGTAACGGTAAGATAAGGTATTCTCTTCACAGCAACATGTGTGCCACATATTAAATCGTACTAAATGAAAAATAAATATTTAATCATGTAAAGTATGGGGTAGGACATTGGTATGGCCCAATCTGCCTTTAAATATATTGACCTATGTAAAATTTAGTGTCATATAATTTTTTTATGGTATTTACTAAATACATAAAACGGAAGTTTTGACACCCCATGCGTCATAACTCTCAATATTTTCTCACATTCGTAAAATACACTCCCACCATTCAAAGCCAGAGAAATTAATATGATTTAAGACTGAAGTCAATATATTACAAGCTGTGAAGAGAATCACTGTCCAACGCCTTCATAATGCTTACAATCACGAGCTCTGTTGATGGAGTTATCTTTCTTATCCATTGCTTTCCTCCCCTTTTCCAGTATTTGTTTCGCTCCGTAAAAATGAATTTGAACTAATTTAAAAGGGATGGTTTAAGAAAGGTGAAGCTAAACCGTTAGGAAAAAAAAAACGTTCATACATTAGGATAAAAAAGGCCGGATTTAAGGAAAGGCAGGCGGGGCTACAGCCCTAAGGACTCTACAAGAAAGGGGGCTCCACAAAAAGATTAAAATATATTTTTTAGTTTATAGTTGTTTTTTTATCCAACTTTTTTTTTCGCATTTTAACTGCTGGCAAAAAATGTCGTGATTAAGACGTGTACGCTCATAGCATGCGCGGATTAAAGTAAATACAGCTCTGAATTTACGACAGTGCGTCTACCAAGGGCCTTACTTTCCACAAACTAAAAAAATATCACTTTTAAGTAAGATTTTAAATTTCCACGAACTCTTTTTCGTTCTTCTCAAATATAGCATGCTTGTCATTTATAAGTGGTTCTTTATTAAAGCTTTCGAAAAATTGTCGGGGCCTCCACAAAAACCCTCCCCCTGGGCCTCCACATACTTAAATCCGGCCTTGAGGATAAAATATCTTGTGTTAATAGTGACAATGGCCGCGTCACTTGCGTAAGAGACAAGATAGGCGAACAATTTTGTTTTTCTAAAACTTCGAATTTTTAAATCTAACAATTTTAACATCAATACAAATTAATTCCAACGACTCGGAAGTAAATGTATAAGCTCGTAACTTATCTGACAGTTTATTGACAGATGTACAGGGATACACATCTATACTTTTATGTAAATAGCAGTGTGGCACGCTGCACAAGTCGCATACAAGAATGGAGGAGTTCCCAAGTAATTCAATTGGTCACGTCTATAGGCGCATTTTAAAAAATTTTCTAAACAAAGTTAGTTCGCTGACTTTCACAAATAATGTCGTTCTAAATATTCACATGTAAAGCCGTTTCAATAAATTTAGATTTTGAAGTTTGTGACTAAACTGACAATGTATTGACAGCATATCTACTGGCGATACTCACTGACGAGTGATACCTCATACATTGGCAGCCTAGAAGTTTCTACGTAAAAGATATTAAATGTAGGATGAATTTTGATTGGAGAACTTTCGATTTTTAAACTTAGCTATTGGGAGCATATAAATAGGGGAGACAATCCTGTAGTGGGGTGCATACGTTAATAAGTTTCAAGCTCCACGTTAAGTCTATTTTGTGTATCTAATATGGAAATTCATTTAAGTTTTATTGTATGTCTGCAATGCGTGTTCAATCCTTTCATGATTTCTACTTGAGGAATCAAACTTTTCTTTAATAAAGAGGAATTTCTTCATATAAGCCTAGATTCCCAAGAAATACTATGTAATTTGGGTAATCGAATTTAGATTGTAGATGTAACAGTTCAGAATATAAAAACACACTCACCACACAATTCTTTCTTTAACACATACATACTGACTTTACACAAGCACATTTATTGGTGATATACATTAACACTAAACAGTGACATGATAAAGCTCTCCTGTATGAAGAGTCAAAAAGCGATGTGGTCCAGAATTAGTCATCTTCCTCGTAAGAAGAGACGTTTGTGTCTTAATATGTTTGTCAGTTTGTATTCGGGACTTTCATGTTACACTCCTTGACGCCATCAATCAAAAAGTTGGACGCTCGTGACATCCCAACAGAGCCTCTGTGGATGGCAGTGACATCGGTGTGTGGGCTGGTGAGATAGTTTTAGACATCTTGATGACAGACAATGTTTTGTAAACAACTTCTCTCTTTGTTTTTTTTTTTCTATTTGTGTCACGATGTCTTTCTTTCGTCTCTAGCCACTGGTCAAAGAATCGTCTTCTTAACATGGGAATATTAATTGTCATATGTTGCAACATACATTGTTGGACATCACAGCAACAAAGGATGAGTCGGCTGAGAGGCCACGCATACGGTTGTTGATATGAATGCCTCGGGTTAGTGCAGCGGTTCTCAACCTTTTATGCTCGGCGACCCCTATTTACAACCCCCCCCCCCAAATGTTGCTACCCCTTCCACACACACACATGCAGCAATAGAAGAATAGACAATAACAATCCATATTTTCGATGGTCTTAGGCGACACCTGGTAAATCGTCAATCGACCCCCAAGGGGGTCGCGATCCACAGCTTGAGAACCCCTGGTAGATGTAATGGTCCTAGTTCAAAAGGAGCGTGTCAGAAGGTCGCAGCAGAGAAAGCCAAGACTAAGAGATCCTTAGAAATAGTGGGGAACAGAGAGAGGAAGGGGTAGAGGCGGCTATTTGTTGAGATGATCTTACAAATTATTTTGTTTTTGTCTTGAGAGTATTTTGTTTACGTATTTTATGAATCAAGTACAATGTATACTGTATAGTCTATTTGTCTTTGAGGGGTTTTTGTTCTACTGTAAGTAATTCAGCAAGTATTTAGCCAGCAGTGATTAAAATGAACAAGTATCCACTTGTTCTATTAATTATTTAAGTTACCGTCGAAGACTCAGAAGGTGAAATAAAAACGTAATATGTTTGCATCAAAAGTGACACAAAATTTGAAGGTCACAGCTGGCACTGCGGATCTACATGACATACTACATTCTTCCTTTGTCTTCGTTAGTCTCAGCACCAAAGCTTGGCTTCCCAACCCAGAGATTCCGGGTTCGAATCTAGGTGAATACTGAGATTTTGAATTTCGAGATTTTCGGGACGCCTCTCCGTGGTCTCTTGAGTTGGCAGTTGCAGCTGACCACATGACACCCTCGTTAACCGTCTGCCATTGACAATAGTTGGGGAAAAGTTGTGCTGGCCACATGACACCCTCTTTAACCGTAGGCCAAAGAAACAGATGATGTAAAGATCATCTGCCCTATAGACCACAAGGTCTTAAAAGGGGACTTTTTACTTTAATGCTTAAGCTACGTCAGTAAGATAGATAAAACATAAAACAACTACAACACTGAATCAGAATGTTATTTTACTCACACTAATTTCTAGCTTCGGGCAAGAGAAGGAAAACTCTGAATTCAAACCTCTGCTGCCTTGCAGCTATGCTCAACCATAGGAAAGGGTTCAGTAGTCAACCCTGACGAAAAATCAGGAGCCGGCGACCTTTAAGCAGTTTGCAGCACTCAGTGCTACACCTTGGCAGAGCCTGCGACCCCGCTGACCGCTAATTGTATCGGCACCGGATGTTCCTTTGGATACATCAGCTTCCTGGAAAATGGGGGGAACTGATGTGCGGGCGACATCGTTCCAACCAAAACTAATGCCCATGCGTTTATTTCATTATCCGTGAGATGATCCATAGTCGCTTTATATAAGCAATGTGGCGGTATAACATTAATAATTATAATAAGTATCCACTTAGTAGTATAGTCATGAACTCTTTTTATTCAGAATAGTTCGAAAACAATGTTGAAATGCCAAGATTTATTTATATTTTGTTTCTATTATAATCTGTGCTTTCCTAATTCTTTTTTTTCCCCAATCATGCAACCCCCTCCACAACTTCTCTTATACCAAAACTTTAAATAAAGTACCAAGCAGAGGGCGTTAACTCTGGTTTTTATTAAAGAATTTTAAAGAGGGAATAAATATCGCATTATTTCTCTCTGCATCACCAACTGCGTTACTATTCAGTTCAGGACTAAATCTTTCCTTGCTGCTTGACGAGTAATGCGAAACCTGATATTGGATATTTACTAGATCTAGAATTTTATTTCCCAGCCAACAATCGTGTGTAACAGTGTTGGTGAATTACCTTAATTATAGATTTGATTTTATCTAGGTCATGTAACTGTCATGTTATGGGAAGACCCCAGAGCACTCGAAAAGAAAGGGAATTTTCCAGACACATATGTATAGATTTATTAGTCTCTGGAATGTCTAATAGAGGAGCTTTATGCATGGTACATAGACTTCAGTCAGTAGATGTGTGCAATATCTGGTCCGACGGTTCTCAAGATGTTCAGACTAATGCCAGAAGTTTACTGTGTGAATATAAGGTCTGTCTAACGGTTGTGAAGGTGAACAGAATAGTGAGAGCTCAAATCTGAGATATCTGATACCTGTTTCCTTTCTGATACCTGTTTCCTTTCTGATACCTGTTTCCTTTCTGATACCTGTTTCCTTTCTGATACCTGTTTCCTTTCTGATACCTGTTTCCTTTCTGATACCTGTTTCCTTTCTGATACCTGTTTCCTTTCTGATACCTGTTTCCTTTCTGATACCTGTTTCCTTTCTGATACCTGTTGAAAGTTTGAATGTTGCGAATGTTATTTCTGAAAGAGTTTCTTGAGGACATTATGAATACGTTATGTGCCAATCAATAAAAGTAGTTTACTTCCATGAGTGCAGCGGGGTTTGAGTATTTCGTGAATGGGATGAAGTGAGAGTGAGATGCGAGAGACAGAGAGAAAGAGAGAGAAAGAAGAGACAATGAGAGAGAGAGATTGAAAGTGAGAAACTGAGAGAAAACATGAGAAAAACAGAAAGAGAGAGCATGACAGGTATAGCCGGAGAGACAGAGGAAAAAACAGAGAGAAAAACAGAGTAAGAAAGATAGAGAGACTAAGAGAAAAGGACAGAGAGAAATTGAGAGAGAGAGGAGAGAGAGAGAGAGAGCATACAGCCTGAGAGTCGATCGCCCTTGTATTTTATGCTTTTTTTAGCTGTAGAAACTTCTTTTGATTATGCTCTGTATTGTTATTTCTCGTATTTCATGTCTGTGTGATTGTTTTATTATCAGAACTAATTAAACACAATTTTAGGAGTAGCAGGCTCAAATTCTTGCCATCCATTGTTTACAAATGTCTAGTTTTGTGTTCAAATAGGGTTTTTTTACAAAGCATTTATTAACTCACTCTGTCAGTCCGTCTGTCCGTCTGTATGGTATAATTTGTTCTCCCACTTCCAATTTAGGTTGAAACCTCTAAAAAATTATTCGTTGTACCAAACAAAACATGAATCAATAAAATAAATCTACCAATTAATTCATTAATTAATGGTAATTAATTAATTCAGTTAAATATTGATTAAGAGAAATAGATCTTACGGTATCGATAGACATAGCTATAAATGTACAGTTATTCCCCTTATAATAAGCCTTTTAATATTTTTTTTTGTACGTTTGGCTAGTTATATTATCTTTGTTGTTATACTACTTGGTACAAGTAAAAGAAAACAATAAGATAAGTTATCTGTTTGATAAAACGAAAGTCAAGTGAAGATTTTCAGTCAAACTTCTTGACAAAAATAAGGCTGTATTATCTTACATGACACAGTGTTATCTCATTAACCAGCTGCTGTTTTGGACATTTTGTTTTGATTTCAAGTCCACTTTACAGTCACCCTATCCCTGCTCGTCTCATGGTACGCTATAGCATTTTAGATTACACTAGATCCCTTTTAACGTGACACTAATGCCAAAAAAGTCGACCTGAAAAAAAAAAAAATGAGTGCCTCGACGCTATTCTTCCCCATGGGCACTTTCCATAACTAGATAAACTAAATTTATCGCTTTCTTGGCACCCCTGGAAAATTTTTGTCCACCCTTCTCCAATATAGCCGCACTTGCCGAGCCTGTCTGGTCGAGAGTACGCTTTACGACAATGCGTGCTAAGAGTCATTTCCCTTTTCTTTCTTTCATTCTTTACCCTTTCATTGTTATATGCTACTAATATTTTTTTTATTACATTTTACTATAATGGTATTAAAATGATTCTAGTTACCCATCAATATTGATGCAGACCTGCCACATCACTAGAAAATTCCTCCGAGAACACTGCTAAGGGAGACTACAATGAATTTTGTTTCCCTTTAACGAAAGTCGACCCTGGCAGCGCCAGAGAATGAATACTCGTTAGTCTCTAAAATAATAATAATAATAATAATAACAATAACAATAATAATAATAATAGTAATAATAATAATAATCGCCAAGGTTTATTGTTTATTGACAAGAAAGACAAATCTGCAACCATCATTGACATCACAGTATCACTATCTCATTATCTAATTGTTTTGTAAAGGGTCAATTACATATGCAAAGCCTCAAGAAAAAAAAATATTTTCTTTAAAAAACAAAACAATTCCTATAGTTAAGCGTTAGGTGTGCATTATAATGTCATGCATTTTACACGATACAGTAGAACGTCGTTTATCCGAACGTTTATTATCCGGAGCGTCAAATATCCGGACCAGTTTTTTTTTTTTTTTTTTATCAACCACATGTACTGTAATGCACATATACTGTATGAATACGTTTTAGAACAGGCAATGCTCAACAGTTGTTTCGCGCGAGGCGAAAAGTGACGGAAAAACCCAAGGTGAGGTAAAATTGCGACATTTGTCACCTATTTTGCTCGTTCTTCACGCACGTGTCCCGCATGTGATGATTTTCAATATTCGTATAGTGTCCGGTTGCATATACTGCATGGATCGCTTCGGTTTTCGGTTATCCGAACAATCGCGTATCCGAACGGTGTCCGGTCCCAATTAAGTCGGATAAACGACGCTCTACTGTAATAAGAAAAACTACTTATTAATTTTTGTTTTAAATCATGTTCCTCTTATATGCATAGTAAATAGATTTTTTATTTTTTTTAAGTAAACACTTTTTTGTAAATGTATTAGCTAGTATGACATACCTTACTAAACTTAGCAATACAATTGTAAAAAAAAAAAATTTTGAAAAAATCTAAAACAGTTTGCATCATCATCATCAAACTCCATTTGAGTGAGGGCTTGAGAGGCTCAAATCATCTCTTGCAAAAGCCCTAGACATAAACCCTGCTGTCTTGCGTAGTGCACAAATGTCCCCATACAGGTCGAGAATTTTTGGTTTCCCAGACCTGTCTTTAGCGTGGGAGTTGAAGTAAATCGCTGATCTCCTCTGGTTTTCTTTCAGCGCTTTTCTGTGTTTCTGAGAATCCAGAACTTGTGGTTTCAACAGGCTTTTAGCTATAGGCAGCAAGGTTCTGATTCTTCTGTTAAAGAATGCCTGTGATGGACTAGTACCAGTTTTATTCAGGGTGCTTCTATGATTAAGTAAAGCCATGAACTGATCTTTATTTTTAAGAAATAATGTCTTTACAGTCTTCACGGCTGATTCAGCTTTCCCATTTGATCTGGGATAGTGGGGACTGCTCGTCAAACGGTTAAAACTCCAATCATTGGCGAATTTTGCGAAACTGTCCGAAGATAGCTGAGGTCCATTGGCAGAGACCACTGTGGATGGGATGCCATATCTAGCGAAATGGGCTTTAAGTTTTCTTATGACAGTTTGTGAACTAGTGTTCTCTAGACGATCAACTTCGCAGAAGTTACTGTAGTAGTCCACACACACAAGATAGTCTTTGCCATCAAGTGCGAATAGATCAACACCAATCTTTTCCCAGGGGTGTGTGAGAACTTCATGATTCATTAAAATCTCTTTCTGTTGATTGGGTTGAAAAGCTTGACAAATTTCCCAAGTTCTGGATCCTCAGAAACATAGAAAAGCGCTGAAAGAAAGCCAAAGGATATCAGCGATTTACTACAACTCCCACGCTAAAGAGTTACCTCCCCTTGCTAAGGGTGGTGAGACTAAAGTTAAGGTCGCGTTGCCATGAGCGCTGGCAAAAGGGAGTTATAACTCGTCAGTTACAACAACGGTCGTATGAAGTTGAATCAGGCGGAGGAGTTTATCGCCGAAATAGACTTCACTTACGAAGAATCCCACTGCCTGCTGAAACGAATGCGCCTTCACTAACAGGTACGACCGAGCCCGAAAATCCCGAACCTGTGGATGCACCCAGCACAGATGAAAGTACGGCTCAGAGACCTGATAGCCATATAGAAGACAGGTCTCATATGTCGACAACCTATACAACTAGGTCAGACCGAGTGGTCAAATCCACAAGAACTAGTGACTATGTATATGACTAACCTCAAACACCGGAGGATGTTACATTAATGTGTATTTTTGTTTATGTATGTTGTGTGTGTGTTTGTTTGTTTTCTTGTAGTCTCCCTTGTTCTACTGTTCAGTATGTTCACGTGTTCACGGTTTACTCTTAAGTGTGTCAGTAGTGTGTAGTCACTGTGTATTAGTCCCTGCTGGTTGGTCTCTCCTTGTTTCGCGTTCATAAAAATGGAGTGCAACTTTTAAACATCAATATTGTTAGTGTATTGTGATAATATAACAATACCAAACAAAATAATTAATTACCAATTGTTAATCAACTAATTGTTGTTGTTTTTTTTAAATTGATTCTTGTGTTGTCAGTTAAAAAAATAATTGTGCAAAATTTCAGCTTGATCCGAGATTGGGTGTCGGAGAAATAACGTGTACACACTTTTTACCAGACAGACAGACAGAGTGAGTTAAAATAAGCTTTGTAAAAAAGTGGGTTCTAATAATACAATTATTCAATTCAATATACGTTTTTCTACTAAAGGAAAAGCAATGCATTAAAGCCTACTTTACAACCATGAATAACCAACTTCAAATAATATTTCCCTTACATTTCCCTGTACATTAAAAACCTTTGCGTTTTAGGAGCTTGCCAGAAACACTGTTATTTATAGTATCTGTTAATAGTATCTGGAAATTTCAGATTGCTATTTATAGAATTTGGAAATTTTCGCTTTACCTTTTGCTATGTTAGTGACGTCACTTGTTTGGCACTACCTTTCGTAAACAAATGTTACTTTCTCTATATTGCCTTAGTTTAATTAATTAATACATCTCAGAACATCATCATCATTACAACACAACGCACTAATATCATGATCATACAAACATGTCACACAAACGATCATATAAATACATCACACAAACATCTTGTTCAGACAAACGTATCCCACTGGCCTTGATCCAGAAACATCATTATCGTACAAACGTATCACAAAATATTCATAATTATACAAACATATTCAACAAACTGACAAACATAATAATTATACAAACACATCACCAAAAAAACATGACTTAAAAATATGATCATTCACAGACATCCCAAGAACAAAACACGCTATACAAGGCCGGCCTCGGGTAATTGGAGACCCTTAGCGAGGTGACTTTGGTGGACCGAAATGAAATCAGTCATTATGGTTTAGACACTTTCTTTTATTGCTAACTAGTCGACCGGTAACGTACCATACGCCGCTATTTTGCAGGGCCGGCCTGCAACCTATGCGACCGCAGTGGGCCCCGCACTTTCATAGGACCCGCACTTTCATAGGGCCCGCTCTAATTCAAGGTGTAGAAATTATTAAATTAAACCATTTTATAACTTAAAAGAGATTTCCCTCGCCCTCCTGTCGATTTAACTCGATTTACCAAGAACACTTTCATAGGACCCGCACTTTCATAGGGCCCGCTCTAATTCAAGGTGTAGAAATTATTAAATTAAACCATTTTATAACTTAAAAGAGATTTCCCTCGCCCTCCTGTCGATTTAACTCGATTTACCAAGAACACTTTCATAGGACCCGCACTTTCATAGGGCCCGCTCTAATTCAAGGTGTAGAAATTATTAAATTAAACCATTTTATAACTTAAAAGAGATTTCCCTCGCCCTCCTGTCGATTTACCAAGAACACTTACATAGGACCCGCACTTTCATAGGGCCCGCTCTAATTCAAGGTGTAGAAATTATTAAATTAAACCATTTTATAACTTAAAAGAGATTTCCCTCGCCCTCCTGTCGATTTACCAAGAACACTTACATAGGACCCGCACTTTCATAGGGCCCGCTCTAATTCAAGGTGTAGAAATTATTAAATTAAACCATTTTATAACTTAAAAGAGATTTCCCTCGCCCTCCTGTCGATTTAACTCGATTTACCAAGAACACTTTCATAGGACCCGCACTTTCATAGGGCCCGCTCTAATTCAAGGTGTAGAAATTATTAAATTAAACCATTTTATAACTTAAAATAGATTTCCCTCGCCCTCCTGTCGATTTACCAAGAACACTTACATAGGACCCGCACTTTCATAGGGCCCGCTCTAATTCAAGGTGTAGAAATTATTAAATTAAACCATTTTATAACTTAAAAGAGATTTCCCTCGCCCTCCTGTCGATTTAACTCGATTTACCAAGAACACTTTCATAGGACCCGCACTTTCATAGGGCCCGCTCTAATTCAAGGTGTAGAAATTATTAAATTAAACCATTTTATAACTTAAAAGAGATTTCCCTCGCCCTCCTGTCGATTTACCAAGAACACTTTCATAGGACCCGCACTTTCATAGGGCCCGCACTTTCCTTTACTCCTTACTACTCGTTTAAACTGTTGAGGGAAGAAGAGAATTATATATATAGATTGAAGATCTTCCTAAATCTTTCCAATCGAAGCCGATATGCTGTCTCTCTTCTGCATTGATTTAACCTGCATCTTCTGTGACTGTGTTCATTAATTTTTTTTCCAGCAAATTAGCCGATTCGTTAACCCCTTCTTCTGAAGCCGTTTGCCAGACTCGAAATAACGTATCGACATCTTCACCAAAAGGTCTTGTGATATTGGTAGACTAACATTTAAATCTAAAAGTTCGTGAATAAACCTTGAGTCATGGTAAAACGTTTTAGGGCTAGTCCAGCAGACAAAGAGGAATAGAACTTTGCTATGTATGAGATTTGAACCGAGTTTCGCTTTTTTTTTCCTCTGAAAATTTTTTTTTCTCCTATGCGGCCCCCCCCCCCACACACACACACTAATCGGATCCCCTAGGCGGGTGCCTAGTTTACCTATGCCTAAAGCCGGCCCTGCTCAATATCTTGAACTCATCCGACATCCAGTTTCTCCAATGCTTCATCATATCCCAGACTTTCAAGTCACCTTGAGAAAAAAAAAGTGTCCCTAGACCCAAATGTAGCCAAGAGATAAACCATAATCCCTAAGTCCTGTTACTATTTGCATAGGTATTTGCGTTATCTTACACTCTTCAAGTGAAAAGTTAAAAAAAAAATATATGACAGCCTTAAAGGGCAAGCTAACTAAAAGTGCGGGAAGTGTACATGCAATCATGTAAATTGTATTCAAACAAATAAATATTAGATAACACATTTTTTTTCTTCTGACAAAATACACATTTAAGAATACGTATATAAATCATAACAACCACTTTCCAAACATATACAAATCCCCCCTCCCCCCTCTTCTAATTGGCTCAGAGGGGTGGTGTATAAATGTTTACCCGCACAGCAGACGTTACCTAAAAAAAAAAAAAAAAAAGAGTTCTCGTCCTTTACTCGGGGGCTCGCGCGTCGACAATCAGAAGTCGTGGAGCGTTCTGCTACTCTAGCGGCTACCGTATGTCGCCTCGCGGGTGACGTCCCTTACCAATAAAGTGGTGTTCAATGGCCCGACGTGCGAACGAGTGGAGCCAAGCTGTTGAAATATATGACAACCTTATTCAATGTCGGGCCCTAGCTGATAAATGGACTAAACGACTTTGTCCGGTGTTGTGTTGTTGTTTTTTTTAAATCGTTTAACCTGCTTAAATATTATCTGCCCGCTGTGTTATTAGTGTGATTATTCCACGTGAAAATTAAGTTTAGTTTGACGTATATTGTGTGTGTGTTTTTTTACTGGATGTATTCAATGTAATTACTAGACACAATCTACGGGAAGAGAGTTTAGTGACATTGATTTTAGCTTCATGTGTGAACATTGACTTGGATAAAACTTGGATAAAACTTATTTAACGAATGGGTAAGTTTTAAATTGGTAGAAAATTTTAATTATTATATTGTATTTTTATATTTTTATCTGTCATTTTGTTTGACAAGTTTCTGGCGTTTCTTCAGGTTGGAAGATTATAACCTCCTTTCCTAAACCTCTCGCAAGACGACGGGGGGATGGCAGTGGGCAGGGCTCGAACCCGGGACCATCCAGACGACAGTCTAGAGCTCATGCAACTTGACCAGGCAGTCATATTTATGTCAGACAGTTAGGCTCTCTGTTCAGTTCAAAAAACAAATGTGCTATAGACTTTAAATTGTACGAGATCTAGACATCGACTCCTAGTGTCACGATCACTGTATATTACTGTTACATTGGTTTTGGACGGTAAATGTATATACATCATCAGAAGTTAAATGTAATGACTTAATGTCCAATGGTAAGCCGGGGACTCTAGTATTGGTAAAAAAAAACAACTAACGAAATTCACATATTCGAATTAGAATAATTGTGATTATCCAAGCTAAAATCTTAAAACGAGACAACACACTCTGTAATTTATGTAAATAACTCACAAATAATACACAAAAAGAATTCACTTTTAATAATAAATGCTCCCTAGGTAACGACTTGACTTTAAGCTTGAAACTTAGAGACTTCCAGTCAAAACCCCGAAACAAGATTCTCTCTTCTCATTATAGTTTTCACAATTTGATTGTTGTCGAACTTTTTGGTAGCGATAACAATTTTTTTTTTCATTTTCAATTATTTCCCCCCTACATCAATTACCCTTCTGTGTAGAAACTCGAAGCTACCAGAAGATCAGAAGCTCGTGTGTAAAAAAAAAATATAACATCCTGTTTCTATTTCTCTGGCAACCTTTTCGTTTACACCACGTGACAACAACATATGACACAGTTTATACGTTTAAAAGACTATAGAATAGGGAAAAATATATCACAGACAGCTCTACTCAGTATGATTACTAAAAACTATATAGGCCTAGATGTGTGTCAATTAAGCCTAGAATGTGTTCAGATTAAGGTCCCCACCATGCCCGCCACCTTACGCTGCCGTCCCTTTAGAGCAGTGTCTCCCAAAGCTTTTTCTCTAACGGAACAGTTCGCACAATCTGAGTATTTAGCGGTACATTTGCACAATCTGAGTATTTAGCGGTACACTTTGCACAATCTGAGTATTTAGCGGTACACTTTGCACAATCGGAGTATTTAGCGGTACACTTTGCACATTCTAAGTATTTAGCGGTACACTTTGCACAATCTGAATATTTAGCGGTACACTTTGCACATTCTGAGTATTTAGAGGTACACTTTGCACATTCTGAGTATTTAGCGGTACACTTTGCACATTCTGAGTATTTAGCGGTACACTTTGCACATTCTGAGTATTTAGCGGTACACTTTGCACATTCTGAGTATTTAGCGGTTCACTTTGCACATTCTGAGTATTTAGCGGTACACTTTGCTTATTTTTTAAGAGAGATTAATTCACGTCCTGGCCTACTAATTAATTATTCCAGTAGTTCGTGCATCACCTATTATGGCCTTGCGGAACACTGCTTTAGAGATTTGAGCCCGGACGTAATGGGTTAAAGGAACGTCAAAAAGCCGTATTTGGCTACATTATAGATCCATATTTCTTAGGTATCGCAAAGGAAACAACTTTGAATTGTTGGCCCCATTTGTTGACCTACTGAGCACACCATGCCATAGCGAAATTTTTGACACTAGAACTAAGTCGTAATTTGTTGGTATTTCATGCTATACAATTAATATGCTGGCTCTTACTGTTTATGGGTCTTAATGGATTACTTCGATGACCCTTTGATTAGAAGCCTACACAGGTAGATCTATATGTGTTTGTAAACAACCATTAGATAAGCCTGGGGGGAAGGGGGAAGTGAGTGGGGGAATGAGAATGGGCCCGGTAATAGCTATTCCAATGATTTCCATACTAGTGTTATATTACGGTTTCTTTATCTTATTCATTCATGTTTTAAAATCAGGAATGTTAGACTTGGGTTATCTTTGGAAGGGTGATTCATTGAGTCGTTCCAGTGTTGAATTGTACTGTCTCAGTGTTCTGTAAGGTGGTTGTGTGCTATAGAATTTGAGCCACTTTTAAGGTCCATGGTTTAGGTCCTGGTCATGCGCTAGTGATGGTCATTTGAAAAAAAAAATGTCTTAGCATCTCTGCAAGGCCATTATTTTAACATTGAAGTGATTTCAATGGCTTTATATTTAATATACCAAGTTTAACTTTTTCATTAGTGCTAACTGATTAATTTTGTTTTATATAGCGAAAAAGGAGATAAATCCTGCCATCTTGAGATAAATGGCAGCAATTAGTTTTTTTTCCCCTTAAATAAGCTTTGTGTTTTTTTAAGTATTATTTTTTCCTTTGCTTGTTTTTTAAATCATATGTACCTTCTTTTCTTCTATTATTATGTAACTCTAACGTATTTCTCCGATACTTGCTGTGATAATAAGTCATCTCTAGGGACTCTGTAAAGATGAACCTGTCCATGATCAGATTTATTTTTGTCCATCATTTCCTAGGTGTTCCTCACCGTCCGCCATCTTGTAGAATTGTTCATTGGCATTTGACTCTTGTCACGTGACTACACCATTAAAACGATACATGGAATCGAAATTATTTAGTTTCATGGTGATAATCTTGCAGGTGATATTGAAAGTAATTACGGTAGATCGGTGTGATGACCAGTGCTTTTTTTTTTTGTAAAGAAATATGTGCCGGTACTCAGTGATCAGGTGCCGGTACTCAGTGATCAGGTGACGGTACTCAGTGACCAGGTGCCGGTACTCAGTGATGGATTGCCTAACGTTTAACTACGAATACATTAATAATAAACGTTAAAATACAAGAAAATTTATCATTTTCCCCCACATTGAAAAAGGTGCCGGTACCGTCACAAAAAAGCACTGGTGATGACCGTACGATACACGCACTGACCTATTGTCCTAGAATGTTCATTTAAGCATTGGCGTAGCTATGGTTGGGGGGGGGGGCAAATTCGAAAGTCCCCCCCCTCTTTCCACCACTTAAGGGAGGCCCCCAAATGAATGAATAACATTATATATTACGCCACTGACATAGAAACTTGCTATTCGCGTGTAGTCACAAATATATTTGACAGCTTTTATCTAGATGATGTTATAGATGACCTTTGCTGCACAGAAAGTACGACGTGAGGCGATATGAATTGAGATTTGTCACTGGTGCATTATCTCGCAAAGAAACAATGGTATTATATATTAAAAGAGTCTTCATGATTTTTTTTTGTTTATTTTACTTATATACTGTACTAATTGGAATCCAGTCTTAGTGGATTTTCTCATGTCGTAATATAGAATGTCAAATTGCAGAGGCCCCTGCATAATATTTTGGTTGATGCAAATAGACCTAGGTAGATAATATTTTAGTTAATACAAATAGATGTAGATGTTTTGGGTACCAGAAATAAAATCACCATAGAAACATGGAATGTGAGATCACTGAGAGACGAAGGAAAAGTTGAAGAGCTCACACATGAATTTAACCGACTCCGTTTTAACATCATAGGACTCTCTGAAATGCGCTGGAAAAACATAGGTGAAACAACAACAGAAGAGGGCCACTCTGGGCGACAATGGCAAAGTACAACATAAATAAAAACATAATTAGAGTTATCCAGAACCTCTACTAGGATGCCAACAGTGCGGTCTAATTCAACAATAATATTGGGACTGGTTAAAAACCACAGTTGGAGTAAGACAAGGCTGCCTACTCTTCAATATCTTCCTTGACAGGATAATGAAAGATGCTCTCGAGGGTTATGAAGGTACTGTAAGCATTGGAGGAAGAAGAATTACTAACTTGCGCTTCGCAGATGACATTGATGGCCTAGCAGGGACAGAAGAAGAACTAGCTGACCTGGTGATGCGCATTGACAAGACATCCACAGCATATGGCATGCAAATAAATGCCGAAAAAAACAAACAAATTATGACCAATTGCCAACAAGGCTTTAAAAGGGGCATTAGTATTTTTAGGGGAAAAGCTGACTAGTGTTTGCAGCTTCAAATACCTTGGAGCTATTAGCTATTGTCTCAGATGAGGAAACGAAACCCTAACTATTGGCCCGAATAGCACAGTCCACAGCAGCCCTTTCAAAACTTAAAATAATATGGAAATACAAAGGTTTAGCCCTCGGCACCAAAATCAGACTGATGTGCTCCCTGGTCATGACCACATTTTTATATGCTTGTAAGTCCGGGACGCTGACTGCAGAGCTAGAGAGGAGGATCCTAACAATGGAATTGAGATGCTACAGAAGGATCCTAGGTATCACATACAAAGACCGCATCACAAACCAAGAGATTAGAGACAGGATTACTGCAGCGATCGGACCCCATGATGACCTGCTAACTAAAGTAAAAAAAAACGCAAGCTTAAAATCTATGGCCATATTACAAGATCTTCGGGGCTCGCAAAGACCTTCCTTCAGGGAACTGTATCAGGAAAAAGAAGAAGAGGCAGACAGAGAAAGCGATGGGAGGACAACACAAAAGAATGGACGGGCCTGTCATTGAACGAGGTTCCAAACAAGGCAAAAGACGCGGAGGAATGGAGAAAGACGGTCGATGAGTCTCGCTTGGTGCCCCAACGGTCCAACAGATAGGTGAAAGTGAAGATGTCTTGGGTAATGCAAATAGATCTAGGTAGATAATATTAGTAGATAATGCTTTACGTGTTACAAGTCCATCTAGTTCTAGGAAATGAATTTTAACGATATTGCATATGGCATTGCAGTTACCTGCAGCTCGTTCTAATTTACCATTACCAACTACCAACTTCCCTTCAATTCGAAAAGAGGGGAGGGGGAGGGGGAACTGAAAATTCCAACATTATCATTTTAATATCCCTGTTATTCATAGTTATATGTATATATATATTTATATATGTCTGTGCATGTGTATGTTTATGTAACAAATGCCTTACTACCACTCCTCCCCTCGTGAAGCTCAATTTGTAAACCCTGAAACAAACACGTCGATGTCTCCACCCAAAACTCAAATCTTATTTGCCAGTATCTTCCTTCGGCGCCCGTACCTCCCAGCGACACCATTATTACCACTTCATATTAATAAGCCTCAAATTTATTTAAAAGTTTTATCTGGGAAACATCGCCAGCGAAGCAGCGCTCCGCGAAGCAACGGATATAAAAGATTTGAAGATGGCGACGGAGTGATAAGTGTTTTCTTCTTTTGACTACGCCATTTATCGTCATATCGCCATTACAATTTGGTATTGAAATGAGAGAAAAAAAAGAGAGAGAACTTTTTTATCTCTTAAAATGCCAACGTGGCCTTGTAGTCTTCTTTGGAGATCCAAATCGGCTAGATTGAAATAAAAAGTGCTTTTTGTTGTCCCACGAAAAGAAGAGTCATGTTTTAACACATCATTAGAGACACAATTTAGGCGGGATTTTATTGACTTCGTCTGCTACCTATTCTTATTAAAAATCCGTACAGCTTATTTACATTTAATAAAGATCTACATTATGCTATAGCCTAATGTATATCTGACAATATGGCTCATCTTCTGAATGCGATTCATTGATATTGTGACATAAGTGAAACCTATTGATGTATGTTCTTATAAGGTCTCTTAAATGGTTCAGCAAGGTGCTATGGATTTAATGAACGAAGTGACGTAACAAGTGATGACGTCAAATAGATAGCATAAATTGTTGTTGTTTTTTTTCTTAAAAAATATTTGATTTAGAAAACGCTTTCAATTCTAAATTTATCTATTTTTATGATGCTGTTGAATTTTACAATATTATACATCAGAGCTACGTAATTCTTTTTTTCCTTCTAAATAAAAAAAAAATGAGCTGAGATATTATATTCGGGACTATTTTTGCTTATTAGGGCTGCATACTGTATCCTTCCGCTTTTTGTAGGCCTACTTCCGAGTAGATATCTCTGAAAGCTGTGGTAAACAGTCTATAGTTAGGTGTAAGACATTGTTACTGTGTTTCTTTCATCCTATCTATGCATCATTTTCTTGTGGCTTCTTCTTGCTTAATAAAAGGTGTTTAAGAGTACTACCTGCAAGCCGAAGGTGGGTATCAATGGCCCTGAAGCAATATTATTAAAGTGAATCGAATAAGTAATAGATTTTTCTCTTTGCAAGTCTTTGAAGCGTGACGACTTATTTAGTCAGTTGACTGACTTTCCATTCATAAAAAAAAAATAATTAGATATAGGGAAACTTTTTTAAAAAATTATTAAAAAGAGCTATAAACAAGTTGTAAATAGATTAGGTCATCAAAAGTTAGGGGATAAATAATTTCTTTTAAAATACTTTTACTGTTCTCTCTTTCTCTCTCTCTGTCTCTCTCTTGCTCTCGCTCTCTACTGTCTCTTTTTCTTTCTTAATAACTTCATTACACTCTGCTTTCTCTTTCTCTCTCTCTCTCTCTCTCTCTCTCTCTCTCTATCTATCTATCTATCTATCTATCTATCTACCTACCTACCTACCTACCTACCTACTTGCCTACCTATCTATCTACCTATCTACCTACCTACCTATCTACCTACCTACCTATCTACCTACCTACTTACTTACCTACCTACCTACCAACCTACCTACCAACCTACCTACCTACCTACCTACTTGCCTACCTATCTACCTACCTACCTACCTAGCTATCTACCTACCTACTTACCTACCTACCTACCTACCTACCTACCTACCAACCTACCTACCTACCTACTTGCCTAACTATCTATCTACCTACCTACCAACCTACCTACCTACCTACCTACTTGCCTACCTATCTATCTACCTACCTACCTACCTACCTACCTATCTTCCATTGATCATTGACGTTGATAAATAGATATGGAGGTCAACAGTTTTACCCCCCCCCCTTTTCTTTCACCTGTCCTTAACACTTAGACTCACGAGTTATGCTAGCCAGGTAATTAGTTGTCTGGAATCGAGATCACAAAACTGTCATTAAGAGGCGGCGCCACTCGGGTTCCGATTAAAAGAGAAAAGGGAAATAAGACCTAACATTAAAATAAACAACAAATTATAGGGGAAATATTGTATATAGAAAAAATTTGTTTAAGTTAGAAAATAATTTTAACTGCTGATGAATTAAAGATATAAATTAACTTCAAGCGAGAAAAAATTAAGCAAATGAAATATCCGTCGGAACATTTTAGTTAACTGTGTCCCTGTATCATTTCAGATTAAAGCCTACTTGCTTAAGAAGAACTTATGACAGAATATGTCATTTCAAACTAGGGACACATTGCATGGTGTACAAATATTTCTTGAAAGCAGGAGAGAGGACAGCGACCCTAATTAAGACTCTCTTTATAAGCTTAATAAGCAAAAAAAATTGTTTCGAAATCCGCACAATATGATGCAATATTTAAATTATTTAAAGCGTGCATAGTTTAACTAAATAGTTTCTCCAACCACGTTTCAAAGTATGGTTATCAGTTTGTAAGCAGGCGATCAATACCTTTTTTTTTGTCTTATTGTTAACCCTTGAAAGTCTATGAGAATATCTTATTACATAATAACAGTCGGACTATCAAGAATCATCTGTACTTCTAAGCCCATGTTTATATAGGTCTGTGATGACACGCTCACAAGAAATAGTGACACCATATGTGCTACAGATGCCTCGTTGCGGTACACTAGGAGTTCTTGTAAGAGGGTTCTAAAGTCTTGCTAAAAAGCACACCCATACGAGTTCTTTTGCGCAACGTGTGAAGCAACAAAATGGAGACTCCCTGAATTTCCTTCCGCACGATCTAACCCTAATGAGCTAATCTTTGAATGACTCTATGGACTTCAGACCTTTTTTTTTCTCTGTCTTCTTTTGATCTTATGCAGTGTTCACATAATTGTCATGTCTGGTCTACCATGAGGTAATCCTAGGTGAAAACTGGGGGAGCGTATAATCTCGCGATCCGCCCTCTTTTGATTATCAGGCACCACGATCTGATCGAAAATGGTCTTAACGATACGCCGTACCCCATTCAAGCCGATGAAAGACGTGAACAATAAAAAAAAAAAAAAAAGATGATCGCCTTCGAAGTAAAAGCTGACTCATTAATGACCAAAAACGCATATATGGTGCTCCACAATGCCATTTATTATTTTTTTCGTGTAACCCATGCGTGGAACTAGTATCCTAAATACCAGAACAAAATTGAACAATCTATACAAAGTAAGACATTTATCTGCCTGGAAAACATATCAGGCAAAACGTGTTGGTCTATGAATGTTGGTCTATGAATGGCCGAAGCAGGTCTCAAATAGAACTAAGAGGCATTAAAAGAAAATTTTAGTGTAATCATTCGAGAAGGGATGGCATGGATCCTGAAAAGATGTTGAACATATTTCGTTTAGTCGAACTGACACCAACTTGGTTTAGTCTTTCTCTTTTATATGTTGTTATTTGAACTTTAAAAATATTGTAATGTTTTAACAAAACAAATAAAATAACGTTCATTTATTTTTATTTTGAGCACTTATTTGGACGATTATAAAATGTATCCCCAAATCATTGGCTAAATTTAAAATACAAGTTGTAAGAATGAATTAATAAATTTGCAACCCCCTCTCAAAAGTCTGTCACGTAGTCACTGTATCTATAACCTGTCAGTTATGTAGTCCTTCAAACTCTGACATTGTATAACTGACTAAGTAGTTCCCCCAAGTCTCACTTGGAATATTTCTTATACTTTATTGTGACTATCTATTAGTCAGTTAAGGGACTGGTTAATGTATTTTATTTCAATTGGTTAAAGTCACGAACATTTAATTCTGTTCTTTGTTTCTTTTTTTTTTTTTAAATATAAATGTGTCTATTTCTGTTACTTTTGTAGAAATAAAATACATATATTTGTCCAGTTTTCACAATCCCACAAGAACATTTTTTGTCTTCGAAACTCCTGCAACTGCCTTTGTGTAATTAACTGGAGTTTCGTGAGTTGTTTTGTAGAAGAAAAGTTTGGATGCCTTGTTTTTTTAATAATGCAGAATAAACAATAAAGGCTGAATGTGTGGTTCTCTTATAAATGAATGCGTGGTTTTCTTATAAATGAATGTGTGGTTCTCTTATTGCGTAACTTGAACAGTAGTTTTTACTTCCTTTGCTTTTAATTTTGTGTTTATTGATGCTTGTATAATTTGTTTTTAGTATTGATTTTTTTTTCTACTTTTTCTTTTCTTTTATTTCTGTGAGAGAGAGAGAGAGAGAGAGAGAGAGAGAAAGAGAAAAAGAGAGACAGAGAGAGTGAGAGAGAGTATATTTCGCTACAAAACATCATAGTTAGCACTTTAGTCTTTTATTTTTTTCTGCTTTAGTTGGCAGACGTTTCCATGCTGTTTGTAAAATGTTTTTTAATGTTTTGGATGTTCCTTCAGAGTTGAAGACAATTTACTTCCTAGTCCAAACCTCCCGCAGGACGATGGGGGATGACAGCGGGCAGAGTATGAACCCAGGACCATCGAGATGAGCGAATGATAGTCCAGCACACTACCTGGCGACATCCTTTTGAAACGTATAACACCTTGTGTTGACATTCAGAGTTTCCACTTTGAAGCTTTGCTTATTAGTTAAGTTCCTCTTTCAGACCTTGTAAAGGTCACCTGTTTCATGTGGCCAGCACAACGACCAACCGCCTTTACTTTTCCCTAACTTTAAGGTACCCATTAGAGCTGCGTGGACTCGGAGGAGCTTTAAAGACTCGGGAAAGTAAAAAAAAAGTCTTCACCAGGATTCAAACCCAGGACCCCGGTTCGGAAGCCAAGCGCTTTACAACTTTACCCGCGCCTCCCTTTGCTTATTGATATATGATACATAAATGCCAATCATCCACGAGGACATATCTTTTATTATCATTCTGAATTAAACTCGTTTCCTCGCCCTTTTCTGCCTAATGTGAGAACCTTTTTTTTTTTGTTCAGTTCTATACCAGAAGATCGAAAAATTCAGCGGTACAAATAAGTGAACTGAATCTTTACGCATTTTCACAAGGCGCGGTAGACTACGGATCTTGGTATGAATAGGTTGAGAAAAACTAATGTGCTTAAAGACTGAGCACACACACACACACAACACATTGACTAGTATGTCAGATTTGAAGTCATATATTGAGTAATGGGACAGATTTTGTGACACATATTGAGAAGTGTGACAGATTGCTCCTTCTAGTATGTGATATATGTCACTCAGATCTGGGATAATGTATTTTTAGTGCTTGACCCGATATGCTCTAGGCAAACTTTGAATCGAGTACTTGCGTACTAGTGCTCGCCATTTTTACAGGTCAGCAGACGATTTAAATGATTATATCATGTTCTTTGAAGACGGGTCTTTTGCTAGTAGAATATTGATCTAATGATGGAGTCACCTTTTCGTGTAAAATTATTCGTTATCTTATCTTAAACAAACGTCACTTTAAAAATAAAGAATATAATTACACTTTACGCATTTCTTGTGCCAAATTAGTCACACATGTTAATCATGTTCTTCGTTGGTTTTCCTGGCTGATTCAGGCAACCCATTCTATTCTCTAATGGCACTCAATTATTGTTGTTATATACATGGAAGAGATCTTAAAGAAAATGAGTGAGGGAATTGTTGATAAAGAGCAACAGTGAAATGGATAACCTTTTTAGAAAGGAGATAGCTCAAGAGTAATAGAGAGGCTGTCGTCTGCTCAAGAGTAAAAGAGAGGCTGTCGTCTGCTCTAGAGTAAAAGAGAGGCTGTCGTCTGCTCAAGAGTAAAAGAGAGGCTGTCGTTTGCTCAAGAGCAAAAGAGAGGCTGTCGTCTGCTCTAGAGTAAAAGAGAGGCTGTCGTCTGCTCAAGAACAAAATAGTGGCTGTCGTCTGCTCTAGAGTAAAATAGAGGCTGTCGTCTGCTCTAGAGTAAAATAGAGGCTGTCGTCTGCTCTAGAGTAAAAGAGAGGCTGTCGTCTGCTCAAAATGTCAACAGACGTGGAAACCCAAAATTCGACACCACTCGAAGAAAAGGCAAAAAAAAAAAAAATGAAAACAAAAAGACAAAAAAATTAGACAAAATTAAAGTACTAATCACTTTGGGACTTCATAAAATGTACTCTAAGCGTTTAGATCTAGATATCACTCTAACCGTTTAGATTTAGGTATCACTCTAAGCGTTTAGATCTAGGTATACCTCTAAGCGTTTAGATCTAGATATCACTCTCTAGATATCACTCTAAGCGTTTATATCTAGGTATACATCTAAGCGTTTAGATCTAGATATCACTCTAAGCGTTAAGATCTAGGTACCACTCTAAGCGTTTAGATCTAGATATCACTCTAAGCGTTTAGATCTAGATATCACTCTAAGCGTTTAGATCTAGGTATCACTCTAAGCGTTTAGATCTAGATATCACTCTAAGCGTTTAGATCTAGATATCACTCTAAGTGTTTAGATCTAGATATCACTCTAAGCGTTTAGATCTAGATATCACTCTAAGCGTTTAGATCTAGATATCACTTTAAGCGTTTAGATCTAGATATCACTTTAAGCGTCTGGATCTAGGTATCACTCTAAGCGTTTAGATCTAGGTATAACTCTAAGCGTTTAGATCTAGGTATCACTCTAAGCGTTTAGATCTAGATATCACTCTAAGCGTTTAGATCTAGATATCACTCTAAGCGTTTAGATCTAGATATCACTCTAAGCTTTTAGATCTAGATATGTTCATTTGATGAGTTTTATGGCAGATCTTGCGTTACTGTCGTTGTCAGCTATAAGTATGTCGTGAGTGTCTTCTGCTATAGTTAGCATGTCGCCAACTGCTTTAGTAAGTAAATATCCATGGTTTGCATATTGTCTTTTATAGGTGAAATTTGTCGCATGCCATTGTCAATTTTAATGCCCAGTATAGAATTCAAACATTGTCAGCCAATATATCAACTCATTCTGTCTGTCTGGTACTAGCTAAGCCAGAGGATATTACAGCTACCCGTCGCCTCAGCGTGGCCCTCCGGTGGAAACGTCCAGGGGTGGACCTGGATAGGCTAAGAACGAGTAGCGAACCAGGCCTTCTAGTAGGTCTCCCTGGGTGAGCTTTTGTTTTGTTTTTTTATCTCACTCGGGGGGGGGGGGATGGACCAAGTAACCTGCAACCCAGTCCACAAAGTCCGCCACGCCGTTCCACAAGGGGGTCGTCATCAGTTCCAAGAGCCTGGAGTGGCGACCCTCGCACGGAATTGTGGCGGTTACAGTTTAGGAATATGAGACCAGCTCCCCGCAGTTAGCACTGTTCTCGACCACTTATAGCGAGTGGTATGAGAGCGGAGACGGTGCGCTGTGTACACGGTCCGGCCCAGTCAACCGATATGGCGTTTACCTTTGGGAGCCCTCAGACAGGACAGGGGTGAAGAGCCCCATGTCCAGGCCTGGTGGTTGGATAAAAGCCTTTCTAACCATCAACGGGATAATGGCGCCTATGGCGCCGATTCCCTACTGGACTTCATCGAAGGTACTAGCTAAGGGGAAAATAAGCCTTGTGTTTCCTGAATCATAAACTCTTTGAGATTTATCCACTTGTACTAAGACTTAATGTCAAAGTAAAAAGCATCAAATCGTATAGTTTTAATGGTTTTAATGTAATGTTCTAAAATTTATCCAAGGACTAAATTGGTGCCGAATTAAAAAAAAAACACATTAAAAAATACTTTGTTTATTAGAAAAAACAATTTAAATGAAGTTCATTAATAACTTTTTAAAAAAGTCGAGAGAATTCAAAGAAACATATAAAACATGTCTATACCCGGTACGATCTTAGCAATATTTCGCCCATGAAAATGTTGAGGTTAAAGTCACTAAGGCTACTTAGCGGAAGTTCTTCATTAGTTATACATTAGTTTTAGGTTTGTTTTATACACCTGCTATAAGTTTGTAATACGCATTTTTGTAAGTTTTTAATACTCTTGACTTGTTATAAGTTTTTATTACACGCTTCTTTTATTGTATTGTACGCTTGTTCTACGTTTTTATTCACTTGCTTTAATTGTTTATACACCTGTTATAAGTTTATTGTACGCTTTTTATATCTAACATATGAAGCAGTAATTGAGGAAAGTACAAATATGTATAATCCAGATAAAAATCAAAACAGTTTAACGAATCTTGATAAACTTGGCATAAATGTTCCCTAGATCATAGCGGGTACCGCAGTGTATGCTTAATGTCCCTACCACTACCGGAGGCACTTAAAAATAGACAAAAAGTACCTAGTTGTATCTCTATTAAAAACGAAAGTTTTTAACAAATCGGGTAAACCCGCTTTCAAAGTATTTTATATTTGATATAAATATGTCGTCTGAACGGGCAAACCCATTTTTTACACTCTACTTTTATTTTCTTGGCAAAATTTAAAAAAAACAAATGTGAAGGGAATATTCTCCATGTTTAACATAGATCCAAATCCAATCCAGTAATACCCAAACTAAGGCCAGCACGCCGCGGGTCACATCCGGCTAGTATTATGTATATGCTCAGAAGGCTGTCCTCTGGGGCAGTGAAAACCTTGGGCCTTTCATTTGTAAATGTGTACATGGGAGCAAGTAAAAGGGCTAGGTCGTCTCTCAAACCTCACAATTCCCTTGTAGGCCTTCGACTACAGATACTGAGAAACTTCGCTGGCACAGGGCCTGAAAAAAAAAATTGAAAGTGCAAAGATCTAGAGATCTAGATCTAAATTTGTATTTAGGTCTTTAGGTCAGTTGGTCACCACTTGATGTTTTCAACTAGTAATGCACGAACCCACTCGATCACATACACTCATAAACACTGACACTCACAAACTCTCACACACACACACACACACAAACACACCGACACACATAAAAGTGTTACAGTAACAAATAACACTTAGACAAAGACTCCAGATAAAAGCCTCCACAAAGCGCTGAGAAAGCTAATACCTTTAAGTCAGGTCTTAAGATGAGACGTCACTGACTCTATGGTCATTAATCATTCCTCGGGGGAGGACTGCAACCATTTCTCCTCCTAAATCCCCCCAGCTTTTGACTTCTTGATTAGATCTCTGATAGAGAGATAGGAGTCGAAAAGAAAAACACGAAGACGAAGAGGATCAAGTGTGACTAAAAATGTACTTATTTAGTCCTTTGTAAGAACAATGGCTGGTCCTGTTAGCCACGTAACAACTTTTTATTACCGATTTCTTAAAAAGACAAAAGAAAAAAAAAAAGAGTAAATTATTTTGAATTTTGAAAATTCTAAAGACAAGTATAGTAAAGAACCCTTTTAGAGCTTGCAATCTACGGGGTAGATGATGCAAATGTCCCCTGTGTCTGTGGTCAATTGTTAACGAGGGTGTCATGTGGCCAGCACAACGACCGACCGCCTTTACTTCTCCAACGCTTGTCAGGTACTCATTAGAGTTGGGCGGACTCAGGGGCGTCATAAAAATCCCGAAATTCATCATCCAAGTCTTCATCGAGATTCGAACTCTAGACTCATTGGCTCGTAAGCCAAGCGCTTCACCACTCAGCCACCACGACTGCCGTAAGCATCAATCATTTCCCATGCCTTTAATACTTGAAGGACAGAAGACGTGTATTATTCAACATGCATTTGATGCAACTATAATCGAAATCGAGGATAATTCATAGAAAGATTCTATTATATTATTTCTCTTACATTGCTAAGTAATTCATTACAGGGCAGAGTCAGCCAATCGCCGCGTTCCTTTTTTTAAACACGTGACAGTGCCCAGCACGCGTCGATGTTTCTTCATTCTCTTTTTATGGCCAGAGATAGTTACAATCTTAATGAAATGATTTGGCCAAAATAAAATAGTTAGCCAATAAATGCACCAGTTGTCGTTGCCGTTCTCGCCCAACACGGTGCTAAATCAACAAATGGGACAATACACTGCGTCCATTTATGTAGTGATAATAGTGAAATGGAACATTTCAAGGGCCATGATCATTTTATCTTCTGCGAATTTATAACTCTTCGGGGGATAAACAATGATACACATGTTTGTACGTTACTTTAATTATGTTCTTAGTTTTGCTGGCATTCATTTAAATAAAAAATAGATGTTTTAAATTTATTAATGTTTTATTGGTATCTAAATTTTTTTTGAATTAAATTACAGATTTTTGAACATTTGATATTTAATGCGGCTGTGGCGACATTTGTCTAGATACAATCCCTAATTCGCTAATAATATATTTGTCCTCAGATAGTGTAGTAGTATCAATCAACCAACGCAACTGAACTTATTAATTTCCATTAATAATAATTACAATAACAATTTATATGTAGGTACTTACCATAGAGGGGCATGGTAACCGAGTAGTAAAGCGCCTGACCTCCGACTCGAGAGATTCCAGGCTAGAATCTCGGTGAAGACTGGAATCTTGAATTTCTTGATTTTTAGAACGCCACTGAGTACATTTTCTAGGAAAATCAAAGCCAGTTTGTCGTTGTGCTGTCCACATGACATCCTAACCGTCGGTCATAGAAGCTGACGACATTTTACATCATCTGCCCCTTAGATGTGCTGTCGACATGACATCCTAACCGTCGGTCATAGAAGCTGACGACATTTTACATCATCTGCCCCTTAGATCGCAAGGTCCTAAATGGGTTCTTTTACTTCTCTACTCCCAGCCCTGATAAATAACTTCACCATTATTTATTGATATCAATTTTCTGGTTAAAAAAAAAAACTTTTTAAAAATGTTCTTTCTTTGAATGGGTCATTGAGTTAGGGTTACGGTTGATTGCCTATATACAACTAAATGCCATCCTACCTTATGGTACGCAATAAATGACTCTCTCATTAAATCACATTTGAAGTGTCCGATGGTGTAACCATTCAGGTGTGGCTGACATTTACTTCCTAAGTAAAATCGATGTCCTGCTATACAGAGTGCCATGGACACCATATTTGAAGTAAGATCGAGACAGTGACGTTATTCTTCAGCCACTGACACACAAGCGCCATTGATTTAGCCATAGAAGTATAATGATGTTAAATCCCTCCCCCCCTCCCCCATTTCCTGTCTCTCACAACAATCTATGCATCCGCCCAGAGCCGCGACATCAATTTGTATGCACCTTTAGCAAAGCAAGAAGATGATCGATTGTAGAAGCCACGAAAGATAACTGCATTGAATTGTTTCAAGCCAACCCAACACTTTCATTAGAGTTCTT
This sequence comes from Biomphalaria sudanica, assembly GCA_036873155.1. NCBI lineage: Eukaryota > Metazoa > Mollusca > Gastropoda > Planorbidae > Biomphalaria > Biomphalaria sudanica. The sequence goes on from JAZGLO010006661.1 coordinate 1,626,312, forward strand.
CATAGCGTTGAATACATGCTGGCCTGAGTTTGTATGTTTGACTGAAGGTTTCAAACTATTTGCCAATATGAATAATTTTCATTTACTTTATAAAACGACACGCAGAGACAATGTATCTTTAGCCTCTTCATCAGAAGTAATAAGAATCAGAAGGTTTAATAATTTATTTAGATAATTATAATTATTTTATAATCTGTGGGCACACTTTATTTCTGGCCGCATAAAACACTCCGGCGGTCTGCTAACCCTTGATTTAAAAGATATAGTGCAACTGTAGTCTTTTTTCTCGATTCGTTGTTGTTGTTTTTTTTTTAATTAGACTTCCATAAGGCATTATGTGTAAAATATAGTCAGGCTCAACTGAAAGGGGAGGTAACAATGACATTACAATTACCCAATAATAGGGGAGATAACCTTAACCTATCTTAGTACATATTTTATTATTTATAGAAAAAAACTATTTGAGAAATTGTATCTATTTAGCTGAAATCAATAAAATGCACAAACATATTTTTTAAATGTAAATTTTATTTGATGTAAATTTAAAATTGTTAATGTTATTGATATTAACATTTTTTTTCATTCATAATATTTGAAGCCTAAAAGTTTTATACTTAAATTAAGTATATAAACGAATATTGAGCAACTTTTTTTTAATCACATTCACTTTCACCTATAAGAATTTTTATGACAAAGTGCAACTTTGTTGCACGTTGCAACTAAAAGATGTATTACAGTGCATGGTACTATCATAGGCACTGGAATTATTCCCAATTGCACCAGTTCAAATGCTTGTTACATATACGTCTTGTCTCTTTTCCTTTTAGACGTTACTGTAGTTGAGTGGTTACCTCGTTGGCTTGAGAAGGACATGAGTTCGACTTTATATAGTGTAGATGAACTCCAGCGGGTATATTACAATAAACAGTGAAAATGATCATGAACCATATAAACTAATCAATAACCTTGACTGCTCAACAGTATTATATGGTCTGTGTGTGCATGCGTTCATCTGCTTGTCTTGTGTGTTATTGTAAGTGAAAGTATAATCTGAATATGCCCCATTTAAAGAAAAAACAAAAAAACTTCAAAGAAAAATGTAATAACAAGGGCCGACGTAGGGTTGTGCCACCCAAAAATCTTAATTTTTTTTATTTGTTTCGTATTTGTTATAATGTATGGCCCTATCAACAGCATTGTATTAAATTCTCTTAAAGCATAACCTTAAATGTCGTAAAAAAGGTTTCTCACACAACTGGCTTTGATGTCTCCTAGAGTGAAGTTATTATCCGAACTAGCTTGACGAATTAGTAAATTAGTTTTAGATAACACGGAAATTCCGCATCGTTTTTCAGCGACAATGTGGCGCAGCAGATAAATCGCAGGGAAGATTTCGTCGCTGTTGTGTTGTTTCACACCACAAAATGGTAAACACAGAAGTTGGTCTTTTGTCAAAACCACAGATGATAAGAAAGCTAAAACGCGCGGAGTTTATAAAATAGCGATAAAGTCACACAGAAGACAATTTATCACATGCGTTTATCATTAGGGTGACATTCTACTATTTCCTGCTTCATGGCCACACTTGCCCTGCCCCACTTGCCCTGCCCCACTTGCCCTGCCCCACTTACCCTGCCCCACTTGCCCTGCCCCACTTGCCCTGCCCCACTTGCCCTGCCCCACTTGCCCTGGGGCATGCTTGCACTGTGCTGGTAGTTCTGGTTTTTGAGTTGTCTAAATATGTCCCAAATGTGGTGTGGTGGCTGATTGGTAAAGCACTGGGCTTCCGAACCGGCGGGTTCTGAGTTCAAATCCTAGTGAAGACTGGGATTTCGAACCAAAAGGATTGCTATTTGAATAACTCATCTAGATCCACCTTAGGCAGACCCCACTACCACTACAGCCCAATATAACCAACACCCTGTACAGCAGTGCTGAACAACTGAAGAGAATAGCACACTCATTTTTTTCTTGGCACAGTCTGCAAAAGAGGCTACAGCTGAGCAGCAAAATGATGGCTAGAGCAAGATAAGGAAGAACAAAGGTCGTTGTGCTTGTCACATGACATCCTTCATTAACCGTCGGTCAAAGTTCGCAGGGTCTAAAAGTGGTATCCTACCCTATCTATAAGTTGTATACCACTTAGAGTGTCGAGCATAAGGTACAGAAATGATGTATTCCATACTTGATTATAGCTATGCAAATGAAAACAAAATGGTTTACTTAACTTTGGTAATGAAAAACTCGCTGGAAAGCGACTTTAGTAAGGAATGGGTTAAAACACAAAGAAAAACAAGCTTACTTTCAAATCGTCTCCCTTGGATCAAAGGGCAGTAACTTTTCACATTTTGATAGAAGTTTACGAATCGATTTAAAATGTTTGTCAAACATCCACATCGAGAAAGTGATTTGTTTATTTCAACATGAATCTTAAGTCAGTCCACAATATACGGTTATATGGAACTGAGAGAGAGGAGAAAGAAACAGAGAGAGAGAGAGAGAGAGACAGAGAGAGAGAGACAGAGAGAGAGAGACACACACACAGAAAGAGAGAGAGAGACACACACACAGAGAAAGAGAGACAGAGAGAGAGACACACACACACAGAGAGAGAGACAGATAGAGACAGACAGAGAGACACAGAGAGAGAGGCACACAGAGAGAGAGACACACACACACAGAGACACAGAGAGAGACACACACAGAGATAGACACAAAGAGAGAGACAGACAGAGACAGACAGAGAGAGAGTGACAGACAGAGACACACACAGAGAGACACAGAGAGACAGACAGAGAGAAAGAGAGAGAGACACAGAGAGAGAGAGACAGAGAGAGAGAGAGAAAGAGGGAGGGAGAGAGAGACAGACAGACAGACAGAGACAGAGAGAGAGACACAGAGAGAGAGAGAGAGAGACAGACAGAGGGAGAGAGAGAGAGAGAGAGAGTTTAAAAAAAAATCAATAGGTGCCTTCATGGAGTTTAATCGGTTATATTTTTTTTAATCCTGATGTTTATATTATGTATATGCGTGCTTGTCGAGTGTCTCTTCCTGTTTGTGATCTTTGTTGGGCTTGTATATTAACCATAATTTCATTAAAGGGGAAATAACAAAGAAGCTTTTTAAAAAAAAATTGAATCAAAGGCAACCCAAGTGTTGACTTTAAAAACATTAGAATATAACATGCCAGCCTTTATGCAATAACTGAGAACATTATACATCATACAGTTTATGTATCTTACATCAATTATATTTCACACACTGGAATAACAAACACACACACAGACATAAAAGACTTACTTTGCGCTATTAATCTTATTATTTTCACATTCGGTGGACTTAATATCGGACATCCATTGCTATTCCATTCTTTATCATGTCATTGTTGAAAGGGAAATAACTCTCAACAACAAAGAAAGCAGACGACAGAGCAACAAAGAGATTACATTACGCCCAACTGATCTTTATGTTTTTACAAAGCTTATATCGACTCAATCTTCGTCTGTCTGTCAGTCTGGTAAAAAGTTTGTACACGTTATTTCTCAGACACCCTATATCGGATGAAGCTGAAATGTCGCATAATTATTTTTTTTACCTGACAACACAAGAAACAATTTTAAAAAAAAATTACCAATTAGTTATTTAACTTTTGGCAATTAATTTTTTGCTTGCTATCTCGAACAAGGGAAAGAAATTGGATTGGATTGAGGTGGTGGTATAAGTTGAATAAGTCACCTTTTTAGGTCACCGCTTTAAAGTAAATTTGAACTAAACATATTATATAACTATACAATCTTCTTTTTATTACACACACCTCACTAGCTGAGTGGCTAGAATGTCAGCTTCAGGAGGTTTGAATCATGAGTTCGAATTCAGGCCGTACCCCTTTTTTTTTAATAAATGGTTTTAAAAAACGATTACCCTAAAATTCACCCAGATGTCCCTTCCTTTCTTCCCTCCCCTCCCCACTGGTCGAGATAAGTGATAGGATCATAGACTAGTGAGAAAGCTAAAAACATGAAAGTACGCTTAACAAAAACAATTGGTAAAAAATGTTACTAATCGCACAAATTTATAATTGTTAGTCTATATCTATTACAAGTTTAATTATCCAAAATAATTGATACAACTACACTTAATATAAGCTTCGTTTTTTTTTAAAATTATTTTATATGTTGTTCTTTTTTTTTGTTTCCATTCCACTCGATCCATGTGTGGTGTTATTACCAAGTAAGTGTACACAATTAGGACCCCCTCCTTCTGGGAAATATGAGAATGCTTGCAGCAGTGATAATAATCAAGCGTTTTTTTTTCTCTTTCTTTCTAGGTCATGTCTTTCTCAATACCAGTAAATGAAGACATGGACAAAATTGGTGAATTTTTCTGGACAAGAGATTTAGATGAATGGATAGTGATTAGAAAAGTCGCAATATCCTTTATAGTTTCGGAATAAATTGACTACTAAATATAACAGCCAATCATCGTTGAACAAATGGTCACCTGATTAAGTGCTTCCTATTTTGTGAACACATACTTCCGGCTATCAATTGGTTTTGACCCTATAACTTAAATGTTTTGGACATGTACTGCCTGGGATAATACAAGCAAGGATGTTTGGACTTAAAGTTCCGATATCGGCCACAGAGAGGAAGGATGAATTTGACAGTGTCTCCACCATTTTGTCACAGAGGTAAGTCTGTTGTGTATTTTATATTTCGACCTTATCGTTCTTCCTCTTACTCACTCCTTCCTGTCAGTACAAATCACTCCTTCCTGTCAGTACAAATCACTCCTTCCTGTCAGTACAAATCACTCCTTCCTGTCAGTAAAAATCACCCCTTCCTGTCAGTAAAAATCACTCCTTCCTGTCAGTACAAATCACTCCTTCCTGTCAGTAAAAATCACTCCTTCCTGTCAGTACAAATCACTCCTTCCTCTCAGTACAAATCACTCCTTCCTGTCAGTACAAATCACTCCTTTCTGTCATTACAAATCACTCCTTCCTGTAAATACTAATCACTCCTTCCTGTCAGTACAAATCACTCCTTCCTGTCAGTACAAATCACTCCTTCCTCTTAATACAAATCACTCCTTCCTCTTAATACAAATCACTCCTTCCTCTTAATACAAATCACTCCTTTCTCTCAATACAACTCATTCATGTTTCCTCATAATACAAACTCACGCTACCTACTGTAGTAGAAATGTTTTCACTCTATGGTGAAAGATACGTGAAGAAGAATGTTAATGGTCGCAAATAACAACAGAAGTAGTTTTTTTTTTTTTAATTCTCGAAACGCCTTGTGGTAGAGCTAAAAATAGCCCTTAAAAGTCCTAAAATGCTAAAAATAGCTTTAGACTTAGCAATAATCCTATTTTTTTAAAGATAGGTATAATAGAACATTTGGAGCCATAATTTCATTGTGCTTTATGAGTACTTTCACGGTGGATTTATCATTTTAATTAATTTATACTGTGTATTTATGCTTGAAGTAGGCTATTCTGTCATTATTTTTTCTTTGAATCAGGTTTGTTATATTAAATTATATTTGTGAATTTGTGTTCATTTCATACAATGTTGTAAATCCCCAACATACGTCTGATTGTTGTTGCAATATATTTATTTACATTTAAAGCCATGTCTCTGTCCGATCAACGAATAAAACATTAGTAATCCGAGAGGCCTACATAGATGAACCTAATGGAATAATTAACTAGTAGGCCACCACGTGAATTAATCTCTCTAAAAACAAGCAAAGTTTTCCGCAAAGTACTCATAGTATGCGAGATGTTCCGTTAAGGAAATAGTTTGAGAAACCCTGATCTAGAATTTCTATTTCTCAATTGCACATAATCAGCATTGGTAGTGGCAGATACATTTAGAGAGTGCTTTTAATTAGACTAAGTCGGCGCTAGAAAAAGGAGAATCCTATTTTAACCCTTCACCAAATCACAATTTGTAGTAGTCGGCTGTAGCCATTTCTTTCCAGCTCGAATGAAGCGTATATTGCTACCTAGAGGGACAGAAAGTAACAATACAGGTGGGTGTGGGTGGGTAATTTTTTTGCATTTTTAATGTATCTCAGGCAATTATAAATGCCTGGAGCTACAAGCACTAAAAGGGGGAGATAATTAATTGCAACAGTCTGATTTTATCTCGAGATTCGATGATGAAAATGATAAAAATTTAATTTTGATTATATTATTGACCGATTCCCTAGAGAAAATACGTCTGTGATGCTATCTACATTAAATCACGCTGATGTAGCGATTAAATAGTTCTCTGACTTTTTCCCGTCTTGATCTACAGTTAATGAATGGATTATTTACCAGTCTACATCTGGATATATAAAACGGTAGTTCTCATTTTTTGTCTCTGACAATTTGGTTTACATATTACATTGTTTGTTATGTTTTATATATGCATGTTTTGTACATTTAGGCTTATCATTTAGGTTCGTATTTTTTATCTCGTAGTGCCCTGGCACTCACGCATCTGCTGTGATGCCCTCTTTGTTCCCATAAAGATAAATAGTCTGGGCAGACATGTCCCATTTAATCACTCTCGACTTGTATATTTCCGCCACTGGAATTGCTCTGAGCGACACCTTTGCTGGCAAAGACTTTGGGATTTGTCGAATTTCCGATTTCTTCAATAGATTTACTTTGTTGAAGTAATAGCTTCATCGGATGGTTCTTTCTTTCTTTCTCTGTCTTGTGTTCGAATATATTTCTCTCTCAGCTTTAGGCAAACGTTAGATAATTGATAATCAATTCTTATGAATGCTACTACTACAACTACTACTACTAATTATTATTATTATATGGGAACTTCAGCTTGGGGAGAAGGCGGCTATGGAAGTTGGCTAAGATAATAATATATCCAGATTTTATATCAACTGAGGGGATAGGGACAGCTGACCTCACAGACACCTTCAAAACCCTCCTAAACAATAGGTCGCTATCACGTCACATGTCTGTATGACGTGTCAACGAGCTATTGGTCTAAACTGCCCACAGTTTGTGATGTTGTCAGTGTTGAGGCCTAGTATAACTAATAGTCTCGATTGAATGGTGCGGTTTGTCAAATGGGAAGCGAGTACCAAATATGGATTCATCTACTACTGAACAAAACAAATAAAAACCAAGAGTTCATGAAGTTTGTCAATAAACTGGGTACATTTTTGAACCTGTTTGGAAGCACAATCTTTTAGTTTCGTAAGAAAGTGGAATCCAACAGGCAGCGTCAATGTAGGGGACATAAATAGAGCTAAAAAGGTCCATAACTCACGTTGGTGTCAGGCCATTGACACATTTACTTGACAAATATTTCCTCCCCTTACTTGCCAAACACCATACGCCATGTTCCTCCCCTACCCAGCCCAATGTCATCGATGCAATATTGGTATTAGGTCCATGATATCTGTTACCTATCGGCTTCCAATCTCCCCCTCCCCTAATGGTCTCTGTGCAGACCTTTCGCCCTGAGGTGAAAAGCGATGTCGGATAAAGGCGCGATCCGCGGCGCCGTCTCTGCTAGACATGACCGCGGCGGTGCAGCGGATTGTGCAAACAAACGGTGCAAGCCGGTGCTGATGTTTGCAGACGACCTACCAATTTGATCTTCACTTTGTCACAAAAATCATTCCGAATCTGCTGACTAGATTCTTCCATACAGAAGACATTGATTCGAAGCCAGCAGCTATATTTGATTGAAACGTTAGCTAGTTAGCAGAGGGCCAAGCTAAAAATAGAGTAGGTTTTATGTTCTGCTTTCTTCCATTTCTTTTCCGGATGCAATTGTTTCATTTTGGGTTACAGTTTTATAAAGTAAACAATGTCAAGGACGCTAAGTTGAACCATATTGTTGCCAACTTAGCTATTTTAACAAAATTGAGCTAACAGTCTAAGTGTCATTTTTTTTTAAATGAATGCATTAGCGGCTAGTACGTTTATATCTGAAAAACTAAAAGCGATTTTGAAAATCTCCATTTCACCATTGTCTGTATCGTACTTCAAATAGGCGCCATGCTTTCTTTGTGTCGGCTAAAAGCTTTTTTTTCTAAAAGTTAAGGATTGAATTTTTTAATTAACTTTGAGATTTAAAAAAAATGAAGTAAAAAAAGCATGTCTCGTTTCGGAATACCCGTCTCAGCCAGGACCAGTTCATTGTTGCTGTAAATTACTTTTTTTTTTATTCAGTACTGAAGAGATTACCTTGCCAACAACACATAAGACACTAACATAAGTTAACGATTTACACAACAGTTCACGTTAAAAATGTACATAAACTGTCCAAACCTGACGATCACTGGGTTCATTGTCCTGTGTTGTAGACTAACGAAGCTTTTGGGGGTTCTTTTTTTTTTTCGAACATGTGATATGTAACAAAAATTTTATGCCCTGTTTATGTATGTCAGAAATTCGTTTAAAAAAAAAATTTCTATACCTATGTTTCTTTGTTTGTTTGATGAAGTATTTCTGGATATGCGATGCAACACTAAGTGACTAAGAGCCATAACAAACAGGCGTACTATGAAACCAGATCAAACAAAACTAAATTAAAATCAGAATCAGAAAACAGTTTTTTTTACTAGTCTCCTAAACAAATATTCTTTCCTTCGGATGAAACATTTTTATAGAAAAACTGCAAACACAGGTCTGCGTGAATCTTGGTGTGGAAAAAAAATCAATAATCTGGTTTTAATTTGAAATCCACGAAGACCGGAGCTTGTGTCCGTTAAAATAAAAAATGATTAACTTAAGCCTATGTAATAAGAAGTCTATAATTAACGTCCGTAATTTATAAGCTATGATAATATAACAATGACGCCAACAATAAGTTATTTACATTTAAATCTGAATCTAAAAAAAATTAGAGTTCAGGCTAGTCTAGTGGATCAATGCTCTGGCTTTGAGGGTCATCGCTTCGAGTTATGATAGCTCCAGCTTCTGAGGCCCCATTTGTCGATTTTATCTTGTGGTGTGAATTGAACTAACAACCCTGAATGAGTATCTAACCTCTTTTATGGATGGTTAAGTTGGTTGTTCGTTGAAATATCCACGTTACTCGTTAGAAAAAGTTGAACAGCTAATCAGTAGCCATTTGGACTGCTAGGTATTAAAGAAGACTTTTTTTTTATTAGCGCTTTCAATTCCTACTAAAAATCCTACACAGGGTAGCCACTTACTTAAATCCGGTCCTGTCTAAACGACGAGCTCTAGAGGTCCTAAATGCAGGCTATATTGAGTTCATCTGCTTCTTTAACCAATAGTTAACGATGGTATCATGTGTTCAGCATTACGACTATCAATTACTACTAAAAATCCTACGAGCTCTAGAGGTCCTAAGAGCAGGCTATATTAAGTCAATCTGCTTCTTTAGCCCTTAAAACGCGTGTGGTAGTTTAGCCTTTTAACATCAGAATTGTAATTCCATTTTGAATGCACTCATTGTAAAACAGCGCAGCACTTCAAGGGTTAACGATGGCATCATGTAGTCGGCATTACGACTAACCGCTTTTTGTGTTAGCGGTAGGGAAAGCTAGGCAGTTGGTCTTCGTGACGGCTAGACAACGTTCTCGTAGATAGCCGCCTGCGCAACTGAAAGGAAACTTTACGACGTTCCCTTCGACTATATCCAGGATGCAAAAACCTTCTGTCCAGACATCGACAGTCACCGTGACCCATGTTTACCTAACCTACATTGGCTGGGGGGGGGGGGGGGGTTGAGGCCCCTTGTACTAAAGATAACCACATTTACTCTACAGCCCCACTACGGTGGAAACACATTCTCAAGGGGGAATGGAGCGAGAGTGGACGATGGCGGAGTGGTGGGAAGTCATTGCTGAGAGCTCGTAGGTATGGGAAGAGGAAGGTCTGTTAAGTAAGCACGTTCAGAAAATGGGGGGGGGGGGGGGTAGAAGGAGCTTGCACAAATTTAAATCGGATGGGATAGTGAATTTTTTTTTTGTGACTTACAAAACTTTGAACTAATACGAAAAGAAGAAAAGTGAAAATGTATAGTTTAGATTTTATTACAGTCATAGAGGTCCAGGAGTCTCTAAAACATTTACACTTCTATACTTCGAGTTCTAGAGGCCTTTTAACTTGTATACTACGAGTCCTAGAGGGCTTTAAACTTCTATACTATGAGCCCTAGAAGTCCTTTATGCAAACTAGAGGTCCTTTTAACTTCTATACTACGAGTCCGAGATGACCTTTTAACTTGTATACTATGTCCTAGAGGTTATTTGACCTATGTAATACGAGTCCTAGAATCTTGTTGAATTGTATGCGTCATAGAGGTCCTTTAAAAGTCTATACTACGATGTCTAGAAGTCCTTTAGAATTGTATGCGTCCTAAAGGACATTTTGACTTCTATACTACGAGTCCCAGTGTTCCTAGGAGCAGATGGTGCAAGATTAAACTGTACACCAACGTTGAACAATTATATCATGTGGTCAGCAAGAAGAACTAAATAAAGTCAGATACTCTGTAAATATGCTTGAACTAAAATACGCATTAGAATTTGAACAAAAGAGACAAACGCTTTGGAATACGGTCAGCAAGTACCATCCTTTTAATATGCAATAAACTCACTATCTTGACAATTATCGAAATAAATCTTCTTAGTAGCTAAGTTACTTCCTATTAACGGCAAGTTACTGCCCTCGGGGAATAGATGAAGTCTAAATAGCGGCCTCCATTTTCCCCATCACGATTCGTTTAGCGATTTCCTTTTCTGAAAGCGCCCTCTAGGCTTTGACGACACAAGACATGTTCCCAAGAGAGGTTCTCCGGTTTTGCCTGCCCACCATCTAAAGTTCGAGTAACTTCGATGCAGTGTTAACATGATAGCCAGGGTGTGATAAGGTGGATAATCCCTGATCTACTCTGGCATGCCATTAGCTTCATTAACAACTTTGACTTTGTTCGACATGTTTTATTTTTTCCATATAGCCCAGCGTCAGTAGTGTCTCCAATATGTTCAAACACCCAGAAAAATGTCAGTTGTTAAGAGCAACAAAAAAACTAACACAAATAAATTCCACTTATCTTATTCATGGCAAACCAGTAACACAGACTAAAAACGCAAAATTAGGTGTTATAATAAATGAAAAACTGCATGGAATCCTCATGTTGATGAAACTTTTAAAAAATCAAACAAAGCATTAGGGTTTATTAAAAGAAATTTCTATAAATCAAATAAGAACATAAAACTAAAATGTTATTTAACTTTTGTTAGGCCAATAATAGAATATGCATCCTCCGTTTGGGACCCCTCAACTCAATAAAACATTAAGAAACTGGAACAGACACAAAATAGAGAGATTCATAACAAACGAATATTCACATTTGACTAGAGTAACACCTTAAGTAAAATCACTAAATTTAGAAAGCCTTCAGGACAGAAGACTCAAAAGTAAAGTAGCAATTATACATAAAACACTGAGCCATAATCTTCAAATACAAAAACAAAATTTAATAAAATACTCTGAAAGACACAAAGATAAAGGCACATTCCTCGTTCCATATGCTAGGACAAATTTGTACAAATACTCCTTCTTCCCTAGTGCTATTAGGGCATGGAATGGGTTGCCTGATCTAGCCAGGAAAACCAGTGACTTGGCAGAATTTAAGTCATTGGTTATTATGCATGACGTAATCATCATCTTTTTTGAAGTAACGTCTGTATTATATAAGATAAGATAAGATTTGTTACATTTCACTGTTACTATATAGCACTCTATGGTAGTTGTACCATGAGGTGAGATGAACTAGTGGTGTATATAATAGATGACTTTATTATGCTTGTAAAACGCTTCTTATCTTATTCATTACAGACATTCTTTCAAAAAAGATAATTACTTATCATATCTTATCTTATAAATACGGTCGTTCCTTCAAAGAAGATAATTACTTATCTTATAAATACAGACGTTTCTTCAAAGTCTGGGATTTTGAATATCGGGATTTTTAGAGCGTCCCTGAGTCCACCCAACTCTAATGGGTGCCTGACTTAAGTTGGGGAAAGTAAAGGCGGTTGGTCGTTGTGCTGGCCACATGACACCCTGCTCGTTACTTATATACTACTAGTCCTAGAGGTCATCCTAACGTCTATAACTGTTGGCCAGAGAAACAGATGACTTTAACATCATCCGCCCCATGGATCGCAAGGTCTGATAGGGAAACTTTACATGTAACACATTCGATGCTCTAAGGGCGCCATGGAAGAATTTGTCCTAGTATATGTAACAAGAAATGTGCCTTTATTCTGATTTCGTTATTAGGTTGTGTTTTTCTATATCTAAGTCATGTTTAAGTGTGTTGTGTAGTATGTGCATATTTATTTGGTATAAATCCTACGGTTCTATTTTACGACTGTTCTTGTTTTTCCTGAGTTTAGTGACTATATACAGTCAGACCTTGCAATCTACATGGCTAATGATGTAAATGTCGTCTGCTTCTGTGGCCAACGGTTAACGAGGGTGTCATGTGGCCAGCACAACCACCAACACTAACTAATGTCAGGTGCCCATTAGAGCTGGGTGGACTCAGAGGCGCCCTAAGGGTCCCGAAATTAAAAATTCCATTTTTTTTTCGAGGATTTAAACCCGTGATCCTAGGTTTGGAAGTCAAGCGTTTTACCACTCCACCACCGCGCCTCCTTAGTGACGACATATTAATATTAATGTGTTTTTTTTAAACTATGAAATGTATATATATATAGTTCGTCCATCGTGGTTCGATGATGACCACATTTGTCATCCAGGGGGCTGAGGGCTTTGCACTGGGGTTTTATGCCTCCTCATGTGGCTGGTGAGACCTATGTGAGCCCGGAATTTTCGGCTACACACTGGGCAGGTTATTCCAGCTGGAGCTAGTGTCGTGGGCCTTGCTTTTCTTCTCTGACGTTTTTCTTCTGCCAGCGTTGTTCTCTTTTCCTCAGCAACCTGTGCGCCAGTTTTCACAGCGCGACGCCATGATGCTTTGTCATGTGCCTCTGTCTCCCAGGTGGCTGGGTCTATGCTGAACGCCTTCAGAGAAGCTTTGAGGGTGTCCCTGAAGCGCTTTCTTTGAGAACCTTGCGAGCGCGTTCCTTTCGCTTAGTTGGCCATACAAGAGTCGTTTAGGGATGCGGTGGTCTTAAATTCTGCAGACGTGTCCTGCCCATCTAAACAGGTTCAGAATTAAGCTGCTGGGATACCCAAAAGTCCGTATAAGACATACAAACATATTTTAACATGCGTTTTACGTTTTTTGTTCAAGGCAGTAATGAAATATCCACCATCGTAAAATGCTAATGTGAATACACTCTTGTCACTGTTTCTTAATACTTTAAACATTTAGAACTAAATATAGCCTTTCTCTCTCTTGTGCATCTGTTGGAACAAGTCACCGCTGTTGTATATTGTGTTTGCGTGATGTATTATTTAGAGCTATGTACATTTGTTAGTTTACAAGAAGAATGAGTGATGTTGGACTGTGTGATATATGTCATATGTCATCTGTCATCAGCTGTTCATTTTCCTCTTCATACAACGTGGATGTTATAAAAATGCATTTGTCGTTATGCATGAGTAAACATTGTTAATATAGTGCACGCATGAATTCTGGTTGTGGCAAAATATTTAAGTCACAGCTGGGGCTGCGTAGCCAAGTGTATACCTGCACTCCCAATTTATCATTACATAAAAAAAACATGCTTATAGTTCAAGTTATATTTATTTTTTATGAGTTTATGTTGTGGTTATGTGCATGTCATATTATTATATGAATGTGGTCTCATGTTACTATGCAGATTTGCGGGTCACGTTTTATGCAACTGCGCAGCTCATATTAATGTGTAAAAGTGTAAGTTGAACTTTAAAAATTAGATACCTAAAATTATATGTTAATATAGAACATACATATTACAGTCCATAAGGAGTAGACTTACTATTAATATTGAACATACATATTACAGTCCATAAGGAGTAGACTTACTATTAATATTGAACATACATATTACAGTCCATAAGGAGTAGACTTACTATTAATATTGAACATACATATTACAGTCCATAAGGAGTAGACTTACTATTAATATTGAACATACATATTACAGTCCATAAGGAGTAGACTTACTATTAATATTGAACATACATATTACAGTCCATAAGGAGTAGACTTACTATTAATATTGAACATACATATTACAGTCCATAAGGAGTAGACTTACTATTAATATTGAACATACATATTACAGTCCATAAGGAGTAGACTTATAATTACGGTAAGCTCTATTAGCATGCTCCATTACAAGTAAATCTAAAAAGCTGAAGAAGTTATTTCAATACGAATGTTTACACTACCGCGTTGTGCCCTATAAATCGTTCTCTTTATTATGTAGTCTTCGAGTAAAAAAAGGTCATTATTAGGATTCTTGCTTTAAGCTTGCATACTCTTCAAGGGTTCACAAAGTAAGAAACGGGCTAGAAACTGGATGGACTGGAATTGTGAAAAGTCTTCTCATGATTTTCCAAAAACTTGACAGTTTATGTATATCTTTTGGGGTCGTGGAAGGGCTATTTAACTGACCACACAGTAAAACACTGGTTTGACCGTTATAATTTTTCAAAATTAAATTTGGCTTACGTTGTTGTTGTCTTTTAAAACACGGTTTCAGCGGGAATTCCCGCACTCGACTCAAATGTTTCTTTGTATTGAGTTGAGAGTTAAATAAATTGATCAGTTTCGTAGCTACGATTTCGCCATTATGTTTGGGGGCCCATGCGTTTTAAGGTTCCACATTACGACATGAAGATAATGGCTTAATATTTAAGTTAAAAACAAATTTCGAACACTCATTTGAGGGCCCCTTCAAATGGGGGCCCCGGGAGGGATTTTCAAATACTCGCCCCCCTCACCGATGCGGCCGCAGTGGGTCCCGCACTTTCGTAGGCTACGCACTAATTCTATGTGTAAATTAGTAATTAAAACATTATAGCTGAAATTATTAAAAACTCCTGAAAAATAGACAATATGGTCATTTTGGGGTGCCAATCGTATGCGTGATAACAAGAAACAACAAGGTTACAAAAGACAGTTTGTGTGGAAACACAAACTCAAAATCGGCCCCCGAAGTGGTCCACCCAGGCAGGCTTCAATATTTTCAGAAAGAACATCCGAATGAAATTATATCAAAGACAAATGAGAGATAAGAATAGAGAAAGAAGGTTAACAGATCTTGTGTAGTGCCCCAACGGTCCAGCAGATCAAACGATAGGTGAAAGTGAATGTAAAGTTAGACGTGAACCTGGCCTAACTAGTTCCCCTTTCAGACCTTGTTGTCTATAAGGCAGATGGTGTAAAGTTCATCTGTTTTTGTGGCCTACGGTTAACGAGGGTGTTATGTAGCCAGCACAACGACCAACCGCCTTTAATTGGACTCAGAGGCGCCCAAAGATTCCAAAGTTAAAAATCCCAGTCTTCACCAGGATTCGAACCCGGGACCCCAGCGCCTTCCCTGGCCTAACTGTTGTCTTATAATTAATCTAATTTTTTGAAAAGGCTCAAAAAAAAATAAAAAATTCCGCATTAATAAAAAAAAGTTCAGGAAAATGATGTTTATAACATTACTATTCATTTTGAATTAGGTTTAACCTATAATGCATACTAATTAGCTTTTTCTCTTAAAAAAAATACTTGCATAACTGATTTTAAAAATTAGATTTTTCGCTTTCAGAAAAAAAAGTAGCCGTTGCATCAGAACTTTGAATGGTCTAAAATATAGTGATGTCCGATTTTCAATATCTTTTCTAGTTTACGAGATCTAAACGGGACGGACGGACAGACATTTCACACAAAACTAATAGCGTCTTTTCCCCTTTCGGGGGCCGCTAAAAAGGCATTGTCAGCTTTCATTTAATCAAAATGTATTGCAAAGACGAATGCATTTTCTAATACAAAATCTTATATTTTGATGTCATGCTTATCCCTGCTCAGACTGGGCCAAGCAATTGTTAGGGCCGGCCCTGGTGCAAAGCTCACTGGAAAGACTCATTGCAATAATGAAACATTAGAAGAAAGAAATAGCACTATAAAATGATGGACCGCCTCCAGCTTCATAAAGAAGATTTTTTTTTAAGTTTTTTTATTTTTTATCTTACATATTTCTATTGTATGTTTTTACGAAGCTTATATCGTCACTCTGTCTGTCTGTCTCGTACAAAACTTGTACATGTTATTTCTCCCACTTACCATTTTCAGATCTAGCTGAACCTTTTAAAAATGATTCATTTTCGATGCCAACATACGAATCAATAAAAAAAAATTAACTAATTAGTTCATTAATTAGTGGTAATTAGTTTAATTTTGTGTTCTTTTAATGAAAAGGGAGCTAAATCATAACAGAACTTAAACCACTTAAAATGCTGAATGGTATTGTTATCTACTCCAAAATTGCTTGTACCTCAATGGAGATACTTTCTAACGTATTTCTTCTCTCTGTATGTGAATGATCTTGTTCCTGTCAACTTACTGTATCAATCAATACCTAGCGTCCTTGTCTATTGAGCTATTAAAGTTTGTTTTGGCAATTTTAGATAATAATAATTTCGCTAACAGGAATTTCTGGACGAACAAAAACTAGTTAATGGATTGAAAGTTTGTATCCAAGTTTGATTTCTTTTTTGTATTTAAAAGTAGCTAGAAAATATTTTCTGATTTAGATACTTTAATGAACGGATCTGATATAGTGTTAGTGATTGAAGTTAACCTTTGACCCCCGTAGAGGAAAGGAAAATATACAGCTAAATATTGATGTCAATATCACGAAGGTGTCATTAACTAGTTAACGCCTTTACATATCATTCCCTTTCACGTTAAGAGAAAACGTTGAGAAATAAATAGTCTACGGTGAAAAGGAGTAAAAAAAACTACTGGTAATTACTTTAATTAGAATTTTTTATTTAATAAAGTGAAAAAAAAACTATTGGTAATTAGAATTTTTTATTCAATGAAGTGAAAAAAAAAAATATTGGTGATTAGAATTTTTTATTCAATAGAGTGAAAAAACAACTACTGGTAATTAGAATTTTTTATTCAATAAAGTGAAAAAAAACTATTGGTGATTAGAATTTTTTATTCAATGCAAGACGAGAGAAAAAAAACTAGAATGACTTAGCATGACGTAAGGATTAAATGAAAGGTATCTTATAGAGATTCACATTTGACTAGAGTAACACCCCTTTAGTTAAATCACTAAATTTAAAAAGCCTTCAGGACAGAAGACTCAAAACTAAAGTAGCAATTATACATAAAACACTAAACCATAATCTTCAAATACAAAAACAAAATCTAATAAAATACTCAGAAAGACACAAAGATAAAGTCACATTCCTCGTTCCATATGCAAGGACAAATTTGTACAAATGCTCCTTCTTCCCTGGTGCTATTAGAGCATGGAATGAGTTGCCTGAGCCAACCATGAAAAGTAATGATTTGGCAGAATTTAAGTCATATGTTGACATGCAAGAGAAGATGCATGACGTGTAGGACGTAATCACTTTCTTTTTTGAAGCAACGTCTGTATTTTATAAGATAAGATAGGTTTCTGTGAATGGTATCTCTAAGAGGTCTTGGTGAGAGACTTCTGAAAAAAGGTATCTTTTAGAAGTAACCACGCTTATTTCAAAGCTAGAGAAGCACTCTACTCACTTTAGTTTTATCGATACACAAAAAAAAAAATTTGAACTTCCGGAAAATCAATTCAGTAAGTTTTTGTTTTTGTTTTTTTTAACTACAACAAAAATGTTGCATGTTTTCATGTCCAGTTCAGCACAAAATATTGACTGATAGGCATTTAATAGTTATGACAGGAAAAATGTGCCTGGCTGCAACTTTTGAAATGGCTACTAATATTCTAATATCTTATAATTGTACACAGAAGGCAGATATAGATTATGTTCATTCAATCATTCATTTCCAAGTTGCTACGTCTGCTAACAGTTCAAGGACGTAATTCGACTATCCTTTGACACTTCCTTGAGTTCTTGTACCTCCTAGATAACCTGACCGCGCCAGGGAACGACAACTGCTGTTGTGTTACGCCCCTTTACAAATTAGAACTTTAAAAAAGTTTTTAATTAAAAATGGATTTGCACTACTTTATTGCACTATGACGTCAATGGGGTGGGGAAAAAATGCTGCATGTCGGGACGCATAAACAATACCGTAAGCACTGGAGTTTATTTATAATATATATAAAATGTATCTAATGTTTCAATACATAACGTTGGGTCTTGTATGAATGAAGGACTGACTGGATACGTGAACTCTACGACCTTTAGCCTGTCATGGTTGAGTGATTAGCGTGAGGCTTTCCAGATTCTAAAACACTTTACAAGCTTAAAGAAAAACCAGCGTGCCATTGAAAGTTGACTCATTACAATTACATATCAGTATTGGAATTAAAAATCGTCCGAATCGATACTTGACAAAGAGTAATCCCAAGGGCAATTTGTTGGGCATTAGGAAATGGAAAAAAAAAGTCAGGTGTTGAATAGCAAGATAATCGAAGCCTAGGGTGTCAAACTTAAAATTTAAAAAAATGAAAAGCCCAAATACTCACAGCAAAAAAATGTTTTAAGTTAGCGTAAGAATAAAACCATGTTTCTAGTCCTATATAATAGGACAAAATCATATAAGCACACTTTTCTTTCTAAATTCCATTCAAACGTGGATTATGCTGACTGAAATAGAAAAAACAAAAAAAATATTGATTTAACGACTAGATTAGCGCATTAGACAAGCCTAGAACACAATCTTTTTTTTTAATAAGCACATAAATATATGGAGGCGCGTGGCTGAGTAGTAAAGCATTTGACTTCCCAACCGGGATGTCCCGGGTTCGAATCCTGATGGATACTGTGATTTTTAATTTCGGGATCTTTCGGCACCTCGGAGTCCACGCAGCTGTAATGGGGGAACCTTACATTAGTTGGGGGAACGTAAAGGCAGTTGGTCATTGTGCTGGCCACATGACACCTTCGCACGTGGGTTTGAAAGGGAAACTTTTTTTTCACTCCACTATGTGACGGTCGCCACTATATGATATAGATTTAAATATAATAGCCCACTTGATATATATATATTTGTGTCAGGTGGAAAGAGGAGTGTTCCATTTGTATCCTGTTTCTCATCTGTCTGTATAGACGAACGATGGAGAAAATCGAGAAAGCACTTCCAAGAAAGTTGCCCAATGTGTTGCTGAGGGGCATTAGCCGCCTGGCTATCTATCTAGGGGTGTCGTGTTCGAATCCGTTCTCGAGCTGACTAAGCCCCTAAAGGCAGCATGGAAACCTTCTCCCACATATAAATTTCCCCTACACGATAAAGCATAAAAGATGCGCTATGCATAATCAAAAAAAAAAAAACTGCTTAAAATGCAATGTGAGTCGAGCTGGGGATTACGTCACCGTATGTAGCAATGTAATGTGGACTTCTGGGTCAATGTCAAGGGTCGCGTCCTTGAGACTTGTAGACTTGTCACTTCTGGAGAGTTCAGTGGGTCACAACTTTGGAGTACCCTTGAAAGCGTTATTTACTCTTCATCTCGCCTAGAAGATCAATGACACTTCTTGCCCTTGTGTAAGCCCAAGTGCTTCAATATGCCAAAGAAGTTACTCAAGTTTCTGGGACACAGTTTTCATAAGGCTATGTCAGTGAATTATTGCCTTACTTTAGGGCTTGATATAAAGCGTATTGCCCAGTGGCTTTGTGCTAGAATAGTTCTTTGGAGACAATATTTTTAAAGGGAAGCAACCGTTATATTAAAAAGTTCTACTTCCATCTTTATTTTTCATTACAAAACTTGTGTCATCTCAAAGGTTGGCTCCCCCTGTCATGAACTTTCGTTCGCCCGATGCATATATTGCAGTGATAGTTTCACCACCGTTCATGTCTCTTAATAATTTGTTGTTCAGGAAGTTATAATGTTTTACACTGTCGTCTGCGAATTCGGCTCTCCATCGTACGAAAAGGAACAAATTTAAACACTAAACAATGCGGCAGGTCAAGTGTCATATAGTATTACACGCAAGAAGTGTCACTGATCAGGGCCAGCCTTAGACATAGGCAAACTTGGCAGCCGCTTAGGGCCTCCGATTGGTTGAGGCCTGGTACAATTTTTTTATAGAGCAGAAATAGCGAAATAGGTTTTAAAAAAAATTGCGTTCTTTTAGTTTTTTTCGCTGTTTATTTTTCATTTGGGGGCCACCAAATTCACTTCGCATAGGGCTTCCAATTATCTAAGGCCGGCCCTGGATTGATGTTAATGATGAGACGATTACGTAAACATAAGGCCATCATTATTTGCATCAGCTGCAGTTGGGTGTTATGCCACGTACGTATCGCCTGTTTTCCTTTGTGACTGATAAGTTGGTCGGATCCTCTCTTTCATTGCCAGTAATGAGGTCAGGTCAAATGTATTGATGCAAGACATACAAACCTGTATGCTATAATGCTGGATGCTATTATTTAATAGATGTAGTTTTAATAGGCTATGATACGATTACAAGGTTGCACTGAAAATAAATTATGTCAGCTTTTCCTCTTCTCCTTTTGTTTAAAGAGGACTTATCTCTACCCTTGGCAGCGCCTCTGACTTTGTCCACACCATCTCTGAGGATGTTTATTAATTTCTTTATGACCCTGATTTAGAATGCCTGATTTAGAATGCCTGATTTAGAATGCCTGATTTAATAGTTGATGTTTTTTTAATGAAGTAGCACAAGGCTGAATGAACGAACTCATTTCCATTAACCCATAAATATCTAATGTTCCATTAGCCCATATAGATATAATGTTCCATTAACTCATATAGATCTAATGTTCATTAACCCATATAGATCTAATGTTCCATTAAGCCATATAGATTTAATGCTCCATCAACCCATACAGATCTCATGTTCCATTAACCCATATACACCTAATGTTCCATTACCCCATATAGATCTAATGTTCCATTAACCAATAAAGATCTAATGTTCCATTAACCCATATAGATTTAATGTTCCATTAACCCATATTGATCTAATGTTCCATTAACTTAACCAATATAGATCTAATGCAGATTACTCGAAATGCAAGAAATTAATATTTATTTGAATCAATACGCAATCTCCTGAAGAAAACAACAGCAACAAAAAAAACAACTAAGTCCGGCAGTTGTAGATTGTAATGACATTCGTCACGACATGTTTGGCGTCATAACAGAAAAAAAAATCTACTTCCGGTTGAAAAATCAATAATACATGTGTGATCTAGTTGTTGTAACAACGAAAGTTTAAACCAGATCTGGAACATTATCTGACAGGTTTACTGTATTTGCATTCAGTTAAAATACATTAAGCCAAAGATGATGGCACAATGATACATTTGATACTGACAGTGGTAGTAGTCATGTCTACTGTTAGGTAGAGCGAACATGGGGACCAACTTATTTTACTAGGTTGCACAGTCTGACCTATTACTTAAAATTGAAAAAAAACAAAACATTCTTCTGTCTTGAAATATATACTAGCCGGATATGGCCCGCGGCCTGCGGGCCTTAGTTTGGGTATTACTAATCTAGTGGATTGGATTTAGATCTAGATCTATGTCAAACATGACCAATGTTTCATTCACTTTTTTTAGGGTTAGAAAAGTTTAAAAATGGGTTTACCCGTTTAGCGACATGTTCATATGATCAAATATAAATACTGTGAAAACGGATTTATCCGATTTATTAAAAAGTTTAACTCTTTAATAGAGATAATTTTAGGTATTTTCTTTCATTTTTCTGGCACCCACGTTGTGGATGGACATTCAACATACACTAATGTCTCCGCAATGATCTAAGGAATATGTATGCCAAGTTTTATCCTGATTGGTCAAACGGTTTTGATTTCTATACAAGACATTCATACATACATACAAACGCCTTACTTTCTGTTTTATATATTAAGATATATTTAAAATGTACAGAAGCCTTAAAATGTTTTCATAATTGTTCTTTTGTATGGTGCACTAAGCAATGTGGAATGTGATTTTTCACTTACAATAAATAGTTCATTCAATTGGAAACGGAAATTTATTAAGCTTTTACATTTAATAATTTCTCTCTCTCTCTCTCTCTCTCTCTCTCTCTCTCTCTCTCTCTCTCTCTCTCTCTCTCTCTCTCTCTGTGTGTGTGTGTGTGTTTCTCTTCATTCTTTGTAAAGAAATTTTTAACAAAACTAATGGAAATGAATAACAAAGAAATGAGGTCAGTCTTTATTTACAGAATGTCCGGCCACAAGGGGAAATAATCAAAATCAAGGCCTTTATATAGGCTAACATAGTTACTTGGTTTTATTAAACTATTTGTTTTGTTTGTGCTTGTTTTACACATGTCCTTGAAAATGTAAATACTCGTTTTAAAACTTGTATCAATAGATAGCGATTAACTACAACAGAGTGTTCAGTGCTGGATTTACCTCTAGGCCAGGGGTCGGCAACCTGCGGCTCGCGAGCCACATGCGGCTCTTTGGATGTGAAGCTGCGGCTCTTTGGATGTGAAGCTGCGGCTCTTTAGTTCCATGCATAAATATTTTATTGTATCGAAGCATTTTTTTAAAATAGTTCTGAATCTTGTAATGCAGATTAGGCACCGATTCTATCTCTTAGCGTTTTGTACTCTCTTTTCACCACACCCCTTCCCCATTACACGCGTCGTCACTGTTGTCAGTCCGTCGGAAGCTCTCGAATGACGCCGTCGTCGGATGTTTCTATGTAGGTTTTAATTCACTTTGACGCAAGACGAATCGGCGTCTTAACCACGTCCTTTGACTGTGACTTATAGTTTGTTGTTGTAGTACCATGTAGTTTGTTGTTGTTTGTAAATAAGTTAGAAGCGAATTATCTTCTCAAAGTTAGAAGCAATCTACAAGTAATGCTATTCTGGCAAGCTTTGAAAGCACCACTAGAAATCGCACAAAAAGGAAAACGATGATGAGTATGTCAAAAACTGCTTCCTACATGCATCTGAAGAACTGTTTCATGATTTCAAAAAAACAATCCAGAAATATTGACAAAAAAAGATTTGCCACTATCGTAAACAGTACAAGACAGTATAGCTAAAATGTCTTCAAACGTAACATATTTGCAGGTGGAAGATATTCAACTTTTTCAATGCCTTATCACTTGCTATAGATTAGTCTTGGGACTTAAAGACACGGCACAAGTTGCCCATTTTGTCAGGTATATGTCTTCCCAAGGTCTAAAAGAAGAACTTCTAGGATTGCTACCGATTTGGTGACAAACTAGAGCGGAAGATGCAAAAATACCTTGAAGACAATACGATTGATTTAAATAAAATCTTTTAAATATCAACTGAAAGAATATGACAGGAAAACATAAAAAAGCAACAACGATTCGTCGGAGCAAAATAAACCAAGAAATTCTTACGTTTCACCGAATAATGCACCAAGAAATGCTTTGTGCCCAAAACGATTCCAACCTAATTAGATGTGGTCATGAATTTGGTAATCAAGACTGTTAACAGCATCTTGTGAAAAAGCACTCTACCACTTAAACGAAATGGAGACTCAGTATTCCGACCTCCTTCTTCCCAAAAAGTGATATGATTTTCCAAAAGTAAGGTGATGAACCGTTTTGCTTTGTGCTTGAACGAGATAAATACATTTCTAAATGAAAAAGACATTTATCACACCGAATTAGAGAACGACAAATAGTTGCAAAAATGTTACTTTATGATCGATATAACAGAGAAATGAAATGAGCTGAATCTAAAACTGCAAGAAAAGGAAAACCCATCCTTTGTTTTAGTATTTATTCTTTTTGCAGACGATATTCAGAGCGGTCAATTACTTCATTATGAGTGTCTAAAGCAGTATCGCGATAAAGTTAGTACAACTTTTGACACGAATTACTTCAGCGCAGTTATACAAAAAAAACAAAGAATAATTTCTTGACAGATTTGAGCAATTCGAAACCAACAAAACTATTCCAGCATTCCTAGTACACCATCTCAATAGTTGGAGGTCCAGAAATGTATGTAGGTAACGCAACAAAAGTGTACAACTTTAAGGAATGCCGCGAGTTGATTCGGCGCATGGAATAATCTTCCAGATTGCTACAGTGAGTTGAAGAAGTTGGCATTTGGAGTGCTGACTATATATCGATCGACACATTCGTGCGAGCAAGCGTTCTCTTGCATGAATATAATTAAAAGTAATGTAAGAAGCCAACTAACAATTAAGCATTTAGAGTCGTGTTTGAAACATATAAAAACAAAAAAAAACAAAACAAGTGACCGTCTGAGCCAAATGTATCCAAAATGTCTAAAACCATGCAAAGCTAACGCCCCCCATTGAATTTGTTTGCTTAATTGAAGTACACGTTAATGTTGTAAATAAACGTTGAACTTCTTTAGTTGTTACCGAAATAAAAAATAATAAAATAATTATCTAATAATGCCATACAATATATATATATATATATATATATATATATATATATATATATATATATATATATATATATATATATATTATCTAATTTGTTGTGAAAAACACTAGTTATATATTTTAAAAATCATTGGTGAGAACTATTTATTTTTTGCAAGAAAAAACTTTGCGGCTCTTTAAAAACTTCGAAATTTTGTAAATTGTATTTGTTTGGCTCTTCCGACTCAAAAGGTTGCCGACCCCTGCTCTAGGCAATATAAGCTATAGTTCAGGACGCCCACTTGATATAATGGGCCTCCACAAATGAGGTCCCAAAGATAGTTTGAGTCTTTTTGAAGGAGCTAAAAAAACAAGCCTTGTGTTAATTACTAGGGGATCTCAAATAGGGTCTCGGTCTTATCAAGCGTAGCATCCAAGGCTGGAAGGGGTTCATTGAGCCAGGGCCCAGGACCGTAGGTACAGGGGACAAAGTGGTGCCTTGATATTCGAACGACTTTGAACTTACTGAGTTTAGTGCAATTGATTTCAAAATGTCTCTAACATGGACAAAAATGATAAACACATATACCCGGAGAAATCTGGCCAATAATGATCGGGTACACGCGCTGATATCAGATGCCAGCTTGTATGTATCCTGCCATTTTTTCTTCTTCTTCGTTCTCATTATTTGTTGGAGCGTTCCACCATTTGAACTTGTCTAGTAGTGTTGTGCGTCGCACTTGGAACACTTAGGCCAGCAAAAGCTCCCTTTCACCAGCCTGAATTGGGCTGCGAGTTTTCCTCCTTTTCGCCACCCTGTCCGACGGGGGGTGAAACTCGGGGTTAAACTTTGAGTTTGATTATGCGTTCATTTCCAATGGACACGGACCCTTCGGGCTCGCGGACTTGAGACGCGTTCGGCCACACTACATGGACCCCCGTCGTATTCGTATACTGTACCAGGCTAACCGTGCGGGACACGCCATTTATGCAACGGCCCCTGGATATTGACAGATCGTTGCGGGAGCTTTTTTTACATCCCCGCACAGTGCAATGAGGATGCTCTCGCACCCTCTTAGGCTCTCCCGCGGGGGCCTTGTTTCGCTGTTCATTTTGGCCTAGTCGTCCCCTCCTGCGACTGTTTCCACCCGGGCGCCACGACGAGGCAGGACAGCAAACCCGGGTGTTGGAGCGTTCAGATGACTAGACCAATGTACGAGATGGACTGCGCAGTGGTTTCCAAATCAGGGATCTCTTCATATAGTTTTCTTTCTAAATGGGTGTTTTGGGGCTAATTTCTGTTTCTTACCACTTGATAAAGAATGCAAGGAGAACTTTACTTACACTGTATCACTAAGAAGACGACAATAAGACAGTGCTTCAAAATATCATTTCAAATAGGGATCAGGTTTTTTGTCCTTTACAATCAAGGGAAAAAATCGCTAGCTCAGGGGAATGTTAAAATCTGCCTTGGTGTTTAACACTCGCAGAAGGATCGATGATAGCGGGGAACTGATTGATTTTAACAAAATAATTATAATACTTAAATAATCAAGCACTTGACAAGTATTAGACCAACTGCTTTATACTATATTGGTGGGGAGTTAGGGGCGTTCATCCAACTATCATCTACAGATCCACTCTTTTGTGACATGTTCGCATGACATCTGTAGTAAAAAGGAAAAAAAAAAAAAACTAACCCGATATACTGGCTTCAGTACTGCTCTCGTTCAAGTTTTATAAACTAAGGGCGAGTCTCGCGTACTGTTTAAGGAAACTTATTTTGTAGATTACAGACGTTACTTCAAAAAATAAGATAATTATGTCTTACGTAATTCATGTGTCAATCTAGTCATGCAAATAAAGAAATGACAAACTCTCGCCAAGTCGTTGGTTTACCAGGCTGATTCAGGCAACCCATTCAATTCTCTAATGACAATAGAGAAGATGGAGCACTTGTACAAATTTGTTCTAGCGTAGGGAATAAGTTTCCAAAACTTAGACTTATCTAAAATATTCCTTAGGCTTAGAATCCTTGATTGGGCTAAAAATATTTCCTAGACTTTGAAAATCGTATACAGGCAAAAACCAAAAGGCAGGCAACCCAAAGGCAGACCCCGAATGCGATGGATTGAAGATGTGTAAGCAGATCTGAAGCAGCTTGGGGTTAGGGCGTGGAGACGAAAGGCCCAGGAGAGATCTGAATGGAAGGATGTGTTGAAGCAGGCCAGAGCCCTCCATGGGCTGTAGCGCCGCTGGGATGGATGGATGGACTTAAATAGAATATTACTCTGTGATTACTCTGTGATCGATGTAGTTTAAATATTTCCAACGTTTAGATTTAGTTAAACATTTCCTAGACTTAAATTTGGTTAAAACAATTGCCTAAAGCAAAGGTAACCATCTCACTCTGTTAGACCCACTGACCCCTAAACACGAAGCGTATAGATCTACCCCCTTCCTTTCTTCAAAAGATCTCGTTTCAAGAAGATTTATCTACAAATATTATCTTCTGTCCCCAGCACAATAGAGTCCTTTGTCATTGTGTTACACTAGAAGCTTTCGGTGGCTAAATACTATAGAGTGCAAAGAAGAGAATAGATATTAAAGTAAAATATGAAACACTTTTAAAAAAAAAAAATTTGTAAATTTTTCCCCCCTTCTTTCTGCTAGTTAATTACAGGTTTAATCCGTCTCTCTCAGTGTCCTATCTTGCTTTGTCCCGCTGTAGGACCACATACACATGACAAATACGTGCTATGATAGGTTGTCATTATAAAGGTAAAGGGATACAAAAAAAGATTGGAAGCTAGATATGACACCTTGCAATTTCCGAACTACAAAACAAGAGATTTCTAGTTCTACAGTGAATCCGCTCCGCACCCTAGGTCGTAATGGGATGGCATCATTTTCCAAAGAGTTCTGTCTGAAGCAATTCGCTGGGGAAAAAAAACTTGACTACTTAGCGAATGTAAAACTGGGTTTTAATTTACGTTGGAATAAGAATGGAAAGAATTTTTTAAACAAAAGAGTCTACAAATGTCAGTGCTATTCAACTAAACTCTATTCTTCTCCTCTATTCTACTCTATTCTTCTCCTCTATTCTACTCTATTCTTCTCCTCTATTCTACTCTATTCTTCTACTCTATTCTACTCTATTCTTCTCCTCTATTCTACTCTATTCTTCTCCTCTATTCTACTCTATTCTTCTCCTCTATTCTACTCTATTCTTCTCCTCTATTCTACTCTATTCTTCTCCTCTATTCTACTCTATTCTTCTCCTCTATTCTCCTCTATTCTTCTCCTCTATTCTACTCTATTCTTCTCCTCTATTCTACTCTATTCTTCTACTCTATTCTACTCTATTCTTCTCCTCTATTCTACTCTATTCTTCTACTCTATTCTACTCTATTCTTCTCCTCTATTCTACTCTATTCTTCTACTCTATTCTACTCTATTCTTCACTAATCTACTCCACCCAATTATGTTCTGTTAATATCCGGCTAGTCTATAGGCCTACTATAAAGCAGAAAGTAAGGCGTAGGCTATGTATGTATGTCCCGCATAGAAAACCGTTTGATCAATCTTGATAAAACATGGCATAAATGTTTCTTGAATACTAACTGGAACAGTAGTGGATGTAAAGTAGCCCTAAAACAAGCTTAAGACCCTCAAAAAAAAAAGTTGCCCAACTCTATGAAAGTATTACTATTTCATAGATCTAGGTTATATAGCCATGTTTACATGAAACAAGACCGAAAGGATCTAGATCTAATTTTAAGAACTACACTTTGCAAACATAGTTTTTACTTTGACACATGAAAATACAAAACATAGTTCATTCATTTCATTATTTAATTAAACTAACCTTCAAATTTGTATTTCAAAAGCATTTTTACATAAATTCGTTCCTTATATCTGCTCCACCCTATTCTTCTCTGTTACACAACACACTATTATACGTCTAACCTCCAATACTAAAGCTGAACACTTTTGGAAGGCTGTGAGCGCTGTGTCTTGTGTTGCCCGTTCAAGGCCACAGATTACACCAAGAGTCCATTCCAACCTTCATGAAATTATAATCCCTCTTTTGAAAGTATTTTTTGGATAGCTGATAATAGACCCTGTTGTAATGTCTCAATAGTAAGACGCGTAGAAGTTGGGTTTAAATGGGTATCTTATCTTATCTTCTTATATAATACAGACGTTACTTCAAAAAAGAAGATGATTACGTCCTACGCGTCATGCATTTAGTCATGCATATTAACCAATGACTTAAATTCTGCCAAGTCACTGGTTTTTCTGGCTAGCTCAGGCAACCCATTCCATGCTCTAATAGCACTAGGGAAGAAGGAGTATTTGTACAAATTTGTCCTAGCATATGGGACGAGGAATTTGCCTTTATTTTTGTGTCTTTCAGAGTATTTTATTAAATTTTGTTTTTGTATTTGAAGATTATGGTTCAGTGTTTTATGTATAATTGCTACTTTACTTTTGAGTCTTCTGTCCTGAAGGCTTTCTAAATTTAGTGATTTTACTAATGGTGTTACCCTAGTCAAATGTGAATATTCGTTTGTTATGAATCTCACTGCTCTATTTTGTGTTTGTTCCAGTTTCTTAATGTTTTCTTGAGTTGAGGGGTCCCACACGGTGGATGCATATTCTATTATTGGCCTAACCAAGGTTAAATAACATTTTAGTTTTATGTTCTTATTTGATTTATAGAAATTTCTTTTAATAAACCCTAATGCTTTGTTGGATTTTTTTATAGTTTCATCAATATGTGGATTCCATGACAGTTTTTCATTTATTATAACACCTAGGTATTTTGAGTTTTTAGTCTGTGTTACTGGTTTGCCATGAATAAGATAAGTGGAATTAATTTGTTTTAGTTTTTTTGTTACTCTTAACAACTGACATTTTTCTGGGTGGAAAGACATGCTCCAATTTGATTCCCATTTCTGTAATTCATCTAATTCTCTTTGTAAAATATCTGTGTCTTGTTTTGTTTTTATTGTTCTATATATTATGCAATCGTCTGCAAATAATCTGACTTTTGTTCCTGAACTAATGCAATTTGGTAAATCATTTATGTAAATTAAAAATAGTAGTGGACCCAAGACTGTTCCTTGAGGTACACCTGAGTTTACTGTTATTGGTGTTGATTTAGAGCCATTTATTATTACAGTTTGTTCTCTCCCTATCAGAAAATCTTTAATCCACTGATGCAGTGGACCGTTAATGCCGAAATATTTTAATTTTTTAAGCAAACTATGGTGGTGAACTTTGTCAAAAGCCTTGGAAAAGTCTAGTAAGATAGCATCTATTTGTTCGTTCCTTATATCTGCTCCACCCTATTCTTCTCTGTTACACAACACACGACATTTTCTTAGTGACACGGACAGTACATTCAATGTGAGAACGGAAATAGGTCAGAGACGAATAACGGACGAGGGACTAAGAGACTGCTCCTTCAATCTAGCCAATCTCCTACAGATTTAACCCTTTCTCTCCTAACTGACGATACCAACGTTTAATGTGGTAAATAATTACGGAGAGAAAGAGTCCTTAAACGAAATTCCCCGGAGATTGGGTGACATGAAAGAATAAGTAAAATCCAAACAATTGATAACAAGATAGACAAAGACAACAACAACAAAAAAAAATAACGCTTATATTAATTTCTTGTCTGTTTTTAAACCTGAGTAAATAGCGAGCTAGTTGATAAAAGTTGTTGATCTGCTGAACGTTGAGACTATGAACATTACGGCACCCACATGAATGGTAAGCTGTTGAAGCATGCTGCATCGGCACACTCTATTCAAGCCAAACTTCCTTTAACTCAGCGGTTCTCAACCGTCTAAGCTCGGCGACCCCTTTTTACTATCCCCCACTCTTCGTCGACCCCCCCCCACACACACACACACTGCAATAGAAGAGTAGACAAAAACAATCCTTATTTTCGATAGTCTTAGGCGACCCCTGGCAAATCGTCAATCGACCCCCAAGGGGGTCGCGACCCACAGGTTGAGAACCCCAGCTTTAACTTATTTCAGGTGTGACGGGGGGATGTGGTGTCTGACTCTATGCTTTAACAAGCCCATCCACTCAAGCTTGGTACCTATTTAAAAATAAATATTGTCACTTGGTTTTGTGGCTGTACTTTTTAGGCTTTTTAGACCGTTACAAAACAAAAACGAACCACATAGGCCGACGCTTGTGTATATACGGTTATAAAATCTATCTCCACAAACTCAAGACACCCTGATACCTATCAAGCAATGCTGAAACGTATGTGGTCTAAAGCTTTTGTTCATTTAACTGCCAGTCACCTGTGAAATGGCCCTCAAACATTTAGTTAATTTCATGCGCCTTAATTTTAAATATGCTTCCAGCGACATTTTTTTTAGCGTCTCGTTCATAATGACGAGAATGTCCCATGTGACATCGTAAAATGTGAACTTCTCAATTGCTTTTTTTTTTTGTTTCCAATATGGCAACATTGTGTTTTGTTGAACTTCACCTTGAATTTTTTTCTTTGCCAGGAACGAGGTCGTAAATACGAACCAAAATAAATTATTAGAAATAATAATAATAAAGATTTATTTATATTTTTAAATGGGCTTTTCAATACAGTACTTCAATACCGATTCAACGCTAAATTTGTTTGGATGTTCTATGGTTCTGCTCTGCTCCGATCTTTAGTCTGACCATTGACGTGATCTTTCCACCGTATCTCTCTTTCACTGTCATTTTCGACATTAGTCTTTTCCAATGATAGTACCAACCATTAATTATTTTTATTTTTATCGTTTCTTTTTTGCCTGCCTCTTCTTTCCCCTTATAATAGTTCGTCCATCGTGGTTCGATGATGACCACATTTGTCATCCAGGGGGCTCAGGGCTTTGCACTGGGGTTTTATGCCTCCTCGTTTGGCTGGTGAGACCTATGTGAGCCCGGTACGTTCGGCTGCACAGTGGGCAGGTTATTCCAGCTGGAGCTAGTGTCGTGGGCCTTGCTTTTCTTCTCTGGCGTTTTTCTTCTGCCAGCGTTGTTGTCTGTTCCTCAGCAACCTGTGCGCCAGTTTTCACAGCGCGACGCCATGATGCTTTGTCATGTGCCTCTGTCTCCCAGGTGGCTGGGTCTATGCTGAACGCCTTCAGAGAAGCTTTGAGGGTGTCCCTGAAGCGCTTTTTTGACCACCTTGCGAGAGCTTTCCCATGAGGACCTCGCGAAATGACCGTATAGTATTAGTTTGGGTCTCAAATTACTCGAGCGCCTAAAGGCAGCGCTGAACCCTTCTCTCAGAACCCCCCCCCCCCCACCCACATTCACACACAAGAGTTTGGACCATAGTGCACTAAGCATAGGCCCCTATTATAAACAGTAAAGATGCGCAATTTAAAGATGCGCAATTTAAAGATGCGCAATTTAAAGATGCGCAATTTAAAGATGCGCAATTTAAAGATGCGCAATTTAAAGATGCGCAATTTAAAGATGCGCAATTTAAAGATGCGCAATTTAAGAACAAAAGTGTCCAGTGTTCAATGCATCTACATCCAATTCTCTCCCCATGACTTCACAAACTAGCATTTAGAATGTATTGATTCCATTGGGTGTGGTGGCTGAGTGGTACGTCACTTGATTTCCTATCCAATGGGTTTGAGTTTGAATCCCCGTAAAGATGGGTATTTTAAAACTTCGGGACCCCCCTGTGTCCACCTAACTCTGATGGGTACCTAGCATACGTTGAGGATGTAAAGAGGCGGTTGGTTGTTGTGCTGTCATTGTACAAACAGATGAGCTTTACATCATCTTTACCCCCCCCCTTTTCATAAATCGCAAGGTCTGAAATGGATGCCTGGCTATTCGGTCTCTTGCTTGTTGTTAAAGAATGATATTTTGAGTCAAAAATAATCGCTAGATCTTGATTTGACAAAAAATTATTCACAATTAATATCTAAATTTATTATTTAGAACTTTGTCAACTTTAATGGGGATAAATTAGGTCAGGTCAAACAAAATCCGTCGAGATTAATAAAAAGAAAAGATAATTGGCCAGATTGTCACGCTAGGAAATCACTGTCAGAGGCACCACAATGTCCAAAATTAGAACGTGTCTGTATTGTTTGTTGACAACGGTTGCGTGCGTGTGTGGAATGTTCCAGTGAACGACATAGATCTACCTTGCAATGAATGGTATCGTGTCGGATGAGCAGATTTGACATTGAACTTAATTGCATGCTAATTTCTTTCACAGTTCTTTGATCGTGGCTCCGTTCGCCGTTCTAGGAGTAGCGTGGTCGATGTTGTTTTAAAATTTCTCTTAAAGGTTGCTGTCTACGTGCAAATAGCTCGTGCCGGAAACACAAACATACAACTGTTGACCTTCATCGGGAAATGGATTTCTGAAGCAGTTGACTTTATAGATATCAATCATTTAATTAAACAGATTGAGGCAATTGTTGATCCTAGGTTTTTTACACATGTCATTGACAACCATTGATTTATATAAAATTGAAAGAATATAGATCTATGAATATTGAATTAGAGCCATGATATAATAATGCCAAGAGAAGACAACCTGTCCGTTGTTAAATTATCGCTCTCTTTAGCTCAGCATCTCCCTATTTCCGGTTTTCATTTGTGCTCATCTGACGTCATCGAGAAGTACATAGAAGTCTAATTCATAAAAGCGCTGGTTGTGAGTGTGTATGTGTTTCGTGTGCGAATGTTGTTCGTATTTGCATCTATATTGTTGTTGTTTCAGTAGTTACGCTGAGGTGGTCAGTTGTAGTCGAAATAAATTTCCATTTGAAAGGACCAATAAAATTATCTTCTCTTATCTTATATACCTTTCTTTCTGCTCTCTCTTCTCTTATTTTTTCTCTCTCTCTCTTTCTCTCTCTCATTCTCTCTCTCTCTCTCTTTCTTTCTCTCTCTCTCTCTTACCCCTTGTAAAAAGGTAGGACATTAAAAACAATCGTTAACAGCTTTCTGTAGCTATGAGCGTGACATGGTCAAGGATTGTGTGCAATTTTCAAAAGAATGTTAATTGGTCTAAAAGTCTCCATAAAGGTGACACTGATTTCGAACCCTTCTCCAGCACGCTAGCTTCAAGCCGCAACCAACTCAGAATTTATGGGCACATTATAATGTCGTTTTATTGTGACTTAATGAAGTCATCAAAGCAACATGTGTAGATCTTTTCGAATCGATACAATAGACTTGCATTCCTTAGAAATTGCGTATTCAAATTTTTATTAGGTAATTAATTGTATCATAGATTTTTACACCACAGTATATAATCAGACTTTTGGTTGTCTGGTAAGACTTTAAGGCTAACCAATGTGAAAAAAATACAGAGAAATATTTGCTACATACATTCTTGATTTATTGTTTCATTATCCGAACATGTTTCTTTAACATATAATTATGATCGAGCTTTTATCTTGAGCCTCCAAGTCTTTCTAAAATTCTTTCATTAAGTCTTTCTTAAAGTCTGTTTTCAAGTCTTTAAAGACTTTCTAGAAGTCTATCTCAAATATTCTAAATGTCTGTCTTCACGTCTTTCTAAAAGTCTTCATAAAAATGTCTTTAGGTCTTTCTATAAGCCTGTCGTCAAATATTTTAAGTCCTTCTAAAATTATTTCTAAAAGTCTGTTTTTATATTCTTTTTACAATTCGCATATTCATGGGTGGACACGGTTCTCCAAAACGGCTCTAACGATTTTCCTAGAAATCTGATAGTTGATGCACATCGCTGAGAAAAGAATTACTAGCTCGTTGGCCACACCGGGAATACTCTAATTTAAGCGTTATAATTTGTTTAAAGTATTTAAAAAATTAATTTAAATTTGGCGAGAGGACTAGAAAATCTTTATCTTGAACAGACTATCAATGTAAGTTGTTTTTTTTCCGCATGTAGACATTATTCATTGAAGAATTTTATAAATTAAAGCTCAGTAAGAATTCCTCACCGTCTTGTAAGTGTAGATCTAAAGACATATCATTAGAATATTATAAAGTCTAGTAGATATAGACATTTGGCTAACCAGGATTCTAACTCGTTGCTTTTGTTTGCATTAAACGTAATAATAATAATAATTTAAAAAAAAAAACTAAACGATATTTACAATTACAAATAGAATAATTGTAACTGTCAAACATTACGAACATTGAAATACAGACGCTAGAATCTAGGTTGTATTTTAACGCCAGGTAGCGAAAGACTGTGTTTGTTTGTTGTTTGTTTGTGCTTAATGAACTCTGCTGCTATTGTAATGCTAAAATAATAAAGGCGACATGTAGGTCCTTGGTCAGTTAAAATTGGTAGCATGGAAACTGGGACAACACAATTTATCTAACTAAAATAGATCTTAGGGTTTGCTGCTTTACGCTACTTTTTTTTCTTCGGATTATTTTTACTATATATCTATAAATGGCTGAATCACTAACAAAGCGAAAATGAAAAAGCGAAGAATACATCAGCGTACTGGAAATTTGAAGAAGTCTTCTTGATCCACGTTCCTTGGTTACTTGTCTGGCTGGGATTGGATTAATTTTTATGGAAGCAATTGAACATTTTTATGCGTGCAGTAAAGTTTGTGACTATCACAGCTGAATGGTTTTATAGCGAATGCTGACTATGCTAAAACAAATAGGCCTACTGATAAATAGGTTCTCTCACAATCTTTCCTAGACATCTTTTTTTTTCTGATAAAATTTTAGTTATTTTTTTCATTAGTTTAATAGTAATACATTTAATGGCTTCGATAACTTGTGTAAATTGTTGAGTTAGCTCCTAGGCAATTGTTGGAATATGTCGAGAAGGTTTTAGCGTACATATTAAACATTCATCTATTTTATGTACTTATTTCTTATTAAGAAATATTTATTGAATTTATCTGCTACTTTGTACTCTGACCTAATGATCATAATGTCAAACTGCTAGGAGTTGAAGTGATAGAATCGATGGGGAAATATTCTTAAAGCTTTTTTTTAAAAACCATCTCGTCTGATTTTCGAAGGCAGTCGAGCGTAAACGTCATATTTTCGACCGAAGCTCAAACTGATGTTTAAAAGGCAATCATTCCAGTGTACGAAAAGTTAAATGACTAGAAAGTGGAGAAAATACTAGTAAAATAGATTTCTTAAAGAGTCTGTTCACCTTTTCATACTGCTAACTACAGTGCAGCTCTTTTATTTTCTTGCCTTTATTTACACATGAACTTTGGGAACTATGGCTTTAAAAATATGGGAACTTATTTTTCATGATATTCTTGCACGAATGTACCAAAAGCAACCCTCAAACCAGCGACAGTTTACCGCCCTTGTACAACGCAAGGCAAACAATAACTGGCGACAGTTTCGGCCCGTCAGGTCAATGTTTTGTGCCGTGAGCAGTTGGCGCAAACACAATTTGTAGACCAGAAGTCATGTTTAATGACTGAACATGTAGCGACGGAACGTTTCATTGGCTGTGAAGGTCGAAACCTGACCTCCCCATACTCTCCTCCTCTCCTCCTACCCCTCTTCTCGTTCTGACCGGCTACCAGGTTCCTGGATCATTGCAGACGACAGGAATGTCAGTCTGAGCTCGGAGAAACAGTTTGGGTCAAACTTCCACGACAACTCTGTTGGCCTGACGATGTGTTCTTTAAGTCGAAGGTAATCAAGTCTCTTGCCCGAGTGCAAACTGATTCAATCATATCAATTTCTATCACTGCTTCTCAAAATAGAGGCAATGTTAGACTTGGGGGAAAAAAAGACAAATTTTCCCTCAATCGAAACAAATATTAAAACTAAAGGTATCTTAAAATGTATTAATAAATTAATATAATGACGTCATTTCCTACTAATGCAAATAAAATAATTAAAATGTTGCACTAAACATTTTTACGAAACGCAGAAATATAAAACCTAGTTTAGATCTAAGCCATTGACTACCACACAGATAAAATAAATTAGACTTCAACTTTAAACAAGAATTTGCGTAAAAGAAATATTTCTCTAAAGTCTATAGAGCGGAAAGATTCCATCCCTCCCTGACAATCATAAAAGCTAAATGACATTACTTTTCTCAACAGGTTTTTGGGTTTCCTTCAAATCTGTTGACATCCAAGCGCTGCATTACTCAACCGCCACATTTATACGATAAACGTATAGGCCTAATAGTGGAATATCGTAAATGACTATTATATGTAGACGGCTTTCTCGATTATGTTAATAGCGCAAAACGTCTCTTGATTTGAATACTAATAATGCAACACGACTCGGACTCACAGACCCAAAGAGTTAATTTACAGGATAAAACATATAATAAGGTTTCTTTAGTTCATATTTAGCATGAAACATACTCCCCAATGTGTAATAGTGTACAACACCACCACAATAGTAGTATGCCAGAATATAGTGGCAGATTTTCATATATGACGAAAAAGTTATAAGATTTTTTGGTGTATCCGGTGTACAGATTAAAGGAAGTGTTAAGAAGCTATGTTTTTTTTTTAAAGTTGATTGATCATTTGTGTGCACTGTTTAATCAAATTTTCTAAGCTTTTTCGTTTGTTTTTAGTTGGCAATATTGAAGCCTAAATTCACAGCGTCTTTGACATTGTTTATTAGTGAAAATCTCTTGAAAAAATGAAAATTGTTATATCCAAATTTAATTTCAAAATACAGCTTTAATCGTTAGTACGGTATCTCTTAAATGTCCCTCTTACAAGATAAGAAAAATATCAAGTGTCTCTCTAAAGTAGTAAAAACCAAACTTAACTCTCCAGCATCGTAAAGCACTTGTCATTCTGAAGTCTCCAAAACTCTCTGGACTTGATCTGTTGACACACTTCAGTTATTTTACGGCAAAACTTTTCACACCTACGTACAACATATAATAAATTTAGAGTTGTTTCACCAAGTAAAGTACAGTTTAGTATGGTTATAAATAGAACAAGATCCTTTCTGATAAGAGATACGTTGAAACAGGGAGCTGATAATGCGGTTACGTTTGGGCTCTCGGTGCATGATGCTCGCATAAAATATCTCTTTTTCGTGTGTTAATCAGTAGAGACTATGTGGAGAGATTGTCACATGTTGGTATTTATGGAGATTTTAACACTAGCGCTTCAGCGCAACACCGTTTGTGTTTACGTAATAAACATGGCTCTTAATATGTCTTTCCCGGTGACCCGTCAAAATAGCACCGACAAAATAGCGCCGACAAAATAGCGCCGACAAAATAGCTCCAAATTTCCAGACAAAATAGCGCACGACAAAATAGCGCGGACTTATATATGATGTGTATAAAAGTACCGGATTATTAGTAATTTCAAATATCTAAAGTGTTTCCAGCAAAATGACTGAAAAATTAAGATAACATTAAAACAAAAACAAAAAATATTGGCTCTATTCATAATTTTACGATATCTAAAGTATTTCTTTCAAAATGACTAAAATATATTTTTTTCTGCGCTATTTTGTCGGCGCTATTTTGTCGACGCTATTTTGTCCGCGCTATTTTGACGGGGTACCATGTCTTCCCATATCAACACTTGTCTTTTTTAAATGTATTACACAATTATTCTACATGGTGTCAGAAGTGAGATGTTGACAAGAGAAGAAGAAGAAAAGCGTGTCAAACAAAAATGGCCAGTTTCTCTACCATTAAATCGAATGCCACTTTAACCTGCGTTGAGCGTGGACGGGAATGCCTTCGGATTAGGGCTCCACCTCCACATAAAAAAGGGCTCTACGAAAAGAGACATAGGGCCTAATGGTTCTACGACTGTAGGAGGCCAACAACCAACAACAAACAACAACAACTAATAATTAGATTTAGAAATATTTACATCTAGTGAGTGTTACAATCAAAAGCTTGAATTCACTCGCATGTCTGTCTTTATGTGAAGATCTAAAAATTCCAATTAAACCATATTAAAACTTTATTAAATCATAAAAATAGATCTAAAATAGATTTAGATTTAGATCTAACTCAGTTACATCAAAATGTTTTTCTTTTAACTGGGAAAATAAAAACTATAAAATAAAAAAAAAATCGAAACAAATTGGAAACATTTTTATTTTCGTTAAAATATAATTAACCTGTCTAAGAGTTATGTTTCCCTGACCTTTTCTTTCCCGCTCTCTCTCCTCCTCACCACCCCTGTCCTCTCTGGCCGTCACGTGGTTGGTTGTGTCAATATTGTGACTTGGATTTAGTGTTGTACCTCTAGTAGAAAAGTTTAAACTTCTGGAGCCGGAGAGTGCCGTGCTATGTGTGGTCACCGTTAGTATAGTCTGAGCAAACAGCCACACACACACACACACCACATACACTGACAAAACATACCACACACACACACTACACACAAAGACAAATGTTTTAGGAAAAAAAAAGTTTTGGAAGGTGTGTCGGATACTAGTCGGAGGTTGTGTGTAGGCCTAATTACTCTTTAGAATAAAATTGTTTTCACCCATATATTATTACCGTTGCTATGGTGCGCAAAGGTGCACTCGTTCAAGATAATTAAGTGGGTGTTTTCCGCCATGATGCTAATGGCAGTTGTTTACTTATTATAGAGTGTGAGCCTAGATCTTATTTAACAATTACTTCCCTTGTTTCATGGAAGTCTTCCATTTCAATCAAATCTAAAGCTCTTTTGATTGGATAACAAAAAGTTATTTCAAAGAAATGTAGTAAATGTGCGGATAACGCTTTCAGGACCTGATTTCTTTTACTGCCATTGTTAGCACTCTACGACATCGTGTTCTTCTGCTAAGGTCTTTGGAATTCTTTTTTATTATAATTGTAGACAGACAGACAGACAGACAGACGGATAGATAGATAGATATATAGATAGATAGATAGATAGATAGATAGATAGATAGATAGATAGATAGACAGATAGACAGACAGATATATAGATAGATAGACAGACGGACAGACAGACGGATGTGTGGACGGACGGACGGACGGACGGACAGACAGACACACAGACAGATAGATAGATAGATAGATAGATAGATAGATAGATAGATAGATAGATAGATAGGTAGATAGATAGAAAATATCTCTAATGAAGGATTATTGTTCCAGAAGTCTCCAATAAAGGTTGTTGCAATTACTTATGCGCAGAACTTATTTTGCTGTTATCACTGGGTTTTTTTTGCTTTGAAGTTCAGTTTGTTTGCAATAGGAAATTAAACTCGCTAGTTATTGATTTTCACGTGTAATAACAAGCAAAATATAAAGAATACTTTTTAAAAGAGCGTGTATGAGAGAAAGAACTCCACGTTTACAGCCATGTATCTCAATACAGAAATAAATTTCGATATCAAACAAAATTGATTAATTATTATTTAATTAATTCTTTTTTGCTTTGATCGATTTATGTTTTGTTTAGAAAAGTGGAATAATGTGCAAATTTTAAGCTTGATCTGAGAATGGGAATTGGGAGAATTAGTGTGTTTATAATTTGTACCAGACAGACGGACGGACAGAGTGAGTTAATAAAAGCTTTTTAAAGATGAAGAATTCTCTCTGCGATTTTTCTTTCTCTGTTTTCTCGTGTTTTGTTGTATAGCTCGATCTGTTGCTAATGCCAAGAAATAAAGAGTGTTTACAGTACTAAAACCGAGGTGCCCCATTGGTTCAGATGAACAGTTTCTAGACTGCTGGAGTCTACTCGACGTTTCGATCTAAAGAGTGTGAGAACAGCCAGTAACGAGATCGAGGCAAGTGACAAGGACAGACAGTGGCACTGACGTAATGGATTTGATGACCTTGAAGTCAAATGATTTATATGTGTCCATGTGAGGATGTGGAATAAAGGGCGGAAGAAGAGGGGAGGGGGAGGGAGGGTTCTAAACTGTATTCCAGCATTTGTTGATCAAACTGAAGTCTGATCATTTAAAAACTCTATTTAATTCGTTACTTCGCGGAAACTTCAAAAAGCTGGGGGGGGGGGGGGTTCTCGAAAACGGCTTTAACAATTTTACTAGAAATTTGATAGTTGCTGTATATCCTTGGAAAAGGATTTTTTTGTTCAGGGCGAGCTGCTGATTTGCGGAATGGTTTGTTTTTTTTCTTTGAACCTCCTTTCTTCTTTCTCTCCTACCTCCTCACACGCACACTTTCCTTTATACCACACACACACACACACAATTATGTTTCGAACTTACCCCTTCTCTCTGTTTCACCGACTTTCCTGGTTAATTATCCTTCTTCTCTGTTCCTGCTAACGACGCCTTGCCGTGAGGTATTTAGTAACCTATGTCTCAGTTGACTCAAAGATCAGGCGTGACTGTCGAGACGTGTCAGAAGGTGAAACAAACAAAACTTCGGGTCGGCCTCTGGTTGAGACTTTTTTTTTTTCGACCATCGTTTTCTTATTAACTCTTTCTCTCCTAATTAACGATATCGTCGTTGATTTGACCTCATTAAATTAAATTCCGTTTTGGTTTTACTAACTTTAATTTGTGCTATATATAAAAAGAGCTATGCATTCTCCGATAATTCTATACCTAAAGTAACGTTTTATGATTGCAAACAAAAAATGTTAGTGAAGTTTAATCCGAACAGGGTAGACTGCACAAATGTGAAAAAGTGAACAATTCTGTCCGAAGGTGGAAAAATAATTACGAAGGTAAAGAGTTAAACCTGGTCCATTAAATCATTTTGACTATCTCACCGAGAAACACACGTACATCAAACGAAAGCATTTTCTCACCTAAACACATACACAAGTAAAAGTAATTCTGTATACAGTGCTCATTTGTACAAAGCTTATATCATTATCAACTCACCCTGTCTGTCTGTCTGTCTGGTAAAAACGTTTGAAGAAATCTCCCATTTCCCATTCTCGGTTAAAACTTTGCACAATTATACATTGAACCTAACAAGACATGAATCAATTTAAAAAAAAAACTATTAATTAGTTATTTAATTATTGATGATTAATTATTTTGTTCGATATCGAAATAAAGGAAATAAATGGTACTTAATGATAGATATGGATTTATAGATGGATTTCATCCCCTTATTACGTTTTGGAACGATTTCTCTTCCATTTCACATTTTCGGATCATTTGAACTTTTGCATAATTATTCATAGTCGATGACAATACTCGAACCAAACCGAAAATTAACCAATTAGTTTATCATTTAGTACTTATTAATCAATTTTGTTTTATATAACAGAAAGGGAGCTAAACCCTGTAATTTTTCAGTAAACGGCAGTAATTAGCGTCTATTTCCCTTAGATAAGCTTTGTCTTTAAAAAAAAAGTATTATTGTTTCTATTGCTTATTATGTAAATTTCAAACTAATTAATGGGTGTTAGAAATAATATCACTATCTTCTCTATCTCTCTCTTCATCTCTGCCTGTCTTTCATTGTATAGTGATAATTAATAAAAAAAATTATAGAGGTCCAGAAACTATTTAAAAGTTTGACAACTCGCCCCTTACACCTTTTTCTAAACCAAAACTTTAAAAAGAAAAGGGTCTTATTCTTACAACAATTTGTTGGCATACCTATTTCAATTTTTAAACTGTTATAACTTTGTAACTTAACAACACTAGAATTCCGGGGTCGGCAACCTACGGCTCGCGAGTCACATGCGGCTCTTTAATTTCATTCGCAAATATTTATTTTATCGCGGAATTTATTTTTTTTTAAATGTTCGAATCGTCGAATTATGATTAGGCACCGTATATAGCTCTTAGCCACTTCTACTCGCCTTTCACCACAGCCCTTTCCCATGTCACGCATCGTCATAATGTTGTCAGTCGATCGGAATCTTTTGGTCGTCATCGGATGTGTCTAAGTAAGTTTGAATTCGCTTTCGACGCAAGACGAATCGGCATCTTCACCACTCGCTTTGACTGTGACATTTAGTTTGTTGTTTCAAGTAAATGAGTTAGAATCGATTATCTTCTAAAAGTTAGAAGCAATCTACAAGTGATGCGAATCTGGCAAGCTTTGTGGTACCACTAGAAATCGCACAAAAAAAGGCA
Source organism: Biomphalaria sudanica (assembly GCA_036873155.1). Lineage (NCBI taxonomy): Eukaryota > Metazoa > Mollusca > Gastropoda > Planorbidae > Biomphalaria > Biomphalaria sudanica. The sequence continues at coordinate 1,668,804 of JAZGLO010006661.1, forward strand.
AACCAATTCCAGATGGTGAGTATGTCAAAGACTGCTTCCTTCGTGCATCTGAAGAACTGTTTCGTGATTTCAAAACAAACCAGAAATCTTGAAACAAACAAAAAATCAAAGATTTGCCACTATCTGCTAAAACAGTACAAGATAGAATAGCTAACATGTTTTCAAATGTACCATATTTGCAGGTGGAAGATATTCTACTTTCTTCTGTCTTATCACTTGCTATAGACTAGTCTTGCGACATAAAGACACTGCAAAAGTTGCCCATTTTGTCAGGTATATGTCTTCCCAAAGGTCCAAAATAAGAACTTCTATGATTGCTACCGTTCTCGGGACAAACTAAGGAGAAGATGCAGCGCATGCGTGTTTCAATAGCAACTGATGCCACAAGTATGACAAGAAAAAAATAAAGGGGCAACATCGATTTATCAAAGCAAAATAAACCATGGAATTCTTGCGTTTCACTAAATAATAATCCAAACCAAGAAGCGCTTTGTGCCCAAACATTTAAGGACAAAATAGTTGAGGTCATAAATTTGGTAATCAAGATTGTTAACATCATCTTGTCAAAAGCAATCTACCATCGTCAGTTTAAAGAATTCTAAAGGAAATGGAGACTTTCTTCCTTTTCCAAAGGTTAAAACGTTTTGCTTTGTGCTTGAATGAAATAAATATATTCCTAAATGATAAAGACATTAATCACCCTGAATTAGAGAACAACAAATGGTTGCAAAAAAATTACTTTATGGTTGATATAACAATGAAATTAAACGAGCTGAATCTACAACTGCAAGAAAAGTAAAACTCAGTCTATGTTTTGATAAAAGAATTCGTTTGTTTTAAAGAAAAAAAGATTTTTGCAGAAGATATTCAGAGCGGCAAGTTACTTCATTTTCAATCTCTAAAACAGAATCAGTGCAACTTTTGACACAAATTACTTCAGCACAGTTGTAAAAAAAAAATCTAAGATGAATTTCTTGATAGATTTGAGCAGTTCAAAACCAACCATTCTGGCATTCCAAGTAAATCATCTCAACACAAATAGTCAAGAAATCCACATTGATCATTTTGGAATTGATAATAGATCTCTAGACATGTAATTGATCGATTTAAAAATGTGGAAAATGTGTTAAAATCAAGTTGGAAGAGTTGGAGGTCCGGAAATGAGGTAGCCTACGTAACAAGAGTGGACAGCTTTAAAAGGAATACCGCGAGTTGATGAGTTGAATAGTCTTCCAGATTGCTACTGTCCGGTGAAACAAGTTGGCATTTGGAGTGCTGACTATCTTTGGATCGACATATTCGTGCGAGAAAGCGTTCTCTTGCATAAATATAATTAAAAGTAAAGTAAGAAGCCAACTAAAAAATTAAAATTTAGAGTCGTGTTTGAAACTAAAAACAAGCTATGAGCTAAATGTATCCAAACTTTCTATAGTACTGTTTATTACTTCCTCCAATTTGCTCAATTGTTTGTTATTGAAGTACCAGTTAGTGTTGTAAGTAAATGTTTAACTAAATGTTTCCTAAATTATTTTTTTTGGGTGAAAAACACTATTTATATAGAAATAAAAAGTTTCTTTTTTTTCATTAAAAAAGTGTGTAAGTACTATTCATTGTTGGCAAGAAAAAAATATTGTGGCTCTTTAGAAACGTTAAAATTTTGTAAATTTGAATTTTTGGCTATTCGACTCTAAAGGTTGCCGACCCCTGCACTAGTGTTGAAATGAGAAGTTGTAAACCATATATAGCTGTATATACAACTTCAATTTAAAAGTTGTATATATGAATTGATTGGTATTGGTCTTGGTCTAAGCAAACATGACTGTTTTACACAACGCCTGGGAAACATTCTCTTGGGTCACTGTGCACGATGTAAAGCTAGCAAAAATGCAAACTTGCCCTTCTAACGTGTACTCCCCTTGACCCATATCTGTGACCAACTGGTCACTTATGTAACAAGCTAGATTCGAACTCAGCACATTTGGCTCGGAGTCGCGGTGGCTGAGCGGCAAAGCACTTGGCTTCCGAACCGGGGACCGGGGTTCGAATCCTGGTGAAGACTGGGATTTTTAATTTCGGGATCCTCGGGCGCCTCTGAGTCCAGCCAGCTCTAATGGGTACCTGACATTAGTTTGGTTAGGGAAAATAAAGTTGGTTGGTCGTGACACCCTTGTTAACCGTAGGCCACATCATCTGCCCTATAGACCACAAGGTCTGAAAGGGGAACTTTTTTTTTGTACCTTTGGCTCGGTGGTCCAATGCACGTTATAGTTTTGTTTTTATTGTGTCGTCGTGTCCTATTTAATGTCTAGTTCATCTTAAAGTTGGGTCAATATTGGGTCAAGATTCACCCCCCCCCTCCCATTTCTTTTTCCCGAACATTCTTTGTTGTTTTTTTTTGTTTCCATACACCACAGTCCAGAAGTTGACTGAAGACAGCTGGGCAAACTAAAAAGAATCAAAATGCTGCTTTTGTTTCGTTTTAAAGAACTCATTTCTAACTAAATTACTTGACAACCAGACATTGCTTCAGAACTGAGTTTTTACGTATAAGCCCAAATCTGCTTAATGGTGTCAGATGATATCTTATCTTATCTTATATAATACAGACGTTACTTCAAAAAAGAAGATGATCACGTCCTACGTTTAATGCATTTAGTCAATGACTTAAATTCTGTTAAGTCATTGGTTTTCCTGGCTAGCTCAGGCAACCCATTCCATGCTCTAATAGCACTAGGGAAAAAGGAGCATTTGTACAAATGTGTTCTAGCATATGGAATGAGGAATGTACCTTTATCTTTGTGTGTCTTTCTGAGTATTTGATTAAATTTTGTTTTTGTATTTAATGATTATGGTTCAGTGCTTTATGTAAAATTGCTACCTTACTTTTGAGTCTTCTATCCTGAAGGCTTTCTAGATTTAGTGATTTCACTAAAGGTGTTTATTCAAATGTGAATATTCGTTTGTTACGAATCTCGCTGCTCTATTTTGTGTCTGCTCCACGGGGTTAGATTAGTGTAAGGGTCCTCACTAAAACAATGACACGTTAGTGGTGGTGCTTTCAACCTATACGTAATATCGTCTGCTTCTTCTGAATTCCCTGTCTGGGTTTTTTTTTTTTTTTTGAGCTATAAATAATCGCTCTAGACAAATCGAAAAAAGAGAATTATGGATTTAAACTTTGTTTTTTCTTCAACTCCGAATAGACACTGGTTTACTTTCAACTTCAGAATAGACTCAGCTAATTAAAAAAAAAATCCATCTTCAAAAGAATGAAAAAAAATATGTGCGTGAAGAGAAGCGGGGAGAAAATGTGGTTTCGTATTTGTCTGCGGGTCGACGGTGTCTTTGATACGGTGGATGCGCACTTCAGGTAATGTCAATATTAGCAGACGAGAGATCGTACCTCGTGTTGATCTTTTCTTTTTGCCCGATGACTTAGTGAAACAACCAAAGGTAAAAAGTGATAACAACTACAGGGGGTGAGGGGGGGGGGGTAGCAGTCTAGAGAGAGCTGTCTCAAAGTTAGATTAGGCAATGCTGTACGTATGAGTGGACCTACAATACGTCAGCTTGTGTGGGTGTGTGTATGTGTTAGGTGGAAAAAAAAAAGAATTGGATGACATCGCCCTGTTAAAATGGGCTGACAATTTTAGCTCCGACACCTTAACTCTCAAAACAAAAGGGGTAACCACAGAGATAAAAAGAGCAGAAGTAAAATGGAGAATGAATGGGAGTTCAGACAGTTCCGTAGTTTCGAATAACACTGTGAAAAAAAAAAGCGACATTAAACTAAAGCAGCAATTCCCAACCTAATTCAATCTGCGAGCCATTTTAATTTTCAACACTAGTGTCGTGGACCACATGATGGAAAAGATACAAAAACTTAATGAAATTGACCTGAAACTATTTTTTATTTCAAACTAGAGGATTTAGTACTTACATGGAAGTATTGGGAGATTTGAATTTTCTCTTTACCCTTAAAATTTGGCGTAAGTTTTGTTTATATTTTGTTGTTGTTTTTTTTTAAACAGCCACACGTTCTTTATAAAAACAAACAAGTTGGCTAGCATTGGTATCAACTGTCAGACATGTTCTACAAAAAAGTAAAGATCCGTTCACTTTTCCTAGTAGATTCTATAGTACTATTTCATGAACGCACAACGTTAAATCCCTTGGTAGTAATCCATTAGAAAACAGTGAACGTAGGTAAAGATAAATTTTGGAACATTTTTTTAGGGGGAGGGGGGATTTTCTATATTTTTGTGCCGACGTTTCGACGGGCCGGATGGAAGCACGTCGCGGGCCGGATCTGGCCCGCGGGCCGTATTTTGGGCATCACTGAACTAAAGCATTCTGGGAATCTTTCATTTTGAAACTAGATATTGGCTAAGTTAAGTTGAAAATAAGCAGTGTCATAGTTAATGTATATAAATATGCCATTAGTTTAGACCTAATAAACAACCAAGATTTCATCAATATGTTTTTAAAACTAGAAAGTTTTTTTATTCTAGCTATAAATGTATCTTCTCTGTGTTGCTTCTACTCCACAAATTAACAAATAAATAAAAGTTGCAAAATATTAATTAAAAAGCCCACAAAGAAAGTTGGAGGTCCCAAAAAAGAGGCCTAAGACCCAAGGATTCCTATAATGACAAAGCTAAAATTGAATAGCGCAGGTTTCCTAAAAAAAAACTAAATTAAAAGATGCAAAATAGATCCGTGAGATTTGGAACAAACGAATATCGCATTTGATTAAAAACACTTCAGGACAGAAAACTAAACAGTAAAGTTGCAACAATACATAAAACACAGAAACATAACTTACAAATACAATTACTCAGAAAGGACACACAGATTCAAGGCACATTTCTTATTCCATATGCTACGACAAATTCGTACAAGTGCTCCTTCTTCCATTATGCCATTAGATCAAGGAAGTGTTGCCTGAATCAGCCAGGAACACCAATGGCTTAGCAGAGTTTAAGTCGCTAATTAGAATGCACGAGTACATTTAGATTAACGCATGAATACGCGTAGGACGTAATTATCTTCTTATTTGAAGGAACGTCGGTAATTTATAAGATAAGATAAAGGTGTGCCGTCCAATGTGCCGTATTCTTCATTCGGTATCTCCCGCTCTTTGGGGGGCTGTCATTGGCCTTGTTTCCCTAAGTCTTGACTAGTGGTAGTAAAATGAGACAGTGAAACAGTGTCTGAAACACGAATCCTTGCAAGTAAAAACAAAATGTCTGCCGCCATTTTTTTTTTGTTACTTTCAAGCGTACTTGATTGAACGGTGTCAAAGTTTGCTTTACCCTTCGGCGACTCTTCAGATTGTGTCACGTGATACCAGCCAATCAACTGGAACGTGACCCAACGTCTGCTGAAGCTATGTTTACTTTGTTCTTTATTAAAAGACTTAGTGACAGAAGAAAATTAAGCTTATTTTGTTCCTTATTAAAAGACTTACTGACAGAAGATGATGTTTATTATATTAGAAATGAAACTGACAGAAGATGATGTTTATTATATTAGAAATGAAACTGACAGAAGATAATGTTGATTATATTAGAAATGAAACTGACAGAAGATGATGTTTATTATATTAGAAATGAAACTGACAGAAGATGATGTTTATTATATTAGAAATGAAACTGACAGAAGATGATGTTTATTATATTAGAAATGAAACTGACAGAAGATGATGTTTATTATATTAGAAATGAAACTGACAGAAGATGATATTTATTATATTAGAAATAGAATCTACTTCTTTCTTTATGTTTTCGCGCTAATATCATCAAAATGTTATATCTCAGAATCAGTGCTTTTTTTTTGTAGAAACAAAATACGTGCCGGTACTCAGTGATGGATTGCCTAACCTTTGATTACTTTTTTTTTTTTTGCAGAGAAAATGAGTGCCGGTACTCAGTGATGGATTGCCTAACTTTTAACTACTAATAAATTAATAATAAACGTTAAAATACAAGAAAAGCAATATTTTTTCCTCCACATCGAAAAAGGTGCCGGTACGCAGTACCGGTGCGTACCGTCACAAAAAGCACTGCTTAGAATATTAAAATACGTACTGCCACTATACTGAAGGTCAACAATCTTGTCTATTATGGATTGACATTTGTGATGAGAAACAGAACCAATGTATATTGATTAATTCCGGTGAAGAATTCTTGAAATTTAACTTCTGAGCCCCCCCCCCCTCCAATAATTTTTCTTTAAACCTGTCTAGCTCTGAAAATTTTCTTTGAACTGATTTCCTTAAAATAAGCAAATGGCAAAAAGTTATATTCCATTTGATTAGTGGAGATTTTCAAGATAAACTTACCAATGTCAAGGACACTATACTGGACTTCATAATTGCAGACGATATACAAGTTCCACACAGAATAGTTTAAAAAGTGTAGACGTGCAGACATTTCACTTTCATAGTGTATCGCATAGCAACTCTTCCTTGATTTGCTACGCCGGAAACACCATCAAACTTTACTATTTCTAGGTTTCCCGCCATTTTTTAAAATCTCCAATAATCCAACAAGCCCTTGGCTTTGTAGTCAACGGACAGAACAAAAAAAAAACTCTACAAAAACAATTAAAAGTCCATAACAATAATGCTAAACAAATAAGCTTGCACTAGAATTTGAATCCTTGATATATGCATTAAAAATTCGAACATTTTCAGCAAGGTCAGAGCTATATTAGAACTATTTTGACATCCCAACACAACCCATTTGATGGATGGCGTCCCTTGAGCTTTCAAAATGTGTCTTCGGGCGAACGGTACTAACAAAATTTACTACCTCCTTGCCAAAAAAAAAATAACGCTCCATTTTTTAATGGTTAGAATCCCCTTAAAGCAGCGGTTCTCAGTCTTTAAGGCTCGGCGACCCCTTTTTACAATCTCCCACTCTGCCGCGACCCCCCCCCCCCTTGTACACATAAATAAGCAATAGAAGAATAGACAAAAACAATTAATTTTGTCGATGGTCTTAGGCGACCCCTGGCAAAGCGTCAATCGACCCCCCAAAGGGGTCGCAACCCACAGGTTGAGAACCCCTGCCTTAAAGCTACATCTAAAAGCTTCTACATAATGTCTGAGTAAAACGGAAAATTAGATTGCCCTGAGGGAATGAGATTATCTTTATTGACTATTTAAAAAGAACTTTTAAAAAATCTGGCCGTCTGGAACGTAAGAAGGTTCCAAAATATTATAGTTGCCTCGTGGATGTGGAAAACGCAATTCAATAGTTTCAAATATTTACATCTAGGTTTATTATTATTTGTTTGGTGTAATGCACCCATTTGAAGACACATTTCCTTATGGATTATGGATAATAAAGATTATTATTATTATTATTGATTTTTCTTTTAGAGATTTGGGTTAACACGAAGTGTTTATGTGCCAGGATTCAATTCTTATATTCTGTGTTATGTTTACAAGATGTTTACTTTTTAAAAATAAAATTTGATGGGGAAAGAAAATCACAACAAGAGAAGTAACCCAGGCTTCTCTTTTTCACACACAAAACAGTCGAGTTCTTTGAAATGTTTCCTGCTTGAACCAAATTAAAATCTCCAAAATAATTCTAAAACATGATTTTTATTTTAAGTAAACAAATGCTGCATGTTTGCATATATAAATTATTTGACAATCAAATGCATATAATAAAACTCATTAAGCACACTAAATTTACCTACATAGTTGCATTATTGATATATTATAAGAGACCAGGGACGCTATTAGATACCAATCTTATTCATTTTATTTATATGGTAATAAAAATAGAAGTCACACTACAGACTCAATATATTGAATGCCTCGAGAGTCGATACCAATAGTTATAAAATGCCTGAACACTGACCTGCAACGTCACAATCTGTGGGCAGTTTAAACCTATGGCTCGTTATCACGTCAAAGGCCAGTGCGTCGTGGCAACGGGCATTAGGTCTAAACTGCCCACAGATTGTGACCTTGCAGGTCAGTGTTGAGGCCCTCTATAACAAATGGTCTCGGTTGTTTACACATTAAATTCTATATATAAATATACATATATATATATTCACACACATATATAGCTTAAAAAGCTGATTTCAACGAGTTCAAGTTATCTTGTAAATTAATATGAAAAGAAATTTAAATACAAAATTATTTTCTTCCTCAGCTCTATTGCACGGAAGTCTCTTACGAAAAGTTCCCAAGAATGGCTGACTTCCGGTGGCGACGAAGGAGAAATATTTCACCTGGAGCTGCCCACAGGAGTCGAGGCACGACTCGCGCGCCTGAGTAGTCTTGATGGCGGATCCGTCAGTAGCCTAGCGCTCGGAGCTGGCTGCAACAGTGAGGACACTGGCTATTCCTCAGACCAGGAGTTGAGCTTGCTTGAACAAGCCAGTAAAATCGCTAAGAAAAGGAGCAAGTCCAACAAGCTGTCCAGTAAAGCCAGGACGTCATCTTCTTCTTCCGGTTCTGATAAGCTGTCGGTGGGAACCACGAAAAGTAGGTCAGTGGGCGGATCCGTTTTGGACGAGAGCCTTGACGACGGTGTCTTCCTGCAGAAGTCCAACTTCCGGTCAAGTCAAACTAGCACGGTGTCCTCCAGTTCCACGTCTTCTCATTGCAGCTGCGGGGAACAAAGTCACGTGACCTCACGTCATATTCACAGAACTAGACCCTCCTGCGCTCATACTTTATCCAAACATTGTGACAATCATCACGACTGGAGAACCACCGAACTGGAAGTGTCTGTGCACTCATCAAATGCCTGGACTAGTTCCTCTCCAAACGGAAGTGCCTTGTGCGAACAACTTCTCGGCATTGTCCTGCTCGCCAAGGACGATAACTCGTACAGCAGATTCAATGGTTCTCACGTCATAATTAAAGGACTTCTACCGCACAGTGATCCTGTCATGAAGCCGGAGATTCTAATAGGTAAATATCAAACATTTTATTATTTATGATTTAGATGTTTGTTCAATTATCTTAGCACTAGCTTAAAACGTCACGAAGAGACGCCAGTCGCTAGGATTAGTGTCAGCCCAGCCCTCCCATAAATCTTACACTACACGGGTTGGAAGGGGCCACAAAACGACGCATACACCCAGACCTTCTCAGAAAAATGGCATTAGACACTAAAGACGTATCCACCTAATGCTATAGTCTGTTACACAGACGGGTCGGTTCTGAAGGACCCGTAAGAGCTGGGTATGGGGCCTGTATCTGCTACTCAGACCTCGAACCAGACAATCTGTCAGGCACTTGCGGCCTCGCTGCATATAGCTTCGACGCTAAAATTTCAGCGATAACAATTTTACTCAAACACATGCTCCAAAAACTGCGTGAATACAAAACCGTTGATACGACAATTATACGAGAGTGGGTACATGAAAGATGGTTGAAATCCTGGGATGAATCCGAAACTGCCAGGGGAGTCTGGCAGCACATGTGCCACCCTAACCGAGATGACCCGTGGTGGAGGCTAAAAGGGTCGGAACAGTCGCAGTTGCGTACGGGACACTGCCTCATTGGTGCACATATTGCCCGGTTCCGGCCCAATTTTGATGCCCGTTGCCGACACTGCTATTGGCTAATGTTGTTCCCCCCCCCCCCACCCTTACTATCATCCTTTCACAAATTATAAAATAAACTATTCAATAAAGTCTGTTCTGTTTTCTATTATTCTTGCTGGAACATTGTAGTTCGCCCATCGTGGTTCGATGATGACCACTTTTGTCATCCAGGGGGAGCTGGGGGCTTTGCATTGGGGTTTTGTGCCTCCTCATGTGGCTGGTGAGACCTATGTGAGCTCGGAATGTTCGGCTGCACACTGGGCAGGTTATTCCAGCTGGAGCTAGTGTCATTGGCCTTGCTTTTCTTCTCTGGCGCTTTTGTTCTGCCAGCGCTGTTCTCTTGTCCTCAGCCATTTGTGCGCCAGTTTTGCTGGAACAACACCGAAGCTAAATACGTACATTCATTGGTTATTTAAAAACAACAACTATAAAATGTGCGCGATTCATTCATTTTATCTTGTTTTTTTTTTTTTTTCTGGCATTTCGGGTGTCACGCGGTGCGGGAGAGCTTCTGCACCCCCTAGCGACGCCATTGACTTCAAGTAGAACGACAGTAAATAACGACAAATTAGTGATGACGCCTAAATGACTCTGCCTAACGGACCGTTGCGGATTTTTTTCCCCAGTAACGTATTATGTCTGTGTTTCTTATTGTTTTGGTTTTGTTTTTGAAATTTGGGATGAAACAAAGAAGGCCATGTAATCAACAGAGACTTCTAATGTATATGTACGTATATCGCTGAAATAGAATTGGTTATTAAAATGTTCTATTTATAGCCTACACGTATTTAAAATGTATGACTACGATGGGGGTAATGGTGGACAAGAGGGCCCTGTGTTATGTTCTGTAAAAGTAGATCTTATTAAAGTGCTCTACGCCCTCAAGATCTAAATAATCTATTGGGCAAATAAATCTTAAATCAATATCTTTTTGTCTCGTCTGTGTTGGTTTTTCACTATCACACTCAGTAGTTTCCCCCTTTTAAACTAACATTGACATACCTGTTATCTATATCTCTGACATTGTTCTTACAGAGTCTAGCATTTAGACTTGAACATCACATGACATGAGACGGGAAGGAATCAATATAAACATAACTAGAATTGGACATATAGGCATATAGACATATGACTACATTTACAGCTTATAAGCCGAATCGGAAAAGTCATTTCTTACAATGGGGAGTATAAAATATAGACTTGAATTGGGATTTTAAAGAATGTTTTACACGTTTCGTATGTTCCTTTAGGATTGAGATTGTCACATCCTAGCCCAAACCTCCCTCGTGACGGCAGGGGATGGCTGGGTTCGAACCCGGGACCATTGAGGCTTTAGGGGGGGACCCGCGATAAAGAGAATCATACTGATATGTGCGGCCCTAATGCGACATTCGCGCACTGCTAAGTCCGCCTCTGATCCTGCTTACTTCAATGATGGTGTTTGTTTTTAAATGGGAAATACAAGCTTTTGAAGGCCTACAGTGTACAGTCTAAAGCAGTGTTTCCCAAACTGTGTTCCGCGGAACCCCAGTGTTCCGCCAGGCCTGAATTGGTGTTCCGCGCACTACTGGAATAATGAACAAATAGGACAACACGTGAGTTAATGTCTCAAAAAAAAAAAATTAAATAAATAAGCAAAGTGTTCGCAAAATACTCAGAATGTGCGAAGTGTTCCGTTTAGGAAAAAGTTTGGGAACCACTGGTTTGAAATAATCAAAATATACCAGACATAGTTTAACGTGAGTAAAAAGGGGGTGGGAGGGTACCTCTTACAAGAACTTTCAATCTGTGTATGGAAAATGTATAAAGCTCACTTGTTTCATTCATGACAATGTTATGAACCAAAAAGAAAGTTCATTTAAGTCACGTACGTTGAATTGATGAAATTCTTTGCATAAAGTACGTGTAGATGCTTACGGCAAACGAGGGTGTCATGTGGCTAGCACAATGACCTACCCGTTAGGGTTGGGTGGAGTCAGAGGCCTCCAAACAATCCCAATGTTCACAACTCCTTTCCTCATCGGGATTCGAGCTTAAAACCCACGGTTTTGGAAGCCAAGCGCTTTGCCACTCGGTAACCATGGAAATTGCTCTGGCTATTTATCCTAATAATTACTAAATACACACTAGCTGAACACAGAACTAGATCTACCTCAGTCAACACTAAACTTAAAAATGAAACAACAGTCATAATCAATCATCACACTTTAGATCAATGCAACTTCAAAAATAACCTAACATACACATCAATAACATTAAAGAAGATTACCCATCACAAATGGAAGTTCTCAATCAGACACAGTAGAAATAAATACCTTTCACTGTTAATATTAATAGCAGGAGATGTAGAGTCAAATCCAGGGCCTAGATCTGAAGATAGATGCAACATCTGCAAAAAAGTATGCACCATGAAACAGAAAGCCATTCAATGTGACACCTGCGATGAATGGTACCATGCATCATGTCTCCATATGAATACACCTGTGTATTATGCCTTAGGCAACAAAGATGCATCATGGCACTGTGTACCGTGTGGGTTACCTCAGTTTACATCAGGACTGTTTGATTCCTTTGATGCGGACACTTCTAACCCATACAACATCTTAAACACCATCCCAAAACCAACTCACCAACCACTAGCCAGATCCACTCCTGTTAAACCTAAATCTACTAAAATTAATACAACAGCCTCACTAAACAAACCTCCTAAAGAAGTAATACCAAAATACCTTAAAACCTTAGTAATAAATTTTCAAAGTATTAGGAACAAAACAGCAGACTTAGAAATTTTATTAGAATGTGAGAAACCAGACATAATTGCAGGAACAGAAACTTGGCTACATCCTGAAATTTATAATGCAGAAATTTTCAATAGTAATTATGAAATTTTTAGAAAAGATAGGGCTGATAATCATGGAGGAGTTCTTTTAGCAATAAAAAACACTCTTATAGCTGAAGAAATTACCTTACCTAACTCAAAAAACATAGAATCTACATTTTGTAAAATTAATACCACCTCAACATCCCTTATAATAGGCAGCATTTACAGACCACCAAATTCTAGTTTAGAATACATGCAGGAACTATGTAATCAGATTACTACACTTAAAGAGACAAATAAAAATGCAGTTTTTTGGATTATGGGTGACTTCAACCTACCTGATATAAATTGGAAAACACTAACCATAGATAAACACCAAAACCTTAAGGACATAAATGAGCTTTTCATAGAAACTTTACACAACCTAAGTTTAGATCAAATCATTAAAAAGCCAACTAGATTAAACAACACATTAGATCTCTTCTTAACCAACAGACCTGGATTAGTAGTTGATTATGATATTATCCCTGGTCTATCAGACCATGAGATCATAAAAATACACAGTCAGATAAAAGCAGTAGCCAATACAAAAACCAAAAGAAAAATCTTACTCTGGAATAAATGTAACCTAACACAACTACACCAAGCTGCATTAAACTTTCAACAAACATTCTTATTAGAAAAAGACATTAACCAACCAGTCGATGACCTCTGGAATTTCATTAAAAACCATCTTAAAAGCATTATAGAAAATCATATACCAACTAAATACACATCAAACAAAATAAATAAATGCTGGTTTAATAATAGACTAAAGAAGCTTTGTAAACAGAAGGAAAACCTATATAGAAAATTTAAAGAAACCAAGGCAGAAAGAGTTTACAAAAAGTATATAAAAATTAAACACCTAACCCAAAAAGTAAGCAGACAGCTGCAGAGTGAATACATAAACAATGTAATATCTAAAGATAACAACAAAAACCTATGGTCATACATTAAGTCTAAGAAAATGGAAACAACAGGCATAGCGCCATTAAAAGATGAACATAACATAATACATAATGATAATGAAACTAAAGCAAACATCCTAAACAAATACTTTGCATCAGCATTCTCAGCCCCAGGAGACAAAGACATATTTCTTAATTTGAACCAAGTAGACAACATAGAAGATTTAGTAGTACAAGAAAATGGAATTAAAAAACTATTAGCCAACACCAAACCAAATAAAGCGTCTGGACCTGATGGTATTCCAGCTAGATTACTCAAAGAACTAAGCAATGAGCTAGCCCCAGTGTTCAAAATACTCTTTCAGGCATCGCTTAACCAGGGCAGAGTACCAAAGGACTGGAAAGAAGCTAATGTCACCCCCCTATTTAAAAAAGGAGAAAAATCTGATCCAGGAAACTACAGACCAGTATCACTTACCAGCATCACATGTAAAATACTAGAACACATAATATGTAGCAACATCATAAACCACTTAGACAAACATAATGTCCTCACCCCATACCAACATGGCTTTAGGAAATATAGATCATGTGAAACACAACTAATAGGACTAATTGATGATTTCTCAAAAGGTTTAGATAATAGTGAACAAATAGATGCTATCTTACTAGATTTTTCCAAGGCTTTTGACAAAGTTCACCACCATAGTTTGCTTAAAAAATTAAAATATTTCGGCATTAACGGTCCACTGTATCAGTGGATTAAAGATTTTCTGATAGGGAGAGAACAAACTGTAATAATAAATGGCTCTAAATCAACACCAATAACAGTAAACTCAGGTGTACCTCAAGGAACAGTCTTGGGTCCACTACTATTTTTAATTTACATAAATGATTTACCAAATTGCATTAGTTCAGGAACAAAAGTCAGATTATTTGCAGACGATTGCATAATATATAGAACAATAAAAACAAAACAAGACACAGATATTTTACAAAGAGAATTAGATGAATTACAGAAATGGGAATCAAATTGGAGCATGTCTTTCCACCCAGAAAAATGTCAGTTGTTAAGAGTAACAAAAAAAATTAAACAAATTAATTCCACTTATCTTATTCATGGCAAACCAGTAACACAGACTAAAAACTCAAAATACCTAGGTGTTATAATAAATGAAAAACTGTCATGGAATCCACATATTGATGAAACTATAAAAAATCCAACAAAGCATTAGGGTTTATTAAAAGAAATTTCTATAAATCAAATAAGAACATAAAACTAAAATGTTATTTAACCTTGGTTAGGCCAATAATAGAATATGCATCCACCGTGTGGGACCCCTCAACTCAAGAAAACATTAAGAAACTGGAACAAACACAAAATAGAGCAGTGAGATTCATAACAAACGAATATTCACATTTGACTAGGGTAACACCATTAGTAAAATCACTAAATTTAGAAAGCCTTCAGGACAGAAGACTCAAAAGTAAAGTAGCAATTATACATAAAACACTGAACCATAATCTTCAAATACAAAAACAAAATTTAATAAAATACTCTGAAAGACACAAAAATAAAGGCACATTCCTCGTCCCATATGCTAGGACAAATTTGTACAAATACTCCTTCTTCCCTAGTGCTATTAGAGCATGGAATGGGTTGCCTGAGCTAGCCAGAAAAACCAGTGACTTGGCAGAATTTAAGTCATTGGTTAATATGCATGACTAAATGCATGACGCGTAGGACGTAATCATCTTCTTTTTTGAAGTAACGTCTGTATTATATAAGATAAGATAAAAGTAGTTGTACATAGCTAAATTCAGGATCCTAACTGTAGTAGTTCAGCTGACTATTTCCGTAGGTTATTTGTACATAAATAAATGTTCATTTAGAGTAGGCCTATTTACACTGACTAAATTCTAGATAGTAGGCCTACATTTTCTTGCACATGATTTTTCACTGACCAGCATTTTTAACGTTATAAAATGCAACGTTTATGTCAGAAAATAAATGTATGGTCTTAAATATTATGGTAATTTTTGTAAATACATCGCGCCTGCGGGTTGGGAAATGGAAGGGGTTAATATAATCGGAGATTTAAAAATTCAACAATTACTATGTACTAAATTGTTGCAAGAAAGGGAGACTACTACTGCAATTCAGTTTAAAATATATTAGTCTAGAACTCTAGGCCAATAGACTCCAAGTTTGAGTCACTTATATTTCTATCATGTTTGTCATAAGTAGACTAAATGCAAGTTAGCTGAGTTCGCTTACAGGGGATATCACTCTTGTCTAGTTTTAGTGCAGACTCAAGAGTTTCACTTAATACATTTTTATGTTCAATCTAATGTCTGCTGCATGTAAAGATTTTCTAGATCTATACTTGTCAGTCGAATGTCAGTATAAAATATAGATCTAGGCTTCCTGGTTGTATTGTGCCTAGTCGCAGCATAGGTATGACCTCACGGTACTTCTAGCATTGTTGTGGCATGGCTCGGGGTCATAGTGTAGAAAATGTGTCAAGCAAAACTAAATGAATACAGCCGTGTGCTTGGGCTTGTAGATAGAGAAAGTTAGATTTTCCTGCATACCTTCTGTGCTACGTAACTGTGTGTGCGTGCTCGCTTCGAGCAGATGTGTTGTATTATCTAGGAAGCCTGTGCAGGGCTACAGGAAGAACAATTTAGTGAGCACCGTCAACTGCAATAAAAGTTATCTTTCCTTGCTCTATACAGGCAGACGATTGCACAGTATCGATGAGCAGGAGTTAACATGGTGCAACATGGACACTCTTATGTCCAGTATTAGCAAGTTTAAAAAGGTACAATTACAATTACAAATTTAGCTCTTCTAGTTAATTTTCATGTGTATAGCTTAGTAATGTTGATATTTTTAGTTTGGTAATGTTTATATTTTTAGGTTGTAATGCTGATGTTTTTAGTTGTGTAATTTTGATATTGTTTTTACAAATCATATATCAACTCACTCTGTCTCAGTGTTTGTTCGGTACAATTGTTGTACACATTATTTGAAAAAGAAACTTCCCATTCTCGGATCAAGTGGAAACCTTACACAATTATTCACTGTACCAAACAAAACATGAATCAATAATAAAAAAAAGTTAACCAACCAGTTAATAAGATAATTAGTGGTTATTAATTATTTTTATTGACATTGAAAAAGGGGGGGAAAAAAATTAGAGTATTGATATGTATGCCTTTAAATGTGGAGTTCTTGCCTCTAGACAACCCTTTTTTTAAAGTATTTTTTTTTTAATGTTGTTTGTTTTTTTGTAATCATGATGTTTTAGTTATTGAAATGTGTTTTGTTGTACATTTGAGGTCACGCGTTGTTGCATCACTCTTATTTTTACAACTGCCTTAATTGTTTTTAGGTCAAGCTGACCTTAAAGTCTCTCAGGCCAGAGAAATCTGAACTTGATCTGGAGAAGCTGGTCAGCATCTTGACCTCCGAACCTCATGATCACCATGGAATGGAGGGTATGGCAGCCATGTATCTGTCACTGGAAGGCTCCAGCGAAGATGACTCTGGAACTAGTCATGTAAGGATTATGGCATTATGTCAAACAATCAGCTTACTGGCTTCATAGCATTGACAAGGGCTTATCATCAATGAAATAATCTTTGTCATTAAAAATTATGTTATTACAATGACATGAGTGAAACTATCACTGTATAAAATCAGCATCTGTACTGACATAACATGAGAGAAAATCAACAACAGTTATGTTTTTGTATAATATTAACATTAACAATGCTATAATATTTAAGTCATTAATTAACATGCATGACTAGATTGACCTACGGACATACGTATAACATAATCACTTTCTTTTCTGAAGTAACATCTGTATTTTATAAGATAAGATAAGTTTTGGACATTCCTTTTGGAAAAGAAGATCATTACTTAATAGTCCAAACATCCTGCTGGGCTGTAGGGATTGATGGCAATCTGGGTTCAAACTTTCCCCATGACCAGATAGCCACCTAATAGTACTGACATATTTCCATTGCTTTAGATGATATTAATGATATTTATATAAACCACACATTGCTAACTGCTTCTCAAGGATAGAATCAATAGTATCAATGTTAACAATACTAATTTTAAAATTTGAAGTCTGTCATTCTTGTACTTGTGTATAGATATATTATAGAATATCACAGGAACAGCATCTTAACCTTGTGAACTCTGAGTACACATGTTCAATCCTTTTTTTCCTCTATTAGATCATCCTTAGTAAATCTGATGATATTTTTTTTTCTCATTCCATTGCTTCTTTTAAACCTTTACCATCACAAAAAATATTTTAAATAATCAAGCAACATTACACCATTTATAATATTGTGAAAAAAAAGTATTTATTATAAGTTAAAGACAAACCCTGGGTACACCACATACATTCTTTATATGTCAATATGTAGTTGTTAATTTAGACAATACTAGACATATAATACATATGTACAAGTCTGACTGCAAATGATAAATTTATATGTGTTATATTGTATGCAGTTTTAACTGTCAACATGATGGTGCCTAGTTCGAAACCTGTCAACTACCCTCCCCTGTCCTTCTGCAGGAGGTTTTGGCTACAAAATACTAATCTTCTTTTCTGAAGAATAATTTGACATTAATTATTCAAAAACTGTGCATGAAAAAAATATTTTTGTTGTTTTTGCCAATAATAAAATAATAGGATAATTAAATTGCATAACATCATTATGATATCTGTTTCTAGGATGGTTTAGTGTACAGCTACCCTGCAGAGAAAAATTCTCTCCACCAACTACAAGGCATGTTCTATACACTGGCACATCTTGTCAAAGACATCAAGTCAGCTAGCACTATTAGAAAGTCAGTATCTCTCTGTATTGTGCAATACATTACTATGTAATGAGAAGTTAATTAACTTTTTGATTTTTATAGCACAATCATGATATTTATAGAGTGTATGTACATGTTTCTGATGTAGCCATGTGAAGAGGTGAGCAGATGGTTTTGGTTGTGTAGGCTGAATAGATTCTGATGAAATCATGAGGTGGTCTGTTCTGGTTTAGTTTATAAATACTGGTGTTTAAGTTGAAGAAAAGGAATACAAGCAAGAAAAGACATGTACCTTTATTCTAATTTAAGAATTTTATACGCGTACATCAGTTTAGTTGTACTAGCTGTATAGAGTAAAAAATAAAAACTAAGTTCTGAGTATCAACAATGATCTAGACCAAATGAGATGAATACTTGGGTCTGCATAGTTGTTTTTTTTTAGTATAATCTTTTTTACTTTTCATTCACTAAGTCAATGTTCTTTACCTAAGTATATATTATGTAGTCTCAGTGGAGTTATGCTAGCCTTTTCATTCTTATGGAAATACTAATTAACCTTTAGTAATGAATTGCTTATCCCATTTTTTTTCCTCTTACAGTACAACCTTGACCATAGATGACCAGAGAATCCATGTTGCCTACCAACAAGAGTATTCAGACATCTTGGTTTTTGCAATGCCAGCATCTCAGTGAGATATTTTTTTTAATGTTGCAATAGTTTACAAATATTTTATAAACTTTAACTAGCAATTTTTTGTATTTGATTCTATAAGTCATTCAAATATTATTTTCTTAACATAAAATCTTTGGCTTCTGAAAGAATAGAATAATATAAATGGCTTAGCAATATCTCAAGTATTGAATAGTTCAGCCTGTAAGAAAATACAAAGAAAATTATTATCCTTATTGTCGTTATAAAATTGCCTATTTTTTTGGAGATTGATATTATTAAACGAGTTGTTTTTTTTTTTAATCTGTTTATCATTCATATTAACATTGACAGTAGAGAATTAAAGAAGTGTGCATAGTCAAAAAGTTTCTGCATTTAATTTTGCAGTGTTTCAGTTAGCCAGTTAAACACATTGTTGTCACAGTTTGCCAGACTTTTGAGGATTCTGTATGGATCTATCGAATCTGCTTTTAACAAAAGCCATCACTCTGGATGGATAGACAACATTTTGACCTACCTCTTTCGACAAGTTATGCAGACCTCGCAGATATTTTCCACAAATTCATCACCCAGAGGACTGAAAGAGAAGGTCAACCTTGCTTCTGAATGTCTACCATTTGTCAGATATTCCCATCATATCTCTTCCATAAGTTTACCAGAAGATCTCAAGGTTAGTTACTTCTCAAAAATAAGAAAAAAGTGAAGTAAATTTTGTGGTGTTGTAAATGTTTTCTCTTTTGATAAACATATTCTAAATTTTAAGATGTTCAATTAGAGGATATGAAAGACCCTAGCAAAATTTATCGTTTCAGGTTGAGGTTGACAAGTCATTAAGCAAATTCTCCTCATCTGATTTTGCAGATATGGTTAGTAGCTTCTAATTACATCCCTTATTTTTTTTTTGCTCCTTGAGGCATTTTTTTGTCCTCAGAGTTTAGAGGCTCTCCAAATTCTATGCAGACTTCCTTTGAGATGAATTACAGAGATCTAACCAAGAAAACAAGACTAGAATCCTTGAGCCAAACTATATTTTTACTAACCTTTTCATCCTCTTTCAAATTCTCAATTATATGATAGATTTATAAGCATATTGAACAAAATCTTTTTTTTTTAAGAAATGTCTCTAAATATATTATTGTCCTGATGCATCTCAAAAAAACCATATTAGAAATATTTTTATAATTATCCTTTATTGTTAGTATTAGAAAATTTGAAAGACTAAAATTAAAATTTCTTTTATATTTCCTAATAGTCTGAAAATTTTTATGGTTGCCGACGGAAGTACCACATATTGGGTTCATGTTTCTACTACTCTGGTCAGTTGGTCAGTAACCAGCTGGCACCCTCTGACCTCCAGGACATTCAACTGTACCTCCAGCACCATGGTCTCCTGGAGCTGACTGCACGCTGCAGTGTGGCCCAACTGGTGGTGTGGCATGAAGTGTACCCTACAAGATTCTGCCATGACATCGCAGATATCAACAACACTTTTGGCTACTCTGAGCCGAATGCCAGATGGTGTCATCTTATTGTTGGATTGGTAATAATAGACTTTGTTATACTATGACAGTACTTTAGTCCTACAGTTATAATTACATTAAACACGCATTACTGTCACAAGCTAAGCTGACATCGGCAGTACACTGGTTGGTTTATTTCATATGTGAATTAAATATTGTGATTCTATACATGATTATTCTTGCTTGGAATTTCAATTCATGGATTATTTTCTGTGCTGTAACAATTGTGGAGCATGTTGTGTTCATGTAAGGACAATGAATCTGTTAAATTAATCCTCGCAACTGAACATTTACAAAGTTCTAACATAACACAAGTGTTATAAAGACAATCAAAGTTGATAACATGTTTCTGTGTTTGTAAAAGTATGTTATTTTGTCTTCCACAGAAATATGGCATCTTTTGTTGTCTGTTAGAAACTGTCAGTGTTCCAATGAAGTAAGTCATTTTTTAACTAGTGAATTATACTGTAGTCGCTGTATTTTTTAAAATTTATTTTAAGTCTGACCAGTCAGAGTAAAAAAGGGAAGGTACTCATTTCAGACCTATGTGGCACTTGATGTATAAGTCATTTGTTTCATTAGCCCACTGTTAATGAGGGTGTCACGTGGCTAGCCAGCAGGTATTCAGGAGAGTTGGATGCCCTAAATATCAAGAAATTCATATACCCAGCCTTCACCAGGATTTAAATCTGAGACCCCCTCAGTTCAAAAGCCAAGCAATTCACCACTCACCAACCTGGTTTCAATCACAACCAGCCAAATAAATGTAATATCTCTGTTTTCATGGTCAGATGTTAGTCCCAGAGATATGATGTTAAAGAGTTTCAAATTTAGAAACATACACTGGATGAAGTACGGCATAAATCAAAACATTAATATCGTAAAACATTTTTTTTTTAAATTTCAGAAAATTATCTCCCCTAAGTGCAGATGTGTTCTATATTGATCAAGCAAAGGCCTGCCTATTGCAATTACAGACACCAAATTTACTGGCAGCTCTTAATATCAGGTAAATTAATGCACAAGACAGTGTCATTGAAGCATATTAACAGGAAATCTTTTTCTTTGAGCTCTATACCATATTTATACTAGACTGTGCATTTGAGAAGTAACAGCTTCAAGCTGGACAAGGTCATTGTGTCAATCATAAATTTTTTTTTGCCATTTTTCTTGTTCACATTTACAGCTTAATCAAACAACTAGTTGGTCTTAAAAAATATGCTAAATTAACAGCATTAGAAGAGCAATAGAGATAAGTTAGTACAGAAACAACACTGATCATTTTATTTATGTGAAAAAAACAACAGAATTTAAGATACATTTTAAAAAGAAAAGTTTTGAATGAACAAGCCCATTATTAATTAAATAATAATTTTTGTTTTCTATTTTAATTGCTGATGATAAATGGGATTGTAGTCAAATGAATCTTTTAAATAAATGTGAATAAATCTGATCACTGACATTCACATTATGAATACAGTACATACAATATTCATGAAATATATTTAGTAAAGCATTTATCATATAAATAGTGCATAAGAATGGCCAAAATTAGAACCAAAAAAAAATTTGTATAATTTCTTGATTTTACAGATATTTAAAACAAATGTTGACCAGCTTATCTCAATGTATTTTCTATTTTCAAACTTTATCTATTTCTATGTCGGAATTGATGTAATGTTTTCTTTATTTCAATACTGTGTGTAGCTGAACCTTTTACTTGTTAACAGTTCTCTTAAATGACAAGATGTTTATTCATGGACACTAATCTAGTGTATTTATACAGGATAAAATAAAAATAAAATAGCACAACCCATCATGAAGTATAAGAATCAGTTAAAACAATAATCTAATCCACAATCATGAAAAGTCTATTCTTAACATTCATATTACACACAAAGCACTGTAACAAAATTATTAACAAATAATTAAACAAATTAATATCAAATTTAGGTATGCAACATAACTCACTGATTGACCTTTTCTAAACCTCTTTAACTCCCTCTATTACTGACCTACTAAAAGTGTTTGATCTCTCCAACCTTGTACTTTAAATGTTGTTCACACATTTTTCATTCATTTCATGTAAATAAATTATACCTTTTACCTCAAAATATGTACACTTTGGTCTGGTTTTAATTGATATGATTATTATCATTTATTTTTCTTTCTAAAAATTGATTTTCTCACAGTGTCAGCAGGGAGTGCCAATCGGCTGTGACTAAATCCGACTACTGTGCCACTTACATCAAGACCAGCTATGAAAAAACAACCCAGATGTTTGGTGAGAGCCTGAAGCAGAAGTCCCACAGCAACAGCTCTTTTGTGGCAGCATTGCAATCTGATTGGAGGAAACTATCTCCCCGAACAGTTGCTACTGGAGAAAACTTTTACCAGGTAATAAGACCTGCAGTAAAAATTGGGTCCATTTGAAAAAGAAATAAAAATCCTTTTTAATTTTTAAGAAATAAATGTTTCTACTTACAAAGACTACAAGAGATAAGCTGGATGCTTTTTTATTTGGAAACTTAGTCTGATGTTAGATTGGCCCACAAGTATAATGTGAGATATGCTTACAAATATAATACCAAATAGGCCTACAAATGCTATATAATGAATGTGTTTTAAGATTTGTACACAAATTCTGGGACTTAAATAGATTCTAGCAAGTGAACAAAAAGTCTAGAAAATCAAGTGTTCTCTGGCATTGACCGTCTATGAGCAAATAGCTCTCACAAATATCCTTTCTTTTGTAAACATTTTCATCTTTGTAGTTTAATTGAATGGGAAGTAACTGGTGTTTCAAAAGTCACCTGTGTCAACTCAACCCTTGTGACTGGTTACCACACTTAGACCAATGCAGTTAAGAAACTCTTCACCTTTTTAAATTATCCATTCATGTTATGTTTAGATACACTCATTACTTGGCCCATTTCTTTTCACACAGCTGCCATTGAGATTTTATTGCCAGAAACTAAATTGGGATTTAGACTGTGTCTAAGGAATAGACTTTCCCACACCTTCCCTTCTCTCCAATTAGAAAAGAATTTTTTAAAATTATTATTTATAAAATTTATTAAAAGTAATTTTTTTTAATAATAGGAAATTTTGTTTCTTGTTCATTTCCCCTCAACTTGCCATTAAGTTGAATCCATTTTTTTTTATGCCTTGATCCTTTTAAACTTAAATTATGAAGAGCATGACATTTGAAGTATTAATCATCCAACATTGATGTGTCTATGTGTTTTGTGTGTGTGTGTGATGTGTGTGTGTGTGTTCTGTGAGTCTACTCCTCATGTTCACATTGAATGTGAAAGAATTTCTTGAGATGTTTTCTTTATCAACATGCCTTCTTTGACAGAGTCCTGAGAGTGGCAAACTGTACCCAGTGTCCCATTGCAGTGTAGCTGGCAGTGGATCACTTGAGCTTTCAATACCAACTTCTCTCTCTGCCAACCCTTGCATTAGCAGGTGAGCTATTCAAAGCTTTGTATTAGCAGCTATTTATTCTAGGGGAGAAGGGGTTAAACTAGGTCCCCTTTTATGTAGACTTATCAAAAAAATGTAAACTAGACAAAAGATATTTGACTGGTTCTGTTGTAATTGAAAAAATCACAAATATTAGATCATTGATTTAATAATTTGTTTGTTCAGGATCTCATCTGGCAGAAACCCTTCTATCTATCAGTATTGTTATTTGGATGGACTTGAGGGGACACTGGTCATTGGAGCTGATGTTGACTCATCTGGAATCTTCCAGTCTCAAATTGTTCACACTTTTTATTTGTGCTGTAGACAGATTCATGATTTCTTCCATGACATGGGAGAGAAATGGGTTAGTGTTTTTCTTTCAATTGCTCTCAAAGAACTAGAATAGAGAGTAATGAGATATCATTTTTTTTTGTTTGACCAAATGAGTTTAATGACTTTATTGTATAAATCTTTATGGATATGTCAAAAGCATTATATGATTATTTAGTAGAGCATTTGGCTGCAAAATCATTGTCTCAGTTTTCCAATCTATTAAATAATAGTCTTGTTTCTTATGTAAAATCCTAGAACACTTGATATGTAGAAACATCATAAACCACTTAGACAAACATAATGAACTTACTCCATACCAACATGGCTTTAGGAAATAAAGATCATCTTAAACACAACTAATAGGACTAATTGATGATTTTTCAAAAGGCTTTGATAATAGTGAGCAAATAGATGCTAACTTGTTAGATTTTTCCAAGGCTTGTGACAAAGTTCACCATCATAGTTTGCTTCAAAAATTAACAATTTTGGCATTGATGTCCATTTCATCATTGGATTAAGGAATATCTGATAGGGAGAGACAAACTGTAATAATAAATGGCTTTAAATCAACACTAATAACAGTAACCTCAGGTGTACCTCAAGGAACAGTCTAAGGTCCACTACTATTTTTAATTTACATAAATGATTTACCAAATTGCATTAGTTCAGGAATAAAAGTCTGATATTTGCAGATGATTGCATAATATATAGAACAATAAAAAACAACACAAGAGGCAGAAATTTTACAAAGAGAATTAGATCCAGAAAAATGTCAGTTGTTAAGAGTAACAAAAAAACTCAAATAAATTAATTCCACTTATCTTATTCATGGCAAACCAGTAACACAGACTAAAAATGCAAAATACCTAGGTGTTATAATAAATGAAAAGCTGTCATGGAATCCCCATATTGATGAAATGATCAAAAAATCAAACAAAGCATTAGGGTTTATTAAAAGAAATTTCTATAAATCTAATAGGAACATAAAACTAAAATGTTATTTAACCTTGGTTAGGCCAATAATAGAATATGCATACTCTGTTTGGACCCCTTAACTCATAACTCAAGAAAATATTAAGAAACTGGAACAGACACAAAAAAGAGCAGTGAGATTCATAACTAACAAATATTCACATTTGACTAGAGTAACACCTTTGGTAAAATCAATAAATTTAGAAAGCCTTCAGGATAGAAGACTCAAAAGCAAAGTAGCAATTATACATAAAACATTGAACCATAATCTTCAAATACAAAAACAAAATTTAATAAAATACTCTGAAAGACACAAAGATAAAGGCACATTCCTCGTTCCACATGATAGGACAAATTTGTACAAATGCTCCTTCTTCCCTAATGCTATTAGAGAATGGGTTGCCTGAGCTAGCCAGAAAAACCAGTGACGTGGCAGAATTTAAGTCATTGGTTAATATGCATGACTAGATGCATGACGTATAGGGTGTAATCTTCTTTTTTTCTTGAAGGATTGTCTGTACTATATAAGATAAGAAGATAAGATTTGAACAGAAAAATCAGTATAGATATCATTTCTTAATATTAGAGGAATATTTTGAACTATTGATTTATACAAATACAAAAATTAGATGAATGCTGTTTGGGTGAAAACAAGTTTTTCAAAAAACTTTTTGAGAAGTGAGAATTTATAATCAACTTTTGTTTGCAAATGTGTGCATGCAGTTTTGTTTTGTTTTTCTACTTACAGCAAAGTTCAAAACATCAAGTCAAAGGAGGAGATAATGAGCATTATGATGAAGTTAATGCTGACTGTAGTCTTAGTAGCATGAAAGAACATGGAGTTCTGATGACCTTTAACCCTCACATTAAAGAAGATGGTCACAAAAGCAATCAAGCTCTGGAATACTGGGTTGTTGGGTTAGTCCAGTTTAGTATCTCTCCTTATCTTCTCCTTGAACATATTTCTTTACAATTATGATTGGTTGATATATATATAAGTGACCATTTCAGCAAAAATGACCTACTTTAAAAAATATTTGCTATAATGTTTAATACACTATAATATGTTAATATTTGAAATAAAACAAAACATTTTTGCTTTTACTAGTTCAAGTACTATTCTTATTGAAATGTTTTTGAACTTTTTGTTTTTTAGTGGTTAAGATTTTTTCCTTACAGTCATTTTAATAATCCTATTTAGCATCATATGGCTAAGTGGTTAAACGCTTGGCTTCCAAACCTGGGGTCCTGGGATAGAATCTCGGTGAAGATTGGGATTTTAAATTTCAGGATTTTTAGGGCGCTCCTAAGTCCACCCAACTCTATATTGGGTACCTGACTTAGTTGGGGAAAGTAAAGGCGGTTGGTTGCTGTGCTGACCATATGACACCCTGCTTGTTGACCATTGGCCTTAAAAACAGATGATTCTAACATCATCTGCCCTATAGATCGCAAGGTCTGAAAGGGAAACTTTAATTACTTTAGCATCATAATGTTTTTCAGTTCTTATTTGTTGTTTTTGTTGTTGATCATGATTTATTTTAAAAAGCTATTTTTTAATCTGTTGTTTTTTAATCTGTTGTTTTTTAATCTGTTGTTTTTCAATGTTCTAGTCGCAAGCTGAAGAGACCAAGTTCAAGAGAAATGTTTGTCTGCTTCCATGCGTTAACCTCACAGCTTATCATTGATCTTGCTTTCAAGTTGTCATGAGCCCTTATCACTGGGATAGTTTTGTTTTTGGCCTTTTTTCTCATAAAATAAAAGCCAAACAAAAAACAGGCATAATTGAAAAAGGTGACACAGATAAAAAAAGCAATTAGTATGATTGTAAATAGTGATGTACATAATACTGTAAATATTCCATGAAAACAAATATTTGCTGCATGTTCAATACACACACAAATAAGCTTTTAAACATTGGTAAAATATTGATTAAATTCTGTAAGAATATTTATTAATATTTGAACCAGATGTCTTCCAGATTGCTATATATTTGGTATATGAAGCCCATTGTAATAGATTGTAAGTATATATCCTGTTGACTTTAGTTCAAATCTAGCATATTTTACATGTTATAAATAGTATTTAAACTTGACATAATAGCACACATTATAACTATATCTTATACATTTCTATAACTTGGTATTGTTATATAAATAAGAACTAAAATGTGATTTATTTTATTGATTTATAGCTTCCTTAAGCTGTCCTTTAGTCTGATGATCTGCCAACTATCTCTTTTGGTTCCTGTCTGTCTTTTGCCAGGATTTTAGTCACTTTCAAAGACAGGCTCATCCATTCCTTAATGAAAATCACATCCTTTGTTTACCTCTCCTTCTTTTCCCTGACACTATTCTCTGCAGAAAAATTTTTGCAATTTTTTGACAGTGTGTTGTTAAGGCTTCCACACGGTGTTGATTCTATGAAATATAACTACGTCTGACTGGAAGTAATGCTGAACTCAAACTACTTCAGTAACACCGGCGAAAGGCCGAAACAATCAAATATGTAGTCGACGCTGATGTTGTTCTACAAATATATTTAATCATCAAGAAGGGAATCGTCTGATGTCAGCTATGTCCGTAAATCCGTATATCTATTCTACTGATCTACACGAAGCGTCTTCTTTTTAGCGTCGTTTAGAGCGTTCTTGATTTTTAACCATCGTCGCTAAGTAAAACTTTACCCTATTCCCGAAACAAATAACTGATTCCTAATCATGTCATAACAGTGTATAATGTCATCATGGCGTTCAATGGCCATTGTGGTCCTGTCATTTAGATCCACATTTTTAATTAATCACCTTTTTCTATTTCTCATTTCCATGAATGTTTTAAAACATTCTTATAATGAGGATAATATTCTGAAGTCATTGAACATAAATTGAATTGATAGTTACTTCCTGTGTTCAAATTTAATCATTAAATAGTTGACAGACTTGAGCCAGCTTATGGCTTATAAATTATTGTGTAATGTGTAGACTACCTTTATACACGCATTGCGATTCATTGTTAAATTTTTGAAATTCTTTTGTAATACGAAGCAATATGTTATATTTTTGGTGAACAAGATCTAGATTGCCAACAATTTGTATATGTTTCAAATATTTAACGCTTTAAAAAAAAACTTGCCTTTAAAGGGTTATAAAAAAAAATTGAGAAGCTTGAAAAAGAATTTTTGTTGCTAAATTTCTGAAGTTGTTTTACAGAAAAGTGTCAGTTAAAATCTTGCTTGATATCATTGTTAACTTTTTTTTCCCTATTTTTTTCAGTTTAATTGTGAGCTTTAGATGTTATATTAAAGTCAGACTATCACATTTTACAATGTGTCATGAATTTCTTACGTTATACGTTACAGACCCTCTTTAAAGAAGAAGATTAGTAAGTCCTTTTTAACAATGGAATGTCTACCACATCCTACTTTACCTCAACAGCCTGATAAACCTTACCAATGATTAAATGATTTAAACATCTATCCTTACTTCTTAAGTTTATCACACGATACCTAAGTTAGTAAGTCTTGACTCATTGTATTATTTACTTAGTCTGAAATACTTTAATTGACAGTTTATACTTGAAAACATTTGAAAACATAAATACAAGAAACATTATGACATACTGTGCAACTTAAACAAAAAAAAAACATTTATGGTTCCACTTTTTTATGTTTTTGAATTTTTTCTTAAATAAATGAAGTGCTGTAATTGTATAATATGCGTTACAATTCTAATCAAGCAGTGCAGATTTCAATGCATTGCCAGGAATTTGCCAATCAAATGATATAATCTTTTTTTTTTAAATTAACTACTTTGTAATTTAAAACTCTTTATTAAATATTAATATAAATTTGGGGGGAAATTTTGTTTTGGCTTTATTGTTGTTCTTTGAATTAAAGTAGTTATAGAGTCTAGCATCTGTTGATCCAAATACCCTCCACCCCCTTTTTTCAAATAAGTTATCACTATCCATTGGAAGTAAAGATATCATATAGGATAACAGATAGCTGGCAAGTCTCATTCTAAAGAAATTATTTGTGTATCTTTTAATAGTTTTCTTGTGATTATTGATCTTATTCTTATATTTTTGATCAAATATTGAACATATCAGTCAGTGCCATGTCTTGAACTGTGACCTTATATGGCAAGTATAAACTTGTCAACAGACTCTAGTCTTGTAAATATATAATGCATACTTTTTGACAGTGTACCTATGTTTGTACAGAATATGTTACTACCTCATAATAATGAACAGTTCTTGTTTGTTGTTTTGTATTCTTGAGATAATGGTCTTGTTACTTATTAAATTATTTCTACTGCAAGTCAATATGAGAGATTGTCTTTATTTAACTTTCAATGTCATATATTTTACTATTACACATATTGAAATGAAAACTAAATGTGAATGTAAAATAAAACAATGTATACTGAAAAGATTTAAATTTTTCTCTCCTAACAGACGCTACCAGCGTTGATTCCACCAGAATATGGTAAATAATTAATAATTTTTCTAGTTCATAACACAACAGCACTGTCAAGTTTTTCAAATCAAAAACCCTTTGAAGGAAAAATTCAGATCTTTTAACTCTGTCCAGGAATGCTGTTGCAGAAAAATATGGCAACCCTATAAACATTTGGCCACTAACAAACAAAAAAACATGTGCAGTTATTTCAATTGTTTGAGTGTAATTGGAACCTTTAATTAGAAGTCACTGTCATTTTGAATGAAGCAGACGATAGAATATAAATTGGTAAGCTATTTCCCCTTACTAATGCAAATTTGTGAGTTATATAGAATAACTTTCAGTTTTATTACTTCAAATACACAAAGTGTTTTATTGGTTTAAAGTTATAAAACAAGTTTATTCTAGTCCTATCACACACACATATTTTAGATGGAGAACAACAAAAGATAGGAATCAATAAATACATTTTATTGGTATAGTTTATAGTAAGGTATCAAATCTTAGTGTTATTTTGATGTCAAATCAAATTATGTAAGTTTATTAAAAACTGTATTTTACAAAACCAAATATCAGCAGAAAGTCACATGGTCAGTTGTTGACCAGAGGGCATGATAGTGTGATCACCAAATATATATATTTCGAGTGTAGAGCATTCCAGATGATACAGGTGTCAAGATGGTAGACCAGATAATAAAAATGTCAAGATGTAGAGATTACTTATAATTGATTGTTAAAACAACAAAGGCAGAAAATGTACATTTGAGAAACACAGTTTTGTAGTAAAACACTCTGGAGGCGCAGTGGCTGAGCAGTAAAGCACTTAGCTTCTGAACTGAACCTCTGAGTCCACCCAGCTCTAATGGGTACCTAACATTATTTGGGGAAAAGTAAAGGTGGCTGGTCGTTGTGCTGGCCACACGACACCCTTGTTAACTGTAGGCCACAGAAACAGATGACCTTTGCATCATCTGCAATATAGACCACAAGGTCTGAAAGGGGGAAACGATAAAATCTAGAATGTATGTGATGGACGGGGTCCATAGGATCTAGTGGTCACTAGCGGTCACTCAAATGTTAACACAAAGTAAAGGATGGCACACTTTTAGTCTAGATATCATTCCAATTAAGAACACTTTAAGCATTATTCATTGAACTTTGTATTTATGTTTAAGTGATTGAACCAATTAATTGTAATTAAAGACATTTTTTTTTCAACTGCTTTAAACTCTATAATTGTACATTCCTTTCACTCAGAGTGTAGGCTAAACTTGAGATGACAGAAATATTCAGACAAGGTTTGACCTACAAGCAAAGATTTAATACATATAAAACCTTAACATTAGTTATTAATCTATTTAGATTACATAAAGTACATAACTAACTCATATCCAATTAAAATCAACATGGAAAGATTTAAAACATACAAAACCTTAGTTAATTTATTTAGATGGTTACATAAAACTGCATAATTAAACACATAACCAATTAAAATTCCACAATCTTTCATATTCTTTGGACTTGAAAACAATGACTTATTATGATAAACAAAATTTATCAACAAAAGGAACTGTTAAGTTGAAATCATTGACATAAACACTTCAATAACATCAATAACACTTGATCAACAACTTTATAAGTGTATAAGTATATGTACATTTCTTTTGAAAACATTTGCTGCACAATGTGCTCAGTGTAATGATACAATTGAACACAATGTAAAAACAGACTAGATCAAGACTCAAAGTAGAGAAAAAAAATGTATAAAAAAAATGCTGCACAGAATATGTTTGGTGCAGCTTTATCACATTGTATAATCCTAGCCATGGTGTTCTAGCCTAGAGATGTTCCATTGTCAACAATTCTCACAGGAACACTGAAAGCTGATGATGTTAACTAATAAAGCTCTGTGGAATAAGACAGCACAAGCTGTCTACATGTAAATAGTTAAAACACTATTCATCTTAACCATATTGACTTGTGTGTAAAAATATAAAACATTACATTGGTAAGAAAGTCTTATACATAGTAATATTGTAATATAGGATACAATATTGAATAAATAATGAAATGTTTTATACAAAATTTGTATAGACATAAACTGATCAATGACAATAAAAGTCCTATTTGAAAAGTTCTTGTTTGTTCAGATGTTTGATGACATGAATCAGTTTGCATGGATACCCTTAACTCCTTCTCTCGTAACTGACGATACCAATGTTGATTCCACTAGAATGTGGTAAATAATTACGGAGAGAAAGAGTTAATGGATTATCATTAACCCTAGAGGACACTACCACCAAAACTATTGTGAGCCCCTTTTTTTCAATTTAGCCTTAGTACAACCTATTCTAAATGGAATGTGTGGTGTAGCTAAGACCTAGATAAGATTTCATATCATCCTCAGATATGCAGGAGTCACTGCCATTAACTGATTTAAAATGTTTGACAGCACAAAGCCACAGCCATACCAGTTTCACAAGACAATAAAAACTGCAAGGGAAATGAAAATCTTTCCAACTCAATCACATTTTTTTTCATTAGTTTTGTCAAATGACTACACATTAGTTAGTTCTAAATTCAATGTATTTTTTAAAGAGTTATCTCCTTAGAGTAGCTTACGGGTAACTGGATTAATCAAAACATTGAACTAAATTTACAGTAAATTGAATATCTAGAAATGAAATTCAATGTTCACACATAGAATGCATTGGGAACTGCCAAATTGCAATGAAACCAAAAAGGAACATTTTTAATGCTGCCAGACTTGTGTATGTTAAGTAATGATCTCATCACATAGTCTTATGAAGTCACTAAGAATTGATTAGTTTAGAGCCTGTCTGTGGAGAATTTGTTTGTCGGAAGCTGATTCAACACACCAGCCAGCCGTGAAGAGTGGAAAGTTGGCAATACATTCAGGTTGTTTGGAGCTTTCATGTCACCTCCAAGTGGAGGTGCGAAGTCCTGAAAGTCCTCAGGGTCAATGTGCGGAGCGACATACGGACGGTTCTCATGCTTGTTCAAGGCAAGCTGGCGTAGGTTCTCAGCTTGAGCAGATCCTAGTTCTGCAACAAGGCAACTCAGACGACTGCTGGGATTCTGCAGCAAGTAGTATGGAGTGTCAACCTCTGCTATCTTTCCCTCTGAGAAAATCTGATTTAAAAAATTAATAAATATAAATGCAGAGCAATCAGAACAAACCACCAGGTTTGAAAGGGAAACTTTACTTTTTAATGTGAACAAACAAGGTCTGAAAGAAAAAAGAACTGACCATGATCCTGTCAGTGTGTATGATTGTGTCAGGTAGATGTGCTATGTGTAACACTGTACTGGATGGGAACTGAATCCGTAAGATATTCTGGATCAGTGTGTTACACCTAGAAGTAAAACAATTCTTAATTTTAGAATAAACATCTGTGTGTTACACTTCAAAGTCAAACTATTCAACATTAACAAATACATATTTGTGTTATAACTTAAGTGGGAAGCATGGTCTAGAGGCTAAGTACGTTTTAACTTGGCTTGTCTTGGCTACCTATGAAGGGGGCTTGAGCGAGGTTCGACACCCGACTCGGGCAGAGTTGTGTTTACTGAGCGCCTAAAGGCAGCACAGAAAACCTACTCCTAGGTACCCCCCTCCCCCCCACTGGTCCACAAAAGAGATTGGACCATAGCGCTCTGAGCATGCTATAAGCATGAAAGTAGCGCTATTTAAAAGCAATAATTAATTAAGTGAAACTACTCAACATTTTGGACTACACATCTGATATGGCAAAACATTAATGGTAATGAAGTTAATTGTGTTGTAAAAGTTATTTTGATATTAATCTTTTCTACTTTTGAAATTTTTAGATTTTAAAAACATCTGCAATTTCTATATTTTAACCACAAAAAAATGAGCCCCAGCAAACAATGTTTTGACCAAATTAAGACAGTCGTGTCACAGAATGTGGATTGCACAATGAAAGCCACATTCTCTGACCTAGTTGTCCTAGGACAAAGTAACTCTGACCTAGTTGTCCTAGGTCAAAGTAACTCTGACCTAGTTGTCCTAGGTCAAAGTATATATAATAATTAACCATTAAATCCTAAATCTTATATTGCAACCTTAAAATGATTTAATTTTTACATAGAATTGATAAATACAGAAGAAAATAACATTCGATCTTACATAATGTCAAGACTAGAGCTTGGTTCCTCATAAATGACTATTTTTGATTGCTGTAACATGGCAGACGCAAGTCGAAGAAGTTGTCTCTGACCAACACTCATTCCATCTGCCAGAATGGATATGTCAGTTGCTAGTTTGTTGTCCAGAGATAAAACAAGAGTGGAGAGGCGAACCTTAAAAATAAACACAATTAGAAAGTTATTAATAGGTGGTCATATCTATCAGTTCACCTAGTTGGCATAGCGAACTAAAGAAAAGCGTAACAATTTTTTGTACGAAATCTTTATTACTTCCCTTTTTTAAAAAAAAAACAGAAATAGATACCCATGCTTGTCTTCGCCACAAACACACATTTCAGCCAAGTACCTCCACATTCTAACAAAGTGTACATTATTTGACTTGATTACTTACCTCTTCCAAAACCTTCCAAACTTGGGCGTCAGTAAAATTTTTATCAGGGTCAAGGTTTTCTCTGATACTTCCAATGAATAAAGTTGGATTCTGAGGCATTTGAGAAACAAAATAAAAACTTTACCTAAGGATTAGTTGAATCTTCAAACAACTATAAAATCTTATTTCTAATAGAATGCCATTAGATTTTCCCCTAAATTTTAAAACTCATTATTTAAAAGCCAAAAAAAAAAAAATGAGACTAAAATGTATAGGCCAACTATCACTGACCTGGGATATATACATAAGTTTGTCTCTGAGTTTGTTCTTCTGTAAAGTAAGTGTGTCCAGCCCATCAATACGCACAACACCAACATAGTCAGTCAAGCGAAACAGCATGGACAGAAAGGCCCTTTGTTCTGATGCAGTACAGAATATCATGCCCATCTGAGTAATTCACGTCAGTAAATAATTACATATTATTGGGTATAAACTAATGGTGCTGAATAAGTCTTTACATCGCAATTAAACAAAGTAGCATTTAAAATAATGAAATTTCTGAAAACAAAAGTACAGAAGGCACAGGAGACAAAACACAAACAATATAGAAACAGAGATTAGACTGTTTATGTTTCAGGACCTTCCTTCAGATTTAAAGATTATCATCCCTTAGACCAAACCTCCTGCAGGAGAGTGGGCAATGAGTGCGGACAGGGTTTGAACCTGGGACCATCAAGATGATAGTCCAGAGCACATATTTATGTCTTTACTACCCTGCATCTATGCCAGACCTAAGACTCCCGTAAAAAGTATGTAAACAATTGCCTAATAACTTTTTTATACAGAAAACATTGTTAAATTTGTAATGACATCATTAGATAATTTATAATTATGTCTAATCACATACCGTATGTAACCCCTAAAAAGACAGGACAAAGATATATGCCTTATAACCTGACAAAAAAGTACAAATTGATTCTTTAAATCTAACCTTCCTAACTTTGATTTTTTAACTACTGAATCAAATGTATATAAAATATAGGCTTTCATTATTTTTTTCAGAGTATGTCTTTTTAAATTGCTTACTTTTTCCTGTGCTCTGATGCAGCACCAAATGTTTCTCAATAGGTTGCCTCCCTTAGCCGGTGCCCCATTGGCTGGAGGAACAGAGACTCCCTCACATGTGATTATTCCATACCTGGGCCAGCCAGGTGGTGTGGGTGTGTCTACATCTGCTAGAAGAGGGACTTCTGGAGATAGCTGATAGTACTGCAGCAGATGTGACACTGACCTCATCTATAAACATCCACAGACATGATTTTGTTAAATTTTCAAAAATTCTATATATGTGTATAGTTTGTCATAACAATAGTTTTTTTTTTCTTTTCAGAAGCATTTTATTTGTTTCATATTTTATATGGATAAAGTTTGTGCCTGTCTATTGTCTAGGTTTAATCATCATCAATATATTTTATCAGGTTTACATCTTTTCATACAAAAACTATTTTTGTATCATTCTCTAGAAATTGATGTTTTCACCTAACCAACAGTTTTGTGAGACAGTAACACAAATAATTCACAAATAATTCATAACATTTTGTTCAAAATAGATCTTCCTAAGTTTTCTAATTTTATTATTCATTTGGAAATGTAAATATAAAAACAAAGTAAGAAAAAAAAAAGACAGAATTTCAGCTCATTAGTATTTGTCCATACCTTGAAATGTACTGCCGCAGATTTTCTCAAGACAGGTTGATTTACATTTGTAAGATTCAGGGAGTAATACAAGGAGAGAGCCACTAATGATGCAGGTAATTCCAAGCCTAGTCCAAGAGAAAACAATGTTTCCAACATTAAAAGCTAGTTTCACTGCACTTATCTGGTAATATGTTTATACAAGCTCATTTCAACCAAACTCACCTTGGAACTCAACCACCAGGAATGAAGCTAGGACTACACCAATGACTAGAGCCAAGCCAATCAGGTCCACTCTTATACCAAACCATCTGAAGAGATGTGGGACTTAGATTAACATTTTGTTACATGATGGTCTGTTTACAATTTAATTTTATTTACATTTTTTTCACTAAAAATACATTAAACTTTTTGCCCTTTACTTAAAAATATTTAATACAAATAAAACCAAGAATCCCAAAAGCACTTACGTATGCATTATTAATATGTTTCTTTTCACTAATTATGAAAGGATGAAATAGTCTTAATTAATCTCCAAGTTATATGTTTTGAACAAGAGCTCTTCACCTGTTGGCAGCTAAATGAAGGTAACAAGCTGCAGTGCTTCTGTCTTGGTACACATCAAACTTGTGTAGAAACCTTTGCTCCACATTTAAGGACCTCAAGGTTTGAATTCCTTCCATGCTACTCACAACATGAGCTCCTACTGCACACTTAGCTGCCAGAAGTAAGCAAGGGAGGAAATTTAAAGTTGTTTATCAAATTTTTTTTTTTTTTTTTTCAATACAGGATTTAGTTAAAAGCTAAATTGATCTGTTACAAGTGTCTAACAGAAAGAATTACAAAATACTTCCCCCATAAGTGTACATACTTTGTCAATAGTTAGAAAGATAAAAGTGTGGCAAACACAATGACCAACTGATATCAGACACAATTGACTAGACATGGATTTAAACTATGATGTCTCAGTTACACAAACAAGTATTACATAAGTCGGATGTCTAAAAGTGTTGCACAAATTTGCATCATCTGATTAAAAGTTTGTAAGTTATAGGCATTTGCAACAAAGACCCAAACACAACTTACAGGCCAGCTCTATCCGCTCCACATCCTGTGTGGCTTTATAGAATCTTTTCACAGCCCACATGAAGAGAAAAAACAAAGGGACTATCACAATGAACAGCCAGTAATTGACACAGCCAATAATTAAAGCAGTAGCAAGCAGAACACTCAGAGACTGGAAATACAGATCAAATTGAAAGTTAATCCATTAAAGATAAGAAAAATAAGTCAGTCTAATAAAAAAATTGACAACATAAGTAATAACTGTAATTAAGTATAACTGTAATTAAGTATAACTGTAATTAAGTATAATTAAATGACTAAAATTATCATGTAGAAAAAAAAGATCCGTTGAATAAATTTATAGCTTCTTGTCAATATTGGGTTAAATTTGAAAAGAGGGAAGAAAAATTTACATCGGTCACTGCCATTTAAGAATTCAAGAGTTTGCTCTTTACCCAAAAGAAAATTTGTGGCTTTCATTTTTAAAAACTTAAATACTATTCCCATCTTCCTGAAGTTTTGCATCCATACATCAAAGAGAGGGTGCTATTAATTCCTTACTTTCATTCAATTTTTCTTTATGAATTCTGGGTTAATCATTAAAAATATAGCTGAAGCCTCAACATCTCTTTACGTTGTTACATTTAGCCATGGGAGAATGATCATAAGGTTAACCTCTACTTTTGATTAAATTCATTTCAATCAAAAGTAAGAGTCTAGGTTTAGATCTTCACATTCAGATCTATTTGAAACTTTAAGTTTTACATAGATTATGTCTTGAAAGTAGCATTGTTGAACATCTCATTCCAAATACCCTGAAAAATTCATCTTACCTTCTTACCCAAATCCATGTGTTAATATAGTATTTTATAAGATAAAATAAGAATACCTGTATGTAGGCTTAAACTCAGCTGATTCAGGCAACCTGTTTCTTGCTCTAATGGCACTAGAGAAGGATCACCCATATAGTCCTTGCATTATGGAAAAAGAAATGTGCCTGATAGATACGTAGCACATTATCCTTGTCTAGTCTTCTAGTCTATATATAAGAAGGTCAGTGTTCACAGACATCTAGAAATATCATTATGACCTAATGCTACACATTCAGCAAGGCAGCAGAGAATGATTGAGGATAAGATTTAAACTCCATCATAATTTCATTGAACAAAAAATCCATTGACAGTGCACTAACCTCTATCAGATCCAAGAGAACTGGTGGTAAAGAATCAACAATGCCAACATCTCTCAAAAAATGGCTAAGCACACCACCTTCATAAGAAGAGTTTATAAATACAATGACATTTATAAGAACAATGACATAGTATATAATGACATAATACAAATTGCTGTTGTTAAAATTTCAATTTTAAGAATGAGTTCAATAAAATTAATATAAAAAAGAAAACATTCACTAATTATCTACCATTAAGGGGGTAGAGAGTTACCTCTGCTATTTGCATCAAAAAATGACAGTGGTGCTTGCAGCAGTGATCCAACAGCCAAATCATGCAACAACCAGCCTGCTTTCTGAGCAATTGCATAAAACAAAATTGCCTGCAACAGGCCCAGCAAAACTGTGGCAGCCACAATGCCAATGTAGACAAAAATGTGGTAATCTATAACTGTTGCTGATTGGCCAATGAGAGAGTTTTTGGTAAATGTTACTGCACTTACATTTTGATAATTCTCTGACCTAAAAACAATAAAGAAAATTACAATTAGATATATCTCTGATCTAGAAGAACATTAACTTTACAATTTTTGTTTAAACAAAAGTATAATTTAACTATCAGTGACATGAAAATGAACTTTTATATTTTTGCTTGTCCAATCAGCATTTTACATTAAAGTGCAATAAATTAATAAGATTAACTTAAGTAACACATGCTTTATAATTTACTAAGTCATAGTCATTAATCAATTTAAAATGTAAAAAAAAAGGAAATGAACAAAAATATGTTTACCAGTAGGCCAGCCACCACTCACATAGAACAAAACCTCCCTAAATGAGAAACAAAATTAGAAAAGATTAGAAAAAATAAAGTAATAAAATGTATTAGTCCCATACAACCAAATTTTAAATCACAAACTGAACTCTATTCAATGCAAGCACAAATAAACTAGTAGAAATACCTGTTCTAAAAGACATGTGAAGATAAAGAAAAAAATTCCACAGAATCCTCCGCCAAGGAGGAAGTAAGTTGTGTAGATTGACCTCTTATGGAACGGTCCACTATAGTTACTATCTCCATCATTTGAGATAAGAGGATCCCCTGATTCCTAAGAAGACAAATACAAACCAGTGTTATCTCAAACTATTTCTACTGATATGAAAACACAGGTGTAAGCATGTATAGAAGTGTGGCCAGTACAAATTCAAGTTGCCATTAAAGTTCGATGTAAAAAGTAAATGGCACTTTTTCAAACCTTGCAATCAATGGGGGTAAAGGTCATCAGTTTGTATGGCCATTGGTTAATGCGAGTTTCTGCACAATGACCAACAGCTTTTACTTTCCTTAACTATGTCAGGTAAATGTTAGAGAGAGTTAGATGGATTCAGATATGTCCTAAATATGGCAATGCACAATCCCAGTTTTTACCAGGATTTAAGCCTGGGACTCATTGGTTTAAAAGCCAAACAATTTATCACTCAGCCCTATATAATAATAAATTTCTTTAAATCCAGAGAAAAAAAAAAGTTTTGAATCTATTTTTAAAAACAAATTTGTCAAGAAAATTCCCCAAACTCTTGACCAAGTCTTACCTTGAAGTCTGCTTGGAGAATGTCAAAAGCTGATCCAGCTGGACTGTCCTTGCTCCCGCTGGTCAAAGGATTGGTGGTGAGGCTCAAGGCCATGCTGGCATTGGCTAAGTCTTGAATGAGAGGAGAGGTCGAGTCTGCCAGCTTGCTAACCTCCACATTTTTATAAGATCTAGATGTTAATATTTTATTGACATTGACTCCACACTCGAGGAGCTCATCATAGCTTCCTATGTGATGAACACGGCACTGGGAATGGGAGATAGACCAATGAAAGATATTTATAAAATATATGGAGATAGACCAATGAAAGATATTTATAAAATATATGGAAATGGACCAGTGAAAGATATTGTATAAAATTTCTTTTGAGTGCTTTTGCAATACTATTTTATTCAGCATCATTTTTATCAAGGGAGATTAAATGAGGCC
Organism: Biomphalaria sudanica; assembly: GCA_036873155.1. Classification (NCBI taxonomy): domain Eukaryota; kingdom Metazoa; phylum Mollusca; class Gastropoda; family Planorbidae; genus Biomphalaria; species Biomphalaria sudanica. Next base: position 1,708,944 of record JAZGLO010006661.1, read on the forward strand.
AACAATGATCTACTATTTACAATGCAATTCTTACCTGAGACATTAATATTACTTTATAAGCAATTTGTGTGTGCTGTGTGTTGTCAGTAATAACTAATCGAGTTTTTGATCGTAACAAACCACATATGCACCTGAAAAAAATAATTTTTTTTTACAAGTTTTCATAACCCTAGATACAAAGAATTCCTTATTTTAAAGAGAACATTTTATATGTTGGCTAATACTTGTTCATAAGTGCATTGCACCTAATTAGAAAAAAAATTAATGTTTAGATACTTAATGTATTATTTACAAAAATTAAAAAAAATAAAATTTTAAGTTTAACAAGGTTACAAAGACAGTTTGTGTGGAAACACAAACTAAAAATCAGTCCCCGAAGTGGTCCACCCAGGCAGGTAAAAAGGCGTGTTTCAATATTTTCAGAAAGAATATCAGAATGAAATTCTATCAAAGTTGTCCACCAAGGCAGGTAAAAAGGCAGGTATCAATTTTTTCGGAAAGAACATTAGAATTAAATTCTATCAAAGACAATTGACAGAGACGAATGGAGAAAGAAGGTTAACAGATCTTGAGTGGTGCCCCAACATTCCAGCAGACCAAGGGATAGGTAAAAGTGAATTTGAAGTTAGATGTGAACCTGACCTAACTGATGTCATATAATGATTATCTATTTGATCTAATTGTTTTGTAAAGGGTCAATCTCTTATTCAAAGCCTTAACAACAACAAAATTTCGTTAAAAAAAATAAAAAATCCTTTACTTCGGAGTTTTATGTAATGTGAATGCATTGCAGTTCACGCAATAATATAAAAAAACTACTTATTAATAGTTGTTTTAAATTATGTTCCACTAACATGCATACTAAACAGATTTTTTCTATTTAAAAATACACATTTATTTTTAAATGTAGTAGTTAGTATGACAGAACTTACTTAACTTAGCAATACGATTGTAAAAAAAAAAAAATTGACAAAAATCTAAAACGTTTGCATAAATGTGTTTAAAATATGGTAAATAGTTATTTCCCATACTAAACAGACTCCAGTGTTTGTTGCTATTAATAGTCAACAGTTGTAAAAATGGTGTATATATATCAAAAAACTGTTTGCATAATTGATTTTAAAAATGAGATTTTTCGCATTTAGAAAAGAAAAAAGTAGCCATTGCATCACAAACTTTGAATGGTCTAAAATATTATGATGTTGGATTTTTACTACCTTTTCTAGTTTACGAGATCTAAACGGGATGGATGGACGAACAGACAAACCACACAAAACTAATAGCGTCTTTTCCCCTTTTGGGGGCCGCTTAAAATCCTACTTCTATAGAAAGATGACACTTACTTTTTGAAAATGTGATAGATGGACAAGGCTTACTTTTTGAAAATGTGATAGATGAATGAGTCTTACTTTTTGAAAATGTGATAGATGAATGAGTCTTACTTTTTGAAAATGTGATAGATGGACGAGGCTTACTTTTTGAAAATGTGATAGATGGCCAAGGCTTACTTTTTGAAAATGTGATAGATGGACAAGGCTTACTTTTTGAAAATGTGATAGATGAATGAGTCTTACTTTTTGAAAATGTGATAGATGAATGAGTCTTACTTTTTGAAAATGTGATAGATGGAGGAGGCTTACTTTTAGAAAATGCGATAGATGGATGAGGCTTACTTTTTGAAAATATGCATGGCTGACTTAGCATCCATTCCTTTTAAAATGTCATCAATGAGATAAATATCACAGTTTTGATACACAGCTCTGGCAAGAAAAAAAAAAAGTAAATCATTGCTGCTCTAGAAATAATCTGTTTTGTAATTATGGGTAAACAAATAGTCAATTGAATAAGAAGCAAATTTTATTAACTTCTGGAGAGGAGTGTCACAGACCTTGCAAGTACAAAGGGAAATAACTTACTAAAAAGCTTATGATGACATGAGAAAATATAACTCACATTGATAAATTTAGTCAGGAAAAAAATATTTTCATGAATTCTCTTAAGGGGACTAGAGTTGGTTAACATTATAAAAAGGACCACAATCTTGTAAAGGAAGAAGTTGATTGGCTAAGCTTATATCACTGGTTTGGCTTAAGAAACATATTCTGTGAAATACTATCTTATGAATTGGATTTTGTTAAGCGATTCTCGTGTTAAGAACTGTTCAAACTTTCTATTGCTGGATTTGTTTTGTGTTTTGTTATTTTACATTAGGACATGGAACGGCTGAATTATATTTCTACAAAGAACAATATATTGAACTGAACTTAGGACACATGGGTTCAAGAAAGATAGACACATTGATTCATTTAAGATAGACACATCCGTTGAACAAAGATGTACACATCAGCTCAACAAATATAGACACATCAGTTCAACAAAGATAGACATATCAGATCCAGAAAGATACATTGATCCAACAAAGATAGACACATCAGTTCAACAAAGATAAACATATCAGTTCCAGAAAGATAGACATATCATTCCAACAAAGACAGACACATCAGTTTAACAAAGATAGACATATTAGTTCCAGAAAGATACATTGATCCAACAAAGATAAACACATCATTCCAACAAAGACAGACACATCAGTTTAACAAAGATAGACACATCAGTTCAACAAAGATAGAAACATCAGTTCCAGAAAGATACATTGATCTAACAAAGATAGACACATCAGTTCAACAAAGATAGACATCATTCCAACAAAGATAGACACATCAGTTCAACAAAGATAGACATATCATTCCATCAAAGATAGACATATCATTCCAACAAAGATAGACACATCAGTTCAACAAAGATAGACATATCATTCCGACAAAGATATACGATCATTCCAACAAAGATAGACACATCAGTTCAACAAAGATAGACATATCATTCCAACAAAGATAGACACATCAGTTCAACAAAGATAGACATATCATTCCAACAAAGACAGACACATCAGTTTAACAAAGATAGACACATCAGTTCAACAAAGATATACACATTGGTTCAACAAATATAAACAAACTATTTAGAGAGGGTTATGGGGCACTTATAATGACTTTATCTTTGTGGTCTGTCTCCTAGTTTTTTATTAACACTCCAAACAAATTTTAGGTACTCTTGGATGAACTAGAAAATTGAAATCTCAGAATTTCAACTTCAGATGTCAAGAAGCAAAAGGTATTTACCACTTGACAACCACAGTAAACAGCTAGGCAAGAACATTTTAAAAATCAGTTTAGAAATCCAATTTTAAAGACTATTACCTAGCTAATGTAATTTTTGCTTGAATGCTTGGATCCAGTGCAAGACCTCTTTCTCCTACTACAGTCTGATCTCTCAATGGAAAAGAATCCACAACCTAATAGAAATATTTAGACCAATGGAGATTTTAGTGCTAATAAATTACCTGATTAAAGCTTTTTTTAAAGTTTCTATGCCCCAGTAATAAAAGTTTGAGAAAATAAAAACGTCTATTTTGTTATTCAATGAAATAACCTCAAACATACAAAATAATTAAGATGTTACAGATGCTCCATTTTATTTTCAATAGTATTTCAAAATATAATTAAAATGATTGACCTAACTTTTGAAAGTAATTATTATTTGAAGAATTTACCCTAAATGAGTTAAATTTTACATTACTGAAGTAAAAAAAAAAAAGTAATATCATTATATAATGAGAATTTTTCTATTAATTTAACTTTATCTAGGTAATATGATAATTTAAAAATGGTATGCCTCAATCACAATTTAAATAAAGATATTATTATAATATGTTAAGAACATAGGTTATATAAATAATTTTATTTATAATAAATATTTTTAGTAAACTATTTCTGACATGTAATGACAGATCAGAAAATGGTAAAATAAAAGAATGAAAATCTGTTTTATCAGTAACAATCATTTATAAATACTTTATAAAATGTTTATAGATAATGGTTTATGCTATACTATCTTTTCCTTTATTTTCATATTTATTATTTTATACTTTGTAAATATAAAATGTCTCACCTGGTTCAAGGCACAAGAGTTTAACACCTGCGTGTACCTTGAGTGAGAAAATTCTGAGCCAAACACAATGTTATCCCTGATCGTCCCAGGACACAGCCATGGCCAGGCAGGGACATAACCCAGTTTACCATCATGGAAGACTTGACCTTTGTGCCTCTCGAGCTCACCAAGGACAGCAAGAAGAAGACAGCTCTGGAATAAAAAATAAGTACTGATCCTCAAAAAAAAAAATTCAACCAAAAGTTGCTTCGTATCACACGGTTAATGAACAAGCAAAAACAAACAAATAAAACTAACGTAGCTTAAGGTTCATTCATACCTTTCCACTGTCAGGGGGACCAATAATACAATACAGTTCATTCTGTGAGAAATAAACATTTTAGCATCACAAGATTAAGAATAAACACAAGATTAATAAAAAAAAATTTTTCAATAGGCCTACTTTAAAGTAAAAAAAAAATTTGATGAATAAAATTAGCTTATCAGCGTTACATATCTAAAATGAAAAAATTAATTATTAAACTTCTTGAGATATCATCATAACAAATATTAGAATATTTTTGGCATCAAAAAAACAAAAAAATGAAGTTGGACATTCATATATTTTAAACCTAACAAAAGTAAATGTTTTACCTTTTCAATATCAACATCAATATTTACAAGAACCATTGGAGCATCGAAATTCTGTATGGAGAATAATATGAGAAAAGCATTTGAGAATTGAAATGTATTGTTATTGATAATGTTACTGGTTAAACCATTTATAAATTAGGTATCAATATAGCATCAATCTGTTTCTTAAAGTTAAAAAAAAGAAAAATTTCTTATTTTAAAAACTAACCTTTTCTCTGCTAGCAAAATAGTTTTTGAATCGAATAACAGTGTCATCACTAACGGAAAGTGTCGATGGTCGACTGATTATTGAAGTCTTCTCAGGTAAAAGCAACACTTTCTGTACAACAACAAAAAAAAAAAAACATTTAACTCATGAAATAAGGAAAACACTGAGTTGCCTATACTGAACACATTCTCTCCCCTTTATTAAGATTGTCAATGTATCAGGAGGGTCTTCAATTTTTTTATAAAGTTACACTTTAAAATTTAAATGACACATAAAGTAACTACTCTGTTAAAAAAAAATATGTTTAGATCCACAAATGATGTTTGTAATTATATCACAGTAAAACCAACAGGATTGGAACCACACTTTAACATTTTTTTTAAATAAAAAAAACAAATACATTGATGTAGGGATAAAATACAGTTCATTGGAAAAAAATGAATAAATTAGAGAACATAGATTCTAAGATTGTATATTTTGCTGCTCTTATAGCCACACACCTAACCTATAATTATGGTGGCTAAAAGTCAAACTGTTGTTTTTTTAAAAGCTTTTGAGTAAAAGCATTTACTTTTTATACCAGTAGATATTCAACTATCTAGGTTTTATATTGGATTCAGGACAACCTAAGATATTGCTTACAAACCTAATGCGTTAAAATACATGAAGTAAATTATCAGTTTAACAGCAAATTGCTATACTTCTTCAAATCTACTTTCTTTACCAAACAAAATAGAATCAGGATCTGAAAATTTATTTAAGAATGAACAAGAAAGGTCTTTCACCTCAACTCTGTTTAGTGTGGTCAGTGTGTCAGAGAGGGCCAACATCCCAGCTGGCAGAAGGATGCTCATGCTCACTCTGAGTGACTCCAGCAAAGCCAGGGCTGTGAAGATCTGCGTACCATTGATTTCATGACCCATGACCACCAGCAGCACAAAGGTGGCCATAAGCACAGCTTTACCAGAGGTCAAGGTCATGGAGCTGTTGAACGCCTGGAGCCTTGAAAGTTTTTTCATTTGACTAAGCTCAGACCTATATCAAATACAAAGTAACAATACATAGTGTAGCAACTATGATTTCTAACATGTATGATTTAATGAGAAAGATTTATAATAAAAAACTTTAAAAAAAATTATGTGGTGCAATATGCCAAACTCTTTTTTGACATTAAATGCCTATTATTATTAAAGTTATGAGCTGACTTCTGTGGACTTTGTGTGCTATTCATGTATGCATTTATGAAAGTATTTGTATTCATATTTTTGTTCTGTTTATCACCACTTGTTTCTGTTTTCTGTGTATTACTACTTCATTTTATAATGTAGACAGGTTTTATTGAAAGAAAGCCTTACTAACCATAGCTTGCACCTAGTTCAATGCATTTATATTGTAGTAAATCTAAGGCAGGCAACTCAACAAAGTTTTGCAGTAAATAAATAAGTGTGTTTATTCACCAGGACAAACACATAACAGCCATCTACATTCAAAGAGTCCTGTTCCTAATTCTACCAGTCCTTTCCCCGGCAAACATGAATATGGACCAATGATAACCTTCCCCCTTCATCCCAGGTCCCTACTACAGTCTTCAGGCAGCACAAAGGATGGCTCCTTAGCTCCTAACAATTCTGACTCTTGATTATGATGTTAAACACTGTTCTTTCCTCTATCCTTGCATCTACCTGTCCTGGTCAATAGTGTGTTCATACCCACCACAAGCACTGGTGCAAGGCAGAGTTACAATGTTTTTAAAACCCAGAGGGCATTAACCATTTTAAATGATAATGCACTATTTTTTTTATCTTAAATTTAAAGGCAATACATTACTATAGTTCTACAAATTATAAAAATATTTCCAGAAATCCCTACCAGTTATAACATTTGTGTATAGAGTGAAGCAAAAATAAATTCACATTTGGTGAGTGTTGGGAGAAAAAAAGTACCTAATTTTCTACTTACTTTCTGGTTCTACCAATGACACGAACACAGAAATCAGCCCAGTTGGATGTTTTCATTTCTTCTAGCCCAGACATTATCAACTGTAAATGTCTCAGTCTGACATTGGTCAAACTGTCCAATTTTTCCCTTTTAAAAGATACATTTTTATCATGTAAGTATACTTAAAAAATATTAAATACTTATTATTTGAAGAAACATCTATAGATAAGATATAATTTTAATTTTTATATCACAAAATGGTTCACATAAATCAGATTTTTAAATCCAATTTACAGATGAAAATGTATGTATTTTAAACATTATTATGAACTTGTGCTGCTTTGCTGGAATTCATAATGCTCAGCAGCAACCATGTGCTAAATTATGAGTTTGAGCTTTGAGTTTAGGCACATCGGCACAATTTAGGCCATGTCGTGCCCGTAATCCTTTAAGATCACTCTCCCTTTAAATAACAAGGGCTAAATTCTATACAGTTAAATCATTAAAAACAAGGTCTATTCACAGTTAAAATAGTAAAGGTAGTAAAAATTTAATAATTTGGTAAAAATCTTATGTGACAAGTTATGCATTATACAATATGAGAAGGATAGAAAGAGTAGTGTCTATTCAATGCATCACCATTAGTACACCATTAATATTTGTCCATCCAGGTCTTCATTTTTACTTAAATAAATATAAATAGATACGCTAAACAAGCAAAAGTAGAAAATATGATGATAACAATTCAAGTACCTTAAAATTCTGGAAAGTCTTCCCATGACTACTTGCACAGGAAACATTAAAAATAAAATAAGAAGACTGGTTACACAGGCTGGACCTAAATTTAGCCAATCCCAAAGCAGATAACAAGTGACAGCTAACTGAACTGGGCCAATGAGAATATAGGTTGCTGGTAAAACAACCTATAAAGAAAAAAAAATATTTACAACAAATAAAGTTAAAGTTTTGAAGAAGCCTTGAATTTTTTTTCTTTTAATTATCAAGGCTGGAATAAGAAGAACAACTATAAGAAAAAGGTAATGTCCCTAAGGTTCAATGTTTGCCTTAATGAACACTTTAACTAAAAAAAAGTTCAAAGACTCAAAAACAAAGATATACTGCTGCAGGGGTGAACAACTGTATAGAAAATACAATATGCATGTATTTACCAACTAAAAGAAAGCATAATATTAATGAGCTTGTCCAGAAATAAGCTTAACAATTAAAGGCTTTTATATTGAGATTTAAGATCTATAGGGTGAGTGAAGAAGGGTTTATGTTATTTCTAAGAACAATGGTTTAGGTTCACAAAGGTATTACGTGACCAGCACAATATCAATAAGCTGTACTTTTCACAACATAACTTGGTACACTAAAAAAAAACATGTAAGAAAAAATATTGGTAACCATCACAACTAAAAGTTCCTATGTAATAACAAAGTTGAAAGTTTGCTAATGTACCACACCTTTTCATTTTAAAGGCTTTTTTTAAAACCATATATGATAAGATATTTCTATATAATAATATTCTAAGTTTCTGTTTTCAAATCCGACTGAAAACTAAATAAATACGTAATTTGTTTGAAAGTTTGCTGAGTATAAAAATAGGTCTATAATTCTTAATGAGTCGGGTCCAGTGGCTTTAATAAATTAATGTTGATCATAACTGATAACAGTAAGCAAAAAATAAACAAGTGTTATAGTTTTCAATAATTAAAAAACAAACTTCTACTGTTTTATGTAAAATGTCTACTATCTATTAGTTATTGTTTTTTCAATAGGAGATATTATTGTTGGTATAAGACTATACATAAGTCACAAATTTTATTTTTTTTAAGAACGGAAGGAAAATTAGTTAAGCATATGTGCATTCCACAATACTCAAAGAACACAAAGTATTTATATTAGCAAGCAACAAAAATATAAGCATCTGCTGTTAGAATGTCCTTTCTCCTTTAATTATCTCATTAAGATAAAGTTAATAAGCAAGACACAGAAGTGCACAAACTTTACCAGAGGAAACACATCCATTTCTTTTGTGATTAAGTTCATGATAGTCTCCATCATTGTAGGTTTCAGAGCAGAGCTGCACAATCGCATTACCTGCGGAGAAAAAGAAATACAAGGTTGGTATCTCACACAAATCTATGTATTAGAAACTATTACTCAATACTTGAAGACTAGTGTATAGACTTTTGTCTTATGTGTGTTTGTAAACTGTTCTGTTGTCACAGATAAATAAATAAAATAATGTAGCCATTAATTAATAATGACAATAATAATAACAGAGACTTTGTGTTTATACAAGTAGACATGATTCTTTTGCCATTTTTCCATCTGAGCTTTTAACTGGCTTTCTATCTTCTGCCTTCTTTAATTTATAAGCAGCATCTACATGTAGTCCTTTCATATCTATCATTTAGTTCTGGGTATGTTCGTCAGCACGAATTATGCTTGCTGCTTTCTCTAAAGTTAAGTCTACATCTCTCAGAAGTCTCATCTCTCACTCGATCCGACTGTATGCCCCATACCAATCGAACTCTGATGGGTTAATCTCGAAGGTTGTCAAACTTGCATTCTTTTGCCAAATTCTTCAAATCAGTATAATACTGTTCAAACGTTTCATCGTCCTTCTGATTTCTTGTGAAGAATTTAAATGTCATACATAGTGTTGGACTTAAGGCAAAAAAAAATTGTCAAACCTTTCAATTACTTTGTCTACAGTCTGAAATTCACATACTTTAAAAGTAGGCCTATTGTAGATGTCTCGAGCTGGTTCACCGATCAGGTGTAACAATAAAGCTTTCCTTGCTGGCTCGGGCTTCGTATTCTTTTCCGTGGCGACCATAAACAGTTCAAAACTTTATCTCCATTTTTTCCATCTTTCAGATAGACAACGGTTTAGGAGGATTGAATAATTCCATTATTCGTAAAGATTCTGTCTAGATCTAAAATACCACTTGATACGAATCAATAGGCTAAAGTGTACTTTTAGCAATTTAGAAACCACTACCTGTTACCAGCGCTTTAAACCAATCTGACACCAGATCTGACACAAGATCTGACATCATATTCTGCTGTCACACATAAATAAATAAAATACTGTAGACATTAATTAATAATAACAAGAATAATAACAGAGACTTTGTGTTTATACAAGTAGACATTAAAGACTATCATTTTTTTATTTAGTCACATCCTTTCAAGTACTTTCTCACAGAAACATTCACAACAAACAATGACACAATATAAACAGATTAGAACAAAAACAATGGCTGCCTGGTCTGCAGTATGTGCGCTGAACTGTTGTTGGGTCATCTCGATGGCCCCGGGCTCCTATTGCCATCTCTTGTTCTACAGGAGGTTTGGACTATCTTCAATTGGATTATCTTCAAAACATCCGAAATATGTAAAACATTTTACAAATAACAGACAAATGTCATTTGTATTTGATTTGTCTATTTTCAAGTACCTTTAAAAGTGGTTACAAAATATTATTCCTGATTAAAATAGAATACTATAGATCAAAAAAATATTTTTAAAATTCAAACTTAGATATCTAGGCCTACAGATATGCATATGTAACCATGTTAATGGTTGACTATATATAATTATAGAATCCTGAACTTATAAACCATGGTGAAGGAATAATTAGAAATAAAAAATACATGTATAAATTAATATAGATCTAATACTCTTTTTTTACATTGAGTAATTCCTTACTTTTCTGTAAATGAGTGATGTTGTTGCTACCCTCATACGGTAGCCATGGTGAAAAAAATTATGATCCAGAAATATGCTGACCAGATAAATCAGGATGATGAAAGTGATAAGTATAAAGACATCAGGGCGGGCGATGATTTGATGGCGATGGGAGTTGTCAACAATTGCTGTCTTGTTATCAGTGTTGCTGCCACTGGAAGAGAGGAAGTTGGGATGGTCCTTGCTGACTTCAAATAGTGCTATGAACTTGCCCATTAGTATGGTCTGCACCATCCGCATACACTCCTGGAAATTACATCAGTGTAACTCATTTTTAGGTAGAGTCTAATTTTTGTAGGCCTATTCAATTAATGACAGTTTAAACCTAACATTTAAAAACAAAGATGTGCATATGGTATTTTATTATAGATATTTTTTTTCATGTGCGTATGGTTCAATTCTTAGTTTAGGTATATAATGGATAATGGGACATTATTAACAGCATTATGTCTGTAATTTGATACAAGATAAAAGTAGGCCTGCATATAAAATGAGAAAAATACTATAAAAAAAAGGGATTGCAAATTCAACCTGCATTTTGTCCACATCTGGTGCAGACAATAGCCTACAAAAAATATAGCAACTTCCTATGCCACACAATAAAACAAAATACATAAAATTCCAATGCAACATTTCTTTTGTTTACCTCCATAAATATTAACAATGTAAATGCTAGGATCTGTGTTCTGTAACATCTCCACAAGGCTCTTGTCAGCTTGGGTCTCCCGCCTGTCTTATAATTATACAGCTCTTTCTCCCATTCTCTATCAAAAAATACATGCACAAAAAATTAAAATAGAATACTCTCAACTCTTGATATAAAATTTCAAGATTATTTAACTTTCTATCTAGATAAGATAATTTAATCTAAATTGGCGCCCTTAAGTTATTTAAAATAATTTTTTATTTTTTTTTTAATTAGCAAAATTTCAAGTTCTTTGTGAAATGAAATGTTACATTAACATCAACCCGTGAAAATATTTTGCAAATTTATTTTTACTTTAGTAAGTAGAACAGGAAGTTGAACAGTTTCAATTCAGAAACTCACACTATTTAAAATAATATTCATAGACCAATGTTAGTTGAAAACTTTAGCCAACGATCTAGCCTAGAGTAGATCCAGTGGCGCAGCATCCATGGCTCGAAGGGGTTCAATGAACCCGGGCCCACGACCATTAGGGGCCCACAGCCTGTGGCATAGCATCAATGAGATAATTATTGACTTTAGGAAACATAAAGGCCATATTGCAGAAATTCAGATAAACAATCAAACCATAGAACAAGTACAAGAATATAAATACCTAGGAACAACCATCAACAATAAACTGAAATGGGGTGAACATTGTCAAAACCTCTATACAAAATTCACCAGCGACTCTTCTGTCTCAGAAAGCTAAGAAAATATTAACATCGACAAAACAATTATTAAACTTTTTTATACAACCATCAGCAGTCTAATTGACTTTGCCATCACCTGCTTGTATGGTAATACTTCACTGGCACAAAGACTTAGACTTCATAGACTAATAAAAAAAAAAAACATCGCAAATCACTCGAATACAGCTACCATCTCTTGAAGAGCTTTTTCATGAAAGATGCCTTTCCAAAACACTCTCGATTCTTAAGGACAACCTGCACCCATTAAACCACTGTTACATGAGATCTGAACGAAGTGATCGTCTTCCATTAGGACTAAAACAAAAAGATTTAAAAACTCCTTCATCCCACTTTCTGTCAGAGTGTTACAAGATCAGCTGTCGTCATCGAGAAGTACATAGAAGTCAAATTCATAAAGCGCTGGTTGTGAATGTGTAGGCTATGTGTTTCGTGTGTGAATGCTGTTCGAATTTTTCATCTATACTATTATTGTACAGTAGTTACGCTGATATTGTCAATTGTAGTCAAACTGAATTTCCATTTGATTGGATCAATCAAATGATCTTATCTTATCTTATCTTATAGGCTAACTAAATTAATTGAGGAACAGTGTCAACTGTGTCATTCACTGACCAATGCTTAGTATTTTGTTGAAACTTGATTCATAGTTCTTAAAGAAAGTTAACAGCATTATATTTATACAAAATTCCCAGACCAGGCATTATTTAAAATTGCCATGAATCTTGAAATTTGACAGTCAATCAAAGACCTAGAGATTCAAAACGAGATAATAGACTGTTGGGCAATGCAGTTCTAACAAAATAGTGGCCATTTTCTCTTTCCTTTGTGACAGTACTCAAGATATGTCAAATTGATCAAATTAGCATTATTTTCCGACACTTTTTCGTGATCTCTGATGACGGAGTACTCAAAATAATAGCAATTAGAGAGTCATGTCTAGGTTTTCATATTTGTGAGAATCAGTCCTTCAAAGAAGCCTTTCTTAAAAACTTTTCAAGTTTGTGTCTAATACGTGATTTAGCTGTTTCACTAAGATTTTTCAAACATTGTCACAAAATACAACTTATTTCTCACTTTATCTGTTTCAGGTTGATCAACATTGCGATCATTCTCGAAATTTCGATTGATCAAAAATTATTTAAAAATAAAGAAAATCCAATTATTACCACTTTGTCTTTTGAAATATTTTTCTGTATTTTTTCTAGTCTACATATATTCTATTTACCTGGCCAAATTGTTCGAAAGTTTGACAGTGGAATCCTGCGGAAGTACGTCATAGACGTCTGCTTCGTCGAGAGTATGGTGGTAACCTTTCCAGAATATTCGTCCAGTCCACCTTATAAGAAAAAAAAAGATACACGATATAGCCTATTATGTCACCTTCTAATTATATTGATTAGAGGCAAAACATTTCAATAATGAGCCTTAAGTAAAATTCAAGCCTTATCAATGTAGATCTATGACTAACACACACACACACACAAAACAACAAAAAAATCAAATCACAAATGCTCTTCTGTTTGAGTGTGTTTGCAAATGTGTAGGCTATAAGATTAAAGCCTACCAATGTATGCCTACTAGATATAGATCTAGATCTATATATAAATGTAAGGAATCGTAAGACGAATAAAGTAGATCTAAATTCGACCAATTAAAGACGACTTTTATTTTGTAAAATGCGGGGTCGAGTGGTTAAGTAGGCCTATGCTTGAGCGTGGCTTGGCTACCTATTAAGGGGGCTCGAGGTTCGACGCCCGACTCGAGCAGAGTTGTGTTTACTGAGTGTCTAAAGACAGCACGGAAAACCTTCTCCCAGATACCCCCATCCACTGGTCCACAAATGAGATTGGACCATAGCGCTCTGAGCATGCTGTAAGCATGAAAGTAGCGCTATATAAAGTGCTGAGCTGTTTTAGAATGAGTCCATACAAAATGGAATTACAATACTGATGTTTAGAGGCTAAGCTAAGACTCGCGTTTTAAGGGTTACAATCCTGCTAGTTTTGAAATTCATTTTCTTTATTTTTCTTCTTATTATTATTATCCTTATCATTATTATTATGAAGTTGAATTAATTTTCATTCTCTGGTACTGCCAGGGTTGAGCTTCATTAGAGAGAAACAAAATTCATTGTAGTCCCTTTAACAGTGTCCACTGAGAAATTTTCTGGTGATGTGGCAGGTCTGCAGCAGTTCCGCCCTCTGACAGTTAATAAAGATCCTCTTAGGAATGCTTAGGGCTTCGGCTGTGTCTGTGAGGTCAGTTGGTATTATCCTTTCGGTTGATATAACAACAAGGTTATTGTTACTAAAAATAGCTAATATAGTCGCTTAATCTATACGTCTAGATTTTCGTATTAGGCTATTATGGAATTGATTAAGCACATTTGTAATCTTCGGAATCTAGTCTAATACTCTTATTTTAAAATGATCTTTTAACTCTACAGTCTCACGAGCTAAAAAGAAGATCCTCTAACAAATACAAAACAAAAAGGCAAGTCTATTTTGTCATAACCCTTAGAAGATTTTAAAATAGCGTCAGCTAGAATAGGTATGTATGGATTTGATGTTTGGGATTTCTGTAGCTAGTGTTTTTCTACAGGGTAGGGTAGCTAGCCCTACACCCAACCCTCCTCCTTTCTCAGCCAGGCTTGGGACCGTCCTATGGTGAAGTTGGTATGTATGGGTCAATACAGATATATATTTCGGCAACCAAAACATTGGATAGCACAGTTGAGCCATAACACAGAGCAGCGTAAAAAAACAACACAGCACAACAAAACAAATTAACAAAAGGGCATCAAAGGCAGTAACATTAGCTAATATTAGAATCAAAACCACTGATATATGTAGGAAATTGGATTGGATCTTTCAGATGACAAAAACATCTGTTGTATTTGCATAGTAGTTATAAATCCTTTATTAAATATTAATCTAGCTAAACGAAATGAAATAAAATTGTTATTTCAAACTGTTTTCTAAAGTGCTACAAGATCGGTTCAAAAAGTTCTTTTAAAGAAGAAATTTCAAATTGTATTCATGAATGTGGCTCCAGATTCTACCCGTCTTTTTAACGTCAGGACAGTCATTTCTGCCGAGTAAAGTATTATCGTTCTTGTAATGTCTTTTGCGTGAACAAAACATGCCCGCTACAAGGAAGTCTTGCTAAACTCGACGGGTGATCTTACAAAACTCAACCCCATTATAAATCTACATGTTCTACTGTCTCTCACACTTATCCCACCCAATAATTGAACGTTATTTGACCTTTGCTCTTCTCAGTAGGAGAACTAGTGCGCTGTGGACGCCAGGAGGATGAACTTTCTGAAACTCGGAGTGCAGGAAAACTTCTGCCTCACAGCGATCTCCCAGGCGACCTAGCTGGGTTTAGGGGCGCGAACGTAAATTTTGTATGGCCTTTAAAAGAGGAGGGGGGGGGTAGGCGTCACGAGTGAAATATTTGAGAAACACTATCGTAAGTGTTCATTCATATAATTGTAAGTGTAATATAACTGTGACCTGATTTGATAGATAGTGTTGATTTGTGTATGCCTTGAGGGCTGCTAGCATTTTTACATTAAAGCTACATGAAATATTTACACATACAAGAAATATTCAGTTCAATGAAAATGTTGCTTAATAAAAAATGACTTAAAGTTAGACCACACAAGTCTTTTTGTTTCTTTTTATAGGTTCACGTCATTTTAAAGCAGGGGTTCTCAACCTGTGGGTCGCGACCCCCTTGGGGGTCGATTGACCATTTGCCAGGGTTCGCCTAAGTCCTAAGATCATCGAAAATATGGATTGTTTTTGTCTATTCTTCTATTGCTGTATGTGTGTGTGTGGTGTGGAGGGGGGGGTCGCGACAGAGTGGGGGGTTGTAAAAAGGGGTCGCCGAACTTAAAAGGTTGAGAACTGATGTTTTAAAGAGTGGTGGATGAGTGGTAAAGCGCTCGGCTTCCAAACCGGTGACTCGTGTTCGAGTCTCGCTTAAGGCTGGGATTTTGAATTTCGGGATTTTTTTTGGACGCCCCTGAGTCCCCCCAACTTTAATAGGAACCTCTAGATGGGGAAAGTAAAGGCGATTGGTCGTTGTGCTGACCACATGACGCCCTGCTGGTTAACCATTGGCCAGAGAAACCAAACACATCTTTTTATCTGTACACCGGATACAACAAAAAGCTAGCAATTTATAGATTTCCAGCCACAGATGAAAATCTCTAATGTGATTGTTTAATATAGTTAGGACCCTACGTTATGATTCATAAAGTTTTAAATTTAATTTAACTAGTTATGCTGAACTGTTATACGTAAGGCACACTCGAAATATAAATTTCAATTGAAATGATCAACGTTTCTAAGTCTTCTGTTAATTATCATAAAATAATTGATTTAGGATAAAATGGAGTTTGAATAATATTGTTATCAAATGATCTCGAAACGATGCGATGTACTTTAAAACACAACCTCTAGTAATTTGCATACGACGGCTAATTATTTCCCAAAAATGTTGCTGATAACGGTTAATTAGTCACCAGCGACTGTTAATAAGCTGCTTACATCGGTTTATCAGTTGCCAAAGACAGCTGATAAGCTGTTGGGCTAACAACGGCTAATTAGTTGCCAACGATGGGCAATAAGTAGTGATAGTTCTACTATAAAGTGACGATCATACAAGACGTAAAAAAATGAATTTACCTTCTGAGTATCATGACAAAAACTTATCTGTGATTATCATGCACATTTTACAACACACACGCTATTTTGCTTTTATAACAGTGAAAAAAATAAATTGTTTAGATGGCGCTGTCTGACAAATACGTTGTCGAAATTCTGGTTCTGTCTGCTGATGCTTGCGTGAACATTTCAAGGTGACTTTTTTATTGACAGAAAACCGAGTTCACTAAATGACCGCTGCATGTCCCTGGGACGATGGATACCCACCCTTCATTTCCCCTTCATTGTATTTTTTCGAGGCTTAAAGAATTCCTAAAGTGGACCTTTTTTTTTTGGTCTTAGGTCTTCTTCCCAGGACATTTGGTTGTACTACCATGAAGTTTGCAAATGCGAATCCGCCAGCAGTTCATTAATAGCATGCGCTGTCTGTTTGGTAGCACGCTCGTTTGTCGAGATATTAAGTTTATTTGTATTTGTCACATAGTTGGTGTGTCGACTCGACAAATGGTTGTGTGGCTATTCAAACACAACTACTTTTTGTTTAATCTTAAGTGCTAGAAGTAAGCTTTTGATCGAAAACTAGAACTATAGAACATTTTTAATATATATTTCTCCATTGTGTTCGGTTATTATATAAACATGTAAGAAACATTATCAAATAAGCCTAAATGAAAGAGCTACTTATTTTCAGTTGTTATTACTGTTGGCTATACTGTTGTGTTTACTACTTCAATTATTTGTATGCACTATTTCAGTCAGTTGTTTCCACTATTTCAATCATTTGTTTGCACTAATTCAATCATTTGTATACACTATTGCAATCAATTGTGCACTTATTTGCAATGTACATGTAATCCGTTATGTGGACGTTTGTAATCTTCGCTTATGTGCTCAAATTCAATCAGTTATGTTCACTAATTCAATCAGTTGTGTGCACTAATTGAATCGGTTGTGTGCACTAATTCAATCAGTTGTGTGCACTAATTGAATCGGTTGTGTGCACTAATTCAATATCAGTTGTGTGCACTAATTCAATCAGTTGTGTGCACTAATTGAATCGGTTGTGTGCACTAATTCAATCAGTTGTGTGCACTAATTGAATCGGTTGTGTGCACTAATTCAATATCAGTTGTGTGCACTAATTCAATCTGTTATCTGCTCAAATTCAATCAGTTGTGTGCACTAATTCAATCATTTGTATACACTATTGCAATCAATTGTGCACTTATTTGCAATGTAATCCGTTATGTGGACGTTTGTAATCTTCGCTTATGTGCTCAAATTCAATCAGTTATGTTCACTAATTCAATCAGTTGTGTGCACCAATTCAATCAGTTATGTGCACTAATTCAATCAGTTGTGTGCACTAATTCAATCAGTTATGAACACTAATTCAATCAGTTATGTGCACTAATTCAATCAGTTGTGTGCACTAATTGAATCGGTTGTGTGCACTAATTCAATCAGTTGTGTGCACTAATTGAATCGGTTGTGTGCACTAGTTCAATATCAGTTGTGTGCACTAATTCAATCAGTTGTGTGCACTAATTGAATCGGTTGTGTGCACTAATTTAATCAATTGTGTGCACAAATGCAATCTGTTATCTGCTCAAATTCAATCAGTTGTGTGCACTAATTCAATCAGTTGTGTGCACTAATTGAATCGGTTGTGTGCACTAATTCAATATCAGTTGTGTGCACTAATTCAATCAGTTGTGTGCACTAATTGAATCGGTTGTGTGCACTAATTTTATCAATTGTGTGCACAAATGCAATCTGTTATCTGCTCAAATTCAATCAGTTGTGTGCACTAATTGAATCAGTTGTGTGCACTAATTGAATCGCTTGTGTGCACTAATTCAATATAAGTTGTGTGCACTAATTGAATCGGTTGTGTGCACTAATTTAATATCAATTAAGTGCACTAATTCAATCAGTTGTGTGCACTAATTCAATTGGTTGTGTGCACTACTTCAATCAGTTGTGAACACTAATTCAATCTCTTGTGTGCACTTATTCAATCAGTTTTGTGCACTAATTCAATCAGTTGTGTACACTAATTCAATCGGTTGTGTGCTTGAATTCAATCGATTGTGTGCTCAAATTCAATCAATTATGTGCTTAAATTCAATTAGTTGTCTGTACTAATTCAATCAGTTTTGTGCACTAACTTTTAATTTAATGAGTTGTGTGCACTAGTTCAATGAGTTGTGTGCACTAACTTTTAATTCAATCAGTTGTGTGCACAAATGCAATCTGTTATCTGCTCAAATTCAATCAGTTGTGTGCACTAGTTCAATCATTTGTGTGCACTAATTCAATCAGTTGTGTGCACTAATTCAATCAGTTGTGTGCTCAAATTCAATCAGCTTATAAAGCTTATATCAACTCATTCCATCCGTCTGTCTGGTACACATCTTGTACACGTCATTTCTCCCACTTTATTTCTCGTAGCAGACGCCCATCGCGAGAACAATGTAGATATGAAAAGGTCCTTTTATTAAATAAAAAGGTCGTCTGCTACTTCAAGTATTCTTCTCATCAGCTCCGGTGTGCACACGGTTCACTTTACACAGTCACTTGTTTGTCTACTTAACAGAAAGTATTTTTAAAACAATATGATGTTTGTTTTGTTTCCTTACAGAATCCTATTTGGTTTGAGTTGTTATATTTTTCTGTCAGTGGTTAGGTATATCATTTTTCCCATTCACGGAGGGTTTTCATTTTATTGTATTCCCATATCTAAAAAAGTAATGCAATTTATCTGATCTTTAGTAGAAATTCTATTTCATATAAACTGAGTCCGTTATAAAATTAGAATTTGGTCAAAACGTATCAATTATAGGTTTTATACTTTTTTAAAACTTTTTAAAGTTAAGTATCCCATAGTGCCCCACTTTCCGCTAACTGTTCTTGTCGTCTTCTGTGTCTGTGTTCAATAAGGGCTTTCCTTTGGGTCTCAAACATATATCCCGATGAGAGCTCTTTTGTCTCTTTCAGAGACCATCTGCTGCCAGCTACTTTCCTCTATGCTAGTGAGGGCAAAATGGTTCCGGAGGACCTTTATAGCGGTTACGGGGGGCACCTCTGTTACGCCGTCCTCCTTTGGCATGCGGTCGTATCTATAAATATAAACAATTCTACTGGTGATTTACAATCCTATATATAGGTGGGGGCCTACACTGAGCGATTTTAACAAATAACATACGTTTTATATTGTGAATAGTCCTATAGAAGTTGCATTAGTGTGAACATACTCTGGTGAATCTGAGCTTATAAATTAGTAACGAATTTCCTGTTATAATGGGGTATTATTGTATACACTGTACAGTAATCTATAGATCTACTGTTACCAAAGCTGACACAAATATAGCGTATCCAGTCAAATGCGCATTATATTATTGGGTTGGTTCGTCGAAAGATCCCAGGATTTCCCCGCTACGAATTTTACGCCGTTAGGAATAGAGAAAGATGTAGAGGAAAAGACAATGAACAGGGCGATGACTGAGTGATGGACAGCAAAGAAAGTTGTCTTGTTATAATTGTTGAAATAGTTATTACTGATTTTTAAAGAATTACAATTTATTGACAAGGGCGTGTGGAGATGTTAAGCTTGGCTTTTTGAGTAAGCGCTTACGTTAGTAACTTGTGTAAGAAGCTTCGGCACGTTGAACTGTTTAAAGAATATGCTGAAAAGCATTTTGACAAAAGAACACTAAGGCAAGGTTTCATGTTTAAGGCTATTGATAAATGTTACGACACAAGACTCTTCGAAATAATAATAGATTCTCAGGTTATTACTCTATAAATACTTTAATATTACAACAAGTTATGTAAATAGGAACATTTCATTTCTCTTTCTGTCCATTTCTCCCGGCTTCCCCTTTTAAACCTCCCTTCCATTCATGACACAAATTCGCACCATTATTTATGCACACCATGCTGCGCTACGACCTTAACACCCCCCTTGTTTGCCAAGTTCGATGTACATCGAACGTCTTTTAAATATCAAATAAAATTATAAACCACTGTTCAATATAATTATATTATCTTCATTAATTCTCATTCTTTTAAACCAGGTAAAAACGACCACCAACAAAAAAAAAACTCCAACAGCAAAATTAAATATCACCATTCTCTATATTATTATTTTAGGTTCAAAATTACTTACATCCATCCCAATGTATCATGTCCAGACTTCCCCAACGAACCAATCAGAGTAAACCTCATAATTCACAATTATAAACTATAATTAACTATGTAACTGTAATACTCTATTTTACATTTCTAACAATGGTTTCATCAAATTCTCAATATAACACCATATATTAATATCTCGACACCTCACACATGTAACAAAGCTTCGTCAATCCATACAGTCTTCGATTACATATACATGTAATGTCTATATTTACAAAATGTTCCAATCTGTTATAGATGTCTATTCATTACACTGCTATTCATTGTATTCTCACCAAAATGATTTTACTGACATTATTCCTTTGACCAACCAACAGAAACAAAATGGACGTGGCCTAGCTCCTTTCCTTACTTCCATTTCTTATCCTTCTCAGGTACACCGTGATAATGTGTCAGCTATCACATTGTCTTTCCCTGGTATTGTCCTGACCTCAAAGTTATAATCCATAAGTTGCAATGCCCACCTGGCTATTCTGTTGTTCCCTAGTTTATTTGTATTAATGAAGGCTAAGGGAGCGTGATCAGTCCATAGTTCAAATTTAGCTCCCAGTAGATAGAACCCTAATTTTGTTATACACCATACAATGGCTAGTCCTTCCTTTTCAATTGTGACATATTTCATCTCAGCTGCTGTCAGTTTTCTACTCACATATAAAACAGGATGTGGAACACCATTCCATTTTTGCATTAGACAGCCTCCTATTGCAATGGCTGATGCATCTGTTGCCAAAAAAAATTCCTTAGTATTGTCAGGTAATTTCAAAATCGGTGCTTCAGAAAAGAAAGTTTTAATTTTGTCCAGTGCTTCTTGACATTCTTCCGTCCACACTATATTGTTAGGTATTCCTTTCTTTGTTAGATTTGTTAGTGGTTCAATTATTTCTGAAAAATTTGAGATACATTTTCTATAAAAGTTCCATAGACCCAAAAGGCTTCTAATTTGCTTCTTTGTCTTTGGTACCTTAATGTCCAATATTTTTGATACTGTTTCTTCCAGTGGTGTAATGTACTCATTTTTAATCTTATACCCCAAAAATGAAATTTCACTAAGGCCAATTTTTATCTTTGTTGGTTTCAATGTTAAATTGTTTTCTTTAATAATTTTAAAAACTTCTCCAAGGCTTTGTATATGTTCACTAAAAATCCATATATCATCTAAATAACAAATTGTGTCTCTTCTATGGCTGAATAATTTGGCCATCATTCTGTTAAACGTGGCTGGAGCATTTACCAAGCCAAAGCTCATCACATTCCATTGATATATGCCCGAAGGTGTCTTAAATGCCGATAAAGGTTTAGCTTCTTGTTTTAGAGGTACTTGCCAGTATCCTCTAGACAGATCCAACGTGCTAAAAATCTTTGCATTTTTTAGCTTAGTAAACATTTCTTCTGCTTGTGGCATTAGAAAAGGATCAAATTCTGTGACTTTAATCAACTGTCGATAATCCACACACAATCTTAAGTTGCCACACTTTTTTTAACAAGCACGACTGGTGCAGCCCATGGTGAACTAGATGGTTCTATCACTCCCAGTGTTAGTAGCTCATCAATTTCCTTCTGTAATGCTTCTCTATGGTGTAATGGGATCGTATATTGTGGCAGTTTATTTGGAACTTTGCCAGTTAACTTGATGTCATGTTCTATAATACTTGTTTTACCGGGTAAATCCGTAAAAATATTCTTATAATCCTCAATTAGTGCCTTGATTTCTTTAGCTCTTTCAAGAGAAACTCCTTTCACCGCGACAATCTTCCATGTTTGCCTACTTTCTGTTGCCACTGTCTCTATTGATCTAAACTTTTCCTCTGTCTCCGTTTCTTCCGTCACACAGGCACCCATTGTCATTAAATCATCTTTACTCCTTTCTTCACTTCTTTGTCTTGGTCTAAACTCTTTGAACAAATCCACATGAAATATTTTTAACATCGAATCAATGTCTATTTCATAATCCATATCGCTAATTCTCCTTGCTACTTTGTATGGTCCCAGCCAATTTGTGCCCAAAGCATTATTGTTATCCTTATGTAAGACCGAAACATCTTGTCCTGCCTCTAATTCCGTCATTTTTCTATGTTCATTCACTCTGGAATGTGTTAATTCATTTCTCTCTAGCACCTGTCTATCCGCTTCTTCACATGCCTTTATAACCTGATTTCTAGTTTCTGTCACAATATCATAACTGTCATTAGTTGCTACATGATCATGTGGGATTATCAAATCTTTCAATATTGTCATTGGACCTCGTGGATTTCCTCCATAAATCATTTGAAATGGTGAAAACACTGTTGTTTCATTACGACTCTCCCTGTATGCAAATAGTATTGACGATATTGCCATATCCCACTCTTTGGATTTATCATCCATAACTTTATATAATGATTTCTTTAGATTGACATTAAAACGTTCACAAGTGCTCTGTGGATAATACGAGGTTGTAAACCTTTGCTGGATCCCAAACATGTTCAAGAATGGTGTAGCCAATTGACAGTTGAATTGAGTGCCCCTATCTGACAATATTTCTTTAGGAAATCCAAATCTTGTAAACAACGTATATAATGCTTGTACTATGTCTCTGGCTTCAATTCGTTTGAGTGGGATAGCTTCCGGCCATCTGGAGCACACGTCTATCACAGTTAGGATATAACGGTGACCCCTATTTGATACCACTGGCATTGGACCGATTAAATCAATCTCTATTTTACTAAATGGTCTATCTGGTACATCCACCCTTTGTAATGGTGCTTTTATGTTTCTTGCTCCTTTTCTAGAACATAGTTGGCAGGAAGTCATATCACTTTTTATATCCTTACTCATTGATGGTCAATAAAAATTCTGAAATATTCTTTGTTTCGTCCCAGATGTTCTGTGTGTGCTATATCGTGTCCATTTTCCATTACAAGCTGCCTGAATTCTCTGGGTACCACAAACTGGATTTTTTTTTTTCCATGCCATTCAATCTCTCTAACAAGAGTTCCTCTTTCTACATAGAATCTTCCTCCTCTACCTCCTTTCTTTGCTAGTTGGCGTAACTCTGGATCATTTTTTTGTTTTGTGATAAATTTTTCTTTGTTAAATCCTATGTCATTGATTTCAATTGTTTCTGTGTTTTAATGTTGTTCTTCAGCTTGCTCTTTTTCCTTAGTTGATAACTCGAACAATTTTGCCAAGTCTCCTCCATCTACATCTTTACTACAGGATCGAGTAGTTGCCATTCCACAACAATTTGTCGAACATTAATAATTTTTTAATCGTTTGAAGTGTGAATCAAAAATTTAAAAAAAAGAAACAATAAAATATTTATTTAGGAACACTGGTTGAGTAATTTGGATACAATTTGTTTTAAATAGCCATCAGCCTGTAGCTAGATTTAGTTGACCTAAAACAAGTCTATGTCAACAGAGGCATGAACTGCGAGTAGTTTCCACTGTGTGTAGGACTGTAGATAAGCCAGTTCATTAAGGATGTTAAGAATGCAAGGAGTTAGCCTACATTTACACGGATATATATAAAAAAAACTAAACTGATTAGATGAATTAAGATCTAGATGTATACACAATACAACTAAAGCTATGGAAATGGTTGGCTTTTAAAAGGTTTTTTTTTTATGTTTAACGCTGTATTTCTATAAGGGAAAGAAGCGACATCAGTTGTGTAATATTTACGACAGTGTTTTTAAAATTGACACAAACGTTGCAAGGCAAACATGGCGGACACTGTCGTCTGCTGTCAATGTTTACAATATAAAAATATCTGCACAGAGAGAACCGAAGCCCAGCTTCTCTCTGTTTTAAAATCCTGTTTACACTGCCCGAGTCAAGTCTAGCAAAAGAGAAAATAAGTTTTTAAAAAGGTTACAAATTGAAATTTCGTGATTTTTTAAAGAGTGTGTTGTGTGCGTGTGTGATATGCTTAAAAGCGCGTGTGTTTCTTTGTGTACCTTTGTGTGAATATTAAGTGTTTATGAGTGTGTATTTGAGAAAAGAGTCATTGTAAACACAACTAATTTCCACAAAGATCATTAAAGTAGTCTTTTTTAGTCTTTGTCTTAGTCTTATGGCTGGACCAGATTTACCTATAGGCAAAAAAAGCTTAAGACTCCAAGAGAAATTTAGCACTGGCATATATAATATCTGGTCCAAAAAGGGCACCATCTCTCAAATAGTTTTGGGCTATTTTAATTCCAAATACAGCAATGGTGTATGGCGTGGCCATGTTAAGATATAAGTAGTAAAGTTCCCGTTTCAGACCTTGCGGTCTTTAGGGCAGAAGATGTAACTAGGGTGTTATGTGGCCAGCACAACGACTAACAACCTTTACTTTATCTTAGGTACCCATTAGAGCTGGCTGGACTCAGAGGCGCCCGAAGATCCCGAAATTAAAAATCCCAGTCTTCACCAGAGTTCGAGCCCCGGACTCCGGTTCGAAAACCAAGCGCCCTACCGCTCAGTCATCGCGCCCCCTGTTAAGATATAGGCCTTCATTTATCTTATGAATTATACCATTTCTTAGGGTTCCTTTATAATCTTACTGGAGCTTCAGGCAAGAGACCAAAACAAAAAGCCTGACGATAAAAAAAAAGTTTTAAGTTTCACCGATAAAACATTGACTACAATGAAAGCGCGATTTTAACTATCATAACAAATCTAGATCTTGATCAAATTAGAAATTTAAACTCTATCAGTTCGTTTGTTTTACTGGCTGATTCGGACAAGTCATTGCATGCTGAAATGGCCATTGGAAAGTAGGAGGTTCTTATTCGTCTAATCTTGTGGAATAAGAAGTGAATATTGTGTATAACTCAGCTTCTCGTAGGCTTATTATCTGATGTCCGGCGGTACACACAGTTACCGGTATGTAATGTGTATTTGTAAGTTATAATGTAATGTTTTAATGTGGTATTACTAATCTGCATAAGTGAAATAAACGACAGCTGTAAAAAATTAAGTCTTTAACTTACATACTACTCTAGTGAAATAGATATATTCCCACTTTGTACACGACATTTGTTGTATCACAAACACACTGAACACTTGAAAGAAATTCGAAGAGGTGGAATCGTGCGTCTTAGTTGAGGTCTTCAGATCCTTGTAATCCTCTTCGAGTTGACGTGATGGGGCGATTACGAGCTACTTAGCAGTCCACTCGAGTGGTCAAGTGGACCGCCACTGCGTAGCGTTTGACGTGCTCACGTTGTCGGCTGGTGAACTGTCCTCCTCATGCTCACAGTGTCATTACGACATGCACCGAGAGATAGCATCACATTTAGAGAGGGGGGGAAGGAACGGGAAGGAGAGCATGAATAAACAAGTTCCTCTTTCAGACCTTGCGATCTATAGGGCAGATGATTTTTAGATCAACTGTTGCTTTGGGCAACGCTTAACGAGTAGGGTGTCATTGGGCCTTTACTTTCCCCAATTAGTCAGGCACCCATCAGGTGTGCCCTAAAAATCTCGAAATTCTAAATCCCAGTCTTCACCGAGATTCGAACCTAGGACCCCCAGGTTCAAAAGGGAAGCGCTTAATCACTCACCCACATAAAAATAAAATAAAATTTTAAATCAAGTACTCTTTTATGATACGTAGCGTTTGACGTGCTCACGTTGTCGGCTGGTGAACTGTCCTCCTCATGCTCACAGTGTCATTACGACATGCACCGAGAGATAGCATCACATTTAGAGAGGGGGGGAAGGAACGGGAAGGAGAGCATGAATAAACAAGTTCCTCTTTCAGACCTTGCGATCTATAGGGCAGATGATTTTTAGATCAACTGTTGCTTTGGGCAACGCTTAACGAGTAGGGTGTCATTGGGCCTTTACTTTCCCCAATTAGTCAGGCACCCATCAGGTGTGCCCTAAAAATCTCGAAATTCTAAATCCCAGTCTTCACCGAGATTCGAACCTAGGACCCCCAGGTTCAAAAGGGAAGCGCTTAATCACTCACCCACATAAAAATAAAATAAAATTTTAAATCAAGTACTCTTTTATGATACGTAGCGTTTGACGTGCTCACGTTGTCGGCTGGTGAACTGTCCTCCTCATGCTCACAGTGTCATTACGACATGCACCGAGAGATAGCATCACATTTAGAGAGGGGGGGAAGGAACGGGAAGGAGAGCATGAATAAACAAGTTCCTCTTTCAGACCTTGCGATCTATAGGGCAGATGATTTTTAGATCAACTGTTGCTTTGGGCAACGCTTAACGAGTAGGGTGTCATTGGGCCTTTACTTTCCCCAATTAGTCAGGCACCCATCAGGTGTGCCCTAAAAATCTCGAAATTCTAAATCCCAGTCTTCACCGAGATTCGAACCTAGGACCCCCAGGTTCAAAAGGGAAGCGCTTAATCACTCACCCACATAAAAATAAAATAAAATTTTAAATCAAGTACTCTTTTATGATACGGACGGTAGTCTATAAATTATCATTCCATTTATTTCTAGTAATGCGTCATGATTGCAAGGTAACTTTCCAGTGAGATTTGCACAATTAAATTTATTTATTACAGTCCATCTAATGTCTACATAAGACGGTGCGTAAAATGTACAAGTAGATCTATTTATTTTATTCCTACTTTACATAGATACATTTGAGGAAGGTGCGGGAATCCCCGCTGAAGCGTGCGCGTGCAAAAATTCAATTTTATGATGATTATATTTTGAAAAATTATAACGGTCAAACCAAAGTTATCACTGTGTCAGTCAGCTACTTTTTTTTTTCAAATTTCTAGGAAAATGGTTAGAGCCGTTTTCGAAATCCGTGTCCACACAGTGTCCATCCATCCATCTATGAAGAGTTTGCAAGCTTATAGAAGGAAATGTAAAACAATCAAAATATTTTAAAAATACTTAAAATAAAAAACAGCCACGAATCTCAATGTTTTAAGATCTATTTCCCCTTTTCGACATCAAGCAAAATTATTTAATTACTACAATTTAATTGGTTGATTTTTTAATAATTTAAAACAATTATAACAATAACAATTTAATAACAGAGAAAATGTCAGTTAGGGTAGATATATTTAAAGGGCCTTATTTCATTAGTTAACGTCATGTACATGGTGCTGCGTTGACGCGCTAAAGTGCAAATGCAGATACATGTTTTAGCTGCATCACTCGTTTCTGACAAGCTATTTAAATTTTAAAATAATTTAGCGTAATACAAGTGTCCTTTCACTACGCAAAGCCCAGGCCTATCCTGTTAGAAGAGGTAAGTCCTGGACCTCAATGAGGTAAACGGAGGTGTTGAATTCAACAGACCATGTCCAAAATTGCCGTTTGACTCACTAACTCAAACACGTTTAAGCTGCCTACGTGAAATGCTTGTTTTTTCCCTCTCAGTCAAAAGAGGGGGGAGAGAGAGAGAGAGAGAGAGAGATAGGGCGGGCGGGGAGTGACAAGGTCAAATATTTGTCCAAAAGTTTTACCAAGTGGTTAGGTTTAAAGAATGGTGTCCTCTTTAGCTGTCGTCAGCTGGCCCAACTTAAAAGTAGCAATATGGCCGCTGAGCATGCGTAACAGGCTTTTCTTCGAGTCCGAAGATTAATGAGAAGTGCAGTATTTCACGTGTCCACGCAGTCCCAGCTGCGACCTACATATTTTGCCACATATACCGCAAACATAGCCGTTGTCCGCCTGTGGTCGATTTAGGTTCTCTTTTCGTGTCTACGCAGTTGATTTTCTTTTAGGTCTCGAATGTGTATCCCGCGGCCTTTGTAGAAAGCTCCAGCTGTCTCGTTCGGAACCGTCTGCTGCCAAATAATGCAGTTTGGCGTCACGAAGTCGAAATTTCCTGATACAGATGCTGCATAACATTGGACATTGTTTTACATCAGTGGTGTGCACTTATTTGGGGGCAAGGCGTCTTGATATCACCTTAATCAGAGGTTCTTAAACTTTTTTTTACCAGGATACCCCTTTATATAGTCATTTGCCCAGTGACCCCCTATGTGAAAAAGGTATAAAAATGCATAGTATATAAGTTTCAACTGTAAAAAAAATTGTAAAAAATTTATTGATTTAAATGATGTTAATGAAATTTTATGAAAATATTGATGTCCGACTTAATGTTTTGTAAATAGCAACTGTTTATCTCCACGAGCACAAATTTCTAGTCAGGTTTCTTTCATTTGAAATGAGATTCATGACGGCAATGACTCCACGAGCACAAATTTCTAGTCAGGTTTCTTTCATTTGAAATGAGATTCATGACGGCAATGACTCCACGAGCACAAATTTCTAGTCAGGTTTCTTTCATTTGAAATGAGATTCATGACGGCAATGACTCTACGAGCACAAATTTCTAGTCAGGTTTCTTTCATTTGAAATGAGATTCATGACGGCAATGACTCCACGAGCACAAATTTCTAGTCAGGTTTCTTTCATTTGAAATGAGATTCATGACGGCAATGACTCCACGAGCACAATTTTCTAGTCAGGTTTCTTTCATTTGAAATGATATTCATGACGGCAATGACTCCACGAGCAAAAATTTTTAGTCAGGTTTCTTTCATTTGAAATGAGATTCATGACGGCAATGACTCCACGAGCACAAATATTTCTAGTCAGGTTTCTTTCATTTGAAATGAGATTCATGACGGCAATGACTCCACGAGCACAAATTTCTAGTCAGGTTTCTTTCATTTGAAATGAGATTCATGACGGCAATGACTCCACGAGCACAAATTTCTAGTCAGGTTTCTTTCATTTGAAATGAGATTCATGACGGCAATGACTCTACGAGCACAAATTTCTAGTCAGGTTTCTTTCATTTGAAATGAGATTCATGACGGCAATGACTCCACGAGCACAAATTTCTAGTCAGGTTTCTTTCATTTGAAATGAGATTCATGACGGCAATGACTCCACGAGCACAATTTTCTAGTCAGGTTTCTTTCATTTGAAATGATATTCATGACGGCAATGACTCCACGAGCACAAATTTCTAGTCAGGTTTCTTTCATTTGAAATGAGATTCATGACGGCAATGACTCTACGAGCACAAATTTCTAGTCAGGTTTCTTTCATTTGAAATGAGATTCATGACGGCAATGACTCCACGAGCACAAATTTCTAGTCAGGTTTCTTTCATTTGAAATGAGATTCATGACGGCAATGACTCCACGAGCACAATTTTCTAGTCAGGTTTCTTTCATTTGAAATGATATTCATGACGGCAATGACTCCACGAGCAAAAATTTTTAGTCAGGTTTCTTTCATTTGAAATGAGATTCATGACGGCAATGACTCCACGAGCACAAATATTTCTAGTCAGGTTTCTTTCATTTGAAATGAGATTCATGACGGCAATGACTCCACGAGCACAAATTTCTAGTCAGGTTTCTTTCATTTGAAATGAGATTCATGACGGCAATGACTCCACGAGCACAAATTTCTAGTCAGGTTTCTTTCATTTGAAATGAGATTCATGACGGCAATGACTCTACGAGCACAAATTTCTAGTCAGGTTTCTTTCATTTGAAATGAGATTCATGACGGCAATGACTCCACGAGCACAAATTTCTAGTCAGGTTTCTTTCATTTGAAATGAGATTCATGACGGCAATGACTCCACGAGCACAATTTTCTAGTCAGGTTTCTTTCATTTGAAATGATATTCATGACGGCAATGACTCCACGAGCAAAAATTTTTAGTCAGGTTTCTTTCATTTGAAATGAGATTCATGACGGCAATGACTCCACGAGCACAAATATTTCTAGTCAGGTTTCTTTCATTTGAAATGAGATTCATGACGGCAATGACTCCACGAGCACAATTTTCTAGTCAGGTTTCTTTCATTTGAAATGAGATTCATGACGGCAATGACTCCACGAGCACAAATTTCTAGTCAGGTTTCTTTCATTTGAAATGAGATTCATGACGGCAATGACTCCACGAGCACAAATTTCTAGTCAGGTTTCTTTCATTTGAAATGAGATTCATGACGGCAATGACTCCACGAGCACAAATTTCTAGTCAGGTTTCTTTCATTTGAAATGAGATTCATGACGGCAATGACTCCACGGTGCACCAGATAAGAAGACGGGGAAGCTATCAACAACTTTTCAAACTTGTGTACAATCTTATCAATGATCCATAATTCAGGATATAAAATTGACATCTGTTTTTTTGTAAGCAGAATTTGAGTTATCCTTGTTCCGTCAATGGTTTCAGTTATTCGTTTGCGGACATTTCAATAAGCTGCTCTTGTATTAGTATGGCTGAGATCTGTGTTTAGCACACAGTCGGTAGTATCCAAATGAAGAATGTCTCAAATCTTTGATTTGGGTCACCGTAGAATTGTACGTAATGGACAAATAAAACTGTAACGAGGGTCGACTTGATAATTATGTACTAAAAAATGACTTTAAGAGAAAAGTTTTATTTTTTTTTATACAATTTCCATCTTTCTGTGGACCGGTATTCTTGCAGCGGACGATGACATTTTGAGAACCACTGACCTTAATTATGCACGTGAGGCTCATTTAACAAAAGGCAATAGAAAAATCTCTACAGGGATTTAGCTCAAATCTGTTCGTCGCACTTCTATTTGAAAGTTCCCTAAATAAACGATGTGTGTTATTAAAATCACTCTTTCTACGCTTACAGCAAATAATTTTGAAGAACTGGGGAGCAGACTTGATGCATATAATTAGCATAATACAGAACACGTCAAACCGAGACCAATCGTAATAGAAGGACTGAACACTGACCTGCAACGTCACAATCTGTAGGCAGTGTAGACCAATAGAACAGACTTAAAATAGAGAAGTGAGATTTGTAACAAGCATATATTCACATTGATTAGAGTAACACCTTTAGTAAAATCACTAAATTTAGAGACACCTCTGAACTGTAATATAAAAAGTAAAGTAGCAATAATACATAAATCACTGAGCCATAACTTACAAATACAAATCCTTATACAATACCCAGAAAGACATAAAGATAACGGCCTATTTCTTATTTCATATGCTAGGACGAAATAGCCCTAGTTCTCCTTCTTTCCTTGGGTTGCCTGAATCAGCCAGGTAAACCAACGACTTGGCAGAGTTTGTCTCTAATCAACATGCACGACTAGATTAATATATAGATAGGCGTAGGACGTAATTATCTACTCTTTTAAAGGAACCTCTGTAATTGATAAGAGGAGTAAAAAAAATTAGAAAAGGTTATTCGTTGTTGACCGCAACAAAATGAGAAGAAGTAGGGAACCTCGACCTTAACATGGCACAGTTGAATAGAACGATCCAGTGGTTCCCAAACGTTTTTTTTTTGTCTCGTAGACCCCTTGCTATATTTTCTGGTTTTAAGTTAAAACTATTTTAAAAACAAAACCCATTAAATATCAGTTGATTTGCATTACATACAATCCCTAAACTCATTGGAAACTTGTTTGTTTGTTTTTAAAGTTTTGCAAGCTAACCATCCGTTGTTACGGATATTTTGTTTCATATAGGGATTGATTGTTATATGAAGTAGTCATTAAAAACATTAAATATTAAAGATTTTACAAAGAGTAGATTTCTTCACCCATAATAAATCGAATAAGAAAATACATCATTACCAGACAAGGTTGACTCAGCTGTATAGAGAAATATGTTTGCAGAAATATGTTTGCAAAGACTTACATAAGAAGAAAGAAAACTTTGACTATATTCCAACAGAGCTCAAGAATTTAGTGAACTCTTTTCTGCAAATTCATTGCCCTGACAATCAATGGGTCAGAGTTTGCTTTGATGGTTCTCAAGAAGTCACCACAAATGGATGAGCTGGAATGGCCCAATGGAGAAAGAAATAATCAAGAAATTAAGTTCATTGTAACTGGTGAGCTCTATGACAACCACAGAGAAGAAATGGGAGCACTGGAACTAGTAGCAACTACGCAAGCAAATCCTCCAAGTGCGCCAAAAAGTCCAAATAGTTTTCCTGACCATTATTAAAACAGTCCTTCAAAACTTAAAAAAATTGTCCCCTATATAAAACAACTCAGGATATCCGCCTGGTTGTGTGATATGTACTCCAGACTGGTCACGAAGGTCCAGGGTTCGAACCCTGACGCTCACATCTCCCGTCGGGAGATTTGGGCTAGGATGCAATTATCTACGGGATCGGAAGGAACATCCAAACCATGTAAGACATTTTGTACCAAAGAAATTGTCTCCCCCTGTAAAATTCAACAGTAACAGCAAGAACACTGTTCTTCAATGTTGAACTAGAAGGAAATGAGAAGGCTGCTACATTTGCCAAATGTGAGAGAACAAATACACTCTTGAACATCGCACTCTATCCGGGTGGAAGGAAGAAACTAATATAGTGAATTGTAAAAACGAGAAATGGACAAGCTCTCATTCGAAGTACAAGAAACATGACACCTATTATAAACTATCCCGATACGACTTCTTCAATTTTTTTTACATCAGAACCAGACACAACATAATGAGATGACATATGTCCCGAAAAGCTCCAAATTGGGACCAGTGAAATCTGCCCTTTTGGAGTGTCACCAAAGAATGCCGACAATGTCATCAAAATAGCATTCTTCATGAAGAGGCCCGAATAAGATATAGGTCCCACACCTATGAAATTCTTTTAATGATATCAAATAAAAGTTTGTGTAATTTTCTACAGCTTCTTCAACGGATGGTAAAATAAATGATGTGCCTATAGTGTGAGGTTTTCAGTATTTTACTATAAATAAAGAGATATTGTAAAACGCTTACTAATCATCATCTTCTCAATATGAGGTAAAAGAGATATTTTTGGTGTATTCTGAACTTTATCTTTGAGTGTTTGAAAATTTTTCAAACCTTTATCTCTTTATCAGGGTCTCAAATGATCCTCAAGCTTAATTGGTTTCATAGAATCATAAAAAAATGGCACATAAACACTCGCTTGTTTGATAAGGAAGTAATGAAATCTTATTTCAAATACGTAACACTGTACAGTTTACATTTCTTTTTGTTAAAGTCACAACTAGACAAAATTACGCTATTTAAATAGAGTTATTAAATTAAATACAACAATTTTTCATCCCATCCTCAGGATAAAAATTTAAAAGATTTCCAAAGGTACAAATCATAAATGTGTGTATGAACAAATGCTATGAACGGTATTTCAAAATTAAAGTCACAACTTGCTGAAATGAGATTCATTATCGTAGATACCCGTGCGCTTCAATTCCCTTTTTCACATTCGTAGACCCCTGGGGGTCTTCGTGGACCCCTTGGAAGTCTTCGTAGACCCTTTGGAAGTCTTCGTAGACCCCTTGGAAGTCTTTGTAGACCCCTTGGAAGTCTTCGTAGACCCCTTGGAAGTCTTTGTAGACCCCTTGGAAGTCTTCGTAGACCCCTGGGGGTCTTCGTAGACCCCTTGGAAGTCTTCGTAGACCCATTGGAAGTCTTCGTAGACCCCTTGGAAGTCTTCGTAGACCCCTGGGGGTCTATATAAACCACCATTTTGGGAAGCACTAAAGTATACACTAACCACCCATCTAGCCGATTCTTCAAGGCATTCCATTTGACCTTTTTTTTAAATGTATTCTAAGAAGTTGAGATGTAGAAGCGAAATGATACAACAGAAGAGGATATCCAACAAGCAGACGAAATGTATCTTTATGAAATGTATCTTTATGAAATGTATCTTTATGAAATGTATCTTTATGAAATGTATCTTTATGAAATGTATCTTTATGAAATGTATCTTTATGAAATGTATCTTTATGAAATGTATTTTAGTAAATGTTTGCCATTCACATTCTTAGTTCTACTACAAAGTAGATGTGAAATGATTCAAATATTTGTTTTTCCTTATTAGTTTTTTTCAATAATTTTTTTTTTAAAAGCTGACAGTGGCAACCATTTAATAAGTCGTCGCTCATCCTGACACTGTCAACATCATTTGTCATTATAATCATTATATTGTTTTGTCTTATATTGAAATGAAAAGAAATGTATTAAAAAGATGTTGTTGTTGTTGTGTTGTGTTGTTGTTTTGTTTTTTTTTTTGGGGGGGGGGGCTCGCGGGAGAGAAATTACAAACTCGTAACGTTATTTTTGTCTTGAATATATGAAGTTTTGTGTCTGTACATGTACTTGAATAAACGACAGATCTAAAGTTGTGTGGAATGGACTGTGTGAGTGTACCAACGATATATAGAGAGAGAGAAAGAGTTGTGTAACATGTGTTGAAGGAGGAACTGTAACTCCCTGTATTGTCACGTTGTCACGCCCAGGACATGACTGATGTGAAAAAAGATGAAACTGCAACCGTCGCCAGCAATCAATTTGAATCCTGTCACTCCTCATTGCTAAACTGATTGAATCAATCAATGGGTTTGGTAAAGTCTTACAACACCAGTGGATCTGTGATACCGTGATACAAGGAATCTCACAATCTAAACACTGACACATATTTTTTTTTATTTTATGATTACTGGTCCAGGTGTCCAAATGATAGTGTAATTATAATGACAATGGTATTAATATCAAGCGGAAACTAGTAAGGAAGATAACTCTCGCTTCCATTGTATATTATTGTAATAATAATAATCATTGTGATAATAAGTTATTCCTTTAGAGACCGGCTGGGGATGTGAAAAGGAGTATCTTATAAAACGTCAATAAATGTCTGAAAGATATCAAACGTTGCCATGGTTACTTATCTGTAGTGGTTCTACTTTAGGCTAGAGCTGTCAAAGTCTCGGGATCTCTCGGTATGAGCCTAAATAATTGCTCCTCACATAGTGTCCATACTCTGTGTCTTAAAAGACAAACTCCTTTAGTGTACTATTGTTTTGTTCTATCCATGTACCATCAAACCATTTCTATGTCGTTGTCAAATCAATTGTGAAAACTTTAAAATATTGTCCTCTGGGATTCACAGTGCCAAATGAGCGTCTATATCTGCCTTCCGTGAAGTCATATAATTCCAGCAAGTTGTTTTTTTCAACATTTTATAATCCTTCCTGTCAGTAGTGCATAACGACCCTTGCTTTTCTCCCCCCACCCCCACTTCTCCACCGCAAAAAGCTAGTTACACTAATCTTAGTTACTATATACAGGTGGGAAGAGGGACGTAACTATGTTAAAACAAAATTATGTCTTCAAATATAGTAAGTAATTACACAATTTCTGTTGCATGTATGTTGTGATTGTAGTGTTAATGGAATGTTCAGTTAACTTATCTGGTGTTATTGCTGTTTTATGAATGTCTTTTTAAATTACGTTAATCGAAAATTGATCATCGTGAAACATGACATAAAGCTGTTCATTAATATGAGTTTTCAAGAGAACTTAAATAGACAGACCTCCCAGAGGGCTACACATTTGTATTATTTATACTAGAATTAAGTAATTACATAAATACAGGTTTATGATTGTTGGTCCACTAGTAACGAGTCTAGAGAGTCTCGTGTCTTAACAATGTGTAGAATTTGTTAGGAGTGCGTGTGTATGTGTGTTTCTATGGTAACGGTGGGAAGAGGTTAGCGATTTGTTGTGTGTGAATGATGCAAGATAGACGGCATTGTTGTCAGCGTCCATACGTAGGACAGACGACTCAAGATTGCTAGACTGAAAAGACGTGTTATTGTAGTCAGATTTTGCTAAAAGTAGCCCACCATTTGATATTATTACTAAAGTCTACTACATTGATTTCATTTTATCTCAAGTTGAATTTGTTTATATTGTAATAAAAGTTATATTTAGTATTGTTCACAAATAATTTATTCAAGCTATTTCAAGTTTTACAAGTTAAGATATAATACGCCAGTAGTTGGATGCTACAGGTAAACAACTGTTCACACCAAGAATCAAATTTTAAAAAATCAAAATGTCAACAAAGATCTGATTACTTACCAAAATCCGGGAATTCCCCGTCCTCCAGTTCCAAGTTTTCTGGTCCGAATCGGAGTTTCCCGATCTCTGGGAGAAGAAACTGTGACGTCACAGGCACTCATGTCGTAAACGAGAGGAAGGCCATCTTAGGATACATTAATCCAAAGAGTTGAGCTGATCTTTTAATTAATCCATACGAGCGGAGGACCTCCGAGGTCGGCCTGAAATTATCCACATCCGGGCCTCAATGAGAAATGCACACATACACACACCAGGCTTGGCGGACGCTTGGCTGGCGGCAGGTCACATCGCCTCCAAAGTCACAAAGTCTTGTGTCGTATGATGAACAGCGAGCCACTGTTTGCACTGCACGGGGGATGGAGAGAAAAAAAGGAGAATTGGTTACTGAAGACAGAATCCAGACACAACGTTACGAGCAATCTTAAATGACCCCCCCCTCCCCAAAAGCAAGGGCAAGCTACCCTGATCTTAGTTACTGTGTACAGGTGGGAAAAGGGACGTAACTATCTAAGAACAAGATCATGTCAGCAAGCGATTGGCATAGAAATGGACATCCGGGAATTCAAGAATAGCTTATAATGCGGTCACTTTTAACTTACTAAATTGGTGCGTCTGACAAATGTTTACACAAGGAGATGGCAATAATAAACCTATAGGCAAGGTCGGCCTTAGGCCACTGCAACCTATGCGGTCGCAGTGGGCCCCGCGCTTTCATAGGCCCCGCGCTAATTCTAAATGTAATCATAACTTATATATAATTGTAATTATTAAATAATTATAATATAATTATATATAATGGGTTTCCGCGGCCTCCTGATTTTTCAGGAAATCTCATGAAAAGGCGAAATATACGAAAAAAGTCCTGAAATCTCCAGAAATTATGAAAATCTCCTGAAAAATGGACAAGATTGTCATTTTTGGGGTGCTACCGTGCCTATAAATAGAAACAGCATTGTGAGCTTTCATTTAATAAAAGACAAAATTATTATCTTTTTTTAAATCATCTTAATTTTGACATTATGCTTATCCCTACCCAGAATAGGCCCCGCGATATCCTTTTCGCATAGGGCCCCTGCCTACAGGTTATAATTCGCATTTCATTTAAAACCCAAATTAAAAACTTAGATCTACCGTTTAAGAAAAAAATAATGAACACCACTATGTCGGTTTACACTGTACACTCCATCAATTACGGACTAAGATTTAAATGAAGAATCTGTTACGCATCAAATTTATGTGATGCATTAGGTGTAAGAAGTTATTGCAAATAGAGACACCCACTTGTATATCACAGTAACTGAATTAGATAACTCCTTTTTATGAAAACATCGATACATGTACAAACTGAATGACTTGATTCGGCTTTTGCTGGGTGGACTCAGATGGGCCCTGAAAATCCCGAATTTAAAAATCCCAGTCTTCACCCGAGATTCTGTAGATCGGTAGCTAAGCGCTTTACCACTCATCCACCGCGCCTCCTTTCAATAGCTGTGACCCCAAATAAATTCTTTCAAAGGTGTGAAGGGGGAATACATTATAGGGATGGGATAATGGCGAAAAAAGTTAAATCAATAATAATAAAAATAATTTTAAAAAGGGGGGAACCCCAGTGTGACATTTCTCATGTACGAATGCAAAACTCATAAAAAGATGTTTTTTGTTAAATATCTGTGTTATTTGAAGTTCCTAAGACCTAGTTTATCTTCTCTTAAAATTATCATCGAATTGAGACCTTCTTGGACTTAGACTTGCGTACCATCAAATCAGCACTCGGTAAGTTTTCTTCGCTAGTCAAAGATAATTACAAGCAGGCTACCCCAGCCACCTTTTTTTTTTTCTGCCCTAGAAAAAAATTAATGATAGACTCTGAACGGTGAAACATTTTCCCAACAAGGTACAGACCTCTCAAAAGGGACGAAACTCTGTTTGCTTTGACTTTGACACTTTTAATTAACTCTAGGCTTCTGTCACTGGCCGCCCCCCAACTTTCAGTTTCCCTTTTAAAAAATGGCTAAGCAATGCAATCACTTCCCGAGCTTGAGTCTCGACCCGCAGGTTTGAAAAAAATTTGGTGAGAAAGAGTCCTGGATTACGTGAAGCTATGTCATGTCATTGAAGGATGTATGGGGCAGTGAGGTAGGAAACGGAGTGAAGAGGCAGTGGGGGGGGGGGGGTGAGGCCTTGATCCCGTGCGATGTTTGTGGGTAGAGAGTGTGTTTCTTTATAAAGCAAATGTTGAGTTAAAGCAAATTACCAGTACGTAGCTCTATACACATAATGCACAAATCTGCACTATGAATAGTGTATAGTTTTATATATAAGAGCGAGAGAGAGAGGAACAGATACAGATAAAGATAGTAAATGGGACAGAGACAGAATGAAAGAGAGACAGTGAGAGAGAGTGTTTAAGTCCCTTGACCCTCTAACTTTTTTAGCATTACCCATAAATAAAATAAGCAAATACGTTTGTTTACATTTTGAAATGGTCATATCGAGTATTATCGAGTGATTCGGTTAATGGGAATCTATTCCATCTCATGAAGTTTCGGTCCGGTTCGGTTACATTTAAAGTACGAGTTCGGTACGGTTCGATAACGATCATAGTTCCATTTCAGTTCGGATCGGTCAGATCTAAAACTCGGTTTCTTGTTTGGTTTAATTTTTATGAAACTAACCAATAGTGAATGTAAGTAAAAAAGGCTCATTACAAGTTTTTAATTAAAACACTTCAACTTGAAACTTTACGTAATGATAAAAAAAATTAGCAACGTACCAGCTATTGCAACCTTAAACATTCATAGTTCACATTGCTGCAGCCAAAGTGCACAAAACATCGAAGCATCAAATGTAGCTACAAATGTTATAACGTTCAACAGCGACCTTAGGGGTGGCAACCCCAGGCCACGCGACTTAGCGGAGCTTCGCGATAAAGAGAAGCTTTGGTTTCCGTCAGCCCATTGCTCGCCCAGATATTACCTGGCCCTGGTGTGACACTAGCCCAGGGCCCTGATGTGACACTAGCCCATGGAACTGATGTGACACTAGCCCAGGGAACTGATGTGACACTAGCCCAGGGCCCTGATGTGACACTAGCCCAGGGCCCTGATGTGACACTAGCCCAGGGCCCTGATGTGACACTAGCCAAGGGCCCTGATGTGACACTAGCCCAGGGCAATGATGTGACACTAGCCCAGGGCCCTGATGTGACACTAGCTCAGGGCCCTGATGTGACACTAGCCCAGGGCCCTGCGCACTACTAATGCAGCATCTGATGACGTTGGACTGATGATTTCTTAAGTAGCCAACTGTCAGTTTAACAAACAGGGCCGCCTGTTGTATTTGTATCGCCAACAGTTCTAATGTTTCTGGGATTAGCCTAACCTTTCGATCGTTCATTGTCATTCCACACACTGAAAACACATTTCGACATGCAGCACTAGTGGCATAAATAATCAACAACTTTTTTAGCGATTGATACCATCGTTGGAAGCCTACGTTTAAAATCATTCTCTATCCAAAATCGCAATGCAACGCAGTCAATAACGAGCAGTGGCATTCATTTTTCAGGTTCCTGTCTCGTACCATTACTATCTTATCTTATCTTATCATGCAAGATTTGTCGACCGTCTTTCTCCATTCCTCTCTGTCTTTTGCCTTAGTTAGAACCTCTTTCAGTGGCAGGCCCGTCCATTCTTTTCTGTTGCCTTCCCATCGATTTCTCTGTCTGCCTCTTCTTCTCATTCCTGGTTCTGTTCCCTAAAGGAAGGTCTTTGCGAGCCCCGAAAACTTTGTAATATGGACATATTATCTTTACATCATATGCCTTATAGATTGCAAGGTCTGAAAGGGGAACTTTTTACTTTTTTCTAGGACAGGAATGCTGCCTTTAAGCACAATCGATTGAGCCCTCCTCTTTCGTTTCAATGCGTGTTACATTAATACTTGGGTTGGGTCATATAAAAAATCACTTTCTTACGTTATCTGCAAATCTTTATATTCTATAATGTCGTGAAATCTCAACGAAACAAATTTTAAAAAAATTCCCTTTGCCTTAAAAACTAGGGCAGATGTCACTCGTGACTTAATATTCAAACTGCATGTCAATTTTCCGGTCACGTTTTTTTAAAGGTAGACACATTTATTTTCATAAAAATAAGATTCCTGTTAAATGTCTGATTTATATCGACCAAACCGCTGACTGATCACATACAGGTCGTTATAAATTTAATGAAGCACAGATACATTATGTATCATAGTTTTGATTATGATTCATGGATCATGAATTTGATTATGTCACTAGCTTTGGGTTCCTGAGCCCGACCCCCCCCCCACACACACACACACATCTGTAAGACTCCAAGCAACTAAACCTAGTTTGACTGAACCGCATTCAATGACTTTTGAAATGGACTTAAATTGATGTGGTCTTTTTATCTTTCTATTGCTAGAAGAGAAGATGTATTATCTCTGTAAAATAAAAGCCACTATGAGATTAAATAATATTAACATTATAAATAAGAATATTAAAGAAATATACATTAGAAACCCTGTTATAAAAATAAGAATTAATTTTGACACTCACGCACATACTCACACAAATAAATACTCACACTCACTTGCACAACTAATTGAATCATGACGCAAGGCCTGAACTATCTATAGACACCTTGATACCCAAACTACAGCCTGCGGACCACATCCAGCCCTCGGCACGGAAATATACGCCCTTCGATGTTTCTGCCCATAGACAAAGCACAATGAAGCCGCAGAGGTTCGTTTCGATTGAGGGCAACACCTTAGCGCGTCAGCTGCGGCGTTCATATTGTTATAAACCTGGTGGTGGCACAGATGGGGGTAGTGGTGTGAGTGTAGTCAGCCGACGCAAATCGCCCCAGGCCAGCGCTAGACGAGCGGTCAACCGTGACGAGTTACGACGGTCAGCCAAGTCGAGTGTCAACAGGACGGTCCGGGAAGGATCGCCGTCGTGAACAGAGCTCAGGGGCGTCACGAGGGATGTCATGTGACGAAGCTAGAAACGTCGAGCGATGTTCCGCCCGGTTCTAGAAGGCCAGCAGGGACCCTATATAAAGAGCGGAAGTGTCGCAGTCAAGACGGTTCACGAGAGAAGGTGCACGACAGGGTTCGGAACACGGTCGACTACAGCACAGTTCAACGGAGTGGTTCTGTACGGAGCATTACGACGGTTCAGTGTGGAGTACTGTCAAGTACAGTTGA
This sequence comes from Biomphalaria sudanica, assembly GCA_036873155.1. Classification (NCBI taxonomy): domain Eukaryota; kingdom Metazoa; phylum Mollusca; class Gastropoda; family Planorbidae; genus Biomphalaria; species Biomphalaria sudanica. The sequence goes on from JAZGLO010006661.1 coordinate 1,750,857, forward strand.
GACGTCTGGCGTCTTGATCTTGGTCTGCGATCGAGTCCGACACAACGAGCCTAGTGTGTGAAGTCAGTCTTGAACTGTTGAACCCAGTGCAAGCCCGGAACGAGACGGAGAGGCCAGTGCAAGAGTTGATACGGCGGTACGGTGTTATCGGAGAGATATTTGTACAGTATAGGCTGTTCTTTATTCAACTATTAAAGTGTTGCGTTACTTTGGAGCCCTGAGTTGTCAAGTTCTTTAAGTTGGTGGTGTATGGTGCAGTTTGCAGAGAGCCTGGATAGTGAGATTCATAACAATATGTTGACATTTGTTTCAGCAGTAAAACTTTAAATAAAGGCCACTTCTATTGGAGCGTTCAGTGTGTATCAGCAAAAATAGAGAAAAAAAACAAGAAAATTTTTAAAAAATACTTTCTAAAAAACAATGCGTAATTGTATCAATTAGTCTAGATAAGTCATGTAATTGAATTTGTCATAGATCTAGACTAACAATCATAAATCTGTGAAATTAGAAATCGTTTTACCATTTCTTTTTGTTAAGCGCAATGTCATGCTTTTAGCTTTCTAAATATGTTATGATCCATTCGCTTAGCTGGACCAGTTAGAAAAAAAGGTGGGGGGGGGGGGGAAGAAGGAGGTATCTGTGTGAATATTACCGTGATCGCTTTCTAAATGCATTTATAAAAAAAAGTAATAAAAAGAATGAGCGACCTGGATTTTATCATTATCATTATAATATCACTTAAACAGAAAGTAGTTATTAATTTTAAAAAATTTATATTATTCGTGTAACTCTAGTTACTAAGTCTTCCAACACCATGCTAGTTCCTTACAGTTAAAAGTGTTCCGTGTTTGTTAAAGTTTTGAGCTATCAAAAATAAGTTTCTTTGGAAGAATGAGAGTCGGGCAACTTTCACTTCAAATTAATTAATCACTAGAGGCCTCAGGTTTGATGTGAGACCACAAAGTCCTATGTCACGGTGGAGGCTGTCAAAACAAAGTACTAGTTGAGATGTCGATTAACATAACAGGCTAGGGACATTTCATTATTCAGTTCAGACGTTATAGCAAGGTGCTGGCCTGGATTCACCTATAGGCTACACATACTTTAAGGAGACGCGGTGGTTGAGCTGTAAAGTGTATAGCTTCCGAACTGGATGAAACAGGTCAACAAATCAAAAGCTACCAAACTACTATAATAAATATTATATTAGTCAGACCAGATGGCTGTTTGCAATAATTAGCAATTTAGGTTAGCATATTCTTGGTGCAATATTTTTGTTAGATTTTACTTTGAGAGAAGAATGTCTCTACATTTTGAATCTATTTCTTTCTTTTGTTTGTGCTAGGACTGACAAGAAAAATTCACAGACACGAGAAGCTTTTAGAAACAGGTTTTGTCTAAACAGCTGTGAACATACAAACACCACTGTACACGCGTAGTAACGTCAGTAATATATAAGATAATTTATAAGATAAGATTTTAAAAAAAAAACATCACTGTACACGAAGTGTCGCGAATGTTGTCAGACATTTTGTCATGTCTTGTAAATGATTTCAAGATGAAATACTGGCAACATCCTTTGCATCAATACCCCATGGTGTATGCATAGCGATGCATCATGGGAGTTTGTGTGTTGAAACTTTAAACAGAAAGATATAAACAAACAAAAAAATGAATTCGATTTCTGGATAATATGCCATTGCAATTTAAAAAATACAGATTAACCCTTAAAGGGCTGAGCTGTTTTACCATGAGTGCATACAAAATGGAAATACAATTCTGAGGTTTAGAGGCTAATCTACCACACGCGTTTTAAGAGTTAAAAGAAGGAAATATCTTAACACTTTAAGCCACTACCTGCCGGACTTTAGACGCGACCCTCAAAAAGATGTGTCCTTCGTTTCTTCTCTTTTGGAGCTACATATAGACACACACACTCACACACACACTCACACACACACTCACACACACACTCACACACACACTCACACACACACTCACACACACGCTCACACACACACACTCACACACACACTCACACACACACTCACACACACACACTCACACACACACACTCACACACACACTCAGACACACACTCACACACACACTCACACACACGCTCACACACACACACTCACACACACACTCACACACACACTCACACACACGCTCACACACACACTCACACACACTCACACACACGCTCACACACACTCACACACACGCTCACTCACACACTCACACACACACACTCACACACACTCACACACACACTAACACACACACTCACACACACACACACACTCACACACACACTCACACACACACTCACACACACGCTCACACACACACTCTCACACACACACTCACACACACGCTCACACACACGCTCACACACACACTCACACACACTCACACACACACACTCACACACACTCACACACACGCTCACACACACACTCACACACACGCTCACTCACACACACACTCACACACACACACTCACACACACACTCACACACACACACACACACACTCACACACACACACTCACACACACACAGCTATACAACTGCTGTGTGGGCAAGATTGTTCCGACCATAGGTCAAGCGTTCATCTCATCATTTGTCGCTTTGTTACTGAAAACGACCATCTATATATATATATATACGTTCCCATATGTCACGTTTGATCGCCGGCAGTAGGGTTACATTGTCCTCGGTCACACGTGTCGACCAGTCACGCACGACCACCTCCAATGGGACCCTCGACATAGATACACTATTTCCGAGGGCCCTGCCTCTAACCGCGCCGTCTGTTCTTTCCGATATATATTTGTATATGTTGTCTGTATAGAACATTTTAAAACTTGCCATGTTGGTCTTATTCACCTTCACCTATCCCTTAATTTGTTGAACCGTTGGGGCACTACACAAGATCCTTCAGCCGTTTTTCCACTCCTTTCTGTCCTTTGCTTTTGGTAGAATTTCAATCAATGACAGATCTGCCCATTTTTCAATGCTGTCTTTCCATCGCATCCTCTGTCTTCCTTTTCTTCTTTTTCCTGGTACTGTTCCCTGAAGGAAGGTCTTTGCGAGCCCTGAGGACCTTGTGATGTGGCCAAAGAGTTTGAGTTTACGTGTTTTTTTTTTTGACAGTGGTTATCAGGCTTATTATGAACTGAATAAAGCGTGTTATGTATAAATGTTCATGTTGATACTATATAAAATGCCTAATTAGTTTCAGCATAACACTATGAGCTCAATACGTCAATGTTTCTGTAACTATACCTTCAGTATGGCGTAACAGTGAACCGAGCTGCCAACTACACATTGTCGAAGCCGACATTAACAGCGCTTCAATAACTATCTACTAACTGCTTTAACATATTTTAATCACAACACTAAACAGAAAATACGTAAAAAGGGAGAGAGCGTGTTTGAGTGAGAGAAAGAACGAGAGAGAGAGAGAGAGAGAGAGAGGCATTTCTACCAAAAGTGAAGCAGCTGTTTTCAATGAGTTGAACTGTTTTAAATATGTCGCCATTCGATCACTTAACATGCGCTAGCTCCAGGTCGCGATACCAAGTTACGCGTTTTAATTATTTATAGCTCTAAGCTCAAACTTAGAAAAACAAAGCAAGAATCTAGACCCATCTCTCACAGCACGTGAAATAAATTCATTAATTTTTAATTTCTTTATAAAATATGTCTGCATCATATTTAATCAATTAAATCTAGATACTTACCTACTGTGGTAGAGTGTGTGTACGTCTTTCCATATCTGAAAAGATTCTGATGTAGCATTAAATAAGACTGTGGCTGATAATATGTTTCTTTTGGCTGAATAGATTCTGATGTAACATTGAGTAAAACTTAGGCAGATGTTGTGTTTCTATTGGCAGAATAGATTCTGATGTAACATTAAATAAGACTGTGAAAGATAAGGTGTTTCTTTTGGCTGAATAGATTCTGATGTAACATTAAATAAGACTGTGGCAGATAATATGTTTCTATTGGCTGAATAGATTCTGATGTAACATTAAGTAAAACTTAGGCAGATGTTGTGTTTCTATTGGCAGAATAGATTCTGATGTAACATTAAATAAGACTGTGACAGATAATGTGTTTCTATTGGCTGAATAGATTCTGATGTAACTATAGGTAAATCTATCGCAGTTGAGTTTATAGACATGGGAATGAACGTTGAAAGGGGAGAGAACAAGCCTGAACGACGAGAGACAGAAAGACGTGTCATTTTTAACTGAGTTGTATCGTGTTTCAATTGTTTAAAATCTTTTTAGTACACTTGTGGTTCTATATAGATCTATATCTATATGGAAGTTGAAAGCTGTATATATTATATATTGTAAACAAGCAATATATTTTTAAAAAAATCCTTTTATAAAAACAAAACAAAGCTTAGCTAAGGGAAAAAGCTCCGCACTTACAGCTATAGCTCTCAAAAATGAGGGAGTAATTTCCTTTATGCAATATTAAACAAAATAATTAATTACCAACCATTTATGAATTAATTCATGGTTTGTTAGGTTCGATAAATTTCAATTTGATCAGAGAATGGGCGTGGGAGGAATAACCTTTTCTAAGGGGACAAAACCCTACATATTTAACCATATATGTGAATACTGAAGGATAAATTTCCCTTGTTGGTAAGCCTACCAACAAAGTAATTGATTACCAGTAATTAATTGACTAATTGGTTAATTTTTCTTATTGATTCCTGTCTTGACTATGCCAATGAATAATTGTGCAAAGTTTCAACTTGATCCGACATAGGTTGTGGGAGAAATAAGGTGTACACACTTTTTACCTAACAGACATATATGCTAGCGAGTTGATACAAGCTTTGTAATAAAAGTTACATTTTTCATTTTGGTTTTAAAAAACGTTTGTTTAAGTTTCAATCAAGTTTAGCGTTGAGAAAGTAATACGCCTACAACGGTTAAATTGTATTAGCTATCATGGGGTACAATATGTATAACGACGATTGTTTACTGAAAAAATACAAATCTGTTTCTCCATGTATAGTCTACGTAAGTTTCAAAACCTTAAGCTATCATTGGTGTTAAACTCAAGGGAGATAATAAAGACTAAAGATTGACATATCTGGTTCTTTGTGCTCGAATTTTCAACTACTGCACTATGTCTTAAAGATATTACCTTTCAAAAGTTTTGTGAATTCAATCCAATTATGTAATGTGACGATGAATATTCTCAAATCTATTTTTATAAATACTCAATGAAAACAGAAAATAAAGCAATTTGAAATGCAAAGCGTTTAACTATTTGTTTTGTTATTTTAACAGGGCTCACTTCAGCCAAACTTATGCCGACTTATTTGTCCACATTTTTTATTGCTTAAATTTAGCCACTGTAGAGACAAAAATCTGGCCATGTTGTCTGCTGAACAAGGGTAAATACAGAATGCTATAAAAGGGAGACGATGCAGCCAGCAGACGAACGGTCATTCATCATATAATGTCACCGCTATGTTTCTCAACAGTTTCAATGTTTTGTTGGTTTGTTTTCCGTTTTTTTTTTATGAGAATAAAAACCTTGTTAAACAATTTACAGATTGTCTCTCTGGTGACTTTAACCAGTTTCTCTGTAAAGAATGTAGAACTAAAAGCAACTGTATTAAAGCAATTTTAGAACAGTTTAGAGAATCGTAAGAGGAGAATAAATCATAGAAACAGTAATAGCATCAGATAATCCACTAGGCTGCAACCATTTTGTAAAGTCCACTTCTTGTGGGCCGTAGAGAGTCGACCTGTGATGGATCGTCTTCTGTCATAACAAAAGTAAATTTACACAAGGTCAATAAACATACTTGGAACAAAAAAAATATTTTTATTTTGTTACAATGAAATTCCTAGATTATAAGCCTAACCATAAAACTGAAAGTCTACAGTGCTGTAGTTCTCCCGTCACTCTTATATGCATCAGAGTCCTGGGCCCTATAGTCCTGCCCTATCAAAAAGTTAAACTCCTTCCACCTATCTATATGGTGCGTTGGTTCGACCACATACCAGATACTGAAATCTTAAAGCTGTCCAACAAAAACAGTATCAATGTGACAGTAAAACATTCCCAACTTCGATGGGCGGGACATGTGGTCCGCATGCCAGACAATCGCCTTCCCAAACGACTTCTGTACGGGGAGTTGTGTGCAGGAAAGCGCTCCCAGGGAACTCATCAATACAAGCGCTATAAAAACACACTCAAGAGCTCCTTCAAATAATGCGACATCGACATTCACAGCTGGGAAGCACTAGCTCTCGATCGCTCCTCATGGCGTGAAGCTGCGAGTCTCAAGATTTGAAGCAAGAAGTGTGGCTAGCGCGAAAGAGCGCCGAACAACCAAAAACTGAGAGAAAAAGCAGGCCTATCTGCAACTGACCTAGCCTACCCATGTCACGTATGCGGCCGGCTTTTTAAAGCGAGGATTGGACTTGACAGTCCTCTTCGAGTCCATAGGAAATGAGAAATGTGTTCATCTTGGACCACGAAGGAGGAGCTATATATAATCATTCCTTTGAGTTCCTCATGGAACATAGGGCCTCAGCAAAAACACGCCACTCTCCACGGTCTCTTGCTTGTTTTTTATGGCTTCCCAGCTCTTTCCTGTCCTCTCGGCTTCATCTAGTGCACTGCGTCGCCATGTTCTTTTTGTTAGTCTTCCTCTACGTCTTGTGACCTGGGGGGTTCCACTCTACGCCTACCTAGCTCTGTTGCTGGTATCCTTTCTGAGGATGTGACCAATCCATCTCCACTTCCTCTCTAAGATCTGTACTTCTATATTTTTCTGTCCACTCATCTCCCACAGTTTGGTGTTTTCTACTTTGTCATACCAAAGTGTATTTTTAAGATATTTCTCAGACATCTGTTGATGAAGGTCTGTATTTTTTGTTTGTTGTGGCTTCAGTTGTTCTCCATGTTTCAGAACCATACAGTAGGACCGCCTTGACATTAGAGTTAAAGATTCTTATTTTGGTCTTGTTTGAGATGTGAGGAAATTTCTGTTTAGAAACTCGAAACTTCGAGAACGCAATTAGTAAATAAACTTCCTGTTTACACTTCTCTTGGTACCTTGACGAGTACACCACATGACATATTTCAATTTTACTGTATCTTAAAACAATGCTTTTTTTAAAGCTTCCGTTCTTCTAGAGATTGTGTACAATTTTAAGACTACATTGAGATTCGAACCCGAGTCTTCCAATCTGATCATTACATATTGTTTATTCTCAGTTATAGCTTACATTTTAGGAAGCCTTGCAACCAGTGAAAGGATTGTTGACTGGTAGATTGAAGCCTTATCAATAGCTTGATCTTTGAGAAGCACATCACTTGTTAAAAACAACAGCAACTTAACTTTCTTTATTATTTAAGCTCGAAAGAAAACCATTGGAAACGTTCGGCCATTGTTTCTAATGTTGAATAGTTTCTTTAGTTGATTTCCCCGAAGAGCACATCAACTTGAAAAGATCGATTTATTGATTCTTTTAATTTTCACGGTAGAATAAAATCTTTTTAAAAAAAAGTTCTTTCACTTCATCTTTGAAAGCTTGAGGACGACCATTCCCAAGTATCTAGAATGATTTTTTTTTTCAGACCCTAGGTTTTTTCAAAAGATTATTGTTAGGACCAAAACAAAATCCTAAAAAGCAACGCGGTGTATGCTAATAAAATATACATAATCAATATATATATCTAATATATAAAGAAGAAAGTAAGGCGTATGTATGTATGTCCCGCAGTCCCGCATAGAAATCAAAACCGTTTGTCCAATCTTGTCTGATATATAAAGAAGAATGTAAGGCGTTTGTATGTATGTCTTGAATAGATAGAAATCAAAACCGTTTGTCCAATCTTGATAAAACGTGGCATAAATGTTTCCTAAATCATGGCGGAGACCGTAGTATATGTTTAATGTTCCTCCCGAAACCGGGGGGCCCGAAAAAATAAAATAAAAATACTAAATGTATCTCTATTTAAGAAATGAACTCTAGCAAATCGGGTAAACCTGTTTTCACAGTATTTTACATTTGATATGAATGTATCTGCTTAACGGGTAAACACCTTTTCGCTATCTATTATTATTTACGTGGCGACCATTGATGCCCAACACCGGACAAATATTAGGGAAGTAAACTGAGACACATGACAAAATCAGTAAAAAAAAAAATAAGGCTAGATTCATGCCAACACATTAGGCTGGACCACTAAGACTGGACATTACTTAGACTGGACAACATTACTTAGTCTGGACAACATTACTTAGACTGGACAACATTACTTAGACTGGACAACATTACTTAGACTGGACAACATGACTTAAACTGGACAACATGACTTTGACTGGACTACATTACTTAGACTGGACAACATTACTTAGACTGGACAACATTACTTAGACTGGACAAAATTACTTAGACTGGACAACATTACTTAGTCTGGACAACATTACTTAGACTGGACAACATGACTTTGACTGGACAAAATTACTTAGACTTGACAACATTACTTTGACTGGACAACATTACTTAGACTGGACAGCATTACTTAGACTTAGACTGGACAACATTACTTAGACTGAACAACATTACTTAGACTGGACAACATTACTTAGACTGGACAACATTACTTAGACTGGACAACATTAACTTAGACTGGACAACATGACTTAGACTGGACAACATGACTTAGACTGGACAACATGACTTTGACTGGACTACATTACTTAGACTGGAAAACATTACTTAGACTGGACAACTTTACTTAGACTGGACAAAATTACTTAGACTGGACAACATTACTTAGACTGGACAACATGACTTAGACTGGACAACATGACTTTGACTGGACAACATTACTTAGACTGGACAACATTACTTAGACTTGACAACATTACTTAGACGGGACAACATTACTTAGACTTAGACTGGACAACATTACTTAGACTGGACAACATTACTTTGACTGGACAACATTATTTAGACTGGACAACATTACTTAGACTGGACAACATTACTTAGACTGGACAACATTACTTAGACTTAGACTGGACAACATTACTTAGACTGGACAACATTACTTAGACTTAGACTGGACAACATTACTTAGACTGAACAACATTACTTAGATTGGACAACATTACTTAGATTTAGACTGGACAACATTACTTAAACTGAACAACATTACTTAGACTGGACAACATTGATTAGACTGGACAACATTAACTTAGACTGGACAACATTACTTAGACTGGACAACATGACTTAGACTGGACAACATTACTTTGACTGGACAACATTACTTAGACTGGACAACATTAGCTTAAATAACTTATATATATATATATATATTATATATGTGTGTGTGTATATATATATATATATTAATTACTAACACGAAGTCAAAGACAGAGGAGAAAAATAAAGTCGATTCTCTTTAGAGCTCGTTGTCCTGTGAACTCACTCTACTATCGTATGGAGTGAGCCACGACGCTGGTGAGTTTTATTTCACTTTCAGGGAAATTACTGAAACCGTATCTCTTATTTTGTAACACGAAAATAGTCAGAAGAAGAGAAGGAGGGCAGGATATAAGGAAGAGCAAGCGGGGCTACTGCCCCGAGATATCCACAAGAGAAATTTTAAAATATCCGAATTTCGACTGGTCAGAAGCCTATACGTTTTATTTGTAAACATGATGTTTTCGCATTTTTACCGACAAGACTTCAAATCTTACGGTTGACAACACTGTCGTTGTTAAGTAGTGTCCGCTTGTAGGCAACTCCGGTTTACGCAGTGCTTTAAGCCAAGGCCTTAACCTCAAATATATATACATATAAATAAATAGATATAGATACAGATATAGGCTATATATAGATATCTATAAATTTTAAAACCAAATTATGCATACAATTAAAATAAAAAAGAACGAAAATGAGATTAAATGTACAAGCAGGGCCGGCCTTAGGTCACTGGAACCTATGCGGCCGCAGTGGGCCCCGCACTTTCATAGGCCTCCGCACTAATTCTAGGTGTAAATTATACAATTAAACCATTATAACTTAATCTTCTGAAATTGTGAAATAGTCCTGGAATTCTCCTGAAATTATTAAAATCTTCGGAAAAAATAGACAAAGTTGTAATCTTGGGGTGTCTTTTAATATGGAAAACGCCAATCCTACGCGTGAGAAAAAAAAATTGTTAGTGTCACTTGTGTTATAGTGCGACGTGTTCTTCCAAGTCTATTTTGTGAGTAAAGAAATGTACATACTGTATAAATAAAATACAAGGACGATTTTATTTTCTAGTACAAAATCTTAATTTCACTTAATATTATTATCCTTACCCAGACTGGGCCCCGCGAAATCCGTTTCGCAATGGGCCCCGCAATTGTTAAGGCCGGCCCTGTGTACAAGTATTCTATTTCTTTCTTCTAAAAAATGGCTTGGCTTTAGATGTTAATATTTTTTTTTTTAATCAAAACTTTCGAAAAAGTGTAGATGGCGCCACAAAAAATATTGCCCAGGGGCCTCAACTTAAGTAAATCCGGCCCTCAATATAAGATAGGATAATTGTATTGGTCCAAGAAAATGGAAATTCAGTTTGACTTCAATTGCCCACCTCACTATTACTGCTATCTATATAACAATGACAATATAGATGCAAACACGATAAACATTCATACACGAAACACACATTCACAAGCAGAGTTTTATGAATTGTGTTTTTATGTACTTTGCGGTTGAAACACGTATTGACAGTCCAGACTGAATGTGGAATGAAGGAGTTTTCACATCTTTGTGTTCTATTTTAATGGAGAGGAGCCGACCAGTTCAGCTCTGATTTAACTGTGGGTTTAATGGGTGCAGGTTGTCTTTAAGGATTTTATGTTTTGGAAAGGCATCTATCATGACAAAGTTCAAGAGATGGTAGTGATATAGGATTCTTTTTAAATTAGTCTATTTAGTCGATATCTAGGCCCCAGTCAAGTATTACCATACCAGCTGTTGATGGCAAAGGTAATTAGACTACTGGTGGTTGCTGTATAAAAAGCTTAATTATTTCTTTGTCAATTTTAAATTTTCCGAGCTTCCTAAATATGCCAGTTTCAAGCTAAATTTTAAGATGGTATGAACAAAATGCTTTGGATTTCCAAGGGCTATGTACAGCACATATTATCCGTTAGCGCTTTATCTTATTTTAAAGTGCGAATTATCCTAATGTCTTGTTTTATGGTTCAGAATAAAGAAAAAGAATCCTACGGTTGACTTTGAAGTTTAATAAGCACATAGTGAATACAAAAGACCAGTCGTTAAAAGTCTCAGATTTCGTGGATCATCTTTGACTGATTGGTAGATCTAGTGGTAAGTGGAGACAGAAGTTAAATAGACGATGTGATAGCACTCCTGGAGGAGCGGTTCTATCGCTCTTCAGAAGAACTTATATATCCATGACTCTCTCTCTCTCTCTCTCTCTCTCTTTCTCTCACTCTGTCTCTCTTTCTTTTTCCCCTACATCCAAATCAATAAATTAAGTAGGCTACTGAGAAGATACGATCTGAATTTTATCTTTTTCCCTGCATACGCGCCCTAAAATACATACGCCCTCATGGTCATTCTGTGGAGGGACGACAATGGGAGGGGAGGCAAATAGGTTCAAAACCTGTTTTACTCTACAAATCATTTGGGGATTTCTTTGCCACTGTATTTGTATTTCATGAACTCCCCACCTAGCATAGAAATAGTCATTCCGAATCCCCCATGCTTATCATTCCCCCTCCCCATTTTGTTGCCCTATTTACTTCACTGTAACTTTGATTTCTCTTGTTAATCGGCAATACAAATCCAGAGCTTTGCTGCCACATAAAGATAATAGCACACATAAATAAATAAATAAATACTGTTGACCTACTAACAATACGAGAATTTTCTCAGTCTACTAACGCATTTTCAACAGTATTAGGTTAATTCAAACCGCTCACTGTTCAGAAAACTAACATTAGCCTTAATCTCTCTCTCTCTCTCTCTTTTTCTATCTCTCTCTCTCTCTCTCTCTTCTCTCTCGCTCTCTCTCTCTCTCTCTCTCTCGTACAATTTAGACATTTAGAGACAGATCGAGTGCGATACAAGATGAGTTCAAGAAATACAACGTAAAATGTGTGTACTTTCTAGCCATGTTAAGTTGCGATGTTTAGTTGCGATGTTGAGTTGCGATGTTTAGTTGCACTCTGGAATATGCTTTCTCATTATTGTAATTAGCAATCTCATTCTCGTCTGAGTTGAACTGATATTGAAAATTTTGATATTTTATTTTTTTCTAAACAATTAATAACGTACTAATCAAGTGGCAATGTTTGCTGTATGGGACCTGTTCGTGAACCGACACTAACGCTAGAGATAGAATAAATAACAAGTCTAGCAGCATTGGAAGAACGCTGTAAATGTTAAAGTGGGGAGAGCCACTAGTCATACCTAAACCTAAAATAAACTTCATAAATATATATTTGTCACTGTATCTGTTATTTATGATATAAAGATCTATATTCTATATATTAATTAATGCGTATTGTTTCTGGTTGTAGACTTAACTACTTTGCAATTTTTTTCCTTCTGATTATAATGTCCGAGTTGTTACATTTGGATTATGTCAGGCTTTTTTTTTTCACTCAAATATAACCATGTTTAATGACCTTTCAACGTCAAAACATTGTTCTCAGGGGCGTAGCTAGGAATTTTCCATCGTTTGGGGGCCCGGGGGCTTGACCTCTTTGGGGGCCCCTGCATTTTGCGTAATATTTAATTTTTAATGTAAAAAACACTCATTTGGGGGCCCGTCTAAAGTGGGGCCTGGGGGGATTTTCTAATTCTAACCCTCCTCCCCCACCCACCCTAGCTACGCCACTGATTGTACTAGAAGCAGACTAATTTGATATTGTGTTATGATTATAGACAATCCGACAAGAATAAAGTTTTAAAGTAATTAAATATTAATTTAGCTTCTGTTTTTAAAACAAATGCAATACATGGTTGAACCTTTCCATTATAGTTTTACAAAGTTGGGCTCACTGTCAATACACTTTCTCTGATTCTCTTATAGCATGAGAACCACTGCGCCAACAGAACCAGATCTTAATGTTACTCCGAGTGTGCAGATAAGTATCTTCTTAGTAGCCTACATAATTTATTGATTTGGATGTAGACATGTGTTCTGACAGTTTCAAGCTGTTAGCGAACAGTGAACTAAAACAAGACAAATATGGGAAAATGCTTTGCCCTAACACCAAAGTGTGAACATGGGACTGCCTGTCCATCTAGGGGACTGCCTGTCCATCTGGGGGACTGCTTGTCCATCTAGGGGACTGCCTGACCGTCTGGGGGACTGCCTGTTCATCTAGGGGACTGCCTTTCCATCTGGGGGACTGCCTGTCCATCTGGGGGACTGTCCATTTAGGGGACTGCCTGACCATCTAGGCGACTGCCAGTCCATCTAGGGGACTGCCTGTCCATCTGGGGGACTGTCCATCTGGGGAACTGCCTGACCATCTAGGGGACTTTCTTTACAATCTAGGGGTCTGCCTGACCATCTAGGGGACTGCCTGTCCATCTAGGGGACTGTCTGTCCATCTAGGAGACTGCCTGTTCATCTGGGGGACTGCCTGTCCATCTAGGGGGCTGCCTGTCCATCTAGGGGACTGCCTGTTCATCTGGGGGACTGCCTGTCCATCTGGGGAACTGTCCATTTAGGGGACTGCCTGACCATCTAGGGGACTGCCTGTCCATCTGGAGGACTGCCTGTTCATCTGGGGAACTGCCTGTTCATCTAGGGGACTGTCTGTCCATCTGGGGGACTGCCTGTTCATCTAGGGGACTGTCTGTCCATCTAGGAGACTGCCTGTTCATCTGGGGGACTGCCTGTCCATCTAGGGGGCTGCCTGTCCATCTAGGGGACTGCCTGCTTATCTGGGGGACTGCCTGTCCATCTGAGGGACTGTCCATTTAGGGGACTGCCTGACCATCTAGGTGACTGCCTGTCCATCTGGGGAACTGTCCATTCAGGGGACTGCCTGACCATCTAGGGGACTGCCTGTCCATCTGGAGGACTGCCTGTCCATCTGGGGAACTGTCCATTCAGGGGACTGCCTGACCATCTAGGGGACTGCCTGTCCATCTGGGGAACTGCCTGACCATCTAGGGGACTGCCTTTCCATCTAGGGGACTGCCTGTCCATCTAGGGAACTGCCTGTTCATCTAGGGGACTGCCTGTCCATCTGGTGGACTGTCCCTTTAGGGGACTGCCCATCAAGGGAACTGCTCATCTAGGTGACTGCCATTTAAGTGACTGCCCATCAAAGGAACTGCTCATCTAGTAGACTGCCCATTTAGGTGACTGCCCATCAAGGTGAATGTCCATCAAGAGGACTGCCCATCTATGTAACTGTCCTTTTAGGTGACTGCCCATCTAGAATACTGCCTATTTAGGTGACTGCCCATCTAGGTGAATGTCTATCAAAAAGACTGCCCATCTAGGTGACTGCCCTTTTAGGTGACTGCCCATCAATAGCCTTTCATCAAGGGGACTGCCCTTCAGGGTGCCTTCTCAAATGTAGCGCCACAACGGGTGTCTCTGGAGTTTGCTACAGCTAAAAGCTTTGAGACTGAAAGTCTTGCGATTTTACGCACATATTTCTAAACTGATGTGAGCGATGTAAGTGATGTACTGAATTTTCGTAAATCACAAAGCAGGATATTGCTAAGCGGACGAAGAGGCAAACCGGAACCAGCTGGAGGCGATCACAGCGGACACCAGACCGACATTAGTTGCAAGGGCGGGACCTTAAATGGGTTCTCTCAATGAGGAGGTCTGTGTTATCATTTTTTACATAAGCATTCCAAAGTCAGGACATATACGGGAGAGAAAAAAATAGAGAGAAAAAAAAAAAAAGAGATAGAAGTGGAGAAAGATCAGAGAAGAGAAATTTTAAAAAGAGCAGAAAAGAGAAAAGGCAAAGAGAGAACGGGAAAGAGGCGAAAAAGAGTAGTTATTAGAAGAGAGAGAAATTAGAGCAGAGAGGGGAGAGAGAGAAGAAAAAGTAAAAGAGAGTAGACTATCGAGGAAAGAGAGGGGTGAAAGAGAGAATGAAGACAGAAAAGAGAAGAAAGAGGAAGCAAAGAGAGTGTGTGTGTGCTTTTTTTCCCCTGTAAACCTGTAATTGAGCCAAATATAATATAGGCGTGGCTTTGAATAACTGCCAATCATATTACCACACCAATGACTAATTCCGTTAGCTTCCATAAAAGTTTGCAATCCTATACCTTCCTACTTACCAATCACGTGGATATACTTATCCGAATCAATATCCATATAAAAATCCACACAATAATAGTTTTATCATTACTAAAATAAAAATAAAAAGTCTACAGAAAGTTTTTATAGTAGTCCTAAAAGTCTACAACTCTACACACAAAAGCACTCTAACATTGAAAAAGAAGTATTAGATTATTTTAATCTTGGCACTATAGGTTTACTAGATTGTCTTCGCTTACTAAAGAAAAAAAAAACAACACATTTTGTTTCTATAAATAGAATTATTTAAAAAACACGCACATCTAGTCCGGCTATAAAGACACGGTTCAATCCACAAGAAACTTGATTGCTTTACCTAAAATGGCGAGGTAGTCCAATAAGGTGGACTGATCGATATCCGATAGAAAAGAGAGGGGGGTCTCGTGTATGGTGTTACTGCAGGAGGCGCAGTAACTGTAGACGAGGTAAATGTTGCAGAAAGGTGTATGGGGGAGGGTTGGGGAGTTGTTTTTTTTGCCCAGGTCCAGTTGTGTTGGCTAGTGCTTTTGCTGCTCAGAGTAGGTAGAAACGAGAGAGATGGTGCGAAACAGTTTCAGTACAGCAGGGTAACAGGAGGTTTGAAATGACAAAGTTTGGGGGAGGGGTGGGACAAAGAGGCGTTAAAGTTTAAGTAAACTTCAGAGAGAGAGAGAGAGAGAGAAAGTGAACAAGAGGAGGGTGTGTTGATTGGGGGGGGGGAGTGGAGACAGCGCAAACGGGCTAAAAACAAGAAACACACGATAGAACAAAATGAAGATCTTTATTTTAAGTTTAAGATATCTTGCTCTACTCTCTCTCTCTCTCCCTCTCTCTCCCTCTCTTTCTCTCTATCTCTCTCTTTTCTTTCTCGTCACTCTAGCTCTCATCCTCTGTCCCCCCCCCCTCTCTCTCTCTCTTTTTCTCCTATTCTCTCTTTCAATGACTAGTTTTCAAACTAAGATCGTTATTTTAAGTTTTGTTTTCACTTTCTCTTTGTATTCCCTCCCCCTCTCTCTTTTCCCCCTCTCACACACACACACACACTAATTCGGCTTACACTCTGTATGCCCACCTCACTCAAGTTAGAAACCCTCCACCCACCCCGTCCCTACGCCAGCAGGAATTAACCCCATGGGATTAATTAAGTCGCAATATGTCACAGGTTGTGGTGGTGGTTGCTGCTTCTATGAACTTTGACCCGTGAGTCTCACATGTCAAGTTTTGAATATTTTAAGACATAATCGGATAATTTATGAGAAAAAACAGACCCACACACACAACACAAAAGCGCCATCTAAACAAAAGTCCCATACCATAGTATAAGGAGAAGTACAAATCTTTAATCCTTATACTTCAGACTTGTTTCGTAGAGATAAGTCGAAATTTAAATCTATCGTTATTCTTGAATATGTAATTACTTCCCGCTAGACACTAGGTGACGGATTAAAGAAAAAAACTTGCAAAATGCCTTATTAGCAATAATCAGTCTTAAGAATTCAACAAGGTTACAAAGACAGTTTGTGTGGAACACACAAACTCAAAATCGGCCCCCGAAGTGGTCCACCCAGGCAGGTAAAAAGGCAGGTTTCAATATTTTCAGAAAGAACATCAGAATGAAATTCTAAGACTAATGACAGAGAAGAATGGACAAAGAAGGTTGACAGATCTTGTGTGGTGCCCCAGCGGTCCAGCAGACCAAAGGATAGGTGAAAGTAAATGTGAAGTTAGATGTGAACCTGGCCTAACTGATGTCTTATAATGAATATCTAATTGATCTAATTGTTTTGTAAAGGGTCAATCTCTTATTCAAATTCTGAAGAAAAAAACATTTCCGTAAAAAAAAAAATTAGTAAGTGATCTATGCTATTGTACTATCCAAGTAGCTCACGTGATAATATGAAAAACTACTTATTAACTGTTGTTTTAAATTACGTCCAACTTTTGTGTATTCTAAATAGATTTTTTCTCTTAAAAACAATAAACATTTTTTGTGTGTAAACATAATAGTTAACATGACAGAACCATAGACATAAATAAATATAGACTGGAAAAAGGAAATAACTTCATGTAACTTGAAAACATGTATATCTATTGTTGTCGGATTTCCGAATTCTGAAAAGTTGCATGATCTTCATTCTTAGAGATTAAACAAAACTACACTGCCTCCATAGACATAAATAAATATAGACTGGAAGTAGGAAGTTATTTTTATTTGGGGGGAGTCAAATATGTTTTATGTACTATATCTATGTGAAAAAAAATGGCGGCAATTGAGCTATAAATTCTAGGACTAACATTTCAGCCAATATATAATTATGATCTTTAGTTTTGAAAAGTACAAAACTGCCATATTCCCAATATTTTGCCTTTGTTTTATAATCATAGACATAGGTTAATATATATAGGTTTGTGATGTGGATCTATGTTTGTTGACATGGCTTCTTTATTAATGTATGGCGGTCGTCTTATCGATTCAAATTGTTAGAATTAGTTTTTAGTTATAAAAGTCAAAGAAAATGAGCAGAACGTGCTCTAATGTTCGTAGTACGATAGGCCAAGGATAAATTCTTAAGGTTGAAAAAAAAAATGAATATTATACACAGTATCTTTCAGCTTCAGTAAGTCAGAATAATTCAGTATCACTGTGACTGTCACTAATTTAATATTGATAGATCTAAATCTAATAAATATGACTAATATTTGTAATAACTAGATCTAATACTTTTCATACTTTTTACTACTAACTATTAAACTAGTCAGTCTAACATCTCTAGTATTTAAAACTACTTATAATTATTTTAATTATGTAAATTTAATAGTAAAAAAAAACATGGCATATATAAAATCTAGAATTCTAGGGGTATATAGGTTAGGGCTGAAAAAAACAACTATAAATACTTTTAATTTTACACTGCTCATAACTGCTGTATAACTCATCCAAAATTATCTTTCCCAAATGTTTCCCATAATAATTTTTACTTTATGGTCCAGTCTATATATATATATGTCTATGGAGAGAACGTATAGAACTATGTAATACAAATGTAAAAAAAATATATATATTTTGCTAAATAGCCTCCAGTGTTACTATTAATAGTGAATAGTTGTAAAAATAGTGTATTTTTATGAAAAAAACAACTACATAAGTGATTTAACAAATTAAATTTTTCGCTTTCAGAAAAGAAAAAAGTAGCCGTTGCATCAGAACTTTGAATGGTCTAAAATATAATGATGTCGGATTTTCACTATCTTTTCTAGTTTACGAGATCTAAACGGGACGGACGAACGGACATTCCACACAAAACTAATAGCGTCTTTTTTCCCTTTCGAGGGCCGCTAAAAACTTTAAACTGCAAGACAGTTCATTTATAAAATGTATTTCGGGTTTTTTTAAACACACAAAGGCAAACACACACACACACACACACTGTCTTACATTATGTACACCACAGATTCACTCACACACTAGCACACGTCTGTTTCACATGCCGTCACATGCTTGTCTCTACATGCAAACCAGATTGTAGATCTCTGCCCCTTTAACGTTAAGCGCACACTGTGTACCCATACCGGGGCATTGCCATGACATTTACAAAGGGCACTGCTTTGGACTTTTTCAAGAGCAAGCAATTAGCTAGCACATCACGCAAGAGTTTTGTCCCTTTTTTGTAGCAATCTTCTTTTTAAAAAAAAGAGGGGGGGGTTATAGTTTGTTTTTTCTCTACCCTGAGACATCGTTTTGAAGGATTTTGTTTTTTTAAATAAGACTTCTATTTAACTTGTACCTTCGTGGAAACTTCCCGGCAAAACCTAAAACATGGGTGGACACAGATCTCGAAAACTGCTCTAACGAGTTTAACAGTTGGTGTATATTTTGGGGAAAAAATTACTAGCTCATTGGCTTAATTGGGAAAACTTGAGTTCTACCGTTAAAATTTGTCAAAGTAGAAAAAGAAATTAATTTAAATCATCTTATCTTATCTTATAAAATACAGACGTTACTTCAAAAAAGAATTTGGATAGAGAACTAGAAATATTTTTTTCTTTCAAGTTTCTTTGCTGAAATGAACAAATTTAATTACACTTCATTCAACATGTTCAATAAACCAAACTGTGAAAAAAAAAACAGCACAACTTTCTTACCAACACTTTTGAATCAAGACAATTTATTATGATACAGTGGTAGCCATATTGATACGCCTTACATAATGACTTTTATTAATCACTAGCTTCATGCACACACCCACACACACAAAACTGTGTTCCATTGTTTAAGCTTGTATCGAAGGCACTCTATCAGCATCTGGCCATCTCCTTTAGGCGACTTTAACTCTTTCTCTACGTAATTATTTTTTTCACTTTCAGACGGAATTCTTCATTTTGCTCATTACTATTTCACTACCATATTATGATTAAGCTTCAATAACTGTGTTCATAGTGATCAGAAAATGTTTTAGTTGGTATAGGGTTAAAGGGGAATGCATGCTCCTTCTATAGAACATAAAGAAAAGTTTTTTAAAATTAATTATTAATTTTAATTTAATGAGGGTCAAATCAACGATGGTATCGTCGATCAGGAGAGAGTTAAATCTTTCCAGAGTAGATAATTGTTGGCTTCTTCGTCCAGTCTGTAACAATATGAAACGAGACTACTGCGGAACATACTGTGATGACCATTGTTAACAGAAGAAAGGCACTTCATATACGACAGGGGCACATCATAGCCAACTACCTGACCACAACATAACCTTAAGGGATAGGTGTCCGTCCCAGTGCAGATGTGAGTGGTAAGTAGTGCTTCTATGCAGTCCACAGCAGTCTCCAGCGTTCGGGGAGCCTTAGAAGGCTTAAATGCCTCCTATAGAGCAGTAAAAATCCCCCCAAATGAGTGTCCGAAATTTGTTCTTACATTAAATATTACGCCATTATCTCATGCCATGATGTCGAATGTCATAATGCAGGAGCCCCTAAAGAGGTCAAGACCCCAGGCCCCCTAATTCCTAACTACGCCACTGCTATAGAGCACCCACGTCTCGGAGCTTAACCAAAACTCGATGTCTCTAAAGTAGTGGTGGAGGTGTTTCAGTGTAGTGGCACGAGGAGCACTCTAAAACACGAAGATATTCAGCTTGCGAAGTTAGCGAAACAAGGGAAGCAACCTTTATAGAGAAATTTAATTTTTTTTTTCCGTTCATGAAAGTTTAAACAAAATCTTTTTTTGTGTGTGGAATTAGTGTTTTTGAAAAGATGTTTATGGTGTTGAATTAAGTGTGTTTGTTTTGAGTTACTAAGTGGTTTATTGTGTGTAACTGTGTACGGACAAACTAGTTGACCATTTACTGTTGTACTTGGTAGAGTGAACAGCTAAAAGAGTGTGTAAGGTATGAATATGTAGATAAGGGGGAGGGGGGGAGTCAGTGAACATCGAAGTGCAGAAGAGGACAGCATGTAATAAATGGAATAGAATGTCAGGATTGTTAATAACAAGAAAAACAAGTATTGAGCAACAACAAATGCAATTTTTGAATAAAACAAACAACAGTTTATTAGCAGAACTCAAAATACTTAGCAGTTGTCATTTTAGGACGAAACAATAGAAAGTGAGAGAGATTGCTCTAACAATACAAAACATAACATTTTCTTTTCTTTATTATCCAAAAAGAGAATATTGTTACGAATTACTTCAACAATACAAAACATAACAGTTACGAACATAACAACCAAGATAATCAGTTATATGTTAATAGTTATTAAGTCTTGTTCAAAATATCTATTACAGATGGTTCTCTTTCTTGCAGTTTGGTGTATTCACAGTTTGCCTTGAGTCCAATCACGGTACTCCAGTACAAAAGAAATCTTTTCAGAAACATTTTTTCTAAGGCCTGACCTAGCTTTGTAGTTGTCACATACTTGTGGCCTAGGCTCGCTAGAAAGATGGCGTCATGCACCAAACTGAAATGTCCGTCTGTTCAAAGCGAGCAAGTCGGCGATGGCACACAGGCGTGTAAACACAGACGGTTCAGGGAGAGAGTGAGACTGATGTCATTCTGTTCACGATTGTGATGACATTCCAATGTCATGCACACGTGACGGCATGGTTGGGAGATGTGCTACCCCAGTAACGCCCAAACTACGGCCCTAGTACCTAATCCGGCTATGTAGGCCCACCAACCGGTCCCCTAAAATTCCCGTCCACTGTGCATTAAAAAAAAAAACGCCGAGGCTCAGTTCGATTTGACTCGACGATATTTGGCGAGATTCCGTCCGTAACACATTTGTTAGAAATGTGCATTACTCCTGTCCGAAATAGGTTGCAAAACAATATTACATAGTAACTCTTGAACAGATCTATTCTACCCGATCAGATCGCCCAGAACTCTATAGCTAAACATTTGATTCGCTAATGTCGCTATGCTTCGTACTTTGTAGGCCTACACGTTAAGCTCCATGTTAATATTTCTTTCCGAATTACTTTACTGTAAATAATGAGAGACATTTTCTAATGTCGTTTTCTTCCTTTCTACTCGTACTTCAGATACAATTAGCATTGTTACTATGTAAATAAGATAATGTTGATATTATGTGTCTTTTATTGAAAACAAAAATAAAGACTGTTATCTATTCCCCTGACAGGGGTGGGCAACCTTTTTCTACCTTGGGCCGCATTTAAAAAATTTGGGGACTAGGGTGCCGCATATATATATATATATATATATATATATATATATATATATATATATATATATATATATATATATATATATATATATATACATATACATATTGCATTACCATTGAGGAACTACTATAAAAGTTTATATATTGAGTTAGCAAGAGTTAGCAATTTCTTGAACTAATTTTACGAATGATTAATTTTTTATTTGGTAGTCGCGTGTTTTGATCACAAACTTTCAACACAAATGTATAGTGGTACTTAATATAAATTATAGAACTGTTTACTCTCGTGCATAATTTTCCGGTATTTCCTCCGGAGCTGAATCAGCTTCTGCTCTAGCTGAGGGTATTGAAAACTTGTTCCAAGTCTTGACGTCTTAAAATTTGCTTTCAAATTCCACAATCAAGGAATCCAAATAAGTCTTGTACTTTTCAACCATTTCACTAGAAATAGTTTCTCCTTTCACCAATGAAAATGAGAAAACCTGGTTTCACTTGCTGGCCTCGAGAAATGGAATAGCTTTGTTTGACAAGATTTAAGATGCACTTACATTTCATGTGCAAACAACATATTGCTATGCTTCTGGTAATAAACATGAAGTCCGAACTTATCTCTTCATTAGAAATATTAGTAACAAAGTGACAGTCAATGTCCTTCAAGAAACCTAATAATTTCTTTATTGAGATTCCATATTATTCTAATGCTAGGCCAGTGGATACTACTGTGTTCCCGAACATCGGAATGTTTTGTTTCCAAATCTTCAAGTACTTTTCGGAATAGCACGTCAGGGCCGGCCTTAGATAATTGAAGGCCCTAGGCAAAGTGAATTTGGTAGCACCAAATAAAATAGAAAAATAAAAATTAACTGCGAAAAAACTAAAGTATGCAATTTATTAAAAACCTAGTGTACTTCAACAATAACAGTGATAATTAGTTTCGCTATCCCTGCTCTAAAGTACAGAAACCAAAGAATCTTGTACGAGGCCCCCAACAGTCGTAGACAGGGGCGGACTGGCTATATGGGCAAACGGGCAAATGCCCGGTGGGCCGGTACAAAATGGGCCAGTCTGGTCGCGAACAAAGAAAAAAAAATTCAATGCAGACACCTTTTTAAAAAAGTGACAGCAGCAAGACACAAAGGCCAGAACACGTTTTTTTTTTTTTTTTTTTTAAATTCTTATTACAATTAAATTTGTTTGAAATTCAACAAGAAAATAAAATAAAATAAAAAATACACTATACACTGTACGTGTTATCATTTGCAAAACGTTAGACCGTACTTTCTGCTATGCACGAGCGGCATGGACTGCTTTGATGTCTTCGAGGTTGTGTTTGGCCTATTCATTTTGCTGTTCGGCATGGGCCTTTGATGGCACTCCCATTTACCAAAAAGAGGGATGAGAGAGGTTACGTTAGAAAACATTGATATAAGGCAGCAAAAAAAAAAAGCGACAATTAGCTCTTTAACAATACTTAATATTAATTAACTTTAACACATACAGCGAAATTGGAAACCACCCAACTTATTCACAGCTCAATATGGGTATAAAGCTCTACTTTCTACGATTTGAAAAGAAAAAGTTTATTTTTGTTTATTTTTAATAACGTAGATCTAAAAATACTACACTTAAGGCTTACAACAAAAAAATGTAATTAAAAAATAAATCTAGATCTAAATCAATTTTTATACTATTATAATTAATGGCAAACTTAATGCTTAGTATGAAGTCTTTAATGATGAAAGTAATGACACTAATTTATATAGCGCTGTCACATCCGATAGTTAATGAAAGGAGATTTATATTTTAAATAATGGGTCATGGTATATTCATATACAAATCGCGTTTTTGAGCATGTACTAGGAGGAAGCAAGAGCTTTTCACATTAAGTAAGTGCTTCTCCAACCGTTCTGCTTTCTCTTATCTTTTAATGGATTGGTTGCCTGGGTCAGCCAGGAAAACCAATGATTTAGCATATTTTAAGTCACAGATCAACATGCATGACTAAATTGACACATGAAATGCGTAAGACGAAACAATCTTATTTTTTGAAGAAACGTCTGCAATCTATAAGTATACCAAAAAGCTTCAAACTCATTAGGCTGCTGTTGTATTGTTTATAGTTTTCAGACTACATACATGTATAAATAGAATACATTATGTAATCCTACGAATGCATACTTCCAGTTTTCGATGCGTTATCAAACTTTATATATTTTGTAGAGAATAAGGCTTACACCTATAATATAACACATGGGCGTTGCCGGGAGGGGAGGGTCTTCAAACCATCACTTGCCTCAGACCTCATTGTCTGAAAGGGAAACTTTACTTACTGCCCCAGTGCAGCCAACTTAAGCAAACTACAGTTACCAAATTTCATGAGCGAAGCTAAAAGTGTTTTTGTGGTTTCCCTTACCCCTCCAATGCAAAAACTAAAGTATTTTACCATTTTCTACCAGTCGCTGGACTCCATTGAATAGCAGATTTGGTTTTTTAATTTTTTTAGCGGAAGAGTAGCAGGCTTATTGCACTGTAGATACCTCAGAATATGCATTTTTAAAGCTTAAAATAACGGAAATAATGCTTGGTTCCGGGGCTTCGCCCCGGACCCGACTGAGGGAGCTCACAGCGCTACCCCGCGCTGTTTGGCGCTGTGTACTGTCTTTCCACTAATTATAGGAAGAGAGTATTCTAGGGTAGAAAAAATGTTTGAAAGAATGAAAGATCAGAATGTGATGAAGATTAATTACATATACACACACACACACACTAATATATATATACATAAATTGCGAAGCGGGGTAAAAATCCCCCCCCACACCGAAAATATATGACATGCCATTTGTGGGCCGGTTTATATGGTAATGCCCGGGCCGATTTTGATACCCAGTCCGCCCCTGGTCGTAGGTGCTAGGCAGCTGCATAGTTTACCTATGCCTTAGGTCGGCCCTATGCCAAAACTGTTCCTTTTCCTAGCATGGTCTTTTAACTTCATATTCAATGCAGCTTTGTGTAAACTTTCCAGTTATTAGTTTAGGGTTGGGAAATTTGTCTTTATTTTATTAAAAAAGACTCTTTTTCTCCATCAGTTGGTTTAACCCAACACTTTCAACACAGTTCTTCACAGCCTTGAATAAATACTGGCCTGGGCTTGTGTCTTTGACTGAATTTTTCGAATTATTGCCATTTAAAATAATCTTCGTTTACTTTAAACTTCTTTAGAATGACGTCTAGAGTCATTGTTTTTTTTTTAGCCTCTTTATTATTAGTGATAAGAATCAAAAGTTTTAATAAATTAAAGATATTTACAATTATTTATTTTTAATATAGTTGCATTTTTATATTTATGTAATGTGTGGGCACACCAGATTTCTTTAGTTGTCTGCGGGCCGCATAAAACACATCGGCGGGCCGCATGTGGAACGCGTCCCGTAATTTGTCCACCCCTGGCCTAATATAGTGTCTACAATTACTATTATTATAATTTTCTGATAATATCCCACAAAACTGTCGACAATCATATACTTTAAATATAACTGTGGCATTTTACGTCTCGAGAGACTATCTTTTCCCTTTGCGACTTCTTGTGTGACTAGAGAGGCCAATTCATGATACACAGCTGCGATCACAGGTCAGGCATCTGTAACCACCAGGCGCCGTTGTACTTTCACCCTTCTTTCTACTCTTCACTATCTGTAATCCGGGACCGTTCCTTTATGTTCGCTTTACTTTTCCCAGCTGCCAGTGTCAATTTTGAAGAGCTTTATGTCGCGTTTGCGTACATCCGTATACCGTAAAAAATGGACGACCAGCGGCTCCTCTGTCTTCTGTTAGATTTAGATCACCATACAGAATGTCTTGTGGAAGTCGACCTAGTTCAGCCATACTAGGCCTACTACATCTATGTGCGAAATAAATGATTCCATTTTCGACTTGAGTTTGCGACTTCAGACTTGACCTTCCTTTCGACTATAAAGTGTAAGCGAATGTAATCAACTTCAGACTCGACCTTCCTTTCGACTATAAAGAAAGTATAAGCGAATGTAATCAACTTCAGAATCGACCTTCTTTTCCACTATAAAGTGTAAGCGAATGTAATCAACTTCAGAATCGACCTTCCTTTCGACTAAAAAGTGTAAGCGAATGTTATCAACACGTGCATTTTACGTCATCCTAAAAGTTTAGAGACGTAGTCAAACCCATGTAAGAAATAATAAATGTTATGTAAGATGTAATGAGGAGGCGTGGTGGCTGAGCGGTAAAGCGCTTGGCTTCTGAACCGGGGACGGGGTTCGAATCCTGGTGAAGACTGGGATTTTTAATTTCGGTATCTTCGGGCGCCTCTGAGTCAACCCAGCTCTAATGGGTAACTGGCATTAGTTGGGGAAAAGTAAAGGCGGTTGGTCGTTGTGCTGGCCACATGACACCTTGTTAACCGTAGGCCACAGAAACAGATGACCTTTACATCATCTACCCTATAGACCACAAGGTCTGAAATGGGAACTTTACTTTACTTACTAAGAAGTAATGAATATCATGTAAGACAATGTAAGCAGAGCAGACGTAGATATTGGAAAGCTTATAAAAAAAACATTGCAGATTTGTTGTACCGGTTCTAAAACATAAACTACTAAAGAGAGTTATCGTTCTTTACCAAGTTCGACCAGTATGTATCGCAACTACTGTCATAAATCATTTGAAACAAAAAATCGTTGTTTAAACGTTCTGGTTATCTATCTATTATCTAGAATAGAAGGCTAACACATGAAGCCACTCACACATAAGTACTTATAAAAATAGGTTTTATAGTCTACAGTGCTCTATAGTTTAAAATTAATTTTTTAGCAACCTAATGTCTAAACAAATCTTATTTAGCTTAGTACATTTCTACATAAAACAAAATTAATAAATTATAACAAATTGATTTCTATTTTGTTTGATTCATGTGTTGTCATAGACAATGAACAATTCTGCAAAGTTTCAACTTGATCCTAGGATGAGATGTGAAGGAATAATGTGTAAGACTCCACCCAGACAGAGTGAGTTCATATAAACTTTGTAAAAAAAAAAAAAGGATATAGCTTACTTGTAGTACTATTAGCTATATATAAGGCAACAAATGTCAGCTTTAGGGCAACACATTACTGTGATCAGGCAGATTATTTATATGTATGATTATCACATACTAATACACACAATCTGATTTATTTTCTACTTCTATTTATTGATATAAAAATAGTTTACAGAAGAAATATGCAAAGATACCAAAGTTTTACATTTTACAAGAACTAGAGAGAAAAATGAAAAAAACAACAAAGGAATGGGGAATTCATTGCATTAGGAAAGTCAAAGAACATTATTGAAACACAAAATTGACATCTCTTTCAGGAGACTTTCTCTATCTGCTATGTACTGATAGGAGTTGTAGAAACAAGGACAGGGAGTCAAAAAGTAAAAGTTACATAAAAAAAAAACAGAATCAGGAGATGCTAGAAATAAATGTTTGACAGTATTAATAATTGTACAGCTAAAAAAAGATCAGATTTTCAATCGACTGACAAGTTACATACAAAGTAAAACAGCTTTAGGAGAACTTCCATCTCATGGGATAAAAATAAAAAAAATAAATAAAAAATAAAAAAATAATGTATTTATGGTATTCATTTTTACCCTGAGTACAAATGATAAAAATTAGTTGATGTCAAATTTTTGATATCTAGACTATGTATCACAGTTGGGTGCAAAAGTAAAGTATATAAATATATTTAAAAAACCAAGACTAAAAAATCACAGGTACATTAAATGTATAAATTACAAAACAATTTTAAATACTGTAGTGCCATTTCTTTTCTAAGTAAGACACCTTGCTTTCAGCACATACTGTTACATTTTCAATTCAATTTCTAATAAAAATAGGAAAATTAACAGTTACTATGTTTAATATTGTCTGATCCATACTTATATCTCAACGTAAGTAGACCCTTGTGTTGCTCTGTATGGAAAAAAAAATAATTTGGTATATGTAAATTAAATGGAGCGTTGCAATGGAGCATAAACACATTTAAAAAAAAAAAATGAAATACAAGTGAAACATCAATTAAATGTTTGATTTTATAATGAGAAAAAAAATGAAATCCAAGGAGGTTTTACTAGTTTTCAGGTCATAATTGGGCTCTATAAGATCACTTACATACAAAAAAAATATGTAATTAAAATATATTTGTATGTATGTCAAGAAAAAAATGTATACATCCAAAAAAAATAATTACAAATGATAGTGCATGCTACTGTTACACAAATATCATTATTTAGATGACCTAAAAATAAGTTGAATGAGATGTTATTGGCAGTTAACTGTCTACATCTTTTGGTAGGTCAAATGATCAGTACTTCAAGCAAACTAAAAATTACAGTTGAACTAGTAAACTAATTGATTGCAATTTACAGGATTATTTTTTTTATTATGGTTTTAGAATTAAATTCTTACTTACAAAAATAAAAACTTTGAAACGGTAATAGTGCATTCCAAGAACATTATTACATAGTAAAGGTATTATAAAATATATAATATAATTAGTTATAAAGTGAGACAATTCTGTAAAATGATGCAAACAGGATGCAGGCACAGCAGGCTTTCTGTAATAAGAGATAAAAGATTGTAAGTAATAACATGTGAAGCAAAACAGCCAACGAGATGAATGATAAAAAGTAAACACTTTTGTAAAAACCATTCAAAAGATCATTAATATTTTAAACTATACTAATTACCGTTAGACTAATCTACTTCTTCTAGTCGGAGATAAGCCTCGTCTAAGTGGACTGGGTGAACGGCTTCTAAACCTGCTGGGACTAACTGAGCGGCTCCTAGGAGACACAGAGCGGAATGGGCTGGTGGCACGAGCTGGACTTCTAGAACGACGAGGTGTACCCTGAACAACAAACACAAATTTTTGTGACACTAGTATTTCATAAAAAGAATACCATATGGTTTAAGTTAAGAATGTCAAAATTTAAAAAAATGAGATTTAGAATGATCCTTCATAGGACTTTGATCATTACAATTATTTTTAGTATATTGTTTAAATATTGATGTAATAAAATTAAGTATAAAATACTGAACTATAAAAAGATAAAACAAACCAAAGAGGCTCCACGTCGAGTTACAGCTTCTCCCTTCACCAAAGTTCTAACTCCCTGAATCAGAGCAGGCCAAATGTGATGGTTGACTAATGGAGCAGTGTACTCTGAATCATAGCTGCGTCTATATCTAGTGTCAAGAAAAAAAAGAAAGCTTTTTGAAACAGAACAAACTAAATTTGATGCACTAAATTTGATGAACTAAATGTGATGAACTAAATTTGATGAACCAAATTTGATGAGCTATCTTTTTACATTTTTTTTTTTTGACTTTTTTTTCATAGGTCATTCAGAAATAAAGATTATTATGTCCTAGTCATAATCTCTTGAAGACAGCAAGGGATGGTGCTGGACAAGGTTCCATCCTAATGACACTAAGGAGTGATAACCACATGATCAGTTAGCTTTTTGTATACATTGCTAGTTTTCATTTACAGACAAGATGAGTTTGAATATTAAACATAACATTAAAAATCTTTAGTATTTGTATACAATTTTAAGATGTTGACTGACAGTTAAACTCCAATCTGACAAAAATTGGTTTAGTTGAATGGGCTTACACAGGGGATGAGTTGATCAGGCCATCACTCAAACCTTGGTGATGATTACGACCTAAAAGGATGGGTGATAAGCACTACACTCAAATGTTAATCAAAACATTGTTATGGTTCACTTGATATTATTGCCCATAATATTTTAGCTCTATACATCAACTATAAGGGAGGAGCGGTGGCTGAGCGGTAAAGCGCTTGACTCCCAAACAAAGTCCCGGGTTCAAATCCCGGTGAAGACTGGGATTTTCATTTAGGGATCTTTGGGCACCTCTGAGTCCACCCAGCTCTAAATGGGTACCTGACATTAGTTGGGGAAAAGTAAAGGCAGTTGGTCGTTGTGCTGGCCACATGACACCCTCGTTAACCATAGGCCACAGCGACAGATGACCTTTACATGATCTGCCCTATAGACCACAAGGTCTGAAAGGGGAACTTTACTTACATCTACTATAAGTGTATCTTTGAATGCTATTTAGTCACATAACAGCCAATGTTTAAAACTTTAAAAATTAAATTCTTTACTTTGTATCGTCAAACAGTTCTGCATCAGTGGCCACTGCAATGTCCAGTGGATGGGCCAGGGCACTCATCTGCCAGGCCAGCTTGACTGCTTCACGAATTAATGGCTGGCAGATGGCAAAAGAAACATCTGGGGGCAGGAAGATCTTAGGGTTTCTATTCAGTGCTCTGATCACATCCTGAATAAGTAAACATTTTAACATTTTAAACTCAAGACTGCTAAAACTCCTTTGAGATAATAAAGCTTATTTTCTTTATGAAAATTGTTGGAATCCATAATGGTAGAATTCAAATATTTTGCTTGATTTAATGTATTTAGGTTCAAGTTTGTAGCTAAAGGTTACTATAATCTCACTCACTGAAACCATAGATGGAAGGTCATATAGGTCTGTGTTTCTGTTGATGTAATCTTGCACAGCTTCTTCCAATGTATCTGGCCCAAAGTGAGTCTTAGCCAGGTTGGCACGAGTTTTCATCTTGAACTGTCTAAATTCTAATTTGGCCACATTGAATGCTTCCTACATAGATAAAGACATTTAGGCATCAGATGCATGCATTAAATGGTTTCTGCCAGGGATCACAAGCATGAGAAATACAAATTATATACAATGATTATGTAGATCTAAAACATAATGCTGTTATTAAGAGGCAAATTGAGAATAGTTTCATTTCATCAATGTTTGTTTCTTGGGCTAACAATAAAAGTCCTGGTTGTTCGAAGTATAGCCACTATAGTTTGACAAGAAGTTACAAGATATTGAAAAGTGCTTGATGAAATAATGAAATATTGAATGAAATATTTAACCTATTTAAAAATTCCATGATTTCCCAAGTGCCATTAGAGAATGGAATGGGCTGCCTAAATCAGCCAGGAAAACTAACGACTTGACAAAAGTTAAGTCATTGTTTGACATGCATGACTAAATTGACACATGAAATGCGGGGGATGTGATTATCTTCTTTTTCGAAGTAACGTCTGTAATATAAAAGATAAGATTTGATGTTTCAATCACAATAGCCCTGAATGGCAAATGTCTTTGATTCCCAAGATTAAGGATGAGTGCAACATTTCACATGACTACACAAACTTAGTTGTGACTTGCATATTTTGTCACATCTAATGCAAACAAAGCTGTTGTCAACCGGGGGTCTATATATGTTTTTGTCATTTGCTCATGTTTTCAGCAAACGCTTTTCTCATGGGCCTCAAATGTGTGACCTTCCTGTAGTCTTTGTGAGAGCTCTCCAACTGTCTCATTCAGAGGACATCTATTGCCAACTACTTTCCTCTATGCCAGTGAGGGCATAGTGGCACCTAAGTTGATCTTTATAGCTCTACAACCAGCTATATCTGGGTGGCAACCTAGTCTGCTCTTTTCCAATCATTTATTGTCAGATTTTCTAATGCTATAGATAACAAACAAGGGAGCTGAAATCAAAATCTTCAAAATCCTGACCTGCATAATTGAGAAAACAATTCTTTGGTTATTTTCAAGATCATCTGAATAGCGTCTGAGTGTGTCCATGGTGGTCAGTCTGTCCTGAGCAAACATGTCATTGAATCTGGCTACCAGGTTTTGCTGTCGGATACGCTGGATGGTATCATCAATAGAAAGTGGAGAAATGGGTCCAGGCACATACCGATAGTAAAGGTTAAGGTCACTGCAAGAGAGACAAAAAAGGTAATCTTATATATCTTGTGAAATATCGCTGACTAGCCGATTAATCTATCAAGAGATCTTCTGCAACTGCCAAATGAGATTGCATGAAATTCATACAAACATTTCTAAGAGAAAAATAAATTTAAAGTTCAAAAAAGTTAAATCACTAATTGGACAGCTTAAGTTTCATTGTCACATTTAAAAGGAAAATAATAATTTTGGACTAAAAGCTTTTATCTAGCCATAAAGTCTGTATGTATACCAATACTGGTCCTCTGTATTTTTAAAAATTTCACTATTATTTTGGCTTTTTTTTTTTCTTTGTTTATTTCAATGCTTTCTACATTACGACTCAGTAAAAATGTTTCTACAAAATTTTGTGTTCTGATAAACAGGGATAAAACATGTGTATAGAGAGAAAGAATTTCAAAGTAATCCACAACTATTCTGAACTACATTCTTAAGTTTTGCCAGTTTGTAAATGTGCAGAAAATAAAAGCTTAACATTTTTGAAAATTATCATGCTTCTGATGCAGATTAGTCTGAAAAATATTTTCAGAATTTAATCTAAAAAAATAAAGGTACTATTTTTGTGTATACGGTATAGGTAAGCCATTTGAATATAAATATTAGCAAAGTTTTAAAAAGAAATATATGACTGAAAATAAGTTTTGCCCCTTGTAATGAAAAATATTTACATCATGAAGTAAACATTTACTGGGACTACATATCTAAATATTTAGCATAAGTCCCACTAAAAAAAAACACTTTAAGAATACCTCAGTTTATCATCTAGTTTTGATGATCGTTCTAGTCTCTCGTAAGCTGAAATGTCGGGGGGAGACTTAATCAGCACATCCCTGCGAGCAGTAAGTAAGGCAATGTCATCTCGCAGACGTCGAATTTCAGTCTGATACTCTGCCAGCAGCCCTGACTTTGATCTCAACAGCCTGTTCTCTTCTTCAGCTGCGGCAAGTCTGTATACACAGAATAGACATTTAATAAAGAATCATATTTTGACATAACAGGAATCTATCAATGATGCACAATGTTGTGACTTTATTTTTCTATGACATCTCTAAAACAATTCATTTTTATATACAACAATAGAATTTGTAATATTGAATTTATCAAATATGTATGTTAATAAACAAAATTTGGTCTGAAATAAATATTTAGCTACATCATCACTCTGAGAAGCAGACGCATCATTCTTTGAATGTGTTTTGCATTTGAGAGATTAAAAAGAAAGGTAATGCACCTTTTCAAGGCAAAGCAGCATATGTATAAAAAAAAAAAGACTAGAAAAAAAAAATAAAGTTATATAAATGTATAGGTAGAATACCGTAGAAGGATTCAAACTTTTATGGATTCTCTTAGTAGACAGAAAAAGACTTGTAAAAGAAAGGAATCATACATTTTAAAAGGAATTATGAAACATAGAGAGATAGTGAAGATTCTGTCTAAGTTATCCAAAATGTAATATGTAAAATGTAATATCTATGAATAAACATTTTTTTAGTTATTTAGCAAGGTACCTACTTGCGTTTTAGATCATTGACTTCCAGTTCTGTAAACATTTTGTCACTGGTTGATTCTCTCAAACTTCTGTTTAGTTCTAGTTTAGCTTCTTGCAGTCTAAAACATTACCAGAAGAAAACATTTTAAAACTATCACTATTTTATTACTGTTGGTGTGTGGCACAAAGGATAAGTTGATAAACTATATATTTTATACATTTTTTTTATGAAAGTAGGTTTTCTGCAAAAAGTAAAAACAGTTACCTCTATCTAAACCTAATGACTGCATTGTCAAATATATGAATCAAAAGAAAACCTCATCAGTGAGAAATACAAATAAGTAAGCCTCTGCAAATGTTTTTTTTTCTGCTTTGAATTTAAATACCTATGTTTATTTAAAAATTTGAATATGAATAATTGCCAGAAAAAAATGTTTAATTACTTGATATCTACAATTATTATAGTATTTTTATTTTTAGCCTTTTAAAAATTGGTTAATAAAATTCCTTGACATACAACATAATTCAATTGGTTTTTAATTGAAGAATACTGCTAAGGCTGTGGTGGATGCAGAGGACAGTAGATGGAAATGGAAATGAGGTTCTATGGAAAGAAAAGCTTTTAAGTCACATCCATACCTCAAGAAATAACTTGGGGGGTCTCTTGAAATAGTAACAAAGAAGATCATTTGTTTGATTCAGTCCATATACTAGGACAAATTTGTACAAAAGCATCTTCTTTCATAGCACTATTAGAGCATGAAATGGGTTGCCAGAGTCAGCCAGGAAAACCAATGACTTGGCAGAATTTAAGTCATTGATTAACATGCATGACTAGATTGACCTAGGAACAGGCATAGGTCATAATCATCTTCTTTTTTGAAGTAACAACTATATTTCATAAGATAAGATTCAGTTAGTTAATTCAATTCTTTTTACTAGTTTGGTTTGATAAATCTTTTTTATGTGATTTCCATACTGTGATTCAGATTTGTTTAATTATTCTATTTGTATTTTTTAAATTAAAGTACTTGATATTTCTATTCTTAGATTTGTTTTGTGCTTTATTCATTTCAAAGTCAAATTGTGTTACAGCAGAACACTCTATCATTACACTACAACTCAATCAGCAAATATGCATACTCAACATTGTTGAATACAACAAAATGAAAAAGCTTTTCTTCATGTGCTTCATCTATGCCAGGGGTTCTCAACCTGTGGGTCGCGACCCCCTTGGGGGTCGATAGACGATTTGCCAGGGGTCGCCTAAGACCATCGAAAAAATGGATTGTTTTGTCGATTCTTCTATTGCTTTATGTGTATGTGTGTGTGTGGGGGTCGAGGCAGAGTTGGGGATTGTAAAAAGGGGTCACCGAGCATAAAAGGTTGAGAACCGCTGATCTATACCAACTCAAATGTTTTTCTTGACTGGGAATTACACACACACACAAAAAACATAACAAAATATGGCCTACTAATTCTTTTGAAAATCTAGGTAATTGACCTCAAAGTATTCATCCAAAGCTTCATTGAAAAGATTTATTGTCAGTAATTTTACATAAAAACAACTCCCATGAAAAAGCTGTATAATGTTACACTAAAAATTCTAGCTTTAAATGTGAAATATTTAGTTATAGCCAGAACATCTTATATGGCACCCATGACAATTGTTTTATTTAGTTATTTAGTTAGCTAAATTTAGTTTTCCATTTTACTTTCCTGATTTTCTTCAAGTTCCCTTAATGCATACAATTATATCAAATTTTCTATTATATTCTTTTTAAATTTTACTTAATAAAAATAAATCTTAGGAATATAAAGAGAAGATTACTGTGATTAAATTGACTCTGGAAAAATACCATAATTGTGGCCCTTTGTTGTTAAATGAGCTTGGAGACTATTATCAAAATTAGAAACAACTCAATTTTTCATGTCAGACTAATAATCCATTATATATGATGTAGACTAACATAAGCTGTATCTTTTTAACAAGATTTCTTGTATTAGAATTGGAATATAAAACAAATGTAACCTGTTGAATTTTATTAACCACACTTTTTGCTATTTGAGTATATACACAAAATTGTTTAGAAATGTATGTAACTATTTTTTAAGAGATTTCTGGCACATACTCATCCTTTAGATCCTGGTTCTCAGTTCTAGCTTTCTGCAGCTCTACATCCAGCTCATCCAGGGACTTCTCGTACATCTCCTGCAGTTCAGACAACTCTCTATCTTTGGCAGCAGCCTCAGCCAGGACACTCAGACTGGTGTCTGCTGTGACTGCTCCACCAGACGTGAAGAAATTCTGGCCAAGCCATGGCAGTAGCCTAGACTTGATAATGTTAGCACCACCATACAAACCTCCTGCAATACAAAGGCATTATCGTAAATGTGGTGGCCAGAAGAAACATTAAGGAATAATAATGCCTGAAGTACAATTAGTTTGGATCAGTATTAGATCTAGATCTAACAATAATAAATCTGTGCCATTGGAAATATTTTTACAAATTGTTTTTGTTTAGCACCATTTCATGCTTTTAGCTTTCTCAATATGCTATGAACCTATCACTTGGTCTGGACCAGTTGGGAAAAGGGAGGGGAAGTGGGGGTTATCTGTGCAAATATTATCATGACTGCTTTTTTTTTTTTTTTTTTTAAGTTTTACAACTTGAATTAAATAATTGTGCAAAAATTTCAACTTGATCCGAGATTGGGTGTAGGAGAAATAACATGTACACTTTTTACCAAAGTGAGTTAATAAATAAGCTTTGTAAAAAGCAGCTATACAATTAAATTCAAAGAATGATAATAAAGTATGGCTCCTGTCTCAGAAGACAATGGAGGCGTAGTTGATGTAAATATAGTATAGTATAAAGTGCATGTTCCTGATATTGTTAGGCCTATTTTATTCTAACCCTTTTTCTGGACTATCTTTACCACCTTTATGATACAAGTTATCATTTCCTACACTTAAGGCAGCCATTTAAAAGCTTTAGGGAAGTTTTCATAAAATTGTACAGGTAATTTGATTTTCATACAGTTAGTGTAATCGTAAATTGTAGACTTCGTTTGGCATTCTCACCTTCTTGGGCGCAAAGGCTGAGGAGTTTGAACAGCTGTCCTTGAACCTTGGCATTGAGCTCTATAATCTCACAGCATCGGGCAGTGTTTTGGTCACATGTGTTGATCTGAGGGAAACATAAGTAAAGAGGGAAATGTTTGACCAGCAGATAGCAACAATTTTGATGTTGCTGTTTAGATACATCCACGATTCTGGATTTTCTTTTGAATAGATCTAGATCTTGAATATATTGTCTAGAACTAATACTCAACTAACAGCCATTATGAATGATGAATGACCAATGAAAACATAACAAATAGACTAAATTACTAAACATAAAATTCGTTCTTACTTACAACCAAGATTCTATTAACTAACAATTAACAATATATAATATAATGGCAATGTCTTCGATTCCGATACTATATATTCTATATACAAATACAATCGTCACAATAATCATGAACTTCAAATTGTTTGATGGTTTCTGAACATTTTACTTTTTTAAGGTATTTATAATTATGGAACAAAATATAAGTGTCCAATCAAGAATGTTACAATCATTGTAGTAAACAATAACACGTCTTAGATTCAATAGGTCATTACAGTGACGTAGCTAGGGATTTGGTGGCCCGGGGGGCTTGACCACTTTAGGGCCCCCTGCATTTAGACATTCGACATCATGACACGAGATAATGGCGTAATATTTAATGTAAAAACACATTTCGGACACACATTCAAAGGGCTATAAATCATACAATAAAACGTATAGCTTGATAGTTTTTCTGTGGAAATTCGTTCCGGGTCAACTTCAGCGGTTGCTTTTCTTCAAGGGTGTAGTCATATAAATAACAAACCTTTGATCACCCAAGACAGCCAGCAGATGATGTTTTAGAGCTTGTTTTTCCTATATGAATTTCTACTCTGAGAAGCCAAGACTCGTTAGCCATGGCTTACAGTTAGAGCGCCAAAAGTCACTTTCTGCAGTCTCTCTATTGGATCGTGGAGGCTAAATACGCTTGAACTTGGCTTTGCTACCTATGTATAACCTATGAAGGGGGCTCGAGGTTTGAAACCCGACTCGGGCAGAGTTGTTTTAACTGAGCGCCTAAAGGCAGCACGGAAAACCCTTCTCCCAGATTCTCCCTTCACCCATTGGTCCACAAATGAGATTAGACTGTAACGCTCTGGGCATGCTGTAAGGCACTGTACGCATGAAATTAGCGCTATATAAAAGCTATAATTTATTTATTTGTGACAATTGTTTAGATGAATCATAACAATCATATCATGTATGACTTCAAACAAGCTGACTTGCGGCTTTAAATTTGATAACCACAACTAATCCCTATGTTTAAGTACCCTTCTAGGACGAACTGGACTTTTCTATGTCATCCAAACCAATGAGCATCATTTTGACAATTGTTTACATCAGTGTTACTACTATAACCATAGCAATGTAGATGTAACATACACACATACACTCACAACCACAAGCGCTTTGTGAATGGACCTCATTCACCAATCGTAAACAAACAACATTTAGTCACGTGATAATATTGATAAAAACAACGAATAAAAACTGTCACTTGATAGCCATTGTGTATTAAAAATTAGATCGTAATTTGTATAGAAGAGATAGAGAATCACGTGGCTAAATTGTGTTTGTTTACGATTGGTGAATGAGGTCCATTGGGCCTCTGTGTACTTCTCAGTGACGACGAATGACATTGATCCACTTGAAACACCCAGATCAAGTGGAACAAGGGAGTTTTGAAATGTGCCTTAAAATGGAGCGTTGCCGACTACCTCGTCCAGATCTGATGTGACTGATGTAATTGGTTGCAAACCAAAGATAGCCCAACTTATCAAAGTTAAAGGCGAAAGATGCTATTTAAAAACTATCACGCCAAGACAAAAGTATATTTTTTCACCACCGGCCAGGGCATGGCAAAATGATACATCACATAGGTCTAAAAGCTGTTGTAGAGTCGCCGATCAGAGAACACTGAACACTCCCACCAAATCTGCAGACTAGCAAACATCTCCAAG
The DNA here is from genome assembly GCA_036873155.1 of Biomphalaria sudanica. Classification (NCBI taxonomy): domain Eukaryota; kingdom Metazoa; phylum Mollusca; class Gastropoda; family Planorbidae; genus Biomphalaria; species Biomphalaria sudanica. The sequence continues at coordinate 1,789,397 of JAZGLO010006661.1, forward strand.
AAAAACCAGTCTGACTTCCTGGTCTGGAAATCACAACATACTGGACTTTATCTAATTTTTGACGCCTTTAATTTTACAAATGAACCAGAAGACCAACTTAAATGATAACATTCACAATACTAACTGGCAATGTAGGGGCCTACACATGAACCTTCTTTTTTAATGCAAAGCATAGACGAAATGACAATCACGTCAAGTATAGAGAGTAACAAAAATTTGTTAAAGAAAAAAATATTAAAACAAGACAGTCCTTATTCCTCAGTGGAATGCTCTATACTTTTTTCTAGAATAAAGCAAAGACTGCAGATCTAGGCTAAACAGCGAAAGAAGGTATGCCTAGATAGTGATTTTGTTTGTATAATTTACATATTTCGGTTGTTCCTTCAGAATTAAAAATTATTACATCCTAGCCCAATTCTCCTAACCTAAAAGTGGTGTCAGCGGACAAGGCTCGAGGCCGGGAGCATAGAGACGACAGTCCAAAGCGCAGATCATACGTCCTATGTCCAATTAAATAATAATAGTTGCCTGAGCTAGCCAGAAAACCAGTGACTTGGCAGAATTTAAGTCATTGGTTAAAATGCATGACTAAACTAGGGACGCGAAAATGAACCTCTCACAACTTGTTAAACATAACTAGATCTATATGTGTCTGTCTTAACATATGTGTAGCATGCTTGTTAACGTCACAATTCCATTTCGCCTTTTTAAAAATCCCTTCCAAAATAATGAGAAAATAGCGAGATGTGATTCTTCGTATTCGCCTGGTAAACACGCTAGCCAGTGGAGAGTGACAGAGAAGCTTGAAAGAAAGTGGAGAAAATAACAAGCCCCCGTTTAAATGAAGCAGCTACTTTTCAATACAAAAGCAAAATCGAATAACTCGCTTGCTGACTGGCTTCTAGAATTGAATGAATAAGTAACAGGATTTTTAAAAAAAGTAATCTGCAGAGATAAAGCATTTCCCAGTTAGAGTTAAGCCACATTCTTTTAGAACTCAGGGACAAAATCAATATGCTAGAGGTACGCTGCTAGTTCTATACATTCCTATACACTTTTGTCCTAGCGGCTTAAATAACAAACAAAAAAAAAGCTGAGATCGCGGAAATCCCTTTTCACCCCCCCCCCTCCCCCTTAATTTATATTTTGATAAGGCAGCACTATCGGAGGGAAGACATTATAACAATATGACACGGGGAGAAAGGTAGTTCGAGTGGCTCGTATCGATCTTTCGGTTGATAGATCACCCAACTTTAATTGTAATGTGAATGTAATGAACTTCAGGGTCTTGAGGAGAACGTGGACGACTTCTCCAGTTCTGCTGACGTCAATTAAACGCGGATCTATGGCCGCAACGTATCGGAACACACCGAGGCATAATTTTAACACACGGCCCTTCATACATATTTCTTGACGGGTTTATGGCACATGAGTGACATGTCTAATAAGAATGTCAAGTTACGATGGTTCATGCACAAGAGGAAGGGTCTAAGTCAGTAAGAATAACACATTAGGTTTTTAAAATAGAACTTTTTAATAGCAGGAAAATGCACTGTAGATACCTCAGAATATGCATTTTGTTGGTTTTCAATATCAGAAATAGTGCTTGAGTTTTAACCCCCATTCAGAGGGGTTTGGTGCTAAAAATACATCTTCAATATAAAAAAAAAAGCAAATTACACACTAAAATTATTTGAGCGTAGCCAAGCCAATCGGGGGTTTTGAGTTTAAACCCTTCTTCTACAGATGGCTTTTTTTTGAAAGTTTAAAACCCCTCCAGATGGTTTTGAGTTTAAGATCCCCCTACAGAGTATTTTGAGGTGGAAAACCCCCAACAGAAGATTTTGACGTTAAAACTCTTTTCGATATAAAATCTAAAGCAAACTACAGTCACTTAATTCCAAGAGCGTATTCAAGAGAGGTTACATATTTTTACCAGTGGCAGGGCTCCATTAATAAACTGCAGTGAATAGTCATCTATCGAAATCGAAAAACACTAAATGTAGCTTAACAAAGATGGCTAAGACAGATTTTAGGAGTCAGTTATAGAGATCGGGTCTAAATCAAGGAAATCCTATGCCGAACTGGGAGTCGACCCCTTAGTTAGATTGTGAGAGAACGACGCATGAAGTTTGCGGGACATGTTCTCCGACAAAATGAATTACGCATAAGAAGAGTTGCAATGATATCCTAGTACAACTTGACGCCACTCATTCATGGAGGTCCTCATGGTAGGTGGGAAGAGGCTTTAGACATTACCAGTGACAGATTTTTATGGAAACAGCTTGACGTTAAATGCTCCGAACGGCGGGGGAGGGTCTAAGTCAGTAAGAATAGCACATTAGGTTTTTGAAATAAAACTTTTTAATAGCAGGAAAATGCAGTGTAGATACCTCAGAATATGCATTTTGTTGGTCTTTAAATACCAGAAATAGTGCTTGGCGGCGGGGCTTCGCCCCGCGATGGGGAGCTCCTAGCGCTCCCCCAGACCCCCTTGCTAGTAATGGCGGGGAGTCTACAATTTTAATGAAAACAGCTTGATGGCAAATGCGCCGAACGACGAGGAAGGGTCTAAGTCAGTAAGAATAACACATTAGGTTTTTAAAATAGAACTTTTTAATAGCAGGAAAATGCACTGTAGATACCTCAGAATATGCATTTTGTTGGTTTTCAATATCAGAAATAGTGCTTGGCGGCGGGGCTTCGCCCCGCGCTGGGAGAGCTCCTAGCGCTCCCCCATTCCCCGTTGCTAGTGATGGCGGAGAATCTACAATTTTTCCACTAACTCATGGAAGAACCTATTCTAGGGCACAATAAACGTCTTCCGAAAGAATGAAGGGTCAGAATGTAATAAAGATTTTGTACGCACACACACACATGAATACATATAATTTTTTTTTCGCGGGGGGGGGGGGGGGGGAACCCCGAAAAAAAATCCTGGCTACGCCCATGCTTACATGGACCTATTAAATTGATCTATAACGTCTTTACACAACTGCACAGTTATAACAAAATAAATTCAGACATTTTGATTTTCAGAGACACTTATAATTTGCTCCGATCAGCTCATTAATGCCTAAGATCAGTGGTTTCTGTAAAGTCCAATGTCTTATATATATATATAAAACATGGTTTTATTGAACGCCCTCAAAAGCCACAGAAGCGTTATCCTATTTTTCAATTTGTCGCCCAATTCTGCCACGGCGGACACATGACGCAGGTATACTCAGACACTAGACTGATAAGAAATCGTAAAGTTTCACAAAACATAGTTTAATGCCTCCTGGGAATTGTTTGAACCTTTCCCAATAGAAACGTGGTATTGCTGGCAGGTGGATCTTTAAAGAGAATAGACATTTTTATTGGGCTTATCTGAACTCCTGAGCAAACCTAATTGGCAACAAGTACCAGAACACGACATTACCAGTGAATGTTGTTTTGATGCATATAGAACAATGAACAAAACAAATTGACGGGTTAAATAGCTTTATGGCATAAAAACAATCGGTGAAAATAATAAAGCTTTTCTTTATTAATGGTAAAAACAGTTCTTGCTATGTAATCACAATCTAGATTTAGTCCAGTGATTGGTAAATTTTATTCCTGGACTAGCTAGGACTTGGACTCCACAGAGATAGGTCGTAGGCGACTTCCACGGCCTCTTCCCAGCTGATGCCCAGCAGGTTCGACGCCATGTTAGAGGAGGACGACCTTGCTTTCGTTTTCCTCTATTCAACCTCCATGTCATGGCTGATATCAGTCTTGTCTAAGGACTTACCCTACGAATCTAATACAGCGCTCAGTTACCACTTCACATAGGGTACCCGTGCGGGAAAAGAAAATCTCTATTGATCTTATACCTAGGATCTTTCTCAGCCACCCCTGCTGAGTCACGTTTAGCCTCTTTCGACTTTTATGCAGGACTTCCATGAGTCCTGAGCAAGCGTAGGTGACCGTTGGGCTAAAGATCGTAGTGAGGAAGTGGATCTTGGTCGCCATGTTAATTAATTTGCCAGCCCAGATAGACCGCGCAGTTGTTTTTTTTTACCATTGTGATATGCATCTCCATCGCTTGTGATGACACTGCCTAGATAGGTGAACTGTTCTATTTCTCCGTATGTCCAATGTTGACCGGGTACTAGATGTCCAGTAGCCAATACATACCTTGGGTTTTATCGAGGTTTATTCTGAGACCGAGTTTGAATGCGTCACTGTCCAAGCTCTCCGTCATTTGGGCCCAATTTAATGGATGCTTGCGAGGCCCACCTTCTAAATTTTCTTTTACAAATAAAACTATTAATTCTATCATTATATCAATTATTATTAAACAACATGCATAGGAAGCAACTCACATGTTAACCCTTTAAGTCTTACGAACCATGACTAGTAGAGATATGCTAAAAATAGGCTAACTTACGGGGGCCCTGCCAGGCGCGGGGCCCAATTTGGAGCAATCGGCAAAATCGGCAAATGCCGGCCCTGATTGTATTCATTAGTAATGCAAAGTCAAATCCGTCAATCAATATGATTTACAGCATATCGGATGCAGCCTGTTTATGTTTTTCTTATATAGCAGTCAATGGCTAGAAGAAAGAGAAATGGGGATAATATTATCGGCTACCCTTTTCTCACACTTGTCTTCATGTTGAAGAACTCCGTTATTTTATCGTCTGTTCTAACGCAACATCTAAATTTGCCGTAGAGATATCACAGAATCTGGATAAATTTTGGGGGATGCAATATTCTCTTACTTTCAACGACGCGATAAATAAACGCTACCAAACGCTTTTTGAAAATCTACAAAAACTTATCATCAACCTTTGTATTCCAGGCTTTGCCCGATGATTTTTTGCAGGACGAATATCTTCTTAGTGCATGATCTGTCTCTTCGAAAGCCTGCTTGCTCTTCTTTGAGCCTATTATTTGTATCCTTTTGTAGTCGTAGCACAAAAGTACTAAAAATCCGGAACTGAGAGAAGGGTGATGCCTTTCCAAAAGCTACACTCTGCCAAGTCGTCCTTTTTGAGGAGTTTTATCATTTCGTATCTTCGCTAATGCGAATAGGGCCGCAAGGTATATTCTCGAAATTAATGTTTTCTTTTAAGCTTTTATTATTCATTGCGTCTATTTTATGAAAGACTTAGTTCATGATCAAAATATTTGAAAAAATTTCTGTTTTAATTTTTCAAGAAGACCTTTTTTTTTTTTAACCATACCGCGAATAGTCAACAATATAGGCAATCGTTAAGTAGCAGAAGATATATATCAAAGGTGATTACTGATGGGGCTTCGCCTAATTTTTCGCCCTAAGATTTATACTAGAAAAAGGTAAGAATACAATATACCAATATACCACTTTTGTCATCCAGGGGGCTGAGGGCTTTGCAGTGGGGCTTTTGGGCCTCCTCATGTGGCTTGTGAGACCTATGCGAGCTCGGAATGTTCGGCTGCACACTGGGCAGGTTACAATATACTGGTACATATACTAACTCTATAAGACCTATGTAGACAATAAAATGGCATAAGACAGCATCAAAAGGAAATATCCACATCAGACACTACAGGATTTCGGAAAAACCGACAAATTGTCAAGACTTATACAACACCTCAAAAAGTGAAGTCATAATACAGAGAGAACATTCAAGGAAATTAAGAACTAAACGAGGACTAAGACAATGAGACTCCCTTTTATGAGTTTTTCAAACTGGCCTCCATCAGTCATAAGAAGACCATAGAACATCTTGTGTAAAATGAAAAGAGGACATGAGTATGTTGGGATTTTCCTTACAAATGAGATGTCTCATCTTGTTCACCCTTTCCATATAGACCTACACTCGCACACCCACAAACATAGGAGCTTCAAGTGCCTCACGTTGAAAAAAAAAAAAAAAAAGGAAAGAAAGATGACCCATGTTCTACTGACCCGAATGGCTCGTAATTATAAATTTAACATTGAAGAAAGTAAATATGTTAAAGTTTTAAAGTAGTTTTCTGGAAATTGTATAGACTAATATTTAGTGGTTCCGTTCATTGTATTGTTTGATTTCGTTGCGCTCTTTTTTTTATTTCAAAATCTTTACAATCATTTCACAATGAATTCAATCTAAACCTGAACAAGGCTTACAAAATTAAGAAATCCCTGTGTTGATTACGGACCACAAAATGTGCCACTAACATGACTGGATGAATGAATGAAAACAATCGGCTTATCTTTCGCTGTTGAGAAAAGTAATTGTTTCAGAACACCCCCCCCTCTCTTTCTCTCACACAAACACACGCAGAAGCACTCTAGGGTTACAAAAGAAAGCTTATGGTAATGCAACAAAAGCAAGCCTATCAGTGGCATAATCTATCAAACTTTCTTCGGGTGTTGCATGGTTGGGTAAAAAAAAACAACATTGAACGAGACGTAGGCAAGTGAAGAAACCAACATTTAGGGTCTTTGAGCTCTTAACACTGCATTATTCACCACCTCAGCTTTAACCCTTATACAAATATTTTTTTTAAACAAACAGTAACTTGACGGTAGTAACAAAAGAAGCACTACTATGATAGTAGCCACAAACATCACTAAATTGACAGCTGTTACAAAAGTAGCACTCATATGATAGTAGCCACAGACAAAAACTTGCATTGCTAACCATTCTCAAAATGGAAAATGAATGAATAAAACTTTTCTCTAACTACAGATCCACATACACCACTTCTAAAGTTGTAAATTTGCCAATTAGGTCTCAATTAGAATTTACTGGTAACTCATCACTATAATGACCAGTAGCCACATAAATTGTAGTGTTTTACATCTGTAACATTAATAATAATTTAAAAAAAAGAACCCAGATAGAAAAATAGTGAATAAAGTTAGAGTATCAAGACAAAAAAGTTGTTTTTTACTTTGTTTATAACACACATATTTTATTTCATTGGTAAAAATAATTTTTCATGTGATACAACAATGTAATGCTAACTCAGTTAGCAGGTTTGCTCAAGGACCTATAGTGTTTGCTGGGTCTAAAGGTCAGCACTAGAGACCTGAATAATAAATGAGAGAATCCTAGAGAAAGACTGCTAGAAATCAATGTTGGTTGTAATCAATGGTCTGACAATACAAGAAGAGGATTAAAAAAACATTGAGAAACTTTGTGTCACTTTATTTAGGCCTATCAGATAGATTTTTGATTGACACAACTATAGCTTGGTTGTATATTTTCAATTTGTATTTCAACTGAAATCTTTATGCATAAATATGCCAAAGAAAAAAATTGAGAATTAATTTTTCCTAATTAAATTATGCAATAGAGTAAGAAGTTAAATAAGTATTTGATTCTTTGTTTAATCTTGAATATTAATTTTAAAAGTGAAAAAACAAGTTGGGGGGGGGGGAGAGATATCACCCTTACCATTAAATTTTTCATAAACTTAAATCCACAATATTTATTGAACTATGTCGGGCACTGGATAAGTTAAAAAGCATACAGATATTTAATCTGTATTATTTTATAAATTATTTCAATAATACTTTTAGATGACAAATATAATTTTTTACAGATATTTAGAAGCATAATCAAGTAAGTCATTTTTTTCTTCAAAATGTTTTTTTAAGTTTTTCTTAAGAAAATCATTAAATATTTCAAAATGTAAAATTAAAATAAGCTATCATCAAAAGAATGTGTGTTCAGAAATGCTAGAATACCTGGTAACTATTATGTTGTAACAAAGTGGCATGCCACAAGACAAGTTGTAACTTGTTTAGACACATTTTTTATGGTATAACTTTGGGATTTATTCATTTATTATTATATATCTAGGTCTAAATCTAGTTCAATATCTTAAAGCTCTTTTTCAGTAATTTAAATTCAACAATTAGCAGCTTGATGGACATTAAGCTGAAGTATAATAATCTTGTCTTGAACATTTTGATTGAAGGTGTCATTTTAAATCTAGATCTATTCTATCTCTAGATTCTAGAACTATGGCTTACTTTTCATCAGCAATGGTGATTATTATTGAAATTATTTTAAAGACACGCAAATAGTCGAAATCATAGAACTAGGAGATCAGAGAGAATTTTTTTGAAGAACCTGATTTATAGATTCATATTCATCTACCTAGATCTACACTTCTAGTCTACATATTTTTCAAGTGCACACCGAAACTGGCGAAAGTCAGTGACATTTTAAAGGACCCTAGCAACGAAACTTATAAATATGAAATGCCAAAATATTGAAACATTCAAAAAAAGGATTTTATAGCAGACGAAAAATATATTTAAAACTTACATAGTAGTCACTTAACCATTTCTCCAATTTCTCTTGCAATACTGAAAATGTACCAATATTTACAAGTCTTCTCAGGGAATCCGCCATTTTGACGCTCTGGTTAGGTGTTAGCGACCTGAGACTGTCATGTGACAGGGAGAATTCATTATATAGTCAAAAAAATTAACCGATTATGGTCGTCTCAAACTCGGCCCGTGGGTCACAGCTAAATAAATAATTTTGTGATAGTCCAAATACTACAAAGTGTGGACTTACACGATAACCTTATAGGGATAATTTGTACATATTTTTAAAAAATCTTTTTGGCAATGACAAAGCCCTTTGTTATCTTATCTTATCTAATATAATACAGTCGTAAATTCAAAAAGAAGATGATTACGTCCTACGCGTCATGCATTAAAATAATCATGCATATTAACCAATGACTGCAAAGTCACTGGTTTTCCTGGCTAGCTCAGGCAACCCATTACATGCTTTAATAGCACTAGGGAAGAAGGAGTATTTGTACAAATTTGTCCTAGCATATGGGACGAGGAATGTGCCTTTATCTTTGTGTCTTTCAGAGTATTTTATTAAATTTTGTATTTGAAGATTATGGTTCAGTGTTTTATGTATAGTTGCTAATTTACTTTTGAGTCTTCTGTCCTGAAGGCTTTCTAAATTTAGTGATTTTACTAAAGGTGTTTCTCTGGTTAAGTGTGAATATTCGTTTGTTATGAATCTTATTGCTCTATTTTGTGTCTGTTCCAGTTTCTTAATGTTATCTTGAGTTAAGGGGTCCCAAACGGAGGATGCATATTCTATTATTGGCCTAACCAAGGTTAAATAACATTTTAGTTTTATGTTCTTATTTGATTTATAGAAATTTCTTTTAATAAATCCTAATGCTTTGTTTGATTTTTTTTTTTTATAGTTTCATCAATATGTGGATTGCATGACAGTTTTTCATTTATTATAACACCTAGGTATTTTGCGTTTTTAGTCTGTGTTACTGGTTTGCCATGAATAAGATAAGTGGAATTAATTTGTTTTAGTTTTTTTTTGTTATTCTTAACAACTGACATTTTTCTGGGTGGAAAGACATGCTCCAATTTGATTCCCATTTCTGTAATTCATCTAATTCTCTTTGTAAAATATCCGTGTCTTGTGTTGTTTTTATTGTTCTATATATCATGCAATCGTCTGCAAATAATCTAACTTTAGTTCCTGAGGTAATGCAATTTGGTAAATCGTGTATGTAAATTAAGAATAGTAGTGGACCTAAGACTGTTCCTTGAGGTAGGGCCTACACCTGAGTTTACTGTTATCAGTGTTGATTTAGAGCCATTTATTATTACAGTTTGTTCTCTCCCTATCAGAAAATCTTTAATCCACTGATGCAATGGACCACTAAAGCCAAAATATTTTAATTTTTTAAGCACACTATGGTGGTGAACTTTGTCAAATCCTTGGAAAAATCTAGTAAGATAGCATCTATTTGTTCACTATTACCTAAACCTTTTGAAAATTAATCAATTAGTCCTATTAGTTGTGTTTCATATGATCTATATTTCCTAAAGCCATGTTGGTATGGGGTGAGGACATTATGTTTGTCTAAGTGGTTTATGATGTTGCTACATATTATGTGTTCTAGGATTTTACATGTGATGCTGGTAAGTGATACTGGTCTATAGTTTTCTGGGTCTGATTTTTCTCCTTTTTTAAATAGGGGGGTGACATTAGCTTCTTTCCAGTCCTTTGGTACTCTGCCCTGGTTAAGCGATGCCTGAAAGAGTATTTTGAACACTGGGGCTAGCTCATTGCTTAGTTCTTTGGGTAATCTAGCTGGAATACCATCAGGTCCAGACGCTTTATTTGGTTTGGTGTTGGCTAATAGTTTTTGGATTCCATGTTCTTGTACTACTATATCTTCTATGTTGTCTACTTCTTACCTATATAGTTTAGAATCCATATATAAGGTCTTTGGTCATAACATTTTTTTGTTGTTTTCTCCGCTAACCTCTTCATGTTAGAATCTAGATTAGATCTTTATGATAAGTAATTCTTGAAACAACCCGTTTCTAAGGCAGGAAGATTTCATATTCCAAAATGTTAACTTTATATAGATCTATCGTACAGAAAAAAAATGTTATGACCAAAGATCTTATATATGGATTCTAAACTATATAGATAAGAAGTAGCAATTATACATAAAACACTGAACCATAATCTTTAAATACAAAAACAAAACCTAATAAAATACTCAGTAAGACACAAAGATAAAGGCACTTTCGCCTCGTTCCAAATACTAGGACACATTTGTACAAATGCTCCTTCTTCCCTATTGCTATTAGAGCATGTTGGACTAGGTTGCCTGTGCCAGCCAGGAAAACCTATGAGTTGGCAGTCATTGGTTAACATGCATGACTAGATTGACCTAGGAACACGCATAGGACGTATACATCATCTTTTTTTTTTTTTTTTTTGAAGTATCGTCTGCATTTTATACGATAAGATACGATCTAATTATTTTTACTTTTGCTACTAAAGACTTGAAGAGACTTCTCTTTTCCTCTGACTTAGATCGAGACCAATCTTTATAGAATTTTAGAAGGCATGAACACAGATTTGTGACTTGGAATCGAGCTATTTGTCTAAACTATCCACAGATTGCGGCTTCCCCTTCTATAACGCTTGATCTCTCACTTAGATCTACACAAAGCAGAAGTTAGAAAAATTGTGGCTATCATTTTGGTATAGAAGAGATCGTTGACAAATGGTACCACCAGCACAGAAGAAGGGGGTCAATTAACCCTCTAGAGGCGTTGAGGGTTTCCATGAAACGTTTTCTTTGTCCTCCTTGTAAGCGCTTTCCTTCCCTTAATTCATACAGTAGTGTTTATGGATGCAGGGGGTCTTCCATTCTGCAGACGTGTTCTGCCTATTGCAGCTGGGACAGCATCAGGATTTGCAGGCCCGCTCTTTGAGCAACTTCAGTATCAGGAATTTAAAAAAAAACAACAGAAAAAAAAAATAGTTACCAGTACTCCAGCAATAACACTGAGGACAAGTTTCACTATTTCTTCTCTAAAATAATTGTATTGAGTCTAGTCTCTATAGCCAAAGTTAAAAAAAAAAAGCTAATGGTACGGAAATATTGAAATATCAAAAAGATTAGGAAGACAAATCTACCTAACAAAGTGCAAGATGGAAGAATGGAAAGTGAGAGTGAACAAAAAGATGGCTGGCTTATTCATTGCAACTTGAGAGCAAAACTGAGAATGTCTAAGCCTGTAATTACCAACATATCTGCTCTTTCACCAATCAGAGTTCATCTCAGGTGACCACCAATATGATCTCAGTAACTACAGATTACAAATGATTGTTTTTACTTCTTCCTGCACATGCTTCAAATACCAATCTTTGCTCTTGGAGTGGGGTGAACCTATTCCTTACCATATCTTTCAAGCAGTATTATTAAGTGCCAATTAAGTTGTGCTTTCGATTACATTTGTATGTCTCTAGGCTTCACATATCAAAAACCCACTTTACCTACAGATACAGATTTTTAATATATAAAATTTGCCATTTGTTTACTATTAACTATTCTGTTCCAGAAGAGTAATGTGAATTTCCTATACAGTATTCTTCAATGTTGTTTTCCCCATCAGTTTTATAGTTTTTTTTAATCTCTTTCTTTACACTGAATATAAGACATTTTTTTGTGTGCAAGTCTCTAAGTTAATGTATTTTTTACTGTGATAAAGCTTATCATATGGCCAGATTGATTTTTACTTATTGTCATGTTAAGAACATGTGAAGAAAATGAGTACAGTACTTTAGGTGGATCCGAATACCTAACTGTGACCTTCATCTACAGGCAGATGTTGCAAATAAAGTCAATGTATGTTGGGAGTAGGGAGGCACGGTTGTTGAGCGGTAAAGCGTTTGACTTCTGAACTGGAGGTCCTGGGTTTGAATCCTGGTGAAGACTGAGATTTTTAATTTTGGGATCTTTAGGGTGCCTCAGAGTCCACCCAACTCTAATGAGTACCTGACATTAGTTGGGGAAAAGTAAAGCTGGTTAGTCGTCATGCTGGCCACATGAAACCCTCGTTAACAGTGAGCCAAAGAAACTGATGACCATAACTTCATCCTCTGTCTTATAGTCCGAATGGTTTGAAAGGGGAACTTTAATCTATATTGGGAGTAAGTTCTAAAATTTTTGAATTTAAAAAAATAGAAAAAAAAATAAATGATTTGATTAATTGTAGACTTAGATGATATATTACATTAGAGAAATTCCTTCTGATTTACACAATTGTCTATACCCTTCTTTTAATGAAAATAAAACAAATAGTTAAATGCACGATTCATAGTTCAAATTATTTTTTTAAACAAGTTTTTTTAAAATTATAACGTCTTATTATCTGTGCAGGTAACATGCATTTTCATCAATAAGTGATCTTTAAAATCTCTTTATATAACTTCCAAGTTTGCTTATTTTAATTTGAAACCACAAGCTCAAAAATGTAGAGAAAAGTAAAAATAAATACTTATAGCATTGTTTATGAATAACAAGAGTCAACGTCAAACAGCATTTGGAAAGACTATGTTTAATTTCAGTGAAATAAAAGACTTTGTTTTACTTCAGTGACAGAATCTAAGAATCTACTTTGACATCACATTTATACAGGTTATAAGGACTAGATCACGCTCCCTGGATACTTCTTAAAATCTGTTACCATGGAAACATTTATCATGCATTATAATATAAAAAAGAAAGTGGTGATGTGGATACAAAAATGGGGGTGAAGGGGGGGGGGAAAAAAAAGGGAAAAATAATAAAGAGCTGTGAAAACAATAAAGAGCTGTGAAAACATTAGAACTTTACAAGAGCTTCATTTCCTTTATGCTCATTGACTTGATGTTTATAATGTACATTTATTTAAATGCATGAGATAGCAAAAATATTATGCTAGTGTATTAAAGCGAATTCAAACATTTTTATTTAAATATATATTAACTTTATAGAATCCTAATTACAATATTGTGGTGTAAAAAAAAAATGCGTTCACAGATCTATTGATGAGTGATAAACTTGAGAGCTTGTTCAGTTGTTAACATCTTTGTGACTTTAAACCACATAATAATATTAAAAAGATCAAAACTATTGTATGGAACAAATATGGAATGTACAAGTAACTGCTAAAAAAAACAAATCTATTCCAATCAATATTTTTTTAAAAACTAGTAAAAAAAATATATCTAAATCATTTTTTTGCAAGTATCAAATTATAATCTAGAAATTTTGATTTTGTTTCAAAATTACACTAAACAAAAATAAATTAATTGCAGTGCTATTCAGTATGCCCTGATTTCATTTGAGGGCAAGAATTCAACAGAAGTTGGAAACACTTTGCAATCAGTGCATTAACAATTATCAAACTTTTTAAATTTCTCAATAAGATGTTGAAAGAAGGATCTACATCAAACAAATGATTAAAAAAAAATTATTTGAAGGAATGAAAACGTTTGTAGATTTACATCAAATGCTAAAATTTCATCAGCAGAGTATAGCTGTACACTTTATTTTGAACAAATGCATCATTCATTGTTTATTTAGCAGAATGAGATGAAAACCATGACTTATTCTGGTACTGTTGATATGTGTTTTTTTTTTACCACATCAGTTAACAGCTGAAATATATGAAAATTTGACTTTAGGTAACAATAAAAGAATGTGTCGAGTGTTTTACAAGATTCATAGCTCCTCTTGAATCAGAATTCTAATCAACTTTTATAAGATCTGGTTCTTCCACAAGTTTATTGTGAATCTGCATCAGTCCTTTGAAGTATTTCACAGTTCTCACACGCAGTTCCATTGTGGCATCCTCGTCGCAGAGGAAAATGGCATGTGGATGCTGCTGGAAGGCAGAGACTGTCCACATGTGGTTAACACCTTCTTCAATCGCTTTGTGCAGAGCAAACGCTTTGTGAGCTCCAGTTATCAAAATCATGACCTGGTTTAAAAAAAAGTTCATAAATATCAAATTGTTGCATAGAAAATGATACTAATGCTATCAGTGTGCATATCATTGAAAAAAACTCTTTAACTGAGATTTCAATAAAGGATGCCCAATGGGACTGGAAGTTTATTTATAAACTTTCATAGTATAAAGAAACATTTTTCTGAATGAGACAAGAATTATATTTGTGTGTTTTTAACATATATATTTATATGTGTGTGTGTGTGTTTTGTCAAATAAGATAAGCCATTGGCATTAATAAAGTAAATTTAGCTTAAAACATTATTTTGCTAATCAGCCAATCTAATCTAGATTTCCATAAATCACTATGTGTTTATAAATGTATACATTAGAGAAAAAAAAATTGATAATTGGTATGTGAGTGAACAGGTGGCCAAGAGTTAATCCAGGTATTTATTAACAAATACAAGGATAACTGGGGCTTTATGTTCTGAGTAGTTGTATCATTTGATTTCTTTTCATCTCTTGAAGATGCACAAACTCTTGATTCTTCTTATAATAGACCTAAGTAACACAATGTAGGCATTATGTTAATTGAAGTTTTATCCTTTCAAACTACATCCATGGATAATGAATGTAAATCAAAGTAATGAAATGAATTATAGTGATATAAACAATACAAGTATTAATGAAATAAACTGATAATATTTGTAGCTTGACTGATAGTATGAAATAGTGAACAATGATAGCCCCCTCGATCTTTCTTTGATTATACTTTGGAATATTCTATTCTTGATGGCCAGTGCATTTATTTATGCAACAAATGGTCAAGATTTCAACTTTAAGATTCCCAAGACATTTAGAATGCAATTTTTACATCTTTTCTGTATTACTTAAATTAATCAAATTAAATTACTGGAATGAATGCAAGAGTGACAGTGATTAGTAAAGCTGTTTAAGTAAGTTTTGTCTAGATAGTTTATGGTGCCATCCTATGTTAACTGCAAAGATAACTGTAACACCAAGTGGCCAACAAAGCTTCTGTAAGGAATAAGAATATATCTGCTTGTAATACTAACATACAGACAGTAAGAAAGATAAATATGACTGCATCTCTTTCTCCAACAAAAAAAAAAAAAAAAAGCTACACTCAGTTAGTTATTTTTAAAAAATTTCTGCTTCAATGTACCCACCTCATCAGCATCCATCACCGTTCCGACTCCAACAGTTAAAGCTTGGGTTGGTACCTTTTTCAGATCATTACCAAAGAAACGGGCGTTGGCCAAAATGGTTTCTTGTGCAAGAGTTTTAACTCTAGTGCGAGAGACTAAGCTAGAACCTGGTTCATTGAAAGCAATGTGGCCATCTGGACCAATCCCTGTGGGCAGAAATAAAATATTTCAACACAAAAGATTGTAAACTCAAGGTAATACAGTAACAGAAAACTAAACCAGCTAGGGAATAATAATTCATGATAGTATGATGGGTTACTTCCCTATTTAGCATTACAAGAGACTGCTAGTCTAGTTTTATGGTAAAAAAAGCCTGTTGTTTGTTCTCTCTACATTTCTCTCTTTTCATATAATGTAATAAATTTTAATTTCTTTTCTTAACTACACTTAGTTATTGCCATCTCTCCCACAAATTAATATCTTACAGATATAAATATATATATATATATATATATATCAACACAGTATTTTAACTCTATAAAGATTAATGCAAAACTTGTAGCATTCTGAAGAGAATTAAAAAAAAAGAACATTTAACAACTTTTGACTGCAGACATAGATAAAACATGAGAGCCAATGCCTGAAGATTGAAAGGGTCCATTTTGGGTAAAACAAACAAGTTTTACTGTTTAATTTTTAGTTGAAAAAGAACTGGTACAATAGATTGCATTGTAACTCTGTATCCTTTTGAAAGTGTAATGCTCTAATGCACAAATTGGGTAGTAGCTAGAGAGACAGGGATCAGTAATGGTGGTCAAGATTATTGTAAGACCAGAAACTTGCAGAACCCCTTGAAAAGATTTTTATGTAAACAACTATACACAATCCAAAACCAAGCCTTGCGTCTAATTAGTGGAGGTTTGAGAACTACTCCCACAGCAGCCTGTGAAATAGACTCCAATATTGAACCTCTTAAGTTAAGGCGCAACAGAGCAGCATTAGAAGCTATTGAGAGATACAGAAGGTTGGAGAACGATCATCCTAATAAACTACTAACACAGAGAAATAGGAAAAACAACCAAAAAAAGCAAAGAACTCTAATTCAACTTACTGATGAACTAGCCCTAAAACACCACCTACCCAATAACAGAGAAAAAATTTACCAGATTTTCAAACATAACGCCCGGACTACGCCCGGACTAAACTACAGACAACCAACCATTAAAACACATTTACTAAATAACACCTTAACAAAAAAATCAAATCCACTGGAGCTCAAAGTAGGCACGCTCGAAACAATTGAAAGCTATCCAAAAACAGCTATCCATATATATACTGATGGATCAGCCTTCAAAGCCACCATCAATGCTGGTCTTGGTGCCTTCCTGATCTTCCCTAAAAATAAACACTTTGAAATAAGTGCACCATGTGGCGATTACTGCTCAAACTTTCAAGCCGAAATTGAGGCAATTAACATAGCACTACAAACAGAGGAAAACAAATTATATGAGTGCAATCACCATCAGATATTGTTGTCTTTACAAACTCCCAATCTACTCTGCAAGCACTTAACAGCAACACATCAAACAGCCCTAGAGAGTAGACTAATTGTGATAATCCACCAGATGATATCAAAATTAAATATCAATATCACACTACAGTGGATCCCTGGACACATTGGGATCATGGGAAATGAAAAGGCAGATAAGCTATCAAAGGCAGGTTCATATATGGAACAACCAGACAGACCTTGTAAACTACCTCACCCTAAGGTCAATGTTAGTCAACAATCACAAAGAAGAGTGGCTCAACCAATGGGCATCAGGAAACACAGGCAGAGTCATGTACAAAGAAATGACTATGCCTAACAAACTGGACAGTATTAACTTCCTCCCCCGCAAAGAAAAATCTACAATTTACCAACTAAGAACAGGACACACACCTCTATTAACTTACCATTTGAACAAAATAAACTCCACACAACTCCCCCTTTGCAGACACTGCACCCACCCTTATGAAACCTTAAACCATATCCTCTTTGAATGCCCCTCCCTAATCCACCTTAGGCAGACTCTACTTCCACTACAGCCCAACATAACCAACACCATGTACGGCAGTGCTGAACAACTGAAGAAACAGCACACTTTTTTTTCTTGGCACAGTCTGCAAAAGAGCTCACAGCTTAGCAGCAATAAAGCTGGCTAGAAGAAGAAGAAGAATGTAAACAACTATGTGGGTCATTGAATGAGAGAAAGTTCTAAGAGTCAAGAATTATGTAACAATCCAGAAAAGTCTTTTTACTATAAAAGGAAAGCAACGCTAGCTATCAGGGTCATTGTTCATTTCTCATTAGTTATACATTGTCTGTATTTTATTCAGCAATTATTCACTGTGCTTTATTTAATAGTAATGTTATTTATCAGTCAGGTTATTCTACAATGCATATATTCAAGTGATTTATGTTTGTGGGAAATTTGTTAATCGCTGGATTAATTATTTTATTTGAATTGAGTTTGAAGGCATTAAACTCAAGAAAAATTGTATTCTTCAGAGTATTTATGTAGAGGCCACTACCAACCTGCAGATCCTTCAAGACTGTGAAAGATAAAAGTCTAGAGGATTGTGTGTACAAAATATGAGCAAGTGATTTGTGTTTAAGGCAAATGGTCTGAATATTTCTGATGTGCTGAAATTGTAAAAGATTTTTAGTATAAATTCAAGACTTTAACAAACATCAGATATTTAAATAACTTTACAGACCACCAATAAACAGCCTTATTCCACCCGCTTCTTTAATCCTTTGTTCATACTCTTGGCACTCTTTCTCCAAGTCTTCAGCATTTCCGTTCAGCAGATGAGCATTTTCTGGTTCAATGTCGATGTGCTTGAAAAAGTTCTCCCACATAAAAGAGTGGTAACTTTCAGGATGCTCTCTGGGCAGAGCTGTTTATGGACATAACACAAATAAATTAAAATTTAAAAACATTTCAGGGCAAACAATTTTAAAGAAAAAACTGATGCTAACTATTCTAAGGCTGCTAAATTAGTATACAATTCATACACTCTAATAAACATGTTAACAACATTCCCACTAAATGAATGGGAAGTGATGCTGTAATTTTTGAATTGATAAAATATGAGTTGATTAGATTTGATAACTAAACAAGAAGCAACATTTTTAGCGGCACCTGATAGGGAAAAAGCCACTATTAGTTTTATGTGGTCTATCTGTTATATTTAGATCTAAAAAACTAGAAAAAATATTTGAAAATCTGATTTCATATATTTTAGAGTTTGCTTAGTTCTGGTCAATGTATACTTTTTATATTCTGAAAGTGAACCATTTTGTTTGTAAGATAATTTTTCATAAAAAATACTAGGACCCATAGGACCTAAAAATATCTAAATTACTCAATCCATGTAATTAAAAAAAAAAAAAAAGAAAATAAAGGTTTTTCATGTAATTCAAGGCTTTCGTATGCTTGCATTGCAGAAGGTTTTATGTAACAGGTTAGAATAGTCTGAAGCAATGTTTTTTTTGTCAAAGAATGTCC
Source organism: Biomphalaria sudanica (assembly GCA_036873155.1). Lineage (NCBI taxonomy): Eukaryota > Metazoa > Mollusca > Gastropoda > Planorbidae > Biomphalaria > Biomphalaria sudanica. Next base: position 1,808,371 of record JAZGLO010006661.1, read on the forward strand.
TGAAAAACAAAACAAAACAACTTACCAACATACTCATCCATGTTGAATGTTTTCACATACTTGAATGATAGTTTACCAGCTCGATGGAACTCTATCAGCTTTTTATACATGCCTAGTGGAGTACTACCTAGAATTGTAGAATTCACAAAGAATAAAAATACACATTTAGCCACTCAGAACTTAATAGCAAATTTCAAGAAAGTGAATCAATTTGCTCATTTATTCAATGAGATATATAGCTTAGTATATAGGCAACAAAGAGGTCAAATATACAACCTATTCAAAAGATTGTTTCCTAATAAAAACTAAAATGATGTACAGGTATCTATTTTCAGCAGCAAAGCTACTAAGTTATAACAAAATATAAGGATGTAAAAAAGATGGTCTAGCAAAGTGATAGTAGGGCAGGCAAAGGAGATCACTTCATGGCTTTGTTTTAACAGAATCTTAATCGCGGTGAAGACTGGGATTTTTAATTTCAGGGACTTTAGGGCAACTCCTGAGTCCACCCTAACGGAGACCTGATATTAGTTGGGGGAAAGTAAAGGCGATTATTCGTTGTGCTGGCCACATGACACCCTTGTTATTTGTGGGCCGCAGAAACAGATGACCTTAAAATCATCTGCCCTATAGATTGCAAGGTATAAAAGGGGAGCTTCACTACTTTACTTAACACTAATTCTCTAATGTATGAGATTGTGTGAACTTAACTTCTTGCAATTATGATTACTCTCCTAGTATTTCTGTACAAAATATATTATCATATACCTTATGACAAAATTTTTGGGTCAAAATTTCAAAACTTAAGACTACTGAGCTATTTTAGAAAAATATTAACTGGGACAACATTTTGAGCCTGATCAAAATTTAGTTAGAATCCAAATATAAGTAGAATTTAGGAATATGGCACACAGTACAGACTATCTGAGGAGCGTAAAAACTCTGTACCAGTATTATAATAATAGTTAGGTATCAAAAAGTTCAGCCATAATTATATTTTACCTGTTGGAAGACCCAAAGTAAAATACTTTTCAGGACCGGCTTTGAAGTTTATGATACATTTTCTGACATATTTTGCTGCCCATTCTGAGACTTGGTCATAGTTATCATGAATAACTAGCCTCATTTTCAAGTGTCAGTGAATGCCTGAAAATAAAATAGAAGATAAAAATAAGCAAAGTTTAAACCAACAATGTATAGCAACAAAAATGCAGACCTACCATACAATAATGTCTCTAGTAGACTGAGAAATGAGTGGCCAAAGATTAATAAATGAATATGCCTAGAGGATTTGTTTGAATATTCAACTTTGTAAAAGTAGATTAACTTAATTACTAATTGTAACTAGAAGATCAATTCTAGCTGAGAAAATTTTTTGAAACAGGAGTGTGACATGATATTTATGCAATCTTTCTGGAAAGACTTCTGAAAGAACAGAAAACGGGTATAAGAAAAATTAAAACCATTTTGAGTTAGTTCCCTCCATGAATCTGATGAGGTTTACATGCCACTGGTTTGAAACAAATATCATGGAGTCCTTTCTCTACTGTAAATCTTGTACAAAATTGACACTACAGTATAAAAAAAATGAAACCTTGCATAGGTCTCAGCCTACAGGCTTTAGGTTGAAACTTCATTGCTGACAAAGTATTCATGAATTTCAGTTTTTAACTGGAATTTTTTCACATTAAAGGCAGCATTATTATACTATAGTTATATTATTATTAAAATCTCAAGCAACCTCAAACCTACTATAGTATCTAGATCTAGATAAATAAGTCTATTTATATATATTTATATAATAATTAAATATTCTAGTATATTATTCCATATAGTAATGTATGCTACTGGGTCAAATGAGGCAGCAATTGCACGAAGGCATCTACATCAGGTTTTGTTCAGATGGCAATCCCATACAAAAACAAAGGAGATTGTCATAACGGAGCTTTTCTATGCCGATGATTGCGCACTGCTAGCTCACAATGAACATGATTTCCAGAACGCAGTCAACAAATTTGCATACGCTGTCGCCTTTTTCGGTTATAAACCTCAGGAAAACAGAAGTCATGTTCCAGAAATCACCCAATAAAACCTACTCAGCCCAAAAGATCACCATAAACAGACAGCCCCTTAACATGGTAGACCACTTCATATATCTAAGTAGTATTGTATCAAATGACGCCTCACTTTCAAGGGAAGTTGATAACAATCTGGCCATGGCCAGTAGCGCTTTTGGATGCCTTATGGTGAGAGTTTGGCGGAATAAATCGCTCTGCCTGCCTACAAAAATCAATGTCTACCAAGTGGTGGTTTTCTCAACCCTTCAATATGGATCTGAGACGTTGCTATTCAGAAAGCAACTAAGACTACTAGAGCACTTTCATCAAAGATGCTCCATCATGGTCATACGGTGGCAAGACCGCACTACAAATACGGTGTCCTTGTGAAAGCCAGTATGGACAGTATAGAGGGACCGCTTATAGTCTAACAGTTACGCTGGGCAGGGCACATTTCCTGTATACAAAAGGCAGTTTTTGGTGAGCTAAAAAGTGGTTGATGTAACAGAGGTGCCCCACAGAAATGCTTCAAAGACCAGCTTAGGCGCCAACCAACTTGCCTTATCTGACATAGAATAGAGTACCTGGTTGCATGCGGCCTCAGAACGAGACAGCTGGAGGTCACTCATTAAGGCCACGGGATACAAATTTGAGACCAAAAGAAAATCTGCTGCCGAGGACAGATGCAGACGGCGAAAAAGAAAATCTAAATCGACCACCTGTGAACAATGGTTATGCTTGCCCTGGATGAGGCAAAATATTTAGGTCACAGCTGGGGCTGCACAGCCACGGAAAATACTGCATTCTTCACTAATCTTCAGACTCGAAGACAAGCCTTATTATAGTAACATATAATTAAATCTATTGAGATCTAATAATAATTCAAATACTAATCAATATCTAGGATTCTAGTAGGATATCCAGATACTATCTAATGTATGTCAACTATGTGTAATTTTCTGATGGGTAATCATGGTAATGTAATAAGAAATATTATTATTATTCACTAATTACTACTATTTTTAATTATAGAAAGAATATTAACCTAGTCTAAGTTAAAATATCAATAATTCTAATAATATTATAAATATAGTAAATATATGATGATAATAATATTAACAAAAAACATAGGCTACAGCTACAGATTAAACAAACGAATGATGACAATGATGTATTGTAGATCTATAATAATCTATATCTATATCTACTAGATGACCTAGAGAGTAGATCTATATAGATATAATTTATTATAATAGACTCTAGACTAGAGCTAGTAGAGGGGCTGATGAATGAGTCAGCTGCCCTGCTGGGTGACTACCGTCTAGATCTGTATTCTAACTTACTCGAACTGTAGTGTAGTCTGTAGTTTAGTGTACTGACTGACAGACCAAACATAAAAAGTTTAAAAAGTAGACTAGACTAGATTCAGACAAAGATTATCATTATCTCATTATGATTAGTACTAGTACTATTACTATACTAGATTCTAACACCTATTCTGCAAAATCTCCTAATCTACAACCAATGTGAATGTTTTATCAAGTTTCTTGACCTGATTTTATTTCTGAAGACCAAAGAAATACGGATAATTTACACCGTACCTGAACTTTAAAATCTTCAACCAGCTGATAAGATAATATAAAAAGACGCACAGACAGCGAAAAAGTAGTCATAACCTTGTTTTTGTTAGAGCAAAATCATGTGATTTCTAAATTTAGAATACAATGTGGTAAAATAGATCTAAGAACGCTTTGGCTAAGTTGCTAAGAATTTGTACATCACAACATCATTACGACAACGAAAATCAGTTCTACATAAACAATATGGCCGTTAGCAGGACAAATAAGCAACTTTATATGACATTGAAACGATTTTTATCTAAACAAAGAGATTTTATTATTAAACCACACACACAAAATAATGAAAAAATATTAAGTTCACACAAAGAATTTAATTTGCGGTTGTTATCGGTAGAGCTTTTACGGCGATTGTCAAAATGTTGGCGACGCAATGTATTTGCGACGTTGTCATCAGTTGGCATTATTGCAGGTTTAGGGGCAGCAAGGCTCAGCCTCAACGGATCTGTTCTGTTTGATAAGCCCATATCTGTAGAATTTTCACCACCTAAAAAATCAATAGGTAATTGTTAGGAATTGTTAAATTTAAATTATTGTTGAAGCTATGTACAGTAGAACGTCGTTTATCCGAACGTTTATTATCCGGAGCGTCAAATATCCGGACCAGTTTTTTTTTTTTTTTTTTATCAACCACATGTACTGTGATGCACATATACTGTATGAATACAAAAAATAAGTGATTATTTTCCACAATAAAGGTAAAATTGCGACATTTGTCACCTATTTTGCTCGTTCTTTACGCACGTGTCCCGCATGTGATGATTTTCAATATTCGTATAGTGTCCGGTTGCATATACTGCATGGATCGCTTCAGTTTTCGGTTATCCGAACAATCGCGTATCCGAACGGTGTCCGGTCCCAATTGAGTCGGATAAACGACGTTCTACTGTATAATGTAGATCTAGCTAGAGGTAATATTGGAATATAAATATTTTTAGTGAGGCTAGGCTTTCATAGAAGTAACATCAATAATTATTTAATAGTGACTGAGACTAGACTGTAACTGTTATGGATTAAACGTTCATACTCTATATGCACCTGTTGATTTAATTTATTGTAAGTGTCTAGATAGATCTAAATATGAGTCTTTATTGCTACGAACTCATAAGTAATACTACGCTTACATACACATATAAGACACCTCTGCATTATAGATTAGATATATATCTTCAGTTAATTGTTTTTACAATTCTTCTATTCATATTGCAAATTCATGGGTAATTGGGTGGACACGGTTCTCAAAAACGGTTGTAATGATTTTCCAAGAAATTTGACAGTTGAAAAGAAAAGAATTACTAGCTAATTGCCCATACTGAGAACACTCTTGTACCAAGTGTATTATAATTATTTGAAATAGATTCTATTGGTTATTATTTTCTAAAATTAATTTTGGTCTTGAAAATCTTTATCTTGAACAGACACATCGGCCAGCATTTCCTCTTGTAGGCCCTATTCATTAAAGAGTTCAATAAGTAAATAGACCTTTTAACATTTTGCACACCGTACCATCTTCTAAGTATGGATCTATAAGCCTGTCATTAGAATTTTATAAACTCAGAGTAGATTTAAACATTGAAATGTTTTATTTTTTAAATCATTAGTTATTAAGAGCAAAAAAATTACTGTTACAAAGGTTGGTGTAAAGGAGGAATCATCTTATTTTAAAAAGTATTTTTTAAACTTTGCTTGTTTTTTTTAATATACCGGTACACAGATTCAAGAACCATACAACAAAAAATATTAACATTTCTATAAAAATCTATGTAGACTACTACATAGTATAATAAGAGACCTACTTGAAGGTTATTCTTGTATACAAATGATAATGTATTATTGATTACATATGAACATTAAGGAAGCGCAGTGACTGATTGGTATAGCGCTTGGCTTCTGAACCAGGGGTCCTGGGTTTGAATCCTGGTGAAGATTGGGATTTTTAATTTCGGGATCTTTGGGCGCCTCTGAGTCTACCCAGCTTTAATGGGTACCTGACATTAGTTAGGGAAAAGTAAAGGTGCTTGGCCATTGTGCTGGCCACATGGCACCCTCGTTAACCATAGGCCACAGAAACAGATGACCTTTACGTTATCTGCCCTATAGACCACAAGGTCTGAAAGGGGAAATATATGTACATTAGAACATTAACTAATAAACATATATCTGTAAACTAATTAATTATTTGCCAAAACAAATTAGGCTCTTAAGCATAAGTATTTTATATTGTGATTATTCAATTTTTATTTTTTGGTCTTTAGATGATGCACTGTTAACAGCTTGTCGACTTGGACTAGTGTCTGAGGTAACAAGGTTTGTAAGTTATGTTTCACTCATTTGATAGATATATTAGTATACAGCTGGTAGCAGATGGCTTCTGAAAGAGACAGCCGGAGAGAGCTCATGAGGGTCATGGAACAAGACCCCTGCTGAAAGCAGGTGCAGATGAAAAAGACAAAATTCAAATAGACATCATGCTAGATAACGGTTTTGTCTGCATTAGATGCTGGAAACAAGACCCCTGCTGAAAGCAAGTGCAGACGCCAAAGAGAAAACTCAAATAGGCATCATGCTAGATAATGGTTTTGTCTGCATTAGATGCAGGAAAATATGCAGGTCACAATTGGGTTTGCATAATCATCATTCTTAATATCCATTCTTATTAGAATTGTTTCATATCTGTCTGCCTTTTTAATAATTTGTCCAATCAAGAGTAATGAGGTTTGGGAAGGTAAAAGCTGATAAGTGGAGGACTTATTCACAATGTTGATTACGAAAAACTTTTTTAAATTGATAATTTGACTGGCTAGACTGTGTGTGGCTGAGTCGGAGGTCCATAGTTAGTGCTCTGGTCAGAGCTTGTCTTTAGATTCCCATAATTAGTTTAAGTTAAATTAATGTATTTTAGTGTTGTTATTAATTATTATAAATGTTTACCCACCATTAAATGTTAAGCTACAACCAAATATTTTGCCATCTGTATAATTTTTTGTTTTCCTCACATTTTTTCTCTTCTTTTTTGTCTTATTGCCATGTTCTAATATGGCATCCCAGAAAAATTTGTCTAAATTCTATAACACTTGTACAGTCAATCTAGTTGCCGCATTAAAACAGAAGAAGGGACAACTGAGTTCTTTGGCATCATGCGTGAGACAGGGGTGCATCTTGTATCCCTTCCTTTTCCTCCTAGTCATTGACTACAAAATGAGGAGAGCATTGAATCCTGTATTCCATAGCATGAACAGAATCAAATGACAGACTTCTCCTTTTGTATCAGTAATGGGGCGAAAATCCAGAAAATGTTGATGTATATAAGAAACAGAAGCAATAATAGGAGATTAGGATCTTAAAGAATAAAATATGTAAGAAATATTTTATTTTATATAAGAATTGTCATTAAAGTGTAGCCTTCGTGGAATTCTACTACCGGTACCCTATATGTACGAAAGTGCAAAGAAGTGAAGATTTCATACATTTTCTTGTGAGAACTGGCTGTCTCTATAAGTTTCCATGATTTATGATCTTTTTTTTTTTTTTTTTTGTTGTATTTAGACTGCTGAAACTTGGGGCTAAAGTGGACAAGACTCATGAACTTGGCTGGACAGCTCTTCACGTTGCTGCTGTGAACAATAAACCTCAGTAAGGCTTGAACTGAACTTTTTCTTTTTTTGTTTCTTTTTTGTAATAAAGGCAACTTGGTCATGCCACTTTCTTAGTTGATGTTCATTGAGCTAACTAGTTCAGGGTCTTCTGGGATAGGTAAGATATAACTTTAAAAAAAATTATATTCTGTGTATTCTATCATTGTGGCAGTCTATTCATATACGGTAAACATTTATTTGATTGGATAAAAGAAAGTAAACAAATTGTTTTCCTCTGTGTTTTTTCCATAGGGTTGTACAGCTCTTGTTGGCCCATGGAGCAGATCCTAATTGTTTAGATCAATTCACAACTGTGGCACAGAAGTCCAGAGAGAAACAGTTAAACAGTTTACATGGTAAGTCAAGTTAGAGGTTGATATATAAATCAGGGGGGAGACTGGAGCAAGAAAAAAATATACTGCTTGGGCCACATTCTTTGAAAATGGCTGAAATTTGATGAAAATGTAAAAAAAAAAATGCATGTGGTACTTGGTATAAGAAGTTATATTTAAAGTCTGCATTTTTTAATGTTAATAAATTTCCTTTTAACATTTTAACCATTTCACCACTAAGCAGTTGCAAGAAACTATCTACCCCATCCCTAAGAGAAGGGATATAACTCTGTATCAGCTATTTAAAAAAAATCAACTTTTCCCTAACTAATCAAAATAATAAAACCTATCAAAAACCTTTTTTTTTTTAATAGAAAAAATAGGCGTAGGGTTAAGCATCATGTTTGAAGTCATAAATAGGCTTACAGAGCTCAAAAACATTAAAATATCACGTCATATTTAGTTGCCTTCCAATCTCCCGTTTCACTAGATCTAACATATTCAATACTGGATCTAGCATCAATTTTTTATTTATTTTCACTACTATTGGTCTTAAATGGTTCTAAAACACTTACCCCAATCATTATATCCTTATTTTACAGCTTAAACATTAATATTCCCATTAAAATCTTATTCTATTAAAGCCTAAACATAAGCCTAAATATGTTCCATTTTCTAGGCTAGCAAAAAAAACACCTAATTTTCAAAAAATCATAAAAAATCCAATCTAACATGCTGCAGAGACAAAATAAGCACCTAAAAATAGCATCACTATCGCTCTTCTAGGTCAAAGTTAGTAAAGGTATAAATAGTTATTTAAAAACTAGCAGTGCGTGCGTAAACGAAACAACCCAAAATCGGCGATTGCCGGCGACTCTAGTTGTCAACCAGTAGCGGCGACTCCCGGCGACTCTAGTTGTCAAAGGGTTAAGCATCTATTTCTAATGTAAATCTCATGCTAAATGTACAAGTTTGATGGTGATCAACCATTTTTTAATAGAAACATTTATCATTATTTAATTTAATGTTTCGGTACAGTACCTGTATTTAATTATTTCCTATCTGAGCAGCACACTTTTCCTTTTTTTTTTTCAATCAATGTATCAATATCAATAATTTAATCAATTAAAAAAACAAACTTTTATTATATTATTGAAAAATTAACTGAAGAAAGGTGGGCGCCGTGGCTGAGTGGTTAAATGCTTACTTCTGTATCTGGTGTCAGGGGTAAGACTGGGATTCTTAGGGCAACGCCTAGTCCACCCAACTCAGATGGGTACGACTTAAGTTGGGGAAATCAAAGGTGGTTGGTTGTTGTGCTGGCCACAGGCTTTGACCTTAATATCATCTGCCCTACAGATCGCAAGGTCTGAAAGGGGAATAACTGAAGAAAGATTAGATGATTGAAAGTATTGGTTAGGTATTAGCATTATTTGAAAATCGAATAAATATATCGCATGTTTTCATTCACAACAATTTTTGGTTATTCTTTTGTTTTTGTTCTTTAGTTTTACTTACCAGAGAGGAGGAGTTTTCAGACAGACTTAGCAACAGAGCAAATTTTCAAAACTGTACCCCACTACATTATGCAGTGCTTGTCAATGATATTCAGAGTATTAGACTACTATTAGAGGCTGGTAAATTACCAATTTCATTTTAAAATACAAACTAGAAAAAAAAACAAGTGGATTCTAATAAATTATGCACTTTTTTTATGGAATTTAATTATCAAACTTTTTAAAATTGCCATGTCTCGTTCTTTGAAACATTTGCTAAGATTTATGTATTATATAAAAATAAGGTAAACATATCACAAAAGCTCTTCTAAAAATGTAGCATCTTTTTTTTTAAAGTACTGGTACTCGGTACTGGTAATATATATTAGATAGAGTAGTATAGTTGAAACTATCCTTCAATCTCAAGCTCCTTTTTGTTTTGATGCTAACCGTAGATTTATATGTGACAAGAAATATTGAATTTTTCAGGTGCAGATCCAACTCTAGAGAATGCTTTGGGTCATAAAGCTATTGAATATGCTCGGGACAATGAAGCCAAAGAACTAATTGGAACATATACACAGAAGGTAGAATAAGGCCTATAAATTATTTCAAGTCTTATTGCCAACAGTTTACATAAGATATAAAACATTGTTTAAATCAGCTAAAATATATATTGTGTACCAGTACTTCATAGGATTTATAATACCGGTACTTAAAATTTAAAAAAAATATTGGGAATACTAATGGATTAGACAAAAAACATGGCATTAATAATACTAATAATTTAATTTACAGAGCCCTGTTAACAAACGTAATGTAGGCTAAGGCTTTATAATGAGATCAATCTTTTCTTTACAAATTTATTTTGTCAACAAAACATTTGGGTTAGCAACTCTTGTAGCAATGTGTATAGAAAAGTATTTGTAAAAAAAAAAAAGCCTAATTCAATTCTTAAACGTTGCGGCGTCTGTTGATCTAAGTACCGGTATTGATTTGCTAACAATTCACTGTAGTGCAAATAAAAGTAGTGGAACAACAATTCTGTTTCATCCCTTCTATATTTTGATCAGTTTGTTGAAAAAAAAGCTGCGGAAGAAGCAGAGGAAAGAAGACGATTTCCTTTAGAGTTGAGGCTAAGAGAACACATTATTGGACAGGAAGCAGCTATTAACACAGTAGCAGCAGGTAGAATGAAGGCTTGATACTGCTATTGAATAGTTAAGCTCAGTAATGCAGCTAGCATCTCTTTTTTTTTTTTACTTAAAAACCAAGTAATTTTTGGTCGGTTTACTAATAAAATGTAATTTTCTCAATTAGCTATTAGAAGAAAGCAGAATGGCTGGTATGATGAAGATCATCCTCTTGTGTTTCTCTTCTTAGGGTCTTCTGGGATAGGTAGGAATTCCTATTGCTTACCATTTTAATCATCACAACTTCCTGTATGCCTAGCAATGAGAAATACATCTTCTGTCTCTTCATTTTTTTTATCCATAATTTCTTGAACAGGTAAAACAGAACTGGCCAAGCAAGTCTCTAATTATCTACATAAAAACAAAAAAGATGTAAGTTGTACACAATTATTAGTATGGTACTGATACTTAAGACTTGAAAGCTGTAGCTTACATTGTGGAGTAGTCCTTTAATATAGTGTTTGGTCTAGCTTCTTGAGATATTAAATGTAAGTATTACCTAATGACATTTTCTTTTTGATTGACAGGCCTTCATCAGAATAGACATGTCTGAGTATCAAGAAAAACATGAGGTATATTTTAGATCTACAATGTTTCTTGGAGTCCTATACAATTTAGATTTTTTTAGAGCGAGATAGATTGTGTCAGCTGAGTTGGGTAGCATTGTAAAGCAAAAAAAAAAAAAGAATTGTTCATGAGTCTACATAGAGTAGATAAAATCATCCTGCGGGAGGTTTGGACTAGGAAGTAAACTATCTTCAACTCTGAAGGAACATCCGAAATATGTAAAACATTTTACAAAATCATCTGTGACATGTATTTCTTGTCATACTGAAAATGGAAAAGGTTGATCTCCGCCAGGGTGCCAATTTAGTTCAGTTATCAGATAAGCTTTTGAGAGCCTCTATATTTTCTGCTGTATTTGTACAACATTTTCCAGCTGATTCTTTCAAAACTGATTTGTAACCTTTTATTCTTCACCCTTTTTTATGGTGGCTACCAAATTAAGATTGTAAAAATAGAAGCAATGGACAAGATATTTAAAAAAAACAGTCCCTAAATGCACTACTTCAAAATTAACCCTATTTAGGTCAATTGTTGGCTATTATGTCGTTTTTTTTCTTATATTTTATATATTTTTTGTATGCCAGTATATTTACTAGTATTCTATACATATAAATAATGATAGTCCAGTTGTGTGTCTTAGTCTTTTAAAGTACCGGTACCATATGTTTATTGTTAAAAGCATTGTAACTTTTGTTTTCTCACAGGTTGCAAAATTTATTGGTGCTCCACCGGGTTATGTTGGTCATGATGAAGGTGGCCAGCTGACTAAAGCTTTGACCAAGTGTCCTGATGCTGTGGTCTTGTTTGATGAAGTGGATAAAGCACACCCAGATGTGTTGACTATCATGTTACAACTTTTTGATGAAGTAGGCCTACCATATTTAATTTTTTTTAAATCTCAATGTTTCCTTTTAGCTACATTGTCTTTGCAATCAAAATAACAAATAGATACTACTCGCCAATAAATTAGCAGAGAGCAAGCAAACTGAATAGAAATATATCTTTACATTAGTTTCTTATCACGCCATAGTCTGACTTAGTTATCTGAACTCACTGTTTCATGAATTTTCAAAAACATACCAGTACTTATAAAATTGTAAATCATAGTACAGTACATACCGGGTATCTACATATTTTAAATTTTATGCATGGAGAATTTATAAAACATTTTATTTTAATTTTGGTATGTATAATTGAAAAATTATGCCCACAATTAATGATAGAACAGGATGGCTGCTTGGTCATGTGGTATGTGCATTGAACTATCATCTTGATAGTCCTGGTTCAAACCCGGCCCATTGTCATCTCTCACAGTCCTGCAGAAGTTTTGGGCTATGATGTAATCATTTTCACTTCTGAAGGAACATCACAAATTAAAAGAAACAATTACCGGGGGTACTGTATACCACTAATAAAAATCAAACCATTTAAGAAATGTTAACACCTTTAAGAGCAAAAATAATTAAATGCTGGATAGTTGTCTTACTTTTGGTGCATGAAGTTTTAAGGATAATTTATAAAACACAAAACTTTTTGTAAAAAACATTTTTTTTCCCTGTACTCTACTATAGTATATATATATATACTATACATTCTCTCCCTCCTTCCCAAAAAATTTTTACCATATATAGGAGGCTTTGACTAACAATATTTCATGAATGCATATTACATACCGGTACTACGGATGTTGTGTGGTATGTGCTATGGTATGTGATCTTGATAGTCCTGGGTTTGAACCTTTACCAATGTCATCCCTTCCCTGCTGTGGGAGGTCTGGGCTAGGATGTAATAATCTTCAATTTTGAAGGAACATGTAAAGCATACAAACTTTGAAAGGTCAGATTCCTACCTGAGACCATGATATTGGCATGCTTTCTTAAAAATCAAATAATTGTCTTTCACAAAATTTAAATCTCACTTAAATGGACTGTAATTTTTATTATTTTATACTATTTAGAAAAAAAAAATTAAGCAATGGTCTTAATTTGGTCAGAATTTCTTCTGGGATAGATTTAAGCAAGTTAACATAATTTGACATTTTGACTTTGAATAAACCTGTCACTAGTCCTTCAGTTTAAGGCTTTTTTTTGTGTGAATTAATATAAAAAGAGTACTATGACTAAAAAAAAAAATCTAATTTGTTTCAGAATAAAATTACAGTACATAATAACTCTAATATGTTGACCCGGTACCATCATAAACAGCAAACCTAGTTGTGCCCCTGGACTGTTTGGTGATCTTGATGGTCCAGGCCTCTGACCTATGCCATTCCCTGTTTTGAATAGGAAGTAGATTATCTTCATTATCTGAAGCATGTCAAACATTTTACAAGACAAACAAACAATCAAAGTATTGAATGTTTATTATCATGTACGATACTGCAACTAAAAAACTTGAAATAAGTTGCCCTTGTCAATACTACTGAAACTAACAATCTTTCTTTTTTTTGTTTTTGTTGACTTGATAGGGCAGATTGACTGATGGCAAAGGGAAACTTGTGGAATGTAAGGATGCTATATTTATCATGACCTCTAACCTTGCCAGCGAGGAAATTGCTGAACATGCCATACAGTTGAGACAAGAAGCTGCCAATATGTCCAAAATGAGAGGAACACAAAATATAGGTCAGGCTCATTATTTGCTAGTTGTTGAATAGTTCAGGACTTGACATTTACTGGTTGTTTTATAGGTCAGCCTTAACATTTGCTAGTTGTTTAAATAGCTCAGATTTTACATTTACTGGTTAGCTGTAGGGTTTACCACAAGTTGCATTATAAAATTAACCAAATATCTCCTTTTGCAAAAAAATGCATTGTTTTTGGTACCTCAAAATGTGTTAGGATGTGTTATAGCATCAGTTTTTTTTTTAAACTTTCATGTCTCATTCAGAACAGAACAAGAGCTGAAGCAATGTGACTTTTTTTTAAAAAGATAATTGAATGTGTATAGCTTTAAAATTATTTTTTTTTTCGAATTTTCCCTTATCAGGTATGGCAGTGTATAAACCCTACCAGTATTTTTTAAGTTGTTAATATTCTTAAGGTATTAAAAGTACCAGTATATATTTTGGGAAACTTGACGTACTGGTATTGTTCTATATGTTTTTGTTTATTTATATATTAGATTTACTTTTATTTATTTTATTTTATTCGATGGCTGCTCCCTGTTTACAGTTATCATAGATGAGTTAAATTTTCGTTTTGTCGTATATAAACCAAATAAAATACCTTTAAAAAGCTATTCAACTAATAAACTAATATCTTTAAATTATAGATTTCACTTAATTCAGCATTATTTCCACTAATTAATTCAAATTAACAACTCTTAGTTTAGGACTATTTTGTCTCACTAATCAACTAATCCTTATAATTATATTTAATATTATTTAGTCTATATTTATTTTTATATTCTTAGATTTTAGATCTAGTCAGTCTTAGACTTTAATTAAGGCCTTAGATCTACTAATCATCTACAACTACTACTAATTATAAACTAATAGTAATACTCTATATAGTTAGTTAAACACATAAATATATTGATCTGGAATTAGATCTAGATCTAGAATTGGATCTGGTCTAAGTCTATATTTTGAATAAACCATTTGATTGTCATTGTAAATTAGCTATCACTTTAGACTTAGACTTAGCTTAGGCCATCTTAGGCATTTTTAACCTTAAACTAGATTTAGACTAGACCTTTTAAAACTAAAATCAACAACAGTCATCATGAAATTGCACTGTCTATTTATCCTAATAATTACTAAATACACACTAGCTGAACACAGAACTAGATCTACCTCAGTCAACACTAAACTTAAAAAGGAAACAACAGTCATAATCAATCATCACACTTTAGATCAATGCAACTTCAAAAATAACCTAACATACACATCCATAACATTAAAGAAGATTACCCATCACAAATGGAAGTTCTCAATCAGACAGTAGAAATAAATACCTTTCACTGTTAATATTAATAGCAGGAGATGTAGAGTCAAATCCAGGGCCTAGATCTGAAGATAGATGCAACATCTGCAAAAAAGTATGCACCATGAAACAGAAAGCCATTCAATGTGACACCTGCGATGAATGGTACCATGCATCATGTCTCCATATGAATACACCTGTGTATTATGCCTTAGGCAACAAAGATGCATCATGGCACTGTGTACCGTGTGGGTTACCTCAGTTTACATCAGGACTGTTTGATTCCTTTGATGTGGACACTTCTAACCCATACAACATCCTAAACACCATCCCAAAACCAACTCACCAACCACTAGCCAGATCCACTCCTGTTAAACCTAAATCTACTAAAATTAATACAACAGCCTCACTAAACGAACCTACTAAAGAAGTAATACCAAAATACCTTAAAACCTTAGTAATAAATTTTCAAAGCATTAGGAACAAAACAGCAGATTTAGAAATTTTATTAGAATGTGAGAAACCAGACATAATTGCAGGAACAGAAACTTGGCTACATCCTGAAATTTATAATGCAGAAATTTTCAATAGTAATTATGACATTTTTAGAAAAGATAGGGCTGATAATCATGGAGGAGTTCTTTTAGCAATAAAAAACACTCTTATAGCAGAAGAAATTACCTTACCTAACTCAAAAAACATAGAATCTACATTTTGTAAAATTAATACCACCTCAACATCCCTTATAATAGGCAGCATTTACAGACCACCGAATTCTAGTTTAGAATACATGCAGGAACTATGTAATCAGATTACTACACTTAAAGAGACAAATAAAAATGCAGTTTTTTGGATTATGGGTGACTTCAACCTACCTGATATAAATTGGAAAACACTAACCATAGATAAACACCAAAACCTTAAGGACATAAATGAGCTTTTCATAGAAACTTTACACAACCTAAGTTTAGATCAAATCATTAAAAAGCCAACTAGATTAAACAACACATTAGATCTCTTCATAACCAACAGACCTGGAATAGTAGTTGATTATGATATTATCCCTGGTCTATCAGACCATGAGATCATAAAAATATACAGTCAGATAAAAGCAGTAGCCAATACAAAATCCAAAAGAAAAATCTTACTCTGGAATAAATGTAACCTAACACAACTACACCAAGCTGCATTAAACTTTCAACAAACATTCTTATTAGAAAAAGACATTAACCAACCAGTCGATGACCTCTGGAATTTCATTAAAAACCATCTTAAAAGCATTATAGAAAATCATATACCAACTAAATACACATCAAACAAAATAAATAAATGCTGGTTTAATAATAGACTAAAGAAGCTTTGTAAACAGAAGGAAAACCTATATAGAAAATTTAAAGAAACCAAGGCAGAAAGAGTTTACAAAAAGTATATAAAAATTAAACACCTAACCCAAAAAGTAAGCAGACAGCTGCAGAGTGAATACATAAACAGTGTAATATCTAAAGATAACAACAAAAACCTATGGTCATACATTAAGTCTAAGAAAATGGAAACAACAGGCATAGCGCCATTAAAAGATGAACATAACATAATACATAATGATAATGAAACTAAAGCAAACATCCTAAACAAATACTTTGCATCAGCATTCTCAGCCCCAGGAGACAAAGACATATTTCTTAATTTGAACCAAGTAGACAACATAGAAGATTTAGTAGTACAAGAAAATGGAATTAAAAAACTATTAGCCAACACCAAACCAAATAAAGCATCTGGACCTGATGGTATTCCAGCTAGATTACTCAAAGAACTAAGCAATGAGCTAGCCCCAGTGTTCAAAATACTCTTTCAGGCATCGCTTAACCAGGGCAGAGTACCAAAGGACTGGAAAGAAGCTAATGTCACCCCCCTATTTAAAAAAGGAGAAAAATCTGATCCAGGAAACTACAGACCAGTATCACTTACCAGCATCACATGTAAAATACTAGAACACATAATATGTAGCAACATCATAAACCACTTAGACAAACATAATGTCCTCACCCCATACCAACATGGCTTTAGGAAATATAGATCATGTGAAACACAACTAATAGGACTTATTGATGATTTTTCAAAAGGTTTAGATAATAGTGAACAAATAGATGCTATCTTACTAGATTTTTCCATGGCTTTTGACAAAGTTCACCACCATAGTTTGCTTAAAAAATTAAAATATTTCGGCATTAATGGTCCACTGCATCAGTGGATTAAAGATTTTCTGATAGGGAGAGAACAAACTGTAATAATAAATGGCTCTAAATCAACACCGATAACAGTAAACTCAGGTGTACCTCAAGGAACTGTCTTAGGTCCACTACTATTCCTAATTTACATAAATGATTTACCAAATTGCATTACCTCAGGAACAAAAGTCAGGTTATTTGCAGACGATTGCATAATATATAGAACAATAAAAACAACACAAGACACAGATATTTTACAAAGAGAATTAGATGAATTACAGAAATGGGAATCAAATTGGAGCATGTCTTTCCACCCAGAAAAATGTCAGTTGTTAAGAGTAAAAAAAAAACTAAAACAAATTAATTCCACTTATCTTATTCATGGCAAACCAGTAACACAGACTAAAAATGCAAAATACCTAGGTGTTATAATAAATGAAAAACTGTATATATTGATGAAACTATAAAAAAAATCAAACAAAGCATTAGGTTTTATTAAAAGAAATTTCTATAAATCAAATAAGAACATAAAACTAAAATGTTATTTAACCTTGGTTAGGCCAATAATAGAATATGCATCCTCTGTTTGGGACCCCTCAACTCAAGATAACATTAAGAAACTGGAACAGACACAAAATAGAGCAGTGAGATTCATAACAAACCAATATTCACACTTAACCAGAGTAACACCTTTAGTAAAATCACTAAATTTAGAAAGCCTTCAGGACAGAAGACTCAAAAGTAAAGTAGCAACTATACATAATATGCATGACTAAATGCATGACACATAGGACGTAATCATCTTCTTTTTTGAAGTAACGTCTGTATTATATAAAATAAGATAAAACATGGAGGGAAAAAAAAGAATGAGGGTTATTATACTTTGGTGTATTATTTCCACCTTTTCCTTACCGGTACTAGTGGATATTGGGGGTGGGGGAGAATAGTAGTGGATAAGAGTGAGGTTGGGTGGAGGCAAAGAGATGAATGTAAAGGGAAGAGGTGGGTTGGGGGGGTTATAAATTCAGTGCTATTTAGATTCTGTATTCCTCTGTCATTGCCTTGCCCAGCAGAGCAATACAAATATATTTGATGTGTACATTTATATACCGGTATAAATCATTTTGTTCCATTTACTTTCAGAGGATTTGGAGCAAACAGAAAAAGTGACTATATCAAAAAATTTCAAAGATCAGGTGGTCAGGCCAATACTTAAGGTAAACAATTCAATTCAGATAATTCCATTAATCCAAGCCTAATTAATGTCAATTTGCGTCATTGTTGTTCTCTTATGGGGAAAAAAAAAGGGTCACTTTGATGTCAATTATGTTCATATCCTTAGTTGCTTCAGATACCAGGCTGTCTGAAGAAAATGTTTTACTGCTAATAGCCTAACAATAACATTCTGTGAGGACCCTAATAAAGTGCTGAATTTCTTCAGGGAAACAGGGTTGATGACCAAAATCTAAGTAAAATATTTGAAAGAATTGAAAAATTATATACCGGTACTGGCAATTTGAAAAAAAGAAAAGTTGTACCTATATATATAGTCTGACACACTCAGTAATCCGACCCAGTGCTGACATATATTTTTAGAATGTAGAAATGCTTAAATTGTAATTTATGTACTGTATGTGTATGTATTTTGTTTATTTTAGGTCTATGCCTACTATTGAAACTCAAAGACACTATCTTCATCTTCACCTATCCCTTAGTCTGTTGGGGCACCATACAAGATTTTTTTTTACTGTCCTTCTCCATTCCAATGTCTTTTGACTTGGACAGAATCTCCCTCTAGAGAATATCTTATTTAATCATAAATAGAATTTCTGAAGTACCTATAAAACTAACCTTTGGTTATCCAACATTGTCTGTAAGCTGCAACTCTGGTCCCATAACCATAAGATTATCAAGTCGAATGTCATCTGACAGGTTGGAAATATGCTGAAACTAATATGCTTGAAACATGTTAAATTGTCATTATGGTAAAATAACTATAGTCTACCTATAGATATTTTGTTCCCTGCAGAGAAAGTTTCGCCGTGATGAGTTCCTGGGTAGAATCAATGAAATTGTTTACTTTTTACCCTTTTCTCAATCCGAGCTGACTAAACTTGTCAACAAGGAATTGCAGTTTTGGGCTGTCAGGGTAGGTAACTTCTATTTATTATTGGTCTTAGTGTTTTAAAGGATGTTATAGCCAAATGTGTTAATGGGGATATTTTCCTATTGTCTATAAAATACTAAATAGCATGGGTCTCAAATAGCCTCTGAAAACTGCACCTGACCTGCTCGTGTGGCTTAAATTTTAAACCAGGCAAAACTGTTTCTACTGGCTAGGGAAGGCAAGTACTTAGTGTTAAGTATGTCCTGAAGAATTAAGGCAACTGTTGTCGTAGTTGGGCCGAACACTTTTAATCATCAACACAGGACGCCATCTTAGGCAGGAAAGACATGTTCACAACAAAAGACACATAACTCACAATGACTAAGGACTATAACTTACATATCAAATATTAATATCCTTCCCTTTCTATCAACGAAACATGTTCACTACAACATTCCAAAACACACACATGACACAGTTAACATCCCTCTTTCACCACGAACAGAGGTACATTGTAGACAACAACCTTTTCACATACAGTGACACAATGATGCTATGATACACTGATAACATTTTCAACAGACAACATTGGTATGTACACAACATTATAAATATGAGTAGAACATATAATATACGTAATACATAACATACAGATCTAGCAAAAATGTAGCAAAAAAAGACAAAAAAAAACTTGAGGGGTTGTCACCACTTGCCCATGTCATAGTCCTTGTGCCACGTAGGGGTGGCTCTCGTTCGCCCACTCCTTTTCACGCTAGGCTCTGCTCCGTGAGCCAAGGGTGGGATCCCATCAGGGCCGGCGCTGGACTCTAAAGCAGGGTGTAGTGTTAAGTCTGTGGATGAGGCATCTAGTGGTGCCTCATGCGTTGCCGTTTTGTCATCTGAAAAGATGTCTGAGTAAGGGACATTCCTGGGCCGGATGTGCACTCTGTTCCTAACATAGGTACCGCCCGTTGTTCCCTTCACGGTGTAGGACCACTCACTGTTTCTCATAATGATTTTGCCAGGCCGCCAATCATTGTTTCCTGGACTCTGGAAGTAAACGTTTTGGTCCACATTCATAGAGTTCGTGTGGTCTCCACTGCTTGACATCTCTTGACAAATCTTTTACAAATGATGTTGACGTCGGCTCCTGTGTCTAACTGGAATTTCAATCTTTGACCATTCACTACGAATTCAGCCGTGAGCCTGTCTCTTGTCGACTTGAGTGCATTTATTGTATTTAGCCATTCTGGCTCGTACCCTGACGCCTTGTGTACAAGTGTGCTTCCTTTTACTCTGTTACACTTTCTTGTGAAGTGGTTTCTTTCCCCGCATCGCTTGTATGTCTGTCCCCAAGCCGGACATGCTGTTTTATTGAATGTGTGGTGTCGTCCACAGAATCGACACTCTAAGCGTGTAGCTGTAGCTTTTTGTGTTGTTCTTTCCATTTTGTCAACTTGGGCCTGAGCTTCAGCTCGTATTTCCTCAACACTGGTCGTTGACTGTTCGAAGGCTCTGCTAATCTCAATTGTTCTTTTCGGGGCATGCCAGGAGTTTTTCCTGCACTTTTCTGTCTGTGGAGAACACTATTTTGTCCCGGATCATCCTGTCTGGCTCCTTCAAAATTGCATTTGTTTGCCTGGGACTTTAGCTTCGTTAGGTAGGTTTCAAATGGGGAACAGACGGGTAGTTTCCAAAAGCGAAACGTTTCTAACACTTTGTTGTCTCTTGGGTTGCAGTAGTCGTGTAGCTTTTTCAATAATGTCTCCGGGTCGCCCTCGTCCTCCCCTTCCTGGTATGTGAATTGGTCACTGACTTTGATGGCCTGTGGGCCGGC
This sequence comes from Biomphalaria sudanica, assembly GCA_036873155.1. NCBI lineage: Eukaryota > Metazoa > Mollusca > Gastropoda > Planorbidae > Biomphalaria > Biomphalaria sudanica. The sequence continues at coordinate 1,829,383 of JAZGLO010006661.1, forward strand.
ACAATGTAGTATGATGGCCTTCTGTTGGCTTTTGGGCCTTCCGTAGGCCCAGTCGCCTGCAGATATATTTCCATCTGCCGCCTCCACCATCTGAAATTTTTGCTAACATTTCCTTCCGTTAGCTCCAGGCAATGGGGTGGCGTCAGTAGATTTTCCAACATCTTGTGTAACTCTGTCTCTACTGATGTATTAATCTCTTGGTTGCCTCCCTTGATAGGCCAAAACGTACGCGACCTTGGTGATACACTGTCCGATTTGGCTCTCAATTTATCATTAATCTCTCCCTTGACGTATAATCTTCTACTTCTAGCGAGAGTGAAAGCACTTACGTGGTTCACTTTCCGCAGCCACCATGTTAAGTATGTCCTGAAGAATTAAGGCAACTATTGTCGTAGTTGGGCCGAACACTTTTAATCATCAACACAGGACGCCATCTTAGGCAGGAAAGACATGTTCACAACAAAAGACACATAACTCACAATGACTAAGGACTATAACTTACATATCAAATATTAATATCCTTCCCTTTCTATCGACGAAACATGTTCACTACAACATTCCAAAACACACACATGACACAGTTAACATCCCTCTTTCACCACGAACAGAGGCAACTATTGTCGTAGTTGGGCCGAACACTTTTAATCATCAACACAGGACGCCATCTTAGGCAGGAAGGGCATGTTCACAACAAAAGACGCATAACTCACAATGACTAAAGACTATAACTTACATATCAAATATTAACACTTAGTGCTCCCAAAACTGGAGATTTGAGCAGATGAGCTCATTATTCTAGTACAGCAATACACCTATAAATTCAAACCTCACTATTTAATAGTGTAGTCCCTCCTGCAACTGAATTGGCAGAAAATGTATGGCAGAGCATTCTGTTGGATCACCCCAGCAAGTGGATCATAATGCATAGCAGCCCTTGATCCTGTTATACAAGATACAATGTTCAATTATAGATACAATATTTAATTATAGGCCTTGCCTTGTTGAAATCAATTATTTGTTTACAAGTTTACTTTGAAGTATTTTTTTTTTTTAAAGTCATCTGTTAAATAAGTATTGCAGTGTAACTACTATCTATAGCACATTAATTTACAAAAGGAAAAAAAATTCCATTAGGATTAATAAAGATTCTCATCTGTGACAGTGTAACCAAATCCCTACTGTTTCTAGACTTAAAATAAATGGTGCTGGTATTATGAACTATTATTATTGAGCATTAGATCTCCTAACTGGTACCTGCATAAACAGATCTATTTCAGGTAGAAGTACGCCTCAAATGAGAATCAGTGCAGTATGTTTGTGAAAGAATGGGCTGAACATTTTTCTGCATATTTCACAGGCAAAAAAGAAACACAACATTGAACTGCTGTGGGATCACAGGGTTGTTGACACACTGGCTGAAGGCTTTGATACACACTACGGAGCAAGATCTATCAAATATGAGGTATTTAACACAAAATTAATGGTTTTTTACATTTGTTGAATTTTGTGAATGCAGTTGGCATTGACTATTTAATGGCAATGTCTTCGATGCTGAACATTAAGGATGAATTCAGTGTTTCACATGATTACCTGCATATTTTTCTGCATCTCGTGCATCGTCTGTGCCTTTCTTCAATAGTGACTTTTCTATTCTATCTCAAATGTCTGCCCTGCAGCCTTTGTAAGAGCTCTTCAACTATTAACTATATGACCACTTTGCTTGTACTTGATAGTTCCTTCATTACCCATGATTACCTAATATAGATTTAGGCATTTATATAATTTTTTAAAAATCTAATTTATACAGTTCCATGTTGTCACTAAGAGCTTACTAGAATTACATCTATAGCTATTTAGTTTACAGCTAACTAGAATTACATCTATAGCTATTTAATTTACTTAATTCCAATCTAAGCTTTTCTTTTTTTTTTTATTGTTAAGGAAATGATTAAATTTTCAACAGGTCGAAAGACGGGTGGTTACACAGCTGGCTATGGCCCACGAGAGACAACTCATTAACCAGGGCAGTAAAATCAGAATCACAGTTTCCAAAGGCAATGATCTTCTGGCCAACTCTAATGCCTCATCAGAGGATGAAGTCTCAACTATTAAACTGCAGATCTTAGAGTCTGCCTGTTCAGGAGTTGAAAAATACAGGGACATTGTACTTGATAACAGCAACAATCCTTTCTCTATGCCTACATAACAGCAACAATCCTTTCTCTATCCATGCCTGCATAACTTTATCACCCCTTTCTCCATTCATTCTCACAGAATAGAAACTCTTTCTCTTCGTCCATATAACGGCCAAAATTCTTATTCATGCCAAAAAATGTCCATTTATACCAAGCCATCTCTGGCTCACTCAAATGTTATATCATGCTTATGGAGGTGACATTGTGCAATACATTGATTGCTTACATATTCATTCATTTGATTGTGATGTTTGTAAGAGAAAGAATGGATAAAATGTGTATACGCCAAGGTGTAAGAGAAAAGCTTAGTGTTTATGAAGGAAGTGGATAAAATTTGTATAAGCCAAGGTGTAAGAGAAAAGCTTAGTGTTTATGAAGGAAGTGGATAAAATGTGTATAAGCCAAGGTGTAATAGAAAGCTTGGTGTTTATGATAAAATGTAAAAGACATCAGTATTAGTTTGCTCTCAAATGAAAACCAATCAACTGCAGATTACTTTCTATCATGACTTTCTGTTCAAGCCATTTCTATCACCTGATAAGGTCTAAATGAAAAAAACAGCATCAGCACTTAATAGCCATCTTGCAGACTCTGTAGACATTGAAATAAAAGTATACTTAGTCTTACATGAGAAATCTCTATGCTATCAAACTTGTCTCATACATTCTGAAATCAGAAAAAAAAAAAAAAAATTTAAACTGAAGAAACTATGTCTTCTTTAGCATATGTACAGAGATGTATAAATATATTGCATGATAGTGTTTCTAGTGCAGTACAGGTGCCAGTACTAATCATTTTGGGTTTTGTGTTAGCATTTCAGACAATCGAATTATATTAAATAAATCTTGTAACCATCAGAATGATGCTAACATGAAACCTTTTGGTCCAGAAGTTAAAGGACTTTACTGCCATCATGTTGATTCTTTCCCATATAAATGTTCTTACAATCAAGTTGTAACAATAAAACAAAAATGTGTCCTAGAGTTCTGTCCCAGCAGTTAGTAATAAGGTAAGATGGGAAGTTAAATGCTCATCATTGCATAAAAAGGCAGGAATCAGGAGTTCTTGCAACAAATTGTAAACATTGCCTGCAAGTGCAGTTGACATTTTTTGTTTGTCCTGAAAGAATGCCATTGTAAAGACATTCAGATCTCAGGTAAACATAAATGTAAAATGTTTTTGTGACAGAAAAGCAAATGAGTAATTTTCAGTCATTCCAATCATTTAAAATAATTTTTTTTTTCTTTTTTTCTGCATCTTTTTTTTTTTTTTTAATCCTTTAAATATCTTTTTTTTTTTTTTGTAAATCCTTTTTAAGTTTTTTTTTTTAATTTTTTAAAAATATCTTTTTTTTTTAATCCTTTAAATGCCTTTTTTTTTTTTTTTTGTAAATCCTTTTTAAGTTTTTTTTTTTAATTTTTTAAAAATATCTTTTTTTTTTAATCCTTTAAATTTTTTTTTTCTTTTTTTTTTAATGCATTTTTTTCCTTTTCTTTTTTCTATAAAATGTCAAACAACAATAAAGTAAGTAAACTAACAACAAAATCTTGTCCAATTTATTTCTAGACTGAAAGCAATGTGTGAACACTAACAAATGCCATCTACCATCCAAGCCATTGATATTCTTATAGACTGCACCATTGGCCGGATGAGAAATACAGTTTTATACATTCTCAAGGTTTACGACAGTAGAATGCAAACATGACAATACACATTGATGAGAAGGGAGACAAAAAAATGCATGTTATTTGTTATTAAGAATGTTTTCAACTAGAAAGTTCACAATAGTGATTACATTTGGTTTCATTCTTTGTAGTGATAAAGTAGTTCATGAGACAAAATTAATACAAATTTCATACTAGGAAGTGAACTCAAACAGAAAGATTAACTTTTGTTACATTCCCTTGTCTTCTGCACTTTAGAATTGAAAACAAACAAGGAACTAACATTGTTTTACATGTTTCAAATGTTCCATCAGATTTGACAATTATTACATCCTAGCCCAAACCTCACTTCGGACAATGGGGGAGAGGGGGGGATGGCAGTGAATAGAGTTCAAACCTGGGACCATCTTATTGACAGTCCAGGGCACATACCACACAACAATCATCTTTTTTTTTTTAAATGAAAATTTAAAGAAATATACACTATAACTATGGAGACAAATTTGGCTTCCATTATTTCTAACATTGGTTGCACCCATACAGTCAAACATTTATTCTGGAAACAAAAATGATTGTGCTCTCAGTGAAACAACGTTGAACAAAGTGAAATTTAAAGACAAACTTTCTATTGTGAGTTGGCTGCTGATTGCATATAACAATCAGACACATAACATGACAGCATTGTTTGCAAGAACTACAATCTTTGTCATTTATTTAGATTGCTACAGTCTTAATGATGAATACTAACATGAAAAAATAGTTAACATCACAGCAGAGAAATAAAAAAGTGTAGAATGTAGAGGACTCATAATTAAAAACAAAACAAAAACAATTCCAGTCAATTTCATAACAGACATTGTTAAAACAAACACTAGGGTATCATTTTTCATCAGTTCCACGAGCCATCTTCTAAAAAGTCAATGTTTGTATTTGCGTCATCTAGTTCCTCCTCCAGTTCATGTAACTCATCCGGTTCCATTGCGCCGTCGTTGTTGTAGTTGCCTCCACTTGTGTAAATGGTGGGTGCTGTAGTTGCTGTGCTGGACAAAGTGACGGTTATATGGTCTTCATCATCATCATCGTCCGAGTAGCTGGCTTTAAAGTGTTCCTCATCCGCTGCCAGCAAGTCTTCACTCAGGCTGCGCTCAATCAGAGCTGGCTTGCTGTCTGAGGGTTTTAACTCATCTTTATTGCTCTCGACAAACATGCGAGAGTCTTCTCCCTCTTCTTGAGGGCGCTGTGTAACATTATCCTTCAGGTTTGCTGCAGTTTTGGTAGCGCTGTTTACATCTATCAAGACATCTTCATCCAGGGATCCTAATGTTACCGACAACTGAAATATTGACAAATGAATTATTGTATTATTATTATAAGTAGTCCTAAAATGAAAATAAAAAAACGTGTCTAAATGTTGTGTAAACAAAAATGACATACATCGTCATCCACTTCGGAACTCTGCGTGGACTCTGTTCTGCTGATCTTTGGAGTTATTTGATTCCAGCGAACAATGAGTGGCTTCTTTTTAAACTTTCCACCTTGTGCAACAGCCTGGCCAGTAAGAATTAACATTGCATCTTAGAATAAGAAATGTGTAAGCCAAGGTAACAGAAAATACAAAAAACAAAAGTGGAGAAACTGAAAATTCTGATAACTATTACAAAAGTATTGGTTGAAGTTACATATGATAGGATGAAATACTGTCAAGTATTAAAATTTTACAGTCTAATCCAGTTAATTGGACCACGCTGGGTTTTAATTTTTAGGACTAGGTCCAATAGTTTTGATTGTAAATTGAATAAAATAATGTTGAGAAGAAGTGTAAAATCATTAGACCAAATGAGAATGTACATAGATACAAGACCAGACTATAGTTGAGAACTATATGCCACTATGCTAACTGTATGTTACCAAACAACTTGACACTGTAGATCAGTATTTTGTTTTTAAGATGAATACATAAGTTCTAAATAAAATTGAGCTTTGACTATATTTGGGAAAAGTTTCTTACCAGCTCAGCAGAAATACGTTGAGCATAGGTATAAAAGACACTAGGGACCTCCTCAACCAATTCTTCTTTATCAATCGCACCAAATTTCTGAAATTTAAACAAATATTTAGCACAAAGTCAGTTTTTAAAAAGTTACAATAATCACATTTTAACTTTTTTTTTTTGGCTCACAGATAAAAAGTAGTGAGTGGTTATAAATTAACACTTTTAAATTAGATTTTATACTAAAATTTAAAACTCACCAAAAAATAAGATTTAATTTCATCCAATTCAGACAGGTCAAATCCCTTGACCTCAACCGTCTTTGGTCTGTTGTCCAGATAAGTGTGTCCACGACCTCGTCCACGGTGCATCATGCTACCACCTCTGCCAGTCGACCAACCATGACCTCTCCCAAACGCAACAGGAGCAGGATTGACTGTGGCTTGCTGAAACTTTAAAAAACATGAACATTACATTCAACTGTAAGATGTTTATAAAAAAATTAGACTTATTACTACCTAATACTTGAGTTTAAAGTCATACACTATTGGGAGTATATTGTTGGATAAATTAATTTTCTAAACTTAAGAGAAAAGGTTTCATCTGAACTTAGGATCAAAAGTTGCAGTAAAGACACCACACTCTGAAATGATTTTAGATTATTCAAACCTTTGTCACCCAAAGAGAAATTACTGACTATTTTATATAGATAGATTGAAAAAAATTTAACTACACATTTGAATTGTGTTACAACCTCAACAATTTTTAAAAGGTCTTTATTTGAACAAAGCTAAACAGAAATTTTCCATCAGGGAATTAAAAAATTGTCTAACTATTAGAAACCTGTCTATATCGATGACAAAGCCAGAATAATGGTGAGCATAAATTACTATTACTGGGGCTACTTAAAACAAACTTATAATCAATACTAAACTATTTAATAAATGGTGAAACACAAGAATGACGAGCCCTTCACCAGTAGCGCAATGAAGGGATCTTACCACCTGTTCTTGATTACTAACATATTTAAAGTGGGTGTGGTTGGGTGCCTGGAATACAGGGGCATTCGTCTTCTTGGAGCCAATGCCATACTTCACTTTGTCGATGGCATCGGAGATGGTTTTCAGAGTCTGGGAAAATTAACAATAACATTAGCAAACATAATAACAAAATTTATTGTTACGTAAGAGATTTCAATAGCCCTACATCAGATGCATTCTCAGACATGAACTGCAGCAAAGTTTGCCACTCCAGAATTGCTTGTTTAGCCACAGCAGATTCGGCCAAAATTCAAGAAAAGACCGAAAACCATTGATCCAAGACAGAAGGAGCAATATTTATATTTAGATACAAATTCACACATGACTGTTTGCATGACGCTCTTTGATTACATTGATAAATATTCACTAAAAGATAGAGCCGTTAGCATAATAAAGTTGAGGTTTTAGTACAATGTTATTGTTTCTGAGATACAACTGCTGTGTAACTTACTTTCAGCAAACTTTTCTTTTCTTCTTCTGATAGAGTCACTTTCTTTTTCTCTAAAGTTTCCACCAGAATCTATAGCAAGTAAACATTTTTGTTAGGCACATTTCAAATGAAATGGTATGACAAATGTAGACATAAAGAAAGGACCATGGAGACAAGAAAGCTCACAGAAATGTTAGAATGAAAGTGAACACCACATTTTTATTCTAAAAGTCTTTCTTAATACACAAGACAAAGTCTTACTTTTTGCTGCTCTATTTGTTTGGCCAGGAGTTTCTGTTTCTTGAGTTCCAGCTCTGCCTGTTTCACTGTTGCCTGCTGGATAATACACAAAACAAACAACGTTTAAGTTAAATAAAAATTGAGGAAACTAGTTCAGCTTTGTTTGCAAAGTTATAATTTTTTTTTTTTCTTATTTAGAGATCAGTTTTCTAAGTTCGTTCATTCAGGTTTCATATTACAAATAAATAAATAATAATCTTTATTAGGAAATTTGCTATAAAATTTGTGCATTAGACAATGTTTAGAATGTTTACAATCATTGATAGATTCTGAAATACCATTTACTATAGAAAAAAAAAAGGTATCTAATTGGAAATAGATATTCAGTAAAATGTTGATCTAATGAACCAACTTTCTTCTCTTCCTCAATCCTCTTGATTGCTTCCATTCTGGAGACATAGTCAGCTGTCTTGACTGCTGTAGGACTCACAAATGAAGGTTTTGCTTTTGGTGGTGTAGGTGGTGTTGCAGCCGAGTTGAACACAGTTTTCTTGAGATTGCCAACAGAGGATGTGTAAACAATGGACTGATTGGAATGAAAGAGAAAAAAAAAAAGATCAGAACTGAACCGTATTAAAAAAAAAAAAAAATCCTATGAGCATCTGTGTATTGCAGAATACGTTTTACAAGTTGGATACAGCTATCTCAATGACTTATCTGAACGATGCTTATAGGATTTTTAACTTTATATGTGCTATAAGAAGCTTTCTCATGAAATGAAGGTACTGTGCAAGAAAGATTTGCCGAGGATTGAGCTTAACAATGGGCAACGCTAAGAAGATTTCATCAAACAAAGAACATTAACTTAGTAAGACAAAATAAATCCAATGTTTTTATCATGCTCTAGAAATTTTGTTCTCTTTTCTCCTTTTCTGACATATCAATGATAAAATATTTCAGGTTAAAATATTTGAAACATTTCTGAGAATATTTTTTAGTAGTTTCCGACTGAGAATGAAGCAAAGTCATTAACTTACTTTTTCTGTTGATTCATTTTGAGAGGGCGACTCAACTACGTCACCAGTAGATCCTGTCTTGGACTTCGTGTTGTCCAGCTGAAGCTTATGGGCAGGAGGAATGCTGCTTCGGACAGGCAACATCAAAGATGGATGGTCAATCTGAGATAAAAGCAAAAATATTTGTACAAGCAAGATAAATTCTTATTATGTAAAATATGTTACCTTTAAATTTGTGTAAGGGATCTGTTGCACTTCCATAAGTACAGTAAAACATGTCCTAGTTAATAGTGATGTAAAGAAAGACAGAAAAGAGAACCAAATATTTCAAACATTTGATTCTTAAAAAGGTAAACATAAAATCTGGAAAGTCTTAAGTTTCTGTAGTTAATGATAAATGAGGATATTAAGTGATCAGCTAATTTTTTATAAATTTAAATATAAATGTTAAATTTAATTGCTTATTTTGCAACCAAATGTTTTAGCAATGAATTTCCTTGTACCATTCTTTAATATACAATTAAGCCTTGATGAGTCAAGGTAATATCAACCTCTAAGAAATCTAAAAAAAATGTTTCTCCATTTCTTCTAACTAAACTCCATTGTAATCGACTTTTGATCTATTTAGGAGTATTGCCTACAAAGTGAGTAGGTTCCAGTGATTCACAATATTATCTATGTTGCACTGCACATGTAATAGTACTAAGGCTTATCTTCAAGCCTGAATCCACATCCAACACATTGTGTGCCAGTGGCTGATTTTAAATGCTCTGCACATTTAATCAAGATAAAACTAAATAGTACCACAGGATTACAGGAAAAGTGTTGTTTTTTTTAAATCATTTCTTAAATCTTTTCATGATTTTTATTCTGACATTTACTACATCTTTAAACATCATGAAGATCTTACTAAGTGAGACTATTAAAAAAAAACACACAAAAAAACAAAAAGCTTTATCTACACAAAACAATTGCATAATGTAAACCATAGAAGCAATCAACTTACACCATCCCCCACCCTGCCACCAGTGGTGGGCTGCAACTGAACCTCCCTACCATCATCTTTGACTGTAATGACTGGCCCTTCTGCATCTCCATCGAGATCCACCTGTTTCTCAGGATTGTGCCAAAACAATTTGATAAACCTGTTGTTAAACACAGGCTCAGGGCTGCGATAGGCTGCAGTGGCCTCTGCATTATTGGAAAAGGAGATCAGCGCTGCACCAGGGTCATTCTGGTATTTCACCTTTAAAATATAAAGAAACAAAATGTACATTTATAACTCTTAATAGTAGTTGATAGTTAATTTGATCATATTTCTCATTGGTATTATTTAAGTCACTAATTAATTAAAAGATAAATAAACAAAATGTATATTTATAACTCGTAATAGTAGTTGATAGCTAATTTTATCACATTTCTGATTGGTATCATCTAAGTCACTAAGTAATTATATTTAGTCACTTACCTGGATGTTTGTCAGGCTTCCAAATTTACCAAAATGCTCATTCAGTTTAGCAATATTATTAAGTTCAGGTGGAATCTTGCGCACCTCCAGTGTCAGATTTCCAAACTTAAATGAAGCCCTAGGTCCTGGTATTCTTATTCCTCCCCTGCCTTTAGAGAGAAATATAAGATATTTTATCACTCTGTGCTCAACTAAAAGGAACTAGACACGCACAGAATTATCACTCAATACTCAGTACTGTACAATAAAATCTTATTTTATTGATTTAATAGCTAGCATTTATTCTTCACTTGATTATTTATATACCTACTGTTCTGGTGTAGTAATGTAAGCTAGTCTACACATTAAAAGGAACTCAATATATATATATATACACAAAGAACACTTAAACTCAGGGTCTGGCTAGATAGGGTCAGTGATTATTAGACTTACCAAAGGTTTCCCTCCTGTCTGTAGTACCCAACCGGCTGTAATCAAACCCTCTCCTCTGGGGAGGCTGATTCTGTGGTGGAGCAGGTGGCTGCTGAGGTGGCCCAGAAAACATGACATGTTGCTGATTAACGAAGGCCATTCGAACAGGAGGCTGCCCAGCTGTGTCATTATCGCCTAATGAACTATAAGGTCTTTTGGCTGGGATAACTATTCTAGAAGGTTCCTTTTCTAGATTCTGTATTTCACCCACTATAGAATCAATACAGAAACACAAAATAAACCAGATGAATATAATTTATTCCTATAACAATTAATATGCTTCATGCTCAAACCTAACAGAATTTAAATATAGAAGTAGCGTGCACTAGACTACTGCGGAGGTCAAAACTAAATTGACATTTAAAAAAAAAAAGAGCGACAGTTTGACGAAACAAAATATAAAAATTGTAAATATAATTGTTTTAACTAAACCAAAGATTAAAAAGTAACTTTTGGTCTTTCATAAAATAGACACAAAGCATTCTTCCCAAAATGTGACAATGTTTTTAAGTTAATCTATTTCTTATTTTAAAAAATGAAGTTGAGTTCCCCTTTCAGACATAGTGATCTATGGGGGCAGATGATGTAAAGCTCATCTGTTTCCAATGCTGACAGCTATCAAGGGTGACATGTGGCCAGCACAATAACCCTTACTGCCCTTACCTTCACCATCGCACGTCACCAACCCATTAGAGCTGGGTGGACGCAGGGGTGTCCTGAAAATAAGATTCAAACCCGACACCCTTCGGTTAGGAAACCAAGCACTATGTAACACTCAAACGTCTTTAACTCTTCAAAAATGAATGCCCGCAGCAGCAAAGATTTCAAGCAAAATTGATCACAGTAACAAAAGGAGGCCTAACTAGAAGAAAGGGACTCCAATTTGTTGCACACACACCAGAATTTGATACAAGCAAACTACTTGCCTTCTGGTGGTGGCCGGTTAAGTAGAACTTCTCTCCTGTAAAACTGATCAGGTGGAGGTGGTCTGTTCAGGATCATCCCTGGGGGTGGCTGATGCAGGTCTGGTGGACCTCTTAGAAATGGCGGTCTGATTGGACCTTGAAGGCGTGGAGCTTCAGGCAAGTATGGTTCAACTAGCAGAAAAGCATTTCATATGAAATTCAATGTGATTCAACTGCTTTGTTTTTTATAAATTCAATGTGACACAACTTCTTTTGTTTTTTTACAAATTAAATGTGACTCAACTACTTTGTTGTTTATATATCTTCAGTAGTGCCCAAATTTAATGTGACAGCAGACAGTGTTGAAGTGTGTTTAGACATTAATTGTGGAGAGTGTGACTTTGGCCCAGGTGAGAAATCACAGAATGACGTTGTTGAAATAAAATTTACTTTCTATAATTCCAAAAACATATTTTCCAGTTGTTGTTTTTTGTTTGTTTCATCACTTCTTATTTTAGAAATGTAATTTATGTGCTGACAAATACAATGTAAGCTCTGAAATGTCGTCCTTCATGGAGAGAAAAGCACCTATTATTTATAATTAGAATTTATTGACTTAAGCAGACACCCTGATGGTGCTGTTTTGCAAAACAAATATAGTTAAGTCCTTGTTATATAACAAATTAGCTAACTTTAATAACATAATTAAATTTGTAATGCTAAGTCAAATTAAAGCATACATTAAAAAAAAATAATTGAGAAGCTTATTTTCAATGCCCCAATAGAAATCTTAAAAAGTAAAAATAATAAATAAAATAAAAGGCAAATCCGACACCACTTAGAAATTTATTTACCATGAGTAGGAGGGGGTGGCCGCTGTAAGTTGATGCGAAGTGGCAGGTGACATGGTGGGGGCACACGGACATCAGGGGGAATAAATCCAGGGGGGATATTTGATACACCTGCGAGCAGATTTTATAAACCATTAATTTTATAATGAAAAATATCCTGACATTTTGAGCTTTATAAGTATTCAATCATTGAAGTCCACTAACAATTACATAGAGCTAACAAAAAATGACAAAACTTAATGAACCATTTCTGTATGAAACTATGTTGCTTTTTTTTTTTTGTTGTTAAATCTTTGAATAAATCTGATGTTCAAGCATGTAACTGAAGTATTTTGTTGTTACTATTCAAAGCTTTCTGTACTCAGCTATACTGCCTGTAACGTCAGGTATACGTTGATACAGTTAAAAGTCTAAACCAAATAGATAACTTATGAATGACACTAACAAGCAAATTCTAGCATTTCCTTTAAATTTCATTCTATGCAAGGCTGCCTTCAAATTATACAAGTCTGTTCTTTAGATAACAGCTATTCAATTAAATATGAAAAAAAAAAATGGATGAAAAAGTACAATATTGGGGAATTAATAAAATAACAACATAATGACATGCAGAGAAAAAAAAAGAGTGCAGTAACTAAAAAACAACAACACATAAATAAATAAAACAAATGCTCTGACCAGATGCATTGGATCCTGGCAATACACTGGGAATTGAGACATCCTCCACCACAACAGGATCAGAACCATGATCATAAGGACAAATATCTCCCAACACACAGTAGCCTTTCTCTGAAGTATGTAATAAAATTCATGACCAAAAAAAAATTACACTAGAAAATGAGGCATAAAATATTCCCCAACTAAAATTACAGTGAATCTTCAAATGTTAGCCAAGTTTGATTGCAGAAGACTCTATTATCATAGGCAATGTTCCTTAAGCATAATCCTTTTCCTCTAGTATTACTTACCTTTCAAAATATACTCTTACCTTGTGACCACAATTCAGAAAGCAAATGTCTTAATTTAAATTCTTTTTTTTTAAATATGTGATATTTGCTTTTATCTAAACAAAATGATGCCATTTAAAACTCAACACTTGCATTTTGAAAATATCTTGGGAATTACTTTTTATTGTTACAGAAATTACTTTCTAATGATCATCAAACCAATCCTAGCCCCCTCGTTTTTAAAAGAATAAAATAACTTTCATATTCAACCAGAATTTTTTAAGAAAATTAAATCATGTCCATGGGGACTTGAATAAAATAATGATACCCAACCCTAGCACAGCACACACATACAAATGACTGGAAGAAAGTTAAATTTGTATACAAGTACTTCAGTACCTTCGAAATTCTGACACCTTCTTCTGATGTTCTGGACATTTTGTACAAACACAGGTGGTCCAACATTCACAACGGATGCTAGCCTGTTGTCTGCTCTGTCATCGGAGGCGCGGAAGCCAACAGTGCTTGTGACAGCAGGAGCATGGTCATTGGTAGATGAAGATATAAAGTCATTGTCCTGGAGAGGTGTTGAGCCACGACTGTCTGGCTGACGAGCTACCCAATTTCATCCAAATTATTACAGTATTTATCTTTCATAACTTAGAAAACTACACATGTTAAGAGGTAGATTAAGATAGAATAAGGTCAGTAACAAAGTTCTTAACATTTAGAAAGCATTACAATGTTATTATCATTATAATCTTTAAACACTAGAAAGAAAAAGATCAATTTTCAGCTGCTATTTATTGCTTATTTTTAAGTTAAAAATGTGTCATGTTTTTAATAACTCCTAACAATATGGTATAAAATTCTACTTAAATATTTCACAAAAACCAAAATTTCAAAAGAAAAAAAATCAAATCACCAAGAATTTCAAAAGCAAACAAAAAAAAAAAAAAAAAGGTTTAAAATGCATCTTGAGAATAATTAAACCCAGCCTTAAAGAGAATCTGAAATTATATTGATAAAGATTTGTAAAGCAATTCTTCACTTACTGTTAGATGGTGATCTTGTTCTTAGACGATTTGGACTTCCTGATCTACTCCATGATCTGTGCCGCAGTGATCTTGATCTAGATCTTGTTCTAAAAGACCTAGTGTACCTGTCTCTAGGGCTACGTGAACGAGGTCTTGGACTTCTTGACCTAGCACGCAAACCCCTATCTAATGGTGACCGTAACCGACGAGGGCTGCGGGACCAGGTTCTTCGCCGTGCCCAGCGCCGTTCCGGTGAGTATCTTGGTCTCTCATCATATCGTCTTCGGCGTTCATCACTGATAAATACACACATTTTATATAAATAGTTAAGAGCACAGCATTTCAGATATTGTACTTTAAAATTATGTACACAAATAATAAAACTTGATTAGCCTTGACCAATGCAATTCAGACACAGTGTGTTCAATTGTAAGCATCAAAACATAAAAATTTTCCTAAGTTATACTCTTCATGTTCCCTTTGTGTTTTTCTGTAGGAACATTCTTTCTTCTTGAGTGGCTTGTATGTTTTTATTGTCAAAACTATAAATAGTATATATACTTATAAATTTTAACGTAATTATATAAGCCTGTAAAAAATGTTCTAATTCACTTAGATGTATATTTAAAAATGCATCATAGCATAAAGCCTACAAGCACCTGCCAGAGTTAAACAAATAAAACTATGAATCAAAGTTTACTCACAATTCTCTACGACGAGGACTGATACTCCGACTGCGTGACCTCCTCCTAACGCGGAAATCTCTGTCCCTGTCTTTATGATCTCTATCCCTCAAATCTCTGGGTTCCCTGACCTCTCTTGTATCCCCTCTTGAGTCGGGGTATTTACTGTCCACCCTGTCCACACGTTCTCTTATGATGTCCCTTGCATCTCGGATCCCATCTCTGTTCTTCTCATCCCTCCACGAGTCACGGCGATCTCTCGAGCCATCCCTGTCCTTCTCTTTGTCTCTGGCATCCCGGGACAAGGCTCTAGGTTCTCTGGTATCTCTGATGTCCTTGGCATCCCCTGATCCTGTTTCCTTAGTTGATAGAGAAGGATTCATCACAGCATTAGCACTTGACAAACTTTCCTTATTCTCTTTGTCATCAGTTGTGGATGAAATCTGGTCATGGTTATAATTTTAATTCAGTTACAAAACAGAAAGCATTAACATTATAGATCTAGATTTAGTAGTAGTTTCCTTATTACCTAAAATAGATTTAGAGAACAGATCAAGAAACCTATAGTGAAACAGATCTTATCATAGAATTTAATAAGATCTAGTTAGATAACATTAAGAAAGAAAAGTAATCGTGTCCCACACAATACAAGTGTACAATAGTGATGAAATCATGCATAAACCCATTAAAGGTCGATAAAATAGGTAAATAACAAATGAATACAATGAGAGTTTCATTTACTTTCTCATCACTAATTTGAACTAGTAACATTAGTACTTGCTTGCAGTACAAACATAAAATAATAATATCTAAAATCAACTATAAATATGCTTAAATTTTTTCCAAACAATTTAAAACTATTTCACAAAAATGTACATTTCTTTTAAAAGTTTCATCCTTTTTTTATTTTGACAAAAACTTTTTATTCATACTTCTGAGAATTTCCTCTTTGTCGTTTCATCTCTTTCCTTCACTGGCTGTACAACAGATGCCTTAATCTCAGGTTTGTTAGTGCTGGAAGCAATAACTGCAGGCTTTAATTCTGACGCAGGAGGAATGTAGACTTTAGACTTGAGCACTTCAAATAACTCATCAACAAAAGGTTTGGTGTCTACAAATAATAGAGAAACAAATTTTGGGTTTATGTAGAAAATAAAATTCTAATTTGTAAGCTAATGTTAACATCAAACTTCTTAACATGGACAAATTTTAAACCAAGCTTGCTCACATAGTTAAATATGGACATTTCAGGTACAACGTTCTAAAAAGTAGGTTATGTAAAGATAAAGCTAAAAGGAATGAATGCATGACCTGAAGTCTAAAATAGACTGAAATAACTATAAATCAGAACTGTGTTATCACAAATACTAGTGACAATGCACACACATTCTGAAAACAAGGTCATTTTATATATTAATGCATAAATTTCTATAATGTCGTATATACAACAGGGTTTTATTTAACAGCATCCCAGGACAAGGTAACATTTAATTATAACCATTTAAAAAAAATGATCTCACAAGCAATAAAAAATATTATTAATCTCAACAAAAAAAAAAATTCTAAAAAGAACACAAGTATTTCTTATATCAACAAAATTTAAAAGTAATTTGTGGACATATAAATTAAAAAACAAAACAAACATGCTCATTTGATCGTTCATGTCTTACTTTGCTGTAGAAAAACATCCAGTTGGTCAACGCATATATCACGCAATTCTTGCTCTGATTTATCTTTCTTGACCAGAGCACACACATACTTGGCTAAAGCACTAGGCTCAGCATCACAGCTAGATAACAGAGATTTTAAAAAGTGAACATTTTGGCACACATACAACACTGTTCTTAGTAACAGCCATAGAGGGCGTTTAGATACATAATCCTTTAATCTCTCAAGTATTTAAAAACAGTTGTAAGGTAATTGAATCTTAAATATTTTCTTTCTTAAGCTTGTTAGAAATGAATCAAACACATTACAAGCTTGTAAGAAAAATGTATATATCTGTAAGCCACACATTCTTTAGCATTATTTACAATACTGTGTCATTAACACAATATACAAATATTTCTAAACTTGTTCTTTAAGCTATTTAATTGAGATTGTGTCTCTTTGAATCTGACATATATACATGTTATACATGTTACCCAAAACCCAAACCTGGAAATAAATGAACTGTATTGATGGGTTTGTTTGATTCTTTTAAAGCATACAGAAAAAAGTAATAACTATAAACTCTTTGCTTAATCTCTAAAACCTTAAGTACACCTAATCCGAACTGATTCCAGAAATACTTTCCCTTAGGCTAAGACCACTAAACCTTAAACCACACTTTCCATTGATACACACACACACAAAAAAACCCAACTCATTTACTATGCAGGATACACAAGAACAGCATGTGAGAAAATATGGCAATCTAAAGTTTTAACTTAGGCAAAAGTAGATTCAGGCTCTCAGAGTCATAGTTATAAATAGTGATGGGAACTAAACTAACTTTTAAAAGTTAAACTAAAACTAGTTTTCAACTAAAATAAAGTAGTTAAACTATTAGTTTATCATGCATTTCAAAAAATAGTTAAACTTAACTAAAGAAAGTTAATTAAACTATAACAAACTTTTTTGGGGGGATGGGGGGGGTTGAACTAGACAGATATAGATGTAATCATCTGACTGTATGCATACGGTTCGATCTTATTCTTTTAACATTCTAGTAATATTTATCTATAACTAAATAAATATGTGTGCTTGTATTTTTGCCTTGAATTAAAACCTTTAGAAAATAATGGTACTCTTTTTAAAAAATTATATTAACTTATTATATAACGGAAAATCTTACTTATACTGGTAAATTTTAAAATCTCATTAAATAACATAGATTTAGAATTTCAAATTTAGATCTAGTATCCAAAGAAATAGAAACGAAATCGTTGGAGTTTTGAAAACATTTGACCTGTATAATTATTTTATAGTGTAAAATACATGCTTGACTAACCATGCTAATGTGCTATTTTCTTGTCTGACCACTCAAAATACAACTAACACTATTGCCTAACCGTTAAACGCACAAGCGAAAAAAAAAGGGTGATCTTGTCATTATGGACTGCACGCTCAGTACACTATATAGACCTACACGTTTACGTCTATCTGGCCAGGTTGTTAAAATCAGTCGGACACACTGTCTATTTACTTTCTAGGCAGGGAGGGTGTATAACTATTTTAGTGTAAAGAAGGGGCGGACTGGCAATATGGGCAAATGCCCGTTGGGCTGGTCTGGTCGCGACCAAAGAAAAAAAAAATGTCAATGCAGACAACTTAAAAAAAATGACAGCAGCAAGACTCAAAGGCCCGAACATGTTTTCTTGTTGTTTTTTTTTTAATTATTATTACAATTAATTTTGTTTGAAATTCAACAAGAATATTAAGAAAAATACACTATACACTGTACGTATTATCATTTGCAAAACGTTATACTGTACTTTCCGCATAGACTGCTTTGATGTCTTCAAGGCTGTGTTTGGCCTAATCATTTTGCTGGTCGGCGTGGACCTTTGATAATGCTCGAATTTTTTTTTGCTCCTTCCCTCCCCCGTTTTTTGATGGTTCCATTGTCAGTTAACGAAAAAGAGGGATGAGAGAGGTTAAATTAGAAAACATTAATATAACAGCAATAAAAATATTTAAAAAAATAGGCGCTACAACTAGCCTTTAACAATACTTAATAGAAATTAACTTGAACACATACACACAGTCGCGAAATTACAAACCGCCCAACTTATTCACAGCTCAATATGGGTATAAAGTTCTACTTTCTGCAATTTGAAAAGAAATAGTAAGTTTCTTTTTGTTTATTTTTAAAAACATAGATCTAAAAATACTATACTTCAGGCTTACAAAAAATATTATTTAATTAAAAAATTAATCTAGATCTAAAAATATTTTTAATTATAATTAATAGCAAACTTATGCTTAGTATGAGGTCATTAATGCTGAAAATTATTACAATAATTTATATAGCGCTGTCACATCCGATATTTAATGAAAGGAGATTTAATTTATATTTTAAATAATGGGTCATGGTATATTCATATATATACAAATCGCGTTTTTTGAGAATATACTAGGGCGAAGCAAGAGCTTTTCACATTAAGTAAGTACCTCTTTAACTGTTCTGCTTTCTCTTATCTTTTAATGGAGTCAGCCAGGAAACAAATGATTTAGCATATTTTAAGTCACAGATCAACCTACATGACTAGATTGACACATGAAATTCGTAGGACGTAACTATCTTATTTTTTTAAGAAACGACTGTAAATACCAAAAAGCTTCAAACTCATTAGTCTGCTATTGTATTGTTTATAGTTTCCAGACTACATACATGTATAAATAGAATACATTATGTAATCCTACAAATGCATCCATCCAGTTTTCGATGCGTTATCAAACTTTTTATATTTTGTAGAGAATTAGGCTTACACCTATAATATAACACATGGGCGTAGTCGGGAGGAGAGGGGTTCAAACCATCACTTGCCTCAGACCTCATTGTCTAAAAGGGAAACTTTACTTACTGCCCAAGTGCAGCCAACTTAAGCAAACTACAGTCACCAAATTTAATGAGCGTAGCCAAAAGGGGTTTTGTGATTGCCCTCCCCCCCTCCAATACAAAAACTAAAGTATTTTACCATTTTCTACCAGTCGCCAGACTCCAGTGAATAGAGATTTAGTTTTTGAATTTTTTAGCGGAAGAGTAGCAGGCTGCACTGTATATACCTCAGATATGCATTTTTTTAGAATAACGGAATTGATGCTTGGATCCGGGTCTTTGTCCCGGACCCCACTGGGTGAGCTCTTAGCGCTCCCCCAGACTCCCTTCCTGTCCCTTGGCGACGTGTACTGTCTTTCCACTAATTATAGGAAGAGAGTATTCTAAGGTAGAAAAAACGTTTCAAAGAATGAAAGAACAGAATGTAATGAAGATTAATTACATACACACACACACTAATATATATATATATATATATATATATATATAAATTGCGGAGTGGGGTAAAAAATCCCCCCCCCCCCCCCAACACCCACCCACCGAAAATATATGACATGCCATTTGTGGGCCGGTGCATATGGCAATGCCCGGGCCGATTTTGATACCCAGTCCGCCCCTGGTGTAAACATATATCTACGAACATGCTTGACTAGCCACTCCAGTGTGTTATTTTCTTGTCTGACCACTCCACATTAAGCAAACACTATTGCATAACTCTTTATGCAGGGTAGTCTTACAGTATTATCGACTACACATGTACAGTACACTAGGCCTACATGTGGTCATGTGTATGTCTAGCTGACCAGGTTGTTAAAATCAGTTGGACACAGTCTATTTACTTTATGAGAGGGTGTGGATTAAGATTTTTTTTCTAGAGTTGGTTACCCTAATGCTTTTAGAACTATATAGGCCTAGCTGTTGATTTAGACTTAATAGATCTCAATAATAAGTCTTAAGACTATAAAAGGGTGTACTTGATGTTCCTGCAGTTAAAAAAATATTGTTTGCTGCAAATGAATTGATTAAAACCACTAAATATTGACCTAACTCACTAATCAGATTCCCACTAGAAACAGAAATTAAACACCTCCACATGGCTCACAAAAATTGGAACAACCTCATTCATAATACTGCATAGAAGCTTTTGGCAAAAAAATGTTTAACATTTTATAATACTACTACTTTCAAGTGCAAATATTTACTCCCATAACTTCTACCAGGATCTTACTTTACCCTCTTCAAATGCAGACTGTCTAAATAGTTGTTAACTTCATCATTTTTTTTGCTAATCAAAGTTATTGATATTACATGACCACAAAACAGGGAGTGCGTTTCAACCCTGACCACATGTTGAAAAGTTTTACAAATTTTAATTAGACTTTTTAGTTAGTAACTAAAAAAAATTAATTAATCTACGATTTTAACAAAACTTTTTTTTTTCTAGTTAAACAATGGCTTTAACTAATTTTTTTTTAGTTAAACTAAAGTTTCTAACTTTTTAGTTAACTTTTGCCCATCACTAGTTATAAATTTAATAACATTTACTTGATTCACACTCTGCCCATTTGCATGTCATTATGATTACATGCAAAAGTATAACATCTGATATGTCTGTCTATATATTTTATATATATTTATATATTATATATATATATTTTGTTGAAGTATAAATAGCAAAAAGATGTGTTTAATTTGGCTTTGGAGCCCTTAAATGGATTCGAACCCAGGACCCCAGGTTCAGAAGCCAAGCACTTAACTTTAACAGCTCAGTCACTGTGCCTCCTCCACTCTACTCTAGTTCTAGATTTTAGAGTCTATAGATTATATATTCTATATCATTATCATTATTTAATTATTATAGATCTACTGCTAGTTGCCTAATTTGGGGTGCAGCTAGAATTCTATTTGTCTTAATTTAATAGAACCTAGATCTATTACTACTATTAGATAAGTATTCTTTTTCAAGTTATGGCCTTCAACCCGGGGGGGGGGGGGGCTTTGTGTGTGTGTGTGTGTGGGGGGGCCTTGACAGTTATAGTAACTTATTTACTTATAGACTCTCACTACTGACACTAGTGACTAGTATCACTCTGGATCTAGATACACTGAAGCACAGCTAGTCTAGATATATAATTTAGTTAGATACTTACATGGGTATATTACTACTTAGATTAGTATTCTTTTTCAAGTTTCAAGTTATGGCCTTCAACCCGGGCGGGGGAGGGGGGCTTTGTGCGGGGGGGGGGGCCTTGACAGTTTTAGACTCTCACTCTGGATCTAGATTATTCTGGATACACTGATACAGTACAGCTAGTCTAGATATATAATTTAGTTCGATACTTACATGGGTGATAATTTGTTTGTCAGCCAAGTTTTTAACGCCTCTACTTGTTCTATTATCATTATGTTTCAAGTAAAATTAATAAATTATAATATAACTCTAGTCTACAATTGTGTTAAAATTGACCGGAAATAGAACTGTGCTCCAAAAACTACTACTGGCATATACTGTGATACAGCTAGTGTAGGGTTTTTAAAAACTCGAATTTCATACAGTTCATAGATCTATATCTATTTTGATTGACTTTAGAATCTAGATTATATTGTTTTAAGAATTAACATGGCCCCAAAGAAGAAAGATAAATCTAAGCAGTCAGATTGGCTTCAGTGTTCACTTTGTGGGAAAGTCTTTGTGCCCAATGATGCAGAGCTTCATGCTTCATCCTGTGACACTGATCATGGCCACATCAACAGAAAAAATTTGTACGGAAAAGTCATAAATGTTGAAGGCATTCAACTAAAAGGTGTGCAATAAATTTGAATAATTAGAATAGAATTAGATCTATCTAGACTTCTATATAATGTTTTTATTTAAAAACAAAATTCACTCGTAGTCGTATACTAAAAAAATATAGGCTACTACACACATGACTGGATTTGTAGAGACATGGAATGGATAGAATAGATCTATAAAAATATAAATTATAAAACAAAATTCTCATGTTGAGAGTCATGTACACAGTATCTAAGTATACTAGATCTAGTCTATATATAGATCTAGACATCTAAAAGATTCTTTCTATAGTCAGTCACAGTATAGTCTATACTGTCACTACAGTTCTAGAATGTCTTTATAAAAACTGTCACTACAGATCTAGAATGTCTTTTATATCACTGGATTTGTAGAGACATCCAAATTAAAAGAAAAGCAAACTTATGAGTCAGAGATGAAATTTATGTGATTTAATTTCAATTTGATTAAGAATTGATATGTGACTTCAGCTCTTAACTGATTTATTTAATAAGGAATTATAGATCTAAAACTAAATGTTAAAATGTAATGAAAAATGATACTAATTTTATTTATCTAGAACTGTTAACATATTGTAATAACTTAAGTGAGGCAACTCAACGAGGCACATATATCTTTATTTACACAACATCACAAGTTCATAAAACATCATCTTTCTTAGGCACAGTCTTTTCACTTCGGTTCTCAACTTGGGCGGAAATCGTTCTCTCTTCCTAATTTTGACATCCTTTTCAGTCTAGTTTATCACAGTGCTCACCTTCTAGCTTAGATGTCGGTGCGCGTGGCGGAGTTATAACATTGCCCCCTTCTTAGAGCTTTTCGCCCCGAAAAGAAACAGTGCAGTGGAGCTTTGACAGTTCAGGTGGAGGTCGATCGGTGGGAACTACAGACGTTAAGGTGCCTGTTGCCCACAAAGCCATCTGCACAGTTTCTCGTGGTCGTCGCGTCCTCTTCTCCCAGTTGGCCAGTCTACGCTTGAGGCGATATCGTGGTCGCTGCTTCGACCTCATGACGATAGTCGCTGATGCCAGCCAGCTGACACATGGAGAGTTAGTGGAGGTCAGGGTTGCCAGCCACGTAACACAAATGGATGTTGTGGCGATCACCGTAGATTCCAGGTTTGTTGTTCTAAGACGCTGAGTCAGCGGACCTTTTCCATGGACATGTCTTGACACAGTTGTAGGCCCACAGCTAGCCATGGTTTCAAGCACATAGTCTTTCTCAGCTTCATCTGTAAGGTATGCCCATGAAGCATCCTTGTAATGTTCATCCACCACTACATCAGGTTTCGCTGGGATTAATTCACCGCCGTTCAAGTCACTCTCACTGATGTGGGCAGAAGTACACATTTCTGTCAAGTTCAGGTCTTGTAGCTGGGTTTCTTGGCATGGGCACTGTCCCCGCAGGACGCCGCATATACAGTTCATGTCAATCGCCTGGATGCAGTTGCTAAGTATGGAGTTCTCTCTTATGCCGCTGCCAAAGTCAAATTCGTTGTTTCTGCCTCGGCCATTGTTGGGGCCCGTATTCGCAATTTCACTCGACAACATCAAAGGCAAGGAATCAGAGACGTTCTTGAGGCTTTCATGGCTTGAGTTCTCATCAAAGGTACTGACGGATAAACAGAGGTCTTTAAGGTCCACAGCAGCAAGCTTGGACGCAGACCCAACGTTGTCTTGATCTGTCCGGCTCGTTGCAGGTATACCAGGAACAAAAGTTTCAGGCGCATAACAGACTTCTCTAGTTTCTTCATTTGTTTCTTTTCTTTCAATTTTGTATATCCCATTTAAATCGTCGCAGCAATCCTTGTCACGTTTCTTGCCCTGAAAGTCATCCCTGCCAGACTTGCCCACAACACAGTCACAGACAGCGCTCCAATCTCCAGCGCCTCCATCACCACTGTTTGTGCAGCCACAGTCCTGACCAGGTAACTGCTCCTTCCCTAATGAGTTTATTCCTCCTTTTGCTTGCGACACAATTTTATCACTTTGGTCTATTCGGCCTTCTACTTTCTACACTTTCATCTACTTTGTTCAACATTATGTTCCTGCTCATGTTTCCCATCATGTTCAGTTATTCATCAAATGCATCCACAAAGTCCTGGATCTTGCCAATGAACTCAACAATCCCAAGTTCAATTTCAAATGTGTAGGTCTCCGGATCTTCTTCTTCAGTGATTAGGGCTTGCCGCAGACGAGCCGTGAGCGTTTCCCTGCTACCGAGGGATTTTAAACCTCGGTCCCGAAGCTCTTGTCTTATCTCTTAAATTGAGAGCTGATATAATAGCTTCAAATATGTCATTGTAATCAAAGCCTACCTCCTCTCGTTGAGTTGCCTATAATCCCACTTCTGACACCAATTGTAATAACTTAAGTGAGGCAACTCAACGAGGCACATATATCTTTATTTACATGACATCACAAGTTCATAAAACATCATCTTTCTTAGGCACAGTCTTTTCACTTGGGCTCTCAACTTGGGCAGAAATCGTTCTCTCTTCCTAATGTTGACATCCTTTTCAGTCTAGTTTATCACAGTGCGCACCTTCTAGCTTAGATGTCGGTGCGCATGGCGGAGTTATAACATTATCATGATATTGTAGGCTCAAGGCACTATGTCTATAAGAAACTAATAGGCATAAAACATGGGAGTTTAAATGGCCAACTGTCTTTTAAAGTAACATTGTAATCTGTAATTTAAGATAACTAATGCAAATAAGTTTTGATTGGAAGAGGAAACTCCAGGAACATTTTATAGTGTATCCTGTAGACATGTAATATAGTAAGTTAAAAAATTGTCATTAATAAAAAAAAAAAAAAAAAGAGTAGTCAAACCACAATAAATTATCTTTTAACTTGAATAGTATTGATATAGCTTAAAAATACTCTGGAAACAAGTAAAAAAAAAATTTATTTTATAAATTAAATATGCGATACTATTATAAATACAGGCAATTTCAATATTCTAAGCTAGGTTCTTAATTATCTTTTTAAGACATTGCAAAGTAAGGGACAACAATACTTTATGTTAACATTTATTTTATCTGGGGTTCAGAGCTGCCATTTTGAATTTCAGGATTTTCAGGGTGTCCATGAATCCACCTCACTTTATTGGGTATAACTGTCGTTTGTTGGGGAAAGTAAGGGTGTTGGTCATTGTGCCGACCACATGACACCCTGCTTGTTAGCCATTGGCCAAGAAACATCTGGCCTATAGATCACAAGGTCAGAAAGGAGAACTTTACTTTTTAAAATTTTCTCTACTAGATGACGCTCCTCTTATGGAAACATTTTATTTTCTCTACTAGATGACACTCCTATTATGGAAACATTTTATTTTCTCTACTAGATGGCTCTCCTCTTATGAAAACATTTTATTTTCTCTACTAGATGGCTCTCCTCTTATGGAAACATTTTATTTTCTCTACTAGATGGCTCTCCTCTTATGGAAACATTTTATTTTCTCTACTAGATGGCTCTCCTCTTATGGAAACATTTTATTTTCTCTACTAGATGGCTCTCCTCTTATGAAAACATTTTATTTTCTTTACTAGATGGCTCTCCTCTTATGGAAACATTTTATTTTCTCTACTAGATGGCTCTCCTCTTATGAAAACATTTTATTTTCTCTACTAGATGGCTCTCCTCTTATGGAAACATTTTATTTTCTCTACTAGATGGGTCTCCTCTTTTGAAAACAGTAAGAGAATACAACAGTGTTGTTTGGCTGTCCATTCCTGCAATGCAGCTCTGTGGCTTGTCTATAGGCCAGCCTTGTGTCATCAATAAGACTGTTATAAAAAGAGCTTGGCCTAACCAGACCCCAAACCTAGCCAGTGTTGCTATGACAACAGAATGCATGAATGAGATGACTATCCAGAAAGGTGACACTGTGACCGTGGAGAAATTAGTTGCGAAAGGAGAAACGGCATCGATGCTCGAGTTAATTTTACAGTAAGTAGGTGGCCACAAAGATTTGATATTATGAAGATAATCCAACACTGTGACCATTCTTGGACCTGTAACTCAATTCACATAACTCTTTAAACAAAGACATATAGAAGCATTACATTTTATTTATGTTTAGTATGAAAATGTTTTAAAATATGCAAATAAATGACTGTTTCATTCATTATTTATCTATATCTGTAAAGTGTTGGTCAGTATTCAAAGTATTCAGTTCTGATACAGCACACTTTTTTTTTTGTTTGCTGACAGAAGCTATTAATCACAATTGCATCTTCATATAGATATAGTGTATCTTGTATCTGCTGCTTTGTTACCATTTAACTTTGTATAGGTCAAGATATTCTGGGCTTCAAACCAATTAGTTGTTTAAAAAATGTATTCTTATAAATTCAAGGTTCATTGTCTGTGAAGTAAAACCTTTAACCAAAAGTTTTGAGAATGATGTAAATTAAATGTAGATTATCATTGACCTGGTCATACAGTTTTACATACAGTTTCTTTATTTGCACATGTTTTAGACTGAAATTTATTTATGAATAATGAAGATGATAAACAAACAATTTATCACTTTGCTTGGAATAGTTCATATGTTTCTTTATGAGAGATATATTGCATCTAAGTATATTGGTTCATTTGTTACAAATATCTATTGTTTCAGAGAACAGAATCCGCTTTTTGAAACTAGTGAATTCTGTGCGTTTGTGTCTTCTTATTTAGGTGAGTTTTTTTTTTTCTTTGTTTTGTTTTTTGAGCAATTGAAATAAATTTCTTCTTTTCTTTTCTTTTTAATATATACATTCATAACAATTTATTTTGACAGCTATGCATTATTTCTTATAAATCATCCTTTTCACTTTCATGAAAAGATGACACTATTTTGAAACTTGGATACCTCTGTCTAGCATTCACAGGATTCTCTATTAACAAATAAAAATTTTGTTATTTAATTTTAGATTTGTGCAATGTCGCAAGGAGATGTTGCATAAATGTGCTGAAATAAATATTTATGTTGAAGAAGACAGCTAATGATGTAATTAAAACTTTCACCTTTTAAAACTTTTCAAATGAGAATTATGCAATATGAAATGTTTATTAAACACCTATTGATAGACTTACACAAACATTTTACTTTGTTACAGATGGTAAATATGTTACTCAAGGAACTCCATTGACCATTCATTACTTTGGACTGCTGTGTCATTGTCTTGTCTCTGGTGTTCACGCAAGAGCAGAAAATGTTCAGCAAGTTCCTGCACTTGATGTCTTCAACTGTTGCACACCATCTAAGGAAAAGCATCAGAGCAGCCTCAACAAATTTTCTCATGATGAATCATTATTAGGAGAGGACTTATTAATAAAAGAAGCTGATACCTCATGTCTTTCATCTACAGACATTAACTTGTCCATGGCTTCCTTAAACATTTCCAACACATCCTTAGAAGAAAGTTTTTTGTCTCAAAAGTCACCATCAACGCCAAGATTCCCCAACATCACATCTCTAGGTCAGGTCTTTCTTGAAGACGATCAAGACAAAGTCTCATCTGGTTTAAGCTTTTTCCTCGTGTCCTCCAAGTTCACCAAATGTAGCGTCAAGCCCAAAAATGGGATGGAAGCAATGAAATCAGACTTTAAGTTCACCTTGTCAGATGTGGGAGGTTTGGCGCAACAAATATCAGAATTAAAGACAAGAATCACAAGAGGTATAGTTTTATTTTAAACAATTTTGCTGATTTTATCTGTACTAAAAATATAAGACACATTTAGCCTCTTTTTTTTTCTTTATAAATACTGGTATGTGACTTTTATATTTTATTTATTATTTTGGTATTGTAAAATAGTTTTCATAAATTGGTCATCTTTTATCTTTATTTTGCGGAAAATTTTTGGCATTTTGTTTGCTTTTTTTTTTTTTTTTTAAACCATATCATTCATTTAAGAATTTTTTTTTTCTTTTATGTTTAACTCCCAAAGTCCCATGATTTCTTCTTCTTTATTCTCATTTTTATCTTGTAGGTTCAGAGGAGTAGTCTACGAAGAGTTAGTCAGTGGTTTCCAGATCTGACAGCTCTCCAAATATAGTTTTTTTTTCTATGCGAAGGGGAGGGGTGTAGTGTCTTAATCAGGACACTCAAAAGAGTATTCAGCTTTGAAGGACATGATCAGCATTTTCTGGTGATGCTCCACAAGAGCAATGTCCCTATTTTCAGCTTCCGGAACATGTGTTATCTCATTCTGTTGTCCCATAATTAATTCTTAGTTTATAGATTATAAATATGCAGTCATGTATTAATTTCTAATATGCAATGATATATAAAAAGAATAGATATGTTTTGACTTATGTTTATATGTATATGTAACAGCTCAAGGTGCAGACAGTGGCAGTTGTTGCATACTTGTACATGGACCACCTGGGACTGGCAAATCTTTATTAGTCAAGGCAATGACCACTGACCTAGGACTACCAACTTATTATCTGGCAGGTGCAGATATCTGGAGCAAGTGAGTGAAGAGTTAATTTAATAGGAAAATAGTAATGAATATGAAACACAGGTTTATCCAATACTCAATATTTAGTCCTTGATTAACCTACATATGCACATAATCATGCACTTGATTTTTGATTTATTCAATTAATAAAAACTCGAAGAGGAATAAGTGTAATAATCAAATGGTGCCCGATGCAAAACTTGTGATCTGTGAGGGCAGATAATTAACTAGAGTGTTGCCAGCACCACCGTCTTTACCTTCCCAACTAATATGTCAGGTCATTGGTTAATATGCATGACTAAATGCATGACGCGTAGGACGTAATCATCTTCTTTTTTGAAGTAACATCTGTATTATATAAGATAAGATAAGATACTCATTAGGGAGTTTGGGTTGGACTGGGGACACCCTAAAAATGCAAAAGTTCTAAATCCCAGTCATCCCAGGAGTTCAAACTTGTAGATCCCCTCGGTTCAGAAGCCAAGCACTTTACCACTCAGCCCCCATGTCCCCTCAAAGTTAAAGTGTAATCATAATAGAAAGATTTGAATGTACTTTGGTACATAGAGTGTAAATGTTAAGTGTCATTTCGCAATTGACTTTGTTTCTTTTAAATTTGGTCTTGTGGTCAATGGTGCTGTAGTATATATGTTTAATACAATGTCACTAACTTTTGTTTTTGTTGTTGTTTTTTTTTGGTTTACAGATTATTTGGAGAAGCAGAATCTAACCTGAGAAAAACATTTTTGATGGCTCAAGAAAGGTAAACATGTAAATTACTTTGACCACTCTTATTATTTCATACTTGCACGTTGTCATGACATTGTATAGAATAGAGCTTGGTGAAAGATTCATCATAGGAAAACCTTTAGCTGTTCATTGTCAATATTTTCTATTCATATTTTGTTCAATTTGTTTCTTTTGAAGCATATACTTTTCTAGTGAATGACGGTTGTTTTATTTGTAATGCATGTAGAGCCCCGAGCATAATTGTCATTGACAACTTTGATGTGGTGTGTCCAAAGCGTTCATTAAACACGGCTGGTCAGCAGGAACACAGAATTGTGGGAACACTTCTTTCTTTGATTGACAACTTGGTGGCGATGGTAAGCAAGACTATTTTTATAATTTTTGACAATGTTGAGATAGCAGAGTATTTGAAAATACATCCTTTAAATTAGCCTTTGAAAAATAAATCTCTTGACATTTTTGTTTAATTTTGTTGTTTTTAGAAAATTGTATTACATGACTTGTGTCTTGAATTTTGTTTACAATAATGTAATCTTCAAGTATGAAGAAGGAGGTGCAGTATTTCAAATCGATCTGCAATCCTAGCTGTGATTTACAAAGTTTGCCAGATCCAGTGCAGATAAACCACTGTCTGTCTGTGGTGGATTTAAGCTCTCATTTCACCTGTTCCTGTCTCGGCAATAACTTTGCTTTTTATGTATCCCATCATCCTGTATCCCTTGTAAGAGATCTTTTTTTGTGTCACTCGCTGCAAGATGTTCTACCCCAGTTAAACCAAGCTGGCGCTTGAGCAAGTCTGTAAAAAGTGTTCTAGGGGGATACTAATGTTATGACATCCACCTTTAAGCTGGCTAACAAAAACTGCCTTGGTCATCCCCCATATGGTATAAGTACTCTGCTTAGCCTAGTTCCTCTATACTAGCTACATCAGTATTCAGCAAAGCAATGCTATGCTATTGTGTATAATCTATTAATAAATAACTTAAAACTAGCTAACTTATTGTGTGAAAATTGTTAATTTTTATTTTTTTATTTTACAAGCTGTGAATAATATCACTTGGTTGTTGAGATCATTTATCAAATTAACTTTAATGTAAACTGATGGTCTTCAGGGGCATCCAGCTAACTCTAATGGGTACCTGACTTAAGTTGGGGAAAGTAAAAGCAGCTGGATGTTGTGCTGGCCACATGACACCTCGCTTGTTGGCTTACTTTTGGCCAAATAAACAGATGACCTTTACATTATCTGCCCCATAGATCACAAGGACTGGTAGGGGGCCCATTTTACATTGATGATTTATTTAGTTAAACCAAAACAATCACATCAGTTCTTGGTTTCATTTATTTGAATATATGAAATTACAGTATATTTTGGCCATTACACAATTACAGCAGTTGATTCATTCAGAAGATTTTTTTTGCTTTTAGAAAAATTCCGCTCCTGTTGTGGTGATTGGCATCACCAATAAAAAAGATGACCTTGATCCTGCTTTGAGGCGAGCTGGAAGGTTTGGTTGCGAGATTGAAGTAGGGGTTCCAACAGCTGATCAGAGACTGGAGGTTAGTAACACTAAAAATTATTTTTTGTTGATTTTTAATTGCTATTTTTTTAAGAAATGTTGATAACAATACTGGCTGCATGAATAAATAACACAGACAAGATGAGATTATTTTTTTTTAAATCTTAAGTTCAAAGTAGATGGCATGGGTATACTGCTATTCTGCAGGAACCAGTTTGTTGACTAGTTTTAGAGCCAAATGTTTATGTTGGTTACTTAGATTCTCCAAGTGATGTTGACAAATATTTCGACCAATCTAACCAATGAACAACTGGAAACGGTGGCAAGAAATTCTCATGGCTATGTTGGAGCTGATTTGGCAGCTCTTGTCAATGAAGGTTGGAGGATCTTGCTTTAGTTTCAACATATTTTTGAAATAGTGGAGTCTGGTCTTATTTCTATTCTTATACTTCTGTTACATTTTTTTTTAGCAATACTGCTTGCTACACACAAACATGATCCAGACTCACCTTTATTTGAAGTTACATTCAATGATCTGGTCCAAGCCGGCTCCCACATAAAACCTAGCGCTTTGAGAGAAATACAGCTTGAAGTATCTCAGGTTAGTTATGCCAAACATTTTATCCTTTAACCACCATCCTAAGTCTGGGGGATTAATTCTACAACTTGGCTTTTATATAATGTATTGTTTGTGTCAGGTCAGGTGGTCAGACATTGGCGGAATGTCAGAAGTGAAGATGAGATTACAGGAAGCAGTGGTTCTGCCTTTGACCAATCCAGAAGTGTTTCGCAGGTTGGGTATCGCACCACCAAAGGGTCTACTAATGTATGGACCACCTGGCTGTTCTAAGACTATGGTGGCCAAGGCTTTAGCTACAGAATGCAAGTTTAACTTTCTAGCAGTGAAGGTCAGAAGTGTGTCTCTTTTGCATTAATGAAAAGATCAAGTGACCAAATGATAGAACATTTCAAAGGAAGATTAAATCATAAAACGACATGAATTGTAATTTATCCATTACAGGGTCCTGAGCTGTTCAACCAGTATGTGGGTGAATCAGAAAAGGCTGTTCGTGAAATTTTCAGAAAAGCAAGATCCGCCTCTCCAGCTATAATATTTTTTGATGAGATTGATGCCATTGCATCTAAAAGAGGAAGGTTTGTTGAGTTGATGTCCACTTGGATAAGACACACAATATTTCCCTAGCTGATTGGTATCGATATTTTATTTTTCTTATCAGTTCTAGTGGCAGTGGTGTTGATGATCGTGTGCTGACGCAACTATTGACTGAGATGGATGGACTGGAGTTTCTGAAAGATGTCTTCATCATGGCTGCTACCAACAGGCCTGACAAAATTGACCATGTGAGAATCATTGATTTCTCATCTATCATTATGATGTTCCTTTATGGATGGGAGAATGTGTTAATAGTGTAAAGTCATTTTGAGCAGATATATTTATAAAATTCTATAACCATATAAAATCATTTATGAAGGTTACCTGAAAACTAAACAACAATAGTTTTTTGTTTTTGTTTTTTTTCAGACAAGAACAAAACAACAGCTATTAGCTGAATTTCATTTAATGGACCATCTTTTTATACTTTTGCCTTAATTATTTATCGGTACTTAAAGTTTTGTCTTTTCATGACAGGCTTTATTGAGGCCAGGAAGATTTGACAGTTTGGTTTATGTCCCCTTACCGGACGATGCAACCAGAAAAGAAATTTTAGAAAAGAAATTAAGCAGAATGTGTATATCTGAGGACGTCCAGAAAGATTTGTTGGTGGAACTAACAATAGATTACTCTGGTGCTGAAGTAAGTTGCTTGAAAAATGCATGCCTCCTTTATAGTGTTGATTAAAGTTTGTGGTTAGCACAGCTATACAGTTTCTCTGAAAAAATGAAAATAACTTGTGTACATGATAAACTGAAAAGAAGTGGATACAAAACAGTTTGCTAGTCAGAACAGAAAGCATGTCAGAGTGTGCAAGCCAGTAGAGGAGTGCTGGCCAAGTTATTAGGACACATTGTGCAAGCCAGGAGAGGAGTGCTGGCCAAGTTATTAGGACACATTGTGCAAGCCAGGAGAGGAGTGCTGGCCAAGTTATTAGGACACATTGTGCAAGCCAGGAGAGGAGTGCTGGCCAAGATATTAGGACACATTGTATATAATATGTAAGAAAATAAAAATGTTTATTTCTAGACTGATTCATTTTGAAGACCTTGGAGAAACACTGATATTAAAAAAGAATGTAATTTAGGAATATTTAGAGAAAGATAAAGAGAAGGTTAAGAAGCTGGAAGAAAATACTAACAATGATGTAACCAATCCAGAAAAGTCTTTAGTAGTACACATTGTTCACAGTATACTGTGATGGAGAGTTATTCAACAATATTTATATCTCATGTCTGTCAAGTTATTATTCAATAGCTACAAGTGATTTATATTTCTTTTGTTTATTCATGGCTGGGTGACTCGTTTTATTGAACTGAGTTTGAAAGCATTTAACTCAAGGAAAATATATTCAGTGCTGTGTTTCTGTGTAAGTGCAGTCATAGAAGCACCAAGTACCTCTGAACTTGCATATGTCATGTAATTTGAGGAGACAATACTGCTCTTCAAAACAAGTTCTAACACAAGGTGACTGAAGTCAAGTGATGTTCTTATTTTTCAACTAGCTAGTCTTTTGCTGCTGAGTTGTAAGCTCTCTGACATTATGTCCTAAGAAAAATTAGTGCGCTGTTGTTTTTTCATCTGCTCTGCACTGCCATACAGTGTTGGCTGAGTTGTTGTGGTAATAAGGTCTGTCTAAGGTCTTCAGAGAAGATAAGACTGACAGCTTCTTAAGAGTTGTTGCAGTGTCTACATATAGGATGGGTGTGTGAGGGGTTTATTGTTTAGGTGAAAATTGAAAGGTGTGAAGTCAAGTTGTATTAAGTCTGTTGTCTGGAGAATGTAAAACTCAAATGCTAATAATACATAAACTTTGGACTTTGTTGATTAGTTGTATCTCAGAATATATGTATCATAAAGATGATGTTCGATCCTCACTAGAGCAGCAAATACAGATGTTAAATAGACTCGGTGTTGTAATGTAAATGTGTCAATGTTCTGATTAGTTTGACATGACTTCTTTATGCTGTGGTATTGCAGATCATTCAAGTCTGTCAAGAGGCTGCTCTGTGTGCCCTGAGGGAAGATTTACAAACCAAATGTGTTCAACAAAAACATTTTGAACAAGCTTTGAAGAAAGTCCAACCCCAGATTGATCCAGAATTGTTACAAATTTATCAAAAATTTTCTAACTCAAGATTAAAGTAATCTATTTTTAAAAAATATATTGTTTTTCGTAATAATTTAAGTATAAAAACAACAAAATAATAAATGTTGATTAATGTTTTTATTGACCTGCTCTATGTGACAGAGTTCTTACCCAAAAAAAAATATTCATTAGAGCAACTTAAGCTTTTTCATTCCACAATTACACAAAAGCAACAGATGAATTGCAGACTTTGATGAGCAATGGTCGGAGTTGACAGTCTACAAATCTGTTTAGTTTACTGTTGCACACATATAACGGCTGTACAGTTTGGGAGTTTTAATTCTCCTTCATACAAAATATCAATAACAAATGTCATGCAGGCAATAAGTGCAATACGTGTTTTTCATTATGATTTTAAACAAATGAAAAAAATACAGATATTGTTTGAATGTTTTCAAAATACGGTGAGCAGTGCAAAGACGCCATAAACCAGAGCACAAGGGTAGGCCACCAGGAGCTGTTGGCTGTCCATTTGTAAGGCGGAGACAAACAGCTTTGATGCAGAAGTGCTGCACCACAGTACAGTCACTGATACCAGAACCAAGCCAAATATTCCCCTGTAGAAATATACCAAGAAGCATTTAGTGATTAGTCCTGATCTATTAAAATAAAATGACAAACTTTTAAAACATACTATTCTTGAACTTAAATTGGTAATATTTCTGAGCAATGATCATCTGCTGGGGATAGGGAAGGTACAAGTCACAAGATAATGGCCCAACCAGTAAAACATTTTCATTAGTTAAGTTTTTATAGAAATGTTTAAACCTGTTCAAAATAAATAAAAATTGTTGTAAAACAAAATGCTCCTACTTTGCAACTTTATAAACCTAGATTCTTAGACGCAAGACACACCGCCCCACACACAAAAAACAAGTGTCAAAGTTGAAAGACAAAATCAATCAATCTGTTCAACTATTGGTCAATATACAAAATCCGAATACTTAATGTAGGCTCTATCAAGAACTTTTTTTTTTATTAATTTCTCAAATGTATATTCTACACAATTTTTTACAGTATCATGATGAGAACACTCAATACCCAGTTTGTAAGTATAGTTTCATTTGTTAGAAACTATGTAGATTATTATCGCCAAATTTAAATCTCTATAAAACAAATCTTACTTGAGAGACAAAACAATTGATGAAAAGGAAAGGAAGACCATTGGCAGAAGACAGTATCCCAGAACACTTATTATGGTTCCTACTGACACACCACCAAGACTCATCAAGCTGAGCAGACAATACATGGCCAGGCAACCAACAAGTCCAATGCCATAAATGTAGCCAAAGTGAATCTTGCCAGTCTGGATGATAAAATATAAAGTCACATTAAATTAAATAAAAAATATTGTCTCTGACATTTGGGTAAAATTGAGACATTATTGAATTATAACAAAGGATATATATATATCTCGTTATATATTGTATCTCGTTGCTTTAGGTATAACAATTTACAATGATTAAAATTACAACTTAATCTTTTTTTTTTCATGATACTGACCAACAGCAGGGATCCACCAAAAGCCATACAAAATACTAATGGGCCAGCCAGGTCAGTGTCCTGCATAATACTCTGGTCCGCGGACTTCATTGGATTGAGGACAGCCAGTGTCTGGAAGAAAGATTACAATAAATTCATCAGTTCATAGAATCAAAGTTCAATGACTCACAATTACTTTTGCCAAAGTAGTAGCTATCAGTTGATAAACACGCTGCCATCACTGTGATGGAGGTCCAGTATTGATAAGAAGAAATAAGCATAAAAATACAAGATTTGTCAAATTCAGACAAATACGGTAATATCAATAGTGCAGAAAGAAGATGCAAATGGTTTTTAGTAAAAGTATTAGTAAGTTAGAGGCTGAGTAAATGCATTTAAAAAAAATGGCATAGAATTTGCTAGAGAGACAAATGTAAATTATCTACAATCAATATGTACAGGGGAGTAAGATATTTGTTTTATCAGCCACATAGATTAGCAATGTCTGCTCAAAATAGCAATTTGTTCTTTTAATACAGTGTTTCCCAAACTGTGTTCGGCGGAACGCAAAGGTTTCACTAACTACTGAAATAATTAATAGGCCACCTAAAAAAAAATAAAAAATAAGCAAGTATTCCAGTAAAATGTTTCGTTAAGGACAAAGTTTGGGAATCCATTACTCCACAGCGTAGATTCTGTTTCAGCGCATGAAAGGAAAAGAGACAACATTTCCTAGGGATAAACTATTCTTCCTCTGGTACTGTTTTAATACAAACGCTCATATTCACCCACACCGTACAGCTGATTAATCTAACAGTTCATGGTAGATAACCCACTAAATGAGGTTTTGATTTTTGGGCTCAATTTATGGCATGTCGTCACTAATAGAGGTACCAGAAGCAAGATACCCGAGAAAAAAAGCAAGGGAAATAAGAAGAAACAAGTAGGTCACACTGACTTTCTGTTTATTGTTCTTATCAAAGTCATACAAAAGACACCAAGGTTACAAAGACAGCTTAAGTGGAAACAATATTTTCAGAAAGACATTCTATCAAAGGCAAATGACAGAGAAGAATGGAGAAAGAAGGTTGACAGATCTTGTGTGGTGCCCCGACGGTCCAGCAGACCAAGGGATAGGAGAAACTGAAGCTGAAGTTAGATGTGAACCTGGCTTAACTGATTCTTAAAATGATTTTATTGATCTAATTGTATTGTAAAGGGTCAATTCAAATCATCAAGGAAAAAAAAACATCTCCGCAAAAAAAAATAATAATAAAAAATTCCTTTTTTCCCTTTTAGTTAAGTGTTCCATGAGTATAACACACTGCAGTTCACGTGATAATATGAAAAACTACTTATCAATGGTTGTTTTAAATTATCTCCTACTTATATGCATACTAAATAGATTTAGAATAGAAAAGGAAATATTTTGTGTAAACATAGTCCCAGTAGTTAGTATGAAATAACTTACTTGACATAGCTAAAAATCTAAAACCGTTTGCATAAATGTGTTAAAATATGGTAAATAGTCATCTCCCTTACTAAATAGCCTCCCGTGTTTTTTGTGAAAATTGTGTATTTTTATAAAAAAAAACAAAAAAACTGCTTACTTAGTTGATCTTAAAAATTAAAATTTTTGCTTTCAGAATAGAAAAAAGTTACCGTTGCACCAGAACATTGATAAGTGTAAAATATAATGATGTCGAATTTTCATTTTTTTTTCTAGTTTACGAGATCTAAACGGGACGGACGGACAGACAAACCACACAAAACTAATAGCTTCTATTCCCCTTTCGGGGGCCGCTAAAAATGAGCAATTTGTATTATGCAGTCAGTCATCTGTTAGTCTGTGTCGCTTAAATCTCACAAATCTCAAAACGTAAAACAACTCCAATATAAAAAGTTGTATTGAGTAGTAAGTACATACAAAGACTAGTAAACAAAGGAAGGTAATTAAACACAAGAAAAGTATCTTTTTTTTGGGGGGGGGGGGGGGCGGTAATATTTATTCAGAAATGTTTTATTTATCAAGAGAATAACAAAGATGAAACAGAGACATGTGTGTTGAATCAGATTTTTACGGTCCTCCGAGACAGTGCACTTTTGTTACTTGACAAACACTGCAAAATTTATGCACAAACAGGTACACATGTTTTTAAACAAAATGTAATAGGCAGAGTGTCATTTAATAAAAGTAAATGTTACTTTCAAAGGGGCAATTGTCTGTTATCATTTTAAATAAAAATGCTGCTCATACTGGTCGGTTGCCTGATTGCGGCAGTAAAGGTTGACATTTTATTATTTTACCAGGAAGGGAGGAAACCTTCGCCTCTAGCAATGCAGTCTGTTCGCATTCTTAGAGTTGTTCTTTTCAACTCATTCATGTTTTCCCTTCGTATTTTACGCTGCGATGAGCTTCATCAAATTTTAAAAAGCCAGCAGACGACTTTCATTATCTTCCTTTGTCTAGAACTAAAATGTACACAGATGTGCGTTCAAAGTGAAAGTCGCGCTCACTTGTTAATTATAGATCATGTACACAGCATTGCCCATCTACACAATATGTATCGACACATCTTCTTCTTCTTATATAATACAGACGTTACTTCAAAACAGAAGATGATTACGTCCTACGCGTCATGCATTTAGTCATACATGTTAACCAATTACTTAAATTCTGCCAAGTCACTGGTTTTACTGGCTATCTCAGGCAATCCATTCCATGCTATAATGGCAGTAGGGAAGAAGGAGCATTTGTACAAATTGGTCCTAGCATATGGAACGAGGAATCGGCCTTTATCTTTGTGTCTTTCTGGGTATTTTATTAGACCGTAGTGAGAAGTGCAGACAGACAATTAATTAACATTAAAAAATCTAATTAACAAAAATTAAGGACTCGATAGTTTATCAAGAGACAAGTAATTGAATTCTCTGAGAAGGGGCATACCCAGTTCTTAATGTAATAAACTTTGAGCCTATGTATTTAGCAGCCCCTTCCCAAGCGCCCCCTTTTTCATTGTTCTATCAGGCATAAATGAGACGTCACCCAGTGTGTTTACACTTGTGTCTACAACCTTGTTCTAATGAAATGAGGTTGTCTCACGGTAAACACTTAAAAACAAAAAAAAAGAAAGACCCAGTCAGTCTACAGGGAAATATCCCGTAATTGAACGGTCAGCTCCCCAACCCCCCCCCTCAACGCTCTTCAAACTCAAATGAACTAGACGGCAAAAAATCAGTTTCAGTTTATGGCGGCAAGGCGACATCTAGGCTGGTAGATTGAGATGGGCTTGTGGCCGAGCATGAGCTGACCAACAGATCATTCGCGCCGCTGTCCGTGTCTCTAAGTGACGCGTGTTTTGGAGCGTCATTGGAATCGATTCCATGCTCACGCTGCTTGAAACCTTTACAAAAAAAGTTTTAATTTCCGATCATGATACAATCGTTACAAATTTTTTTTTTAATTTTGACTTACGTATTTCTATATATACATGCTAGCAAGGGGAGAGAAACCATATCGCACAACATTTGTTGAATGATGACACTAAGCCTTTCGCTGAGTTAAGCTCAACAGGCAAGAATATAGGACGGCTGTAGTGAAATAGCCAGGTATTTGAACATTTTTGGTGAGAATAGCCGAATATATGAGCCTGTTGATTTGAGAAAAGCCGAATATATGGCCCTGTTGTGGTGAGTATAGCCGAATGTATGGCCCTGTTGTGGTGAGAATAGCCGAATATATGGTCCTGTTGTGGTGAGAATAGCCGAATATATGGGTCTGTTGTGATGAGAATAGCCGAATATATGGGTCTGTTGTGGAGAAAATAGCTGAATATATGAGCCTATTGAGGTGAGAATAGCCGAATATATAACCCTGTTGTGGTGAGAATAGCCGAATATATGGCCCTGTTGTGGTGAGAATAGCCGAAAATATGGCCTTGTTGTGGTGAGAATAGCCGAATATATAACCCTATTGTGGTGAGAATAGCCGAATATATGGCCCTGTTGTGGAGAAAATAGCCGAATATATGAGTCTGTCAGTGATTCAGTATAGAAGAGCAATATCTTCAACAAGTAATCTCGCCGTTTTTTTTAAAATCAAAACTACAATGCGAAGACACTTGTAACTCATTCCACTTCTAAATTTTAATCATTTTTATTTGTAAGACATTTGTTACGACATTCTTAGCGTCATCTTGCTGCTGTTTAGTATTGGGGATGATATTTGGCCGTTAAGCATTGTATAATTACTTATATACAGATACAAAATAGAGCAGTGAGATTCATAACAAACGAATATTCACATTTGACTAGATTAACACCTTTAGTAAAATTACTAAATTTCAAAAGCCTTCGGGATAGAAGACTTAAAAGTAAAGTAGCAATTATACATTAAACACTGAACCATAATCTTCAAATATAAAAACAAAATCGAATAAAATACTCAGAAAGACACAAAGATAAAGGCACCGTCCTCGTCCCATATGCTAGGAGCATGGAATGGGTTGCCTGAGCCGTCCAGGAAAACCAAAGACTTGGCAGAATTTAAGTCATTGGTTAATATGCATGACCAAATGCATGACGCGTAGGACGTAATCATCTACTTTTTTGAAGTAACGTCTGTATTATATAAGATATATATATTAATTGTGAAAGTCATTCTCATAAATGGAAGGTATATAATGCAATAGAAATGAGAGTACAAATCCACTTTGGCATCTAAGCCTAAGCTTTACCCTTTAAAAGAATGAGATCGCGTGATAGATCACGTGAGAGTCTGTTTCTATAGAGATCAAGTTAATCAACGACGCCAAGCTCTTCTCATAAATACACGATGACGTCACGAAAAGGGAAATAATCAAGAGGTCGAGATTTTCAGCGAAAATTCTGGGCATCACGACACATCCCCGTGCTCTTGAGGTGTTTCATTAGCGACCTCATCGAACTTCACTATCTTCATATACATATCATTGTCTGGCATCGCAGACGACATCTGGAAGAGGTCGACAGAGAGGCGGCCTGCATGGCCTGTTTTCAACAAACAGGGTGGTGAAAACGGGGGCTAACTTGTCACGTAATTGCATCTTGAATGTGCAACTCCCAGCAGCAGATTACAACTAGATCTAGTTCCACTCAGTTTTTAACAGCTGAGTCGCCATGTTTAGTAAGGGGGGGGGGGTGCAATGTTAGGGTTAGCGCAAAGATGGGATCCTAAAGTTGGCAGGTCGAAGTCGAGTAGATCTCTAGCAACAAAAAAAAAAAAAACCCAGCGCAAGCCCTGATCTAGAATAAACCTTGACCTTGACTTGTGAGTCAAACACCTAAGAGAGCATAGTATGAGGATAGAGAAGTAGATTTCTGTGCAACACAAAACTAAATCACAGTGACACAACTTCAATAACTCCCTTCCAAATGCACACACACACACACATACATTATTTACATCAAATAACTCGCGAGATTCAAACCAGTCAGCTTAGGTTAGGCAGCTAAGCGCTATTTCACAAAGCCAGCGATCTCAAGGAATTCATTTAGTCTTTTAAAAAAAAGTTTTTGCTAATTTAAAATGTGTTAATTTCAAAGCGTGTTTAGAATGTCGCCAATTTAGAGAATTTCGTGCCGAAGTATCGTTAGTTCTTTCTTTAGGTATATTTATTTAACATAACAAGAGTTCGATAATTCAATTGCCTTAATGAGTTATTTAAAGATATCACTCTATATGAAGGTCTGCTTTAGTGGATTGAAAAACAACTTATCAATTCTTAATCAAATAATATCAAGAAAAAGTCAACTGCAAATAGAAATCAGTGACTAGGAAATACCTCGTACTTAGAGCTCAAATACTTCCATATTGGAATCTCAATAATCTGAATTAACTTAAGTTGCCTTCCACGGAACTGACGTCATTACCAGAACCAGCGACAAATGATAAAATGGCGACCAATGATTTGCTTTTAATCCAATACTTGCGTTTTAGTCTAAACAGTATTAGCAGACGACTTTGAAAACTATTCCCCATGATAGTCAGATTCTATGAGGAGCTAGGAAAATGTCACCGGCGAAGAGGAGGGGGGGGGGTTATCTCATAAGTGCAGATAAATCATACATAGTAGTGCCACTAGAATGTCATCAAGACAAGTACGAAATGTCAAGTCATGACCTATATCCTATGCGATAACAGGGCATTTCTTTGTTGTCTTATGTTAAACACAATCAAGAGAAGAGTTCCTAAGGGATGACAAGCATACCTTTGTTGCTGTTGTTGCTAGTGTTGTTGCGGAGTACGTTGAGGCGGGTGTAACACTTACCATAACATTCTGTCAATACCTAACTTTGTTATAGTGACAACGCTTATATTAACTCACTCTGTATGTTTGGTTTTTCGCAATCGGAGTTCCACCACTTCTACCCATCCAATCGTCATCAAATGTTGCATAAAAGCTCACGCTCGATGACAACACATGAATAAAAAAACAACAAAAAACAACATGGTTACAAGATAGTTTGTGTGGAAACACAAACAAAAAAATCAGCCCCCGAAGTGATCCACTCAGGCAGATAAAAAGGCAGGTTTCAATATGTTCAGGAAGAATGTCGGAAGCTATGATCTAAAAACTATGAACAATCACAACCTTATTTCCGTCCAAACAAAAGGAAGAGACGCGTCCATATCTAACAGTGTTGCTGATATTATTGTATTGTTAGGCCAACTGATGACATGATGCCACGTAGTACGGAGATGATTAAAGTTACTATTAATGCTCTTACTACTGTTACATTGTTGATATTTATATGTATTCAATGAATTGATTGTTAAGAAGATCTGGTTCAGTGTGTGAACATGGCCTGACTAAGATCATTAAATAATCATTTAATTGATGGTTTTGTTATGTGACGTGGCTACGAGCTATAGGCCATCATTGCCTACAGGCAGGGCCGGACTTAGGCCACTGCAACCTATGCATTCGCAGTGGGCCCCGCACTTTCATAGGCCCCGCGCTAAGTCTAGGTGTAACTTATTAAATGAAAACATTAAAACTAATATATAACAGGTTTCCGCGATTTCCTGATTTTCCAGGGGCTCCTGGAAATATCCCGCAATTGCAAAATATAACAATAAGTTATTTGAAATCTCCTGAAAACTCATAAAAAAATCTCCTGATAAAAAGACAAAAGCTTTTTTGGGGGGTAGCAATTTTACGCGTGATAAAAAAAATGGCATTGTAAAAACGAATGCATTTTCTAATACAAAATCTTAATTTTGACCTTATGCTTATCTCTACCCAAACTGGGCCCCGCGCAATCCGTTTCGCTTAGGGCCCCGCGATTGCTAGGACCGGCCCTGCCTACAGGTTGCGAAGTTGCAGTTCAGTTTTTAGGACTTCTCGCCCTAAAGATAGCACACATAATGTGTGGGAAAAAAAAGTATAAAAGAAACAAAAGAAAGAACGAAGTCGTACACTGGGACCGTCTCAAGACACTTTTAGAAATCACGTGTGTAATGAAGAGTTTGACAAATGACTTCCTTTACACTTCCGGTGTTAGGAGACAGGGTTCAGATTAAGGGTCATTCTGGGTGACTGTCAGCAAATGCTGGGCAAGAATTCTGTCCTCCTCTCACCATAAATACACCTACACCCACGCCCACACACACCCACGTCAGAGGCTGGGTGCCACTCGAAAGTGCTAATGGCTAGATTAATTATTGAAGTACAACAATAAATGGTTCCTAGAGAGTTTCTGACACACTGGCCGCAGATTTTCTGACCGCGTGAACACACCATAGGCGTAGCTAGCGATTTGGGGGACCGGGGGTGGCTTGACCTTTTTCAGGGGTCCCTGCATCTTGATAGTCGACATCATGACACGAGATAATGTACTTTCATAAGCACATTAGTCTAAAATCCAATTAATAAGATAAGACGTTTTTTAAAACAGTAAAATGACGTTACTCTAATAACAACAATAACATAGACCAGCTTATGTAAAGTTTGCCTTTCAGAACTTACGATTATGGGGCAGATAATGTTAAAGTCATCTGTTTTTGTGGCCCACGGTTAACGAGGGTGTCATGTGGCCAGCACAACAACAAAAAGGGCCTACACTTTTCCCCAACTAAAGTCAGTGTAGGGTGGACTCAGGGGCGACCTAAAAATCCCGAAATTCAAAATCTTCACCGAGATTCGAACCCAGGACACCAGGTTCGGAAGCCAAGCGCTTAATCACTCAGCCACCGCGCCCCCAATTAACTTATGTGTACACTCATAAAGACCAAGACTACAAATATATGCAACCTTTTTTTTTTTGGTTACCAGTACAGTCTTGCTGCTTTTCATCCCTCCCCTCCCGTGGCACCTCTCACTGTACGTTCTGTCAAGTTCTAGGTAGTGGGAGGCAGGTACCAACAGTTCACCTGTATTGTTCAGTTTCCCAGCAGCTGAAAGAGTAAGCATCTGTGTAAATAACCTTAACCCGCTGCAACAGGAGGGAGATAGAGGGGAGAAATGAGACAGAAAGAGTGAAGGAGGACTTATTGTTTCACCCAAGACGGGCACTCTTAGGAATTGAACAAGAGATTATAAGTATGGCGTCGCGCTCAAAGGGAGACTATGAACTTTTGGTGCGAGATATAAACTTTTGAATTTATGAAAGTGAATAACTGCTTCGAAAAGAGACTGTTCCATGCAAGATGTACACATCTTATACCATGTATGATGTACAAGTGGTTGTTTTTCTTAGCTCAATGTCTAACTCTTTGATTTTTGTCACGTATGAGATATACAGTTTTTTCTCGTCAGTATTTTTCTTATCTTATCTTATCTTATATGATACAGACTTTACTTTAAAAAAAAAAGAAGATGATTACTTCCTACGCGTCAGGCATTTAGTCATACATATTAACGAATGACTTAAATTCTGCCAAGTCACTGGTCTTCCTGGCTAGCTCAGGCAACCCATTCCATGCTCTAATAGGAGTTTGTCCTAGCAAATGGGACGAGAAATGTGCCCTTATCTTTGTG
The DNA here is from genome assembly GCA_036873155.1 of Biomphalaria sudanica. NCBI lineage: Eukaryota > Metazoa > Mollusca > Gastropoda > Planorbidae > Biomphalaria > Biomphalaria sudanica. The sequence goes on from JAZGLO010006661.1 coordinate 1,874,225, forward strand.
TCTTTCTGAGTATTTTATTAAATTTTGTTTTTGTATTTGAAGATTATGGTTCAGTGTTTTATGTATCATTTCTATTGTAATTATGAGTCGTCTGTCCTGAAGGCTTTCTAAATTTAGTGATTTTACTAAAGGTGTTACTCTAGTCAAATGTGAATATTCGTTTGTTATGAATCTCACTGCTCTATTTTGTGTCTGTTCTGTTTCTTGTTTTCTTGAGTTGAGGGATCCCAAACGGAGGATGCATATTCTATTACTGGCCTAACCAAGGTTTCACTAAGACATCGCTTTATCGACTACTTTGTTTACAAATGAGTTTTTTATAATTACCTCCCTTTCTATGCGTCGCTCTTGCCACTTTTAGTTCAAGTTGATCAAGGGATTAAAATGGAAGAAAAACAACATATAATGTCTTGAAAGTATGTCTGTTGCATTGTACGTCTCGGGAGACGATCTTTTCCCTTTGCAACTTCTTGTGAGACTAAAGAGGCCAATCCTTGATGCACAGCTGCGGTCATAGGTTGGGCATATGTAAGTATGTATAACCTACTAATTCGTAGGACCTGTCATGTGAATATCTATGTCGAGTCTATGTAGTCTGAACCAGTGGCGTAGCTAGGGATTTTGGGGGCCCAAAGGGGGCTTGACCTCTTTAGGGGCCCCTGCATTTTGACATTTGGTATCATGACATGAGATAATGGTGTACTATTTAATCTAAAAACAAATTTCGGACAATCATTTGGGGGGATCACTCAAGTGGGGGCCCGTGTGGATTTTCAAATTTGGACCTCTCCCTACCCCACCCTAGTCGCACTTCAACATAGAATTCTGTTCCGTCGTATTAAGACATGAGTATTGGCAGCAAAATATGTCCGTCATTTGTTTACATTCAACCTCCACACTGAGATCGCCTAGTTTTGTTCGTACCAGGCCGACATTGGTCCAACGACCACAGGGTAAGAAACACAAAGCTCAACTGACTCAAAACAAATGCACAAGAAAACAAACCGAGAAAGGGGGGGGGGGGGGAAGTTTGCAAAAAGCGCCGAGCCCTCTGATGGTATCTTAGACCCCGCTGGGTAGTAGAGATCTCGGTTACAGAAACAGAGCAACAAGGGTTGGTGATACCCCTCCCGACGCAGGTCCAGGGAGATGGTCGAGTGATAGTCAATTTTGCAGAAAAGTGAAGCTAGATGCGGAACAGATAAGGGCGGATAGGTCTACAGTGTGTATCAGGGTTACAGTACACTCATTTGATCGTTATACTTATGTATACTCACAAGTGTCAAACTTCTAGTTAGAGTCTACTAAAAACAAAATATAAACAATAAAAAGCTTATCTAAAGGGGAAAACTCCATATTTACAGCCACAAGTTTTAGTACTGTAAGATTTAATTCTTGTTTCCTTTATTAAACAAAATTAATTAATTACCACTACTTAATTGGTTCATTTTTGGATTGATTCATTTGCTTTCATTGATAATTAATAATTTTGCAAAATTTTAATCCTACTGCCAGATTGTCTACAGTGAAGAAGACATCCTAAGCCAACGTCCTAAGACAGAGTCGGATGACTCATCCTTCTGAGTGATAAATGCATGACGCGTAGGACGTAATCATCTTCTTTTTTGAAGTAACGTCTGTATTATATAAGATAAGATAATATAGTCCTACGACCAACTAAAGAGAACCTTACTTTTTTTTTTATTACAAATAGATATGTTGGTATTATTATGATAGCTTTTCAGCTGTGTGTACAGCGTACATTACAAATCTAACTGAAGATTCCGTAGTGCGTACATGTATGTAGTCTTATCTTTAAATCTATTTACTATAGGCCGCCAAGGGAGAATATACATGTACATGCAATCTTGAAAGACTTAATTGTCTACAGTCTATATTAAGTCTACAAGAACCCCATGCGATCGATTACCGCCCTTGCATCCTTGTACAGTGTATGCTTTTCAGATCAGAAGGCACTATCAAGTCCTACCTCAAAAAAGAATATTTATGAGAGGCTGTCACAGTCTCAGTTGACATTGCCTGATTTAATGTTCACGTCATCTTAAGAATTTAAAAAAGACACGTGGAATTCCTGATGTAGAAAAGCAGGAAGTAGAATGAATAAAGTTGACGTTCAGTCAAGTCAGTCAAGTGGTATCCTTTGGACCGGGTGGTCAAGTAGTATATTTTGGTCCGGGACGGACAGTAGCGACTTAGAAAGTCGAGCAGTATTTACAGTTAGGAAGTATCTTTTAGGCAGTTGATGCCAGTGTTCTTTTTGAGAGACATGTATTATTATTCTGGATTATTCTGTACAGTGTTACCCGCTGAGATGCGGACGTGAATTGTAATATACTCTGGAGAGTTTAACTTATTGGATATTTTCGATACCGCTGTTATGCGGATAGGATTTTCTTGACTTGTAGCACTAACAAGGAGTGCAGTATTATTATTATTATTGTCAAACTTTAAAACTTTATGTTTGTCTGCTGAAACGGATTTAAGTCAATTTGTGGTACATATGTTTGTCACGTGTCGGGAGCACTCCAGGAAACACGAACCCAGCATTCCACGACATTCGCATTCTTCAACATTACACCATTTAACCTTTTTTACAGAGGCATATTTCATATACATTGCTAGTTGCTATCTCCTATCAATTTCTACAACCAGAAAGCCAGATCGACATTTTATTTAACTTGAGCCATTTTTTAAAAAATTCTCACGCCTTGCTACTCTTAGATAGATCTACAGGCCAAGGTGATGTTAACGTCATCTCTTTCTATGGCTGACGGTTAACAAAGATGACCTGAGATCAGCACAATGACCAACCGCCTTTACTTTCCCCAACAAATGACAGTTACCCAATAGAGTTGTCTGGACTCGAAATCTCTGTCTCAGCTGAAATTCGAACCCGGGACCATTCCGTTCAGAAGCCAAGCGCTTTACCGCTCAGCCACTACATCTCCATACACTACAGTTGCAGTACTCACAACTCAGGTACGAGGTATTCAACCAGTGGTAAAGTACTAAACGTCACTGACCTTTATAGTTTCAGTCACACACACACACTGAATCCCCCACATTCACATCACACGTTCCAAACTACAGTCTGTTTAAATGTCACCTCAGCGTGAGAGTCAGAAGGGAAAGCATCACGTGACCTACTTCTGCTCTACTCACGTCTGCTAGTTAGTACATGTGAAGCATGTGTTGCCTTTGTCAACCTGAACGTACAGTCATGTTTTGAAATCACAAAAGTGGGTTCAAATAGCTTCGCTAACACCACCAGCATTATCATTTGGCAGTTCAATGCACACGAGTCACGAAGGCCTAACATGTAGCGCGCACCAGATAGCCTACAAAATAACTAGATCTAGATGAAGTCAACATTATTTTATGATGAGCTAAGTAAAACGCTAATCAATGCCAACACTCTAAGCCAGAAATGAATTCTATTCAAACACCAACATAGTTCATAATGCACATTTAGAAATTGTGAATAATGTAATCATGCCAACAATGGTGCTAGAAGTCTATGTAATCATGTCATCAATGATGCTAGAAGTCTATGTAATCATGTCATCAATGATGCTACAAGAACCCCATGCGATTGATTATCGCCCATGCTTATTTGTTTGTTTGTTTTTTTGCAGCATGTTTTCAGATCAGAATGGACCATCAAGTGACACCTCAAGAGAGATGATTTAGGAGCGGCAATAAGGTCAGTGCTACACTGAAAGAGATTCAACTCACATGTGTACTCTGAACAGCGGTTGTACCATGGATCCAATAAAGTCTTTTAGGCATCTTATACTAAACAGAGCATATGATGGACTTCATCTGACAATGGTGTAGATTGAAGGACTAATTAGTAAGAACGAACAAAAACTACTAAGCATCTCCTTGTGTTATCTACCGGTTGTTACACTCGGTTTATCGTATACAAGTACAAATCCTTACTCTTAACTATATACAATTATATATAGTTGAGTAGTCCAGTTACCGAGAGACATATCTCTAAAAAAAAAAAAAAAAAGAAGATGACTTTCTTTGTCGTTACATCGTATGATGGGATCGACTAAGTTCATAAACAGTCATATAATTATATATAGTTGAGTAGTCCAGTTACCGAGAGACATATCTCTAAAAAAAAAAAAAGAAGATGACTTTCTTTGTCGTTACATCGTATGATGGGATCGACTAAGTTCATAAACAGTCATATAATTATATATAGTTGAGTAGTCCAGTTACCGAGAGACATATCTCTAAAAAAAAAAAAAGAAGATGACTTTCTTTGTCGTTACATCGTATGATGGGATCGACTAAGTTCATAAACAGTCATATAATCTCTATCATGGGAAATTCGCCATTCGGATCGCAGTTTCTGTCATGAGAAATCTACAACATTGAGAGGGAGGACACACACCCTTACATCTATAAAACATTTGGGTTTGTGGGAGATGAGAATCTGAAACTGGTCTCATGAGGCGAAGGTCAGGGTGATATCAATTTGCTTCTAGAAACATCTAGTATCTCTCGCTTCCGAGTTCAGGCATTTTTATTGTTATTGTGTGATTAACCAATTTGGTATAAATTAAACTGAGCCGCGACACATTGAAATAGGCGCGTCTAAATGGATGAAGCTCACGGTAACCTCCCCTCCCCTAACCCGCTACCCATGTGTTGGCAGGTGCTGATAAAGGTCAATTCACACCTTTAGGTAGACGTACCATTGGCAGGTATTCGTTGGTCCGTTGGGGGGGGGGGACACTTGAAAGACATTTTCGTAATACAGTCTAATAATTCTCAAAAAGATTAAAGTTTACTCAAGGGGTACTTTCAAACGTAAAGTTAACTCAAGGTGTACTTTCAAACGTAAAGTTAACTCAAGGTGTACTTTCAAACGTAAAGTTAACTCAAGGTGTACTTTCAAACGTAAAGTAAACTCAAGGGGTATCTAAGAAGAAATTGTTGAAATCACTGCTCTAGTTTAAATTCTCAGAATCACCCATGACAGCGTATTATTTCTTAACACTCTTTCTCATTATTCAGCTTAATTTTTTACAGTCCGACTCGTAGCATTTCAGCAGAGACACGATTCCACTGCTCAGTGACAGACAAACCAGAGTCCAGACTCCTCATCGCATCACATAAATTAGCTTAAGATGATTGATAAATAGCGTGCATTACGTAACAGACGTGTGTTTTTTTCTCCAAAAAAAACGAGTAAATGGCGTCGTGCCGAGTGCGTGAATGAAACAATCTATTGAAGCCAATGATTGCATGCAATAAAATAAAATGTTCTCCCAACATAAAAGTTTAAATTTCCTTCTTCAACCTCATTCTACTCAATTTCCTTTTCTGGCAATATGTCTTTTTAGGAGGAGCGGTGGCAAGGTTGTAAAACACTTGGCTTCCCAACCAGGAGGATCCAAAGTTCAAATCTAATCTAATGAGTACCTGAAAATTTGAGTTGGTTGTTGTGCTGGCTATATGTAAAAAAAAAAAAAAAAAAAAAAGTAAAGTTTCCCTTTTCAGACCTTGCGATCTATGGGGCAGATGATGTTAAGGTCACCTGTTTCTTTAGCCAACGGTTAACGAGCAGGGTGTTATGTGGCCAGCACAACGACCAACCGCCTTTACTTTCCCCAACTAAAGTCAGGTACCCAGAAATTCAAAATCCCAGTCTTCACCGAGATTCGAACCCAGGACCCTTAGCCGTTCGACCACCGCTGGCTATATGACAACCTCATTAACAGTAGAGTTTGAGTTTGAGTTTTTAATTTTTGTTGACACATCGGCACAATTTAGGCCATGTCGTGCCCGTAATCCTTCAAGGATTACTCTCCTTTACAACAGTGGACAAAAAACAAATGACCTTTACATCATCTGCCCAATATACAGCATGATCTGAAAAGGAGAACTTTAACTCTTTCTCTCCGTAATTATTTACCACATTCTGGTGGAATCAACGATGGTATCGTCAGTTAAAAGAGAAGGAGTTAATACCATTCTTCCCTTCTATTTCGATTCAAAATTTGAGGCCAGCACCATCCGAACATTCGTTATTGTCTCTATAGCAACAAGTATCGAATCGACAAATGATTTGTTTTTAACGATCCATGGAGTACATATACATTTCACATCACCATCTAAGAAACAGCACCCTTGCCATTTTTTTTGTGTTTCTGAAAGACCAATCCGCCTCAACCCCTCCCGGGATACAAAATCTAGACGTTAAAAAAAAACAACACGCCAGACAACTTTTAATTTTCTGTCTGAGATGTCTTGTGTCTGCCCACAAATGGAAGGCACTCGTTTCACTGCCGGACACACAGTGGACGGTATCGATTAGAATGGAGTTATAGATGGGAGAAACTCGACAAAACACTTTAATCTCGCTAGTAAAAAATCAGTGTGTGTCCCTCCAAGCATGTTCTAGGTAAATTATTGCACTAGTTGGGTGTGGTTTACTTGGCTTGGGGTGAAGGGGGGCGGGGCTGTTAAATTTCTTGGTTTGTTGGAATGTGTTGAAAAACGTATATACTAACTTCAAAATTGTGAAAGATAAATACAAATTTAAAGGAAAATGATTCAATAATCTATGCCGAATGATCACGTGACAATAATGTCTGTCAGTTGATCACGTGATATGTATCGACTGATCACGTGATAATATTGTATGATTTTTTTTTTTTGTGGGTTGGTTATTAAAACGTTCCATCCTGGCACCAATCGACTGCGCAGCCGCAGTACGTCGAATTTGTCAAGTGAGGCTTGCACCGAAAGTCCCTATGTTCACTTAGCTCTGGGAGTCTTGTCTTGCTTTCGCAGGGGTCATTGTGCCAGCAATATAACATGCTCGTTGACCGATGGACTAGAAGCTTGTTGACATGACATCATTTGTCTTAGTAGTCACAAATTGACAGATTCCAATCATTATGTATATCCTCCACAGTTTATCACTTTTGTTTTGTCTTTCTATGTATAGTCAATGCCGCATCGTGAAAGAAACATGATGTATAGGTACACCCCTTCTTCAATAGAGAGATAAAGTTATTTATACCATTAATTTGGTTACATCTCGTTAATACAAAAAATCTTGTTATTAATTATCAAATAAATAGTTCCATTATTTATAAAAACATACTTTTTTCTTATAGGAGGAAATAAAATTAACATTTCTTAGGAAACAAACAGTAATAAATAGATTTAAGTAGGGGAGAGAATGCGAACAAAAACAGGAAGTGCGTATTAACTGTGACATCCGAGCTGAAAGTGAGGCTACCGTCTGCTAACACAACTTACAGAACAATCTATACAAGTGGTGTCCAACCATTTTCAACCTAGGTGACCATAAACATAATTGACTAGTCACAAGAACTTATCCAATGAAATGAAACAGAGTCTCTGCTTCACTATACACTCTGGGCAGACGTTTCCACGCGCTGGTTATGGCCCGCCTGCCGTAGTTTGTGCATCACTGGTCTATGTTATTATAAAGTTTTATTCTCCGAAATGGTCTATAACACGGACATAATGGAAACAGGTTTGAAGTATTAATTGTGTGCTAATCTTAAAACAAACAGGCCGTATAGATTTCCTGAAACCGGAAGACTGACAATTAGCATCCTATGATGGTCACAGTGGGTGGGCTTCCGAACCTTTGAAATGTTGGCGACATGTTGGAACTGGATGTATCGATTGTGTCCAGGCTAAGCAATATTGGCCGGGGGGGGGGGCACAGCGGGGAGCTCGTAGCGCCCCACTTACCATCTCCTTACATGACCACTAATTGGACATCGAGTTATGTCCCCGAGAGTTCTTACAACTTCCATCAATCTAAAACAAGGGGAGGTGAATCCTCTTCAGGTAATGTCACATCTGGGTTAACAGCATTTCTATTTTGAGAATTACTCAATTAATAGAACAAAGTGGGTTTTTTTCTTCTTCTTTTCTCTCCTCTCTCTCCCTCTCCTCTCTCTCTCTCTCCTCTCTCTCTCTCTCTCTCTCTCTCTCCTCTCTCTCTCTCATCGTGGTTTGAACGACACAGTGCCCTGACACGCCGTCTAGCACAAAGTCAAGCCGGAAACGTTTGTAATGTGTTCCCTGTATATCAACAGGTTTATTTAATGTGTGCCTGCTGTTTCTGTAGTAATGGTCATCAAGATTTGTTAATCACTTAATTTCTCTGTTTCAAACACCGAGCAAACTAAACAGTTCTATTTGGTGAACTTAAGAAATAAGCGTTCTATTGAATAGAAACACAAGATCCGCACTTCCATGTACAAGTCGCTGTACATTAGAACGATAATGAAACAGAAAGTTTAGTATTGACCTGCCATCTGGCCCTAGGCTGGCCTAGGCCCTAAACTAAGACAAAATGTTTCGAATATGGAAAAGAGACAAGTGCCTTAACTCTGTTAAGAATAAAGCAAGCAAAAATAAAATACAAATACTTTTTAAAAAACACGCAAAGCTTATCGAAGGGAAAGAACTTCAAATGTAGAACTATATCTATCGATAATGTACAAGTTATTTCCCTTTTTCGATATCAAACAAAAAAAATATAAATGAATAATTGAATCATTTTAGTTGATTTTTTTTGCTTTTGTCAGGTACAATAAACAATTGTATAAAGTTTCAACTTAAACCAAGAATGGGTGTAGGCGGAATAAGGTGTTCAAACATTTTACCAGACAGACAGATTCATTTGATATAAGCTCTGTAAAAAGTAAAGTACCCTATTTCGGACCTTGCGCTCTATAGGGGAGACGATGTAAAGGTCATCTGTCTCTACGACCGACGGTAACAAGGCTGTCGATAAAATGCTTTACTTGATTGTATGTTATCATCAGTATTATTGTCATTCAACCAGTTGATAGCTTCTTAGGAGTGCTGAGTTAGTATTCGCAACCAAAGTTGTCCACTCTTCCTCCTGGCAAGAAGCCGTCAGCATTTTGTTGATTTAATAACATTAACAAAGTAAGGAAAAGTAAAGTGGTCAATACTTTGATGTACATAACTATGTCGGTCGTTAATGGTCAGTCGCTGACCGAGTACATTCCTTGTCCTATTAGTCCGGCCACACAGGGTCGTGTCTCTCGAGAGTCTGCGTCAAAGAATCCCTGGGAAGCTTAAAACCAAGTTATCTCCTCTTCTCTCTCTGATGACACTAAATCTTTGATACAATCTTTACCCGGGAGGCTGGACAGGACGCTTAAAATGACTTTTTTAGCACCTCCCTCCTCCTCAACATAAGCTCATGGAAGGCTGTCGTAATGACCATTAGTGTTTGTGTCACAAAACTGTACATCTTATTAGTATGTAGTTTCAAATACTTAGCACCGATAAACAAGAACAAGGAAAATAGATTTTGTGGAAACAGAAATGTAAAAACTGGATACTTTGCTAAACCTTCAACTTCTGAACTGAATACTTTGCTAAACCTTCAACTTCTGAGCTGGATACTTTGCTAAACCTTCAACTTCTGAGCTGGATACTTTGCTAAACCTTCAACTTCTGAACTGAATACTTTGCTAAACCTTCAACTTCTGAGCTGGATACTTTGCTAAACCTTCCACTTCTGAGCTGGATACTTTGCTAAACCTTCAACTTCTGAGCTGGATACTTTGCTAAACCTTCAACTTCTATGCTGGATACTTTGCTAAACCTTCAACTTCTGAGCTGGATACTTTGCTAAACCTTCAACTTCTGAGCTGGATACTTTGCTAAACCTTCAACTTCTGAGCTGAATACTTTGCTAAACCTTCAACTTCTGAGCTGGATTCTTTGCTAAACCTTCAACTTCTGAGCTGGATTCTTTGCTAAACCTTCAACTTCTAAACTGGATACTTTGCTTAACCTTCAACTTCTGAACTGAATTCTTTGCTAAACCTTCAACTTCTGAACTGGATACCATGCTAAACCTTCAACTTCTAAACTGGCTACTTTGCTAAACCTTCAACTTCTGAGCTGGATTCTTTGCTAAACCTTCAACTTCTAAAGTGGATACTTTGCTAAACCTTCAACTTCTGAACTGAATTCTTTGCTAAACCTTCAACTTCTGAACTGGATACTTTGCTAAACCTTCAACGTCTGAACTGAATTCTTTGCTAAACCTTCAACTTCTGAACTGGATACTTTGCTAAACCTTCAACTTCTGAACTGGAAACTTTGCTTAACCTCCAACTTCTGAGCTGGATTCTTTGCTAAACCTTCAACTTCTGATTTGGATTATTTTACTAAACCTGAAATTTCTAAACTGGATTGTTTGCTAAGTCTTAAACTTCTGAACTAGATTCTTTGCTAAACCTTCAACTGCTAAACTGGATTCTTTGCTAAGCCTTAAACTTCTGAACTAGATTCTTTGCTAAACCTTCAACTTCTAAACTCTAAACTTCGTTGATTTTCTTTCTAGTTATCAAACTTGCGACTTATTTCCCTTTGAATTAAGCCTATTTACCTCCCTTATAATAAGCTAACGTGTCAATAAAGCATTGACATTCAACTGTGCACCATGAATAATAAATATGAAATGTCCACATTCAAACAACCCTCCACTTCATCACACATTCATAAACAAACGTATAGAACAAGAAGACATGTGGAAGTTGATGCAGGGAGATGGATGAAAGCAATACATTTTCTCCGGGTTAAATTTTTAAGTTTACCTTTTATTTTCTTTTACTTTTAGTATTTTTCAAAACATAAGTGAAGCTTAACTACTTCGCATAGAGAAAGCGAATCTTCTGTGGTGTTTTTATAAAGCTTCTATCAACTCACTCTGTCTGTCTGTCTGTCTGGTAAAACGTTTTTACACGTTATTTCTCCCATACCCAAATCTCGGATCAAGCTGAAATCTCGCATCAACGGTTTCTTTTAACTGAAAAAAAAAGTATAACAATTGGTAATTAATTATTTTGTTTTGGTCTCTCGAACAACGGAAAGAAATTGTATTTGACTGAAGTTGTGTAAGCAAAATTAGCCCCCTTTATAGGTCGCCGTTTTAATGTAAATTTGAAACATACAATAGATAACTATACAAATATTATAGTGTCATAAGCACTTCACTAACAGAGTGGTTAGTATGTTGGCTCGAGGAAGCTTGAGTCCTGAGTTCGAATTCAGGTCGTTTCCCCTTCCCCCTATTTTAAAAAAAATTTATACTAGATTACTAGCCTACTATTACAAAATCTGTAACCATATTTAGCTGTGATTAGGTCATAAAACAATTTCCTATATCGGTGTTGAGTGAAAGGTGTTCCCCTGAAATTACCGTGAAGTGTGTGAACAGCTTTTAGATGTTTGTAAAATGTTTGTAAAATGTTTGACATGTTTCGGATGTTCCTTCAGAGTTGAAGATAGTTTACTTCCTAGTCCAAACCTCCCAAAGGACGACGGGGGATGGGAGCGGGCAGGGTTTGAACCCTCGACCGTCGATAAATCCGAACGACAGTCCAGCGCGCAAATCTCACGACCAGGCAGCCATCCTAGAGTTGATCGATCAATACATACAGTGAAAAGAGGGCCAACGAGAACAACAACTGCTTATTTATTGAACTTTTAAATCGCACGTTGGGCCACAGGTTTGGTGATCTCCATTTAGAGAATTTACGTTAGTATAAATTTGTGATATTCTGATGCGAATTTTAAATAAATGAATATGCTTAGCCAGCGGTTCTCAACCTTTTATGCTCGGCGACCCCTTTTTACAATCCCCCCCGCACACACACACAGCAATAGAAGAATAGACAATAACAAACCATTTTTTCAATGGTCTTTGGCGACCCCTGGCAAATCGTCAATCGATCCCCGAGGGGGTCAAGACCCACATGTTGAGAACCCCTGGCTAAGACCCACATACAAAAGAGGTTTTTATTAAATGCAAGTGTTAACTCAATCCAAGCTTCTATTCAATCTAATAAAAAAAATTACATTCTAATTTAAAGTGGAACTTCAACCCATTAGTTATATAATTTTGAAAAAAAAAGCTAGCAGACAGTTCCCTTAGCAGTAGGCCTACCATTCTAGCATCGAAGAAAGTATCTTTTCAAGAGTTATTTGCCCTTGTAATGTATCTATCCTAATCTGAGATTTTAGGCTTCGACTAAAAGTGAAAAATAAAGCAATGCCCCCTCGCTTGGAGACACACTATAAGCTATCCCGACAAGACCAACGTCTAATCTTTCGACTCAGGACCGGACACAACAGAATACGACAACACATGTACCGGAAGCTCAAAATTGGAACCAGTGAAATCTGCCCATGTGGAGAATCACCAGAGAATACAGACCACGTCTTCCAAAACTGCTCTCTTTACCAAGAGGTCTGTATAAGACACTGGCCCCAAAACACCCCACTAGAAAGGAAACTATATGGAGAGCTCCCAGATTTGGAAACCACTGCGCAGTTCATCTCATGTATTGGTCTACTCATCTGAACACTCCAACATAACAATGAGAACGAAGAAGAAGAAGAAGGCTTCGACTAAAAGTGACAAATAAAGCAATGCCCCCTCGCTTGAAGACACACAGGTGTCTAAAACACATACAATGTTCTCCGAAGAGAAGGCTTGTGTATTTAAGAAAGATTGTGTTGTTGTATGCGTGCGTGCATTGGTTGTGTTGGCAAAACAAGCGAAATCTGAGCATGCAACTAATATATAGGCTAGGGTTAAGCAACTTTCTAACTCTTCATTTAGCCCGCTGGAATGTCTGCACACTGAAGCAATACAAGTGAAAATCCGCTGCCAAGGACGACGTAGACCTCGAAAAGAAAATCTTAATCGACCACTGGCGGACAATGGTTTATATCTGTGTTCAATGGCAAAAATATGTAGGTCACAGATGAGGCTGCGTAGCTACGGGAAATACTGCATTCCTCACTATCTTCGGACTCGAATACAAACCTTATTATTTAGCAGCTTCTGAAGGTGAGCGAAACTATTTGGTTGATTGAAGATACGTCCATAACCTTGAGAGTAGCATTGTTAACACCACGGATTTTTTTTATGCTTCCCCGAATCTCTTCTATCCGGCGCCCTCTCCCTCCTTCTAATCCATCGTATCCCTCTCCTCCTCCCAATCCATCGTATCCCTCTCCTCCTCCCAATCCATCGTATCCCTCTCCTCCTCCCAATCCATCGTATCCCTCTCCTCCTCCCAATCCATCGTATCCCTCTCCTCCTCCCAATCCATCGTATCTCTCTCCTCCTCCCAATCCATCGTATCCCTCTCATCCTCCCAATCCATCGTATCCCTCTCCTCCTCCCAATCCATCGTATCCCTCTCCTCCTCCCAATCCATCGTATCCCTCTCCTCCTCCCAATCCGTCGTATCCCTCTCCTCCTCCCAATCCATCGTATCCCTCTCCTCCTCCCAATCCATCGTATCTCTCTCCTCCTCCCAATCCATCGTATCCCTCTCATCCTCCCAATCCATCGTATCCCTCTCATCCTCCAAATCCATCGTATCCTTCCTGGAGACGTGAATTATGAAAAGCTCAACCATTAACAAGAGCAAGTTGATCTGAAAACTGTGTGAGATTCGAATGGCAGGCGCTTAGCTTAGTGACTATATATGACACAAGATCTTTATACGGACAATTCACAATCTTGGTCAATCGTTTTAAAAAGTTAACCACGGCAAGGCCATCAAGGCCCCACCATTATAGCTGAATGGCCTCTTGAAGAAAGGACTATAAACATGTATTATATCTTTATATTCTTGAGATGTCATGACAATATTAATATCAAGTTTTTCAGATACTTGGCCTGTTTTATTGACTGTTCAGACTCATAGTTCTTGTTGCACTTTCGCTCAGTGCAAACACTTCAACAGTCACCAGATTGAAACAGAAAAGTGAAAGAGCCAATGCCCTCAGAGTTGTAACTTAACGAAACTCGACATTTGTTTTCGTGCTTGGCCTGCTTCCGAAGCGTTAAACATGTGATGTTGACTTCAGAGAAACTGATGACTTAACAGGTAGTTTTATGATAGCTTTACAATAATGTTAAATCTAAAATATGAACATAGATTAACAGATGGGTATGAGCAGGATTTAATTAAAGGAGAGACTGTAATAGATAAGATTTTATAAAAAAAAAAGCACTTTCAAGGCAGACTGTTTTGTCTAGATAGGCCACACGCTATTGCTTCTTAACCTCTTTGTGTCAACGAGACATGGGATTAGGTAATTCGATGGCATTACTTTAAGCCAGTGTTTCCCAAACTGTGTTCCGCGGAACCCTAATGTTCCGCGAGGCCTGAATAGCTGTTCCACGAACTGCTGGAATAATTAATTAGTAGGCCACTACAAGAATTAATCTCTATAAAAAAAAAGCAAAGTGTTCCGCTAAATACTCCGAATGTGCAAAGTGTTCCTTTAAGGGAAACGTTTGGGAGCCACAGCTTTAATGAATGGCCAATAACGGGACGTAGAAATGGCCTAACAAGTTGTAACATGAGTTGAAGAAAAATACATTTTTTTTTCATACACACATTTTTTGAGCATTAAAATAATTATATTCAGGGACGCAGCTGATCACAGGTTTCAGGATGCATGTTATAGATCGTATCCTCCATAAGAGCTTAATTTGATTCACTACATCACTAAACTTAGAGACACTTCAGACAGAAGAGTAAAAAGTAAAGTAGCTCTAATACATAAAGCACTAAACCATAATTTACAAATAGAAAAACAAAAATAATGAAATACTCAGAGAGACAAGAAGGTATTACACAAGAGACAGTTTACCGACGTTGTCTTCGAGGTGTTAAAGTCAATATTTGTAATAATCTTTATCGTCTTGTGATGTTCCAGGTTGTATCGATTTCAGGCCCCGTTCCAGCAAACATTCCCAGACTTCTATTTAGTCGACATAAGCTGTTAGGAACTTAAGACAAACACTCAGACTAGATCTACATTACATATCAAATTAACGATTGATTTTCTTCCCTACAGACTTCAAGGGGACATAATTGGTAGAAGCAAACTGAAGCGCGACAACTCTCATGCTAATGAGTTTGATAAGTGATGAAGGGTCCGAGTACGGATGTTTATCGTGGTTTTCTTTCTTAAAAAACATGTCAAATATTTTTTTTTAAATACTATTAAAAACAAAGTTGATCTAAAGCTTATTGAAAGGGAAGAGTATAAGATACAATATATAATCTTACAATATTGTAAGATTCATTTCCCTTTGATGATGCAAAAAAAAATATTACCACTATTTAATTAATTAAATGGTCACTTGTTGCATTCATCCACGTGTAAATGTGTTTCTAGGAACAATGAATAATTAAACAAATTTTCAACTTTATACCAGACATTATTGGAGACATTGTGCTCAAAATGTGTACCAAACAGACAGAGTGAATTGACAGAAGCTTTGTAAAAAGGGTTAAATACCAGTCCACTGTACAAGCACATTTCATTGGGCAGGAACCTAAAGGCATTACGTTCTACACTTTATACGAATAGAACAAACAAATCAATGAGACCATTATATTACATAACTACTTCAATTTATAGAACAAACAAACCATCGAGGCCATGATGTCACACAATTGCTTCAATTTATAGAACAAACAAACCATCGAGGCTATGATGTTACATAACTACTTCAATTTACAGAACAAACAAACCATCGAGACCATGATGTCACACAATTGCTTCAATTTATAGAACAAACAAACCATCGAGGCCATGATGTCACACAATTGCTTCAATTTATAGAACAAACAAACCATCGAGGCCATGATGTCACACAATTGCTTCAATTTATAGAACAAACAAACCATCGAGGCCATGATGTTACATAACTACTTCATTTTACAGAACAAACAAATCATTGAGGT
This sequence comes from Biomphalaria sudanica, assembly GCA_036873155.1. Lineage (NCBI taxonomy): Eukaryota > Metazoa > Mollusca > Gastropoda > Planorbidae > Biomphalaria > Biomphalaria sudanica. Next base: position 1,890,088 of record JAZGLO010006661.1, read on the forward strand.
CAATGATGTTACACACATATTTTATTTGGATTTACAGAGCAATTGTCTCTTAAAATCATTTCAGTGGACAGCGCTCGGACCATCGCTCCTGCTCGCCACTTTCACGAAGATACAATTAGAATTCCAAGTAGACTGATAGTAAGTGTGACGGTCACCGAGTCCACTACACCACTTCACCTGTTCCAGTGATCGTCATCTTTACAGAGCATCCCCTTCTCTGAGATGAACAGTTCACACATCAGCCCCCCCTTCTCTGAGATGAACAGTTCACACATCAGCCCCCCCCCTTCTCTGAGATGAACAGTTCACACATAAGCCCCCCCCCTTCTCTGAGATGAACAGTTCACACATCAGCCCCCCCTTCTCTGAGATGAACAGTTCACACATCAGCCCCCCCCCTTCTCTGAGATGAACAGTTCACACATCAGCCCCCTCCCTTCTCTGAGATGAACAGTTCACACATCAGCCCCCCCCTTCTCTGAGATGAACAGTTCACACATCAGCCCCCCCCTTCTCTGAGATGAACAGTTCACACTTCAGCCCCCCCCCTCCTTCTCTGAGATGAACAGTTCACACATCAGCCCCCCCCCTTCTCTGAGATGAACAATTCACACATCAGCCCCCCCCTTCTCAGAGATGAACAGTTCACACATCAGCCCCCCCCCTTCTCTGAGATGAACAGTTCACACATCAGCCCCCCCCTTCTCTGAGATGAACAGTTCACACATCAGCCCCCCCCCCTTCTCTGAGATGAACAGTTCACACATCAGCCCCCCCTTCTCTGAGATGAACAGTTCACACATCAGCCCCCCCCTTCTCTGAGATGAACAGTTCACACATCAGCCCCCCCCCCCTTCTCTCCTCTCTTGTCTTTGACAAAGGTCGATCACTTTTGACCTCTTCATTCACGGCCATGTTTGGACGTCCAGGGCTTCTGGTCAAGGTAGGAGACAACTCTGGCAGCCACACAAGTAGCCAGCTTTCTATTTGTAAGGTAAAGGTCAACCCTGGTCATCAGTTGACCTGGCAAGACCAAAGGTCAAGGTCTGCGTGAGGAACACAATGACAGAAATGTCAACTAAAGACAAGGAAGGAAGTTGATCTAGTCAAAATATTTTCTTTTTTTTCTTTAAATTGCTTTGGCAAACTACAATTTGACATAAAGTATGCAGTGTTAGACACCGAGTTATGAATTATTAACATTTTTTTTTAAGTAGCACAACTGTCGTGCTTATAGCATGCTCAGAGCGCTATGGTCGTCTTTTTTTTAGGACCAAATGGGAAGGAGGTATCTGGAAGAAAGTTTTCTTTGCTGCTCAAGTCAGGTGTCGAACCTCGAGCCCAGGCGGTTTAAGCCTCCTATTCACATTGACGTTGAAATCCCGTTAAAGATATGTTAATATTTAAATATAGTTTGGGTTAGGTCAAATAATTGTAAAAATTCACATCTGACTAGAATAACACCGCAATCACTCAACTTTAGAGACACTCACGGACTGAAGACAAAAAAAAAGTAAATTAGCACTATGTGGGAGTTTGGGGAAAGCGGGTCAAAGTAATTAAAAGTTAATTGGGTCATGTTGTTGTGCACGTGACCTGCAGGAAAGGAAAACAGTCGACACATTGTGGGATTACTTTGTTTAGAAAGTCTTGCTTTATGGAAGTGCTTTATAGATATGCCTAATTGAGGTTAGAGATCTCGGAGAAAGACTTGTATGTGGTAAATCTTATCTTAGTCATAACAAAAGTTGAAGGTGCAAAAAACAAGCGAAGACTTTTCTCGCGCCTTTGTGCTCGAGAATAAAATAAAAGAACACACTCATAACACAACACGCAGCGCTAAACCTTGACTTATAAATTAATAAACTAAAAAAACTCAACTTGATAAAATACTAGAAAAATGCACATTTCTTATTCCATATGCTGGGACACATTCACACAAGTACTCTTTCTTTCTCTAGTGCCATTTGAATATGTAACGATTAACATACGAGTAGGACGTAATTATCTTCCTTTCTGGGGTAACTGAGGCCTACTGTCATTTATTAGATAAGAATATATGAGATTATAACAGGGGAAAAAAAGCGATTCTTAAACAAGTACTCATATGTTGAATCATTCACACACTCAAAGACGAACTCACACACATGGAAACAGAGTACTCACAGGGAAGAAAAACCTTCAATTTTTTTTATAAGGGCAAATAACTCTAAGCTGACGAGAAGCGTAAGGCAACGTTTGAAAATCTCCTACAAGTGCTCGAGGATATGTCAGAGTGGCCGATAATTCGCAGGGTTGGTATCTTAGAGAGAGAGAGAGAGAGAGAGAGAGAGAGAGAGAAAGAGAGGGGGTGGAATTAGAAAAGGGATTGTAAAAAAAATGGACGGAGCGGAGAGAGCACGTTTCCCAGACAGAAGATACGCCCTAATAGCCCTAAAGGTTCAAAAGGCTGAACGTGTATTGATTAGTTCCAATCGATTGAGCCCACAACTAAGCTGCATCCTTTCATTACTGAATAAAAACAGAATAAATACAACATATTTTTTAATAGGGCGGGGGGAGACGGGTAATCATGCCGAGCATAGCCTCCATCCTCCTTCTTCTCTCAATCCCAGGGCTTCCCCGCCATCGAATGACAGTGTCCATTCTATACTCTAGTATCTCTACTACATGAAGTTTTCTGTCACATTAAACAGAGATGGAAAGAGACAGATTCATTTCCGGACACATTCTAAACGGCTGCCGGTGTTTGGTTGAAATAATGTGGTCTGGGAAAAAAAAAACATACACACATACGATACACGTAATACACATGTTTTGAACAGATCAGAAACATTTAGCATTAAAAGGGGGAATAGTGGGTCTTGAATGCTTCGTGGTTGTTTTTGTAGTGGTCCACTTCTGACACCATTTTGTTTGTAGGTATATGTTTAACCTTGGTTAGGCCAATAATAGAATATGCATCCTCTGTTTGGGACCCCTCAACTCAAGAAAACATTAAGAAACTGGAACAGACAGAAAATAGAGCAGTGAGATTCATAACAAACGAATATTCACATTTGACTAGGGTAACTCCTTTAGTAAAATCATTAAATTTAGGAAGCCTTCAGGAAGGAGACTCAAAAGTAAAGTAGCAATTATACATAAAACACTGAACCATAATCTTCAAATACAAAATTTAATAAAATACTCAGAAAGACACAAAGATGAAGGCACATTCCTCATTCCATATGCTAGGACAAATTTGTACAAATACTCCTTCTTCCCTAGTGCTATTAGAGCATGGAATGAGTTGCCTGAGCTAGCCAGGAAAACCAGTGACTTGGCAGAATTTAAGTCAATGGTTAATATGCATGACTGAATACATGACGCGTAGGACGTAATCATCTTCTTTTTTGAAGTAACGTCCGTATTATATAAGATAAGAAGATAAAATTCTCGATCACACAACTTTAATCCCCCCCTCCAAAAAAAAAATTTCAGCCGCTAGGTCTTAGTGTGTTTGTGTTTTTAATGTGGGCGAAATAAGCAAAAGTTTATCGAGAGACAATTTTTACAATGCTTCCGGCGGTTCTCAAAATAATAGACTCAGGCTTAACAAATAACGACATTACAACACTGCCATTAGGAATAACATTTAGATCATCGAAAGCTTTTTTTTTTAGACAGCTTAGTTACGAGTTCTTTTCGAAGGGAAACTGTTTTTAACTTCCGGTGTCTGATATTTTTATGACAGGATTATACAATCAGTGAATTATTAAAGCACTTCTAGAAAGAAAAAGTTGTCTACGGAGGAGTCTCATGCCGTTAACAGGGAAGGGTCATCATATAGGTTTTGTCAGAAAACGTTTATTGTATGTAAATCAGTCAATTTAAGACCCATCTGGTTCCCTAGCCAACGATTCACGAGTGTCGTGTGGCAGTGACCGAAAATGTTCTGTAGCAAAGTAGGAAATAGAAGCATATTCCACTTGAGAGTTTGACCACACCAAGAACTAAAACTAATAGGCTCAAGTACTTCTTAGAATAAAACAAAACTATAATTTACTACATAAGGCTACCTGACAGTTTAACTGTCAAAACAGAGAGGGTGCGTCCTACTCTATAAGCCCATTTAACTATCAGTCGTCACATAACATAGCTCGTATATATCCATCTAAAGACTTGTCTATGTCATCGTCTGTGGTACTTGTCTATGTCATCGTCTGTGGTACTTGTCTATGTCGTCGTCTGTGGTACTTGTCTATGTCATCGTCTGTGGTACTTGTCTATGTCGTCGTCTGTAGTACTTGTCTATGACATCGTCTGTGGTACTTGTCTATGTCGTCGTCTGTGGTACTTGTCTGTGTCATCGTCTGTGGTACTTGTCTGTGTCATCGTCTGTGGTACTTGTCTATGACATCTTCTGTGGTACTTGTCTATGTCATCTTCTGGTGTACTTTTCTACGTCTATGACATCTTCTGTGGTACTTGTCTATGACATCTTCTGTGCTACTTATCTATGGCATCTTCTGTGCTATTTGTCTATGAAGTCTTCTGTACCAATTGTCTATCACATCTTTTATGCTATCAGTAAAGAAATCAGATAGATGGCTGGTTAAGAAACTGTAAAAAATCCAATTATCAGGATAAAATGACCCTGTATTCAAGCTTTCAAAGAAAAACCAAAAGATGCAGAAAACTTGAGGCCTGTTTCAACGGAAAGATAAAAAAAAAAAAACACATATGTTTGGTTATTATCCTAAGGCTTGTTTGTTGTTACTCTGCAACGCATTGAACAGGAAAGTTGTGTGTAACAGACTGCATAAAAACAGCTTTCTTGTTCCGCGACTTCCTAGAAATTCATTTCATGGCTAGACACGATACCAAGAGGAGAAAGAGGGAGATAGTAGAAAGGGATTTCCTCATAAAGGTGTCATTGATGTGACCTGAAAGGATGCGCGTGTTCACTTCCGGGGCATTACAGCTTTTTTTTTTTTTCTAAGGGAAAGGGATTGCCAGGCATTATGGGTAATGAAAAAAGATTTTCGAGGGCGGTGGTGAGTGATGCATGATCTTGCATTAGCCAGTCCACCCCGTTGAATGTGTTCACGCACGCGCACAGGACACTGTGTTGAGATCGAGGCAGTTATGGCGCTCACCACCTAGATTTCAGTTTCTATCAATTTGTTAGCGGCCCACGTAAGGAGAAAACCCGCTATTAGGTTTGTGCAAAATGTCCGTCTTTCACACCCAGATCTCAAAAACTAGAAGAGAAATGAAAAATATTATTTCACCATGCGATGCGGCTTGAAAAGTTTAGGTGCAACGGCTACTTTTGTTTTCTAAAAGCAAACAGTTTAATTTATAAAATTAATTATGCAAGCGATTTTTTCATAAAAATACACCAATTCTAAAACAGTTACATAAATGTAAGGGAAGTAATGTTACAATATGTTAACAAAGAAAGACATTATTTTGTGTATTTTCAGTATCACTTAGTTAATCATAGTTATAAAATGTACAAGAAATGTTCCCAACAAATATAAATATTAGTTAAAGGTGTTTTTCTGGTCAACTAGCAGCTAAAATTAAAAGAAAACATTTATGTTTGTTTATAAAGGCTAAGAATGCATTTTGTATGTAAATATCACGCACATGTTTTAAAATGGACTTTTTATGCAGCGACTCTCGTGCAGAAGCGTAACAAGTAGTGGCAAAACGTAGTAATAATCAGTTTCCTCGAAATTTTTAAAATAATCAGATTTTATTTATTTTTTTGTTCAGTGCCGACATCAGGTCAAAACACGCTTATTTTTGCGCGTTTTGTTTTGCCGGTCGGTATGTCTGTCACGTTTAGATAACAAAAAAACAGAAACTCTAAAAGCTATTGAAAATCTGATTTAACCTTTAATGTTCCTTCCAAAACATCTCAAAAGTTGTAAGTATATATAATAAATTGTTCCGGATGTTTTTGTGAAAAAAATCAACGCCAACCAATGTTTGTTTGCTCTTCTAACTTATATTACATTTAATTTCCATGTTTAAACGTTGCAAAAACACATGATCAATAACATGTTTTTTTAATGTAAATAGCAAATAAATGCTAAATGAAAATCTCTATACTGACTTATATATCATTAACTATAAAGTTGTTCCGGATATTGTTTTACAAAAAATAAATTATGTCAAATGATTGTTTGAAATCGCAAAATTGACTAATAATACACTTATATTCTTTGACAATACGCCACTATAGTTTATTTATCGATATCAAAGTGTTCCGTAGTTTCAACTTAAAACAAATTTGTGTCAAATGACTTTTTTTTTTTTTTAAATATCGACAATAGGTTGTTCAGAATTTTAAAACAAGAAAGTAATTTACTAGAAACGACAAGATTGCAGTAGACAGAGGACGAACACAAGCGCAACTCAAACGACATTGCTTAACTACTATGAACGTACACACACACACGCACTGGACATGACCATTCGTCACGCTGGACGCACGCAGAAAATAAACAACTCAGTTAGACTACATCCCCCCCCCCCCGGACACAAACACACACTCATCAGTTGTTTTTATGCGTTTTTTTGTTTGTTTGTTTTTTTGCCATTATATATTTCGCAATAATTTCTTTCAAGAAAAAATGTAAGTGTTTGTTTCACATTTTAGCCAGTCTGTAGTGTCGTTCTACATATTGGAGCCTTGGAGCTTAAATATCTTCTAATTTATCACTTCTGTTCTTTTAATATACGGCATATGTGGCGCTTTTCCGACAGACAGATAGATTGATATAGAAAAACAATATCGTTTAAAGAATTGTGAAAACTCACTGTGTGTACACTTTGAAGCCTGCCATTCACATTCAGCCCTCTGCCCAGTCCAATGTTTATACTGGCCTTTACAAATACAGTGATTTACTCTATTGATCTCCCCTGCTTGTGTCTATCATTACTGCCCTTTTCAAGTCGATAGTTCTGACCCTTTATTTTCACAAGAATAAAAACAAAAAACTGGAAAGCAAGATGGCAGACGTTAATGAAAGAAACTCGAGAGCAGCGTTGCTATAGTAACCAGGTGTCTTTGTAAACTAGATCTAATGGCAGCAAAGAAAATTCTACAGATTTTATTTTTTTAAATCTTCGAATCCATAGTGGAATCTCATTTCAGCAATATAAAGAAATTTAGATAATAAACTAACGAGGTGAAGCTTAGGTCACAACAAGACAATGCTAATATTTGTTTGTCGAAGGTTACAATGACTTTATTTCCAAGTGTGTAGAAGATTGTAAAAAAAAAAATATTTGGAGTGGAAATGGTGGCTATTTTCTTGAAGTGTTTACATCCAATACCATTCTTTGCCAATCATATTTGTTTTATTACCTTCTTTAGTAGGCTATCATTGAATTTATATTTTTATTGTATATCTGAAAATCCAAAAAAATGTCTTCTAGATATATTATACTTAAACTGGAAAACGAAACAAATATTCTTATCCGATAATGATCAGATCACAGACCTATGTAACTAGAATGTTATGTACCGCCATGGAAGAAACTCTATGAAACATGTCTCACAAGTTGCTCACCATTCAATTCTATCAACGCTTCCCCTTCTAATGAAAGACATCTAGTTCCGTGCAGATATCACTGGATTAGCGCGAGCCTACACGAAGCCGAACACAGGGGGGGGGGGGGGGGGGACTCTGTCCTAATATAGATCTGGCTTTACCAATACTGCCAGCTCTTGATGCCACACGAAATAACACCAAGAACTCGCCGGGAATCTAAACAAAATTCCAGACTCGCAAAGGGGGGGGTGGGCTGGGGCGCCCCTGAATGTAAATGGTGCACACAGAAAGGGAGATAAGTTTTTAAACTCCATCCAAAGCTCGAGCCAGTGTTTAGCTGACTCGTGGATTTGATTACTTAGACAAGGCGATTGGAAAAAAAAAAAGATGAGTTTCAAAAGATTTCCAGAGGCAACCTGTGATGAAATTCTCGCCCGAAGCTGTCAGTGTAAACATTGTAGTGAATGTAATCTCACAAAAGCTAATTGTGGCTGTAAAGTTGCAGTATTGTAACGTTATGTTAAAAATAAACATCCAAATATGCATGTGCAAAGAAACCCAGAAATAAATCCAGTTGTATATCGGATCTCAAGTCAAAGAGAAAGTGAGTGATCTCAATTGAGAGACTGAAAGAGAAAAATGAGTATGAAAAAAGAGAGAAAAGAAGGGAGAGAGAGTGAGAGAGAGAGAGAGAGTGAGAGAGAGTGAGAGAGAGAGAGTGAGAGAGAGAGTGAAAGTAAGAGAGAGAGAGAGAGAGAAGGAGGTGGAAAATGAAAACATTAAAGTAAAGAGGCAGGGAGAAACAATTGAGAGAAAAAGAAAACAAAATGTTGAAAATGAGGAGATATCAAGAGAGGGAGAGATTTCACTTCATCACAGAATGACGCGGTGGCTGAGTGGTTAAGCGCTTGGCTTCCAAACCTGGGGGTCCTGGGTTCGAATCTCGGTGAAGACTGGGATTTTGAATTTCGTGATTTTTAGGGCGCCCCTGAGTCCACCCAACTCTAATGGGTACCTGACTTTAGTTGGGGAAAGTAAAGGCGGTTGGTCGTTATGCTGGCCACATAACACCCTGCTTGTTAACCGTTGGCCAAAGAAACAGATAACATTTACATCATCTGCCCCATAGATCAGGGGTCGGCAAACTTTTGAGTTGGAAGAGCCAAAAATTACAATTTACTAAATTTCAAAGTTTTTAAAGAGCCACAAAGTTTTTTCTTGCCAACTATAAATAGTACTCGGATAAATAAAGTTCTTTGATGAATAAAAACGAATGTATTTATTCATAAGAAAAAAATCTACTTATTTATATTTGACTAGTGGTTTTCACAATAAATTAGATAATATATATATGAGATTATTAGATAATTATTTATTATGAATGTAAATAAACTAAAAGAATTAAACATTTACATACAACACTAAATTGTACTTCAATATCAAAATTGAACAAACAAATTCATTGTGAGCGATTGCTTTGGTTTTAGAAAGTTTGGATACATTTGGCTTATAACTTGTTGTTTTTAGTTTCAAACACGACTCTAAATTTTCAATTGTCAGTTGCCTATTCATGCAAGAGAACGCTTGCTCGCATGAATATGTCGATCCGAATATAGTTAGAACTCCTATTGCCAACCTTTTCACTTCACTATAGCAATCTGGAAGACAATTCCATGCGTCGAACATAAGTGCCTAATCTCGCGGCATTTCTTTGAAAGCTGTCCACTTTTGTTGCGTTAACGTACAAACATTTCTGCACATTTAACTCTTCCAACTTGCTTTTCTAATCTGTAAATTATCCACTCCAGAAAGCTTTACTTTTTAAAGTCCAGTATCAATTCCAAATGGCTCAATATGGATTTCGTTACTATTTGTGTTGAGAGTATTTACTATGAATGCTAGAATAATTTTGATGGTTTTGAAATGCTCAAATCTCTCAGTAAATTCATCTGTAATTTTTTTTAATAACTGTGATGAAGTAATTTCTGTCAACAGTTGCACTGGTTTTATCGCGATATTGCTTTAGAAAGGGAAAATGAAGTCATTTATCGCTCCGATTAAGTAAAGTTCCCCTTTCAGACCTTGCGATCTTTAGGACAGATGATGTAGAGGTCATCTCTTTCTGTGAACCACGGTTAACGAGGGTGTCAGCACAACGACCAACCACATTTACTTTCCCCAACTAATGTCAGGTAATTATTAAAGCTGGGTGGATTTAGAAGCGCTAAAAAATATCCAGAGATTAAAAATTCCCAGTCTTCACCACGATTCTAACTCGGGACCCCGGTTCGGAAGCCAAGCTCTTTACTGCTCAGCCACCGCTCTTATCTTCTACCAAAACATCGGCTGGTTTTTTTTTTTTTTTTTTTTTTTTTGTAGTTTCAGATTCATTTTAATTACTTTTCCTGATATATCCATCATAAAGTAACACTTTAGCAACCATTTGTCGTTCTCTAATTCAGGGTAATTAATACCATCCTTATTTTGGAATGTATTTATTTCATTCAAGCACAAAGCTGTAAGTTTCAATACCATACCAGTAGAAAGCCATCGCACATTTTGGGAAGAAGAAGGTCGGAATACTGAGTCTATATTTCGTTAAAGAATTCTTTACACTGGCGATGGTAGAGTGCTATTGACCAGCACTTCTTGCTGAGTAGGCAGTGAAACGTAAGACATACATATGGAGACTCGCAGATTCTGCTTTATTTTTTTCTGTCATACTTCTGGCTCCATCAGTTGCTATTGAAACGAGTTTATTTAAATAGATCTTATTGTCTTTAAGGCATTTTTGCCAGCATTTGCTAAATCTTTTCTCTAGTTTGACACGAGAGCGCTATCAATCCTTGGAAAGACATATACCTGACAGAAAGCCAACTTGTGCCGTGTCTTTTGTGTCGCAAGACTTATCTATATCATTGATAAGGCAGTAGAAGGTAGAGTTCTTCCACCTGCAAGTATGTTACATTTGAAGACATGGGGAGGGGTGCGGTGAAAAACAAGTACAAGTGGCTGAGAGATTAAATCGGTGCCTAATTTAGTTAATCGATTCAATTTTTTTTTCGATAAAATAAATAATATTTGAGTATGGAACTAAAGAGCCGCAGCTTAACATCCAAAGAGCCGCATGTGGCTCGCGAGGCGCAGGTTGCCGACCCCTGCCATAGATCGCAAGATCTGAAAGGGAAACTTTACTTTTTTTGTTTTTTACAGAATGACATCTTCGTCGTGAATATTGGCCGTGAATCAAATAATTTTCGAAGCTTCAAAACAAATATTTTAGAATGATTTTGAAACAGATTTTTTTTGAGATTTTAGGGAAATGCAGTTACTATTTCTCCACCTATAACAAACTGATGCGTACAACAAATTATCCTTGTTTGAATGAGATATTTGTTATGTCCAGAACTAAGAACTATAAATACAAAACTAATGTTTCCACCTTTCCCCTATTAAGACTTGGTATGATTTTAAGCCTTGTTCTTCTGCGTTCTCATTATCATGTTGGATTACTCCGCTATCTGAGATGAACCGCGCAGTGGTTTCCAGATCAGGGCCTCTCCATATAGTTTTTTCTTCTATAGAGGTTTTTTGGGCCTTTCGATGGAGAATACAGCTTTGAAGGACATGGTCGGCATTCAACGGTGACACTCCACAAGGGCAACTTTCACAACAGAATGTAAAAGTGGGTTTCGGTCTTTATAAACAAAACACTAAACTCTTTCAACTCATTTACATAAAACTAAAACAAAAAGAGTGTGTGTGTGTGTTGCCAAAATAACCTTACAAGATTTCAAAAAACTCAGGCCCAAATAGATGGGTGGAGCCAAGTGTTGTTCTTTCATTTCGCTTTCAGATCAAAGTTGGCAACGCTTCCCTTATTCTTTTTTTTTTTTTTCACTACGCGCTTGTATTAATAATGTTAACGCCAAATGTTATAATAGGGATGACACATTATATCTAATCATAAATCGTATGTATCTATGTATGTAGGGCCTATAGAGTAAGACGATGAAGAGAAGCGTTATTTATCCACTAAGATATGTATAAAATAGCAATGGACTGGAGATCTTATCTTATCTTATATAATACAGACGTTACTTCAAAAAAGAAGATGATTACGTCCTACGCGTCATGCATTTAGTCATGCATATTAACCAATGACTTAAATTCTGCCAAGTCACTGGTTTTTCTGGCTAGCTCAGGCAACCCATTCCATGCTCTAATAGCACTAGGGAAGAAGGAGTATTTGTACATCCAGTCTATTGTGTACCAAAGACCTTGGGTAGAAGACGACGAGACGGCCGTGCGGAGACGAAACGTTGTAACTGTTGATAACACAGTTGTACCTCTAAGGTCTTAGTTCAGTGAGTGGCGAGACATGTCATCAAAAGTGTCTTTAGAAGACAACCCCGTGAAACACAAGCAGGCGTAGTGAGTTAGGTGTTGGTAAAGCACAATTGCAGCTTGTAGTTTAGAGTGAGACGGGGGCGCATGAAATCCAATATTGAAAGTACTTCCACAAAGGGAGTTAGGTCACTTGATATGATGGAGATACAAAGAAAGAAAAAAAAACACCACACAGAAATAAGGGCGGGAGCGGAGAGATCGAGCGAGTGAGTACACATGTTTGGAGAGTCGGATACTAAAATTAGATACGCTGGCCACAGTTGACCTTTTCACCTATACACCAAGTGCTCACATCCCGTCCCACCATCGGCTCCACTCAACGTC